>JAIOJX010000006.1:126709630-127309630 GCA_022376925.1 Tragulus kanchil
GTGACCTTTAATGTTGGCTATAAATTAGAATCAAAGATTATAACATTCTCAGTGTTTGCCTCTGCAAGCTGAGTTTATTTATATCAATACAGGCTGCTTTGATTTTAAAGATTTCTGGATTAATTTCATATTTTATATATATTTAAATATTCTTGGGAAGTATACTAATTTAATAGTGAAAGTAAAAATGTTGATACTTCTAGCTATTTTTTAAAGTTAAGTTTGTAGAATAAATCAGTCTTTTAAAAAAGAATTGTTTAGGTATTTTTATTTTTTATTGAAATATAGTTGAGAGGAATAGTTGATATAAATATAGTTTATACATTAAGAACTGCAGCAGCAACAGAGTAGGTGGAAGGGACTTGAAACATCTTTTCCCCTGGCTATAATTCTTTTGGTCTTCTTTTAGTGCATGAGTCATGAGATCAGTGATGACATCCTATGTGGAGAGAGCAGGAAATACTGTATCCAACTGCATTTATAGATCTTTCACAGGTTTGGTTTGGAGAGCTGTTGTGTGTGTATGTCTGTCTGTGTCTGTGTGTGTTTTGGGGGCGGGAGGATAAGGGAGGAGAGGTTGACTGAGAAGTGAAGATGGTGTTCAGAGCGGTGCCAATTTTCATTATTTAGAATTGACTAATGTGGACCACATCTATAAAATGAGGACACTGGATTAAATCCAAGCTCCAACTAAAGTATAAATTTAAGTATAAACTCGCTTTTCCATGGAATCCGTGCTTTGCCTTATTTTGAATTTTTTCCGTGATTGAGTGATAATACATGTGCACACACATAAACATACATACACATACAAATGCATGGCTGGATACTCTGAGATTTTGAACAGCTAGCAAACCTTGATCTCCACCACCCTCAACCACACATGCCATGCACTTGCCATGCCCCCTTTACCGTGATGTGTATTTTCTCCCATAGCACTTAGATCTTCCAGTCATTAATCTTTATTTATTTATTTATTTTGGGCGGGGGTTGGGGAGGGAGGGGGACCGGCGAGCCACTTCTATTGGTCTTTCATTTCTCTGTTTTCATCCGTCTTTGTTCTTTGGCTCCTGCGGGCCTCTCATCGCGGTAGCGTCTGTTGTCGCAGAGCGCCAGCTCTGGGCGCATGCGCTCCAGAGCTCTGGCTCGGTGATTGGACACATCAGTCCAGCTGCTCCACGGCACGTGGGATCTTCCCAGGTCAGGGATCGTACTGGCGGCCCTTGAACTGCAAGGCGGTGTCCCTATCCACTGGACCACCAGGAGAAGCCCCCAGTCATTAATCTTTGTCTATCTCCAGTGGACTATAAACTCTCTGAGGGAAATATTTTTGCCCTTTTGCTTTCACTTTTTATAAAAGGTGAAGAAAATATATTCTACAAGGTACTTTTGTCTGTTCACCTTCTACAAGAAATCACTAGATTTTGTTGACTAACTCAGTAGTTGGTCACTTGATATCCCATGTAAGTATATTGCCATCTTTTTTGTACTCAGCAGTGTGCCCAGTGTGGTGTATGTCTATCTTGGAATGGTATTGGTAGCTGTTAACTGTATACATTTTCAACCTGTTACACCTCACATGATTATATTATGGATAATAGGAAGTATGTGTGAATATTAGCAAATGATACAAGGCCTTATAAAATTAAATGATAAAGTATATTATGTAGGAATTGATCAAAGATCAGCCTGTTGAATTGGGCAAGAGATAGCTTCATGGCATAATGGACCTTGAACTGGACTTAAAGGTACCCTTACACTACCTCTCTTTCTGAACTTTCTCTGATTTTAGGATTTTGTTTAGGATTTATTTTAAAAAGGAAACAAACTAAAACACTGTTCACCATCTTCTACCATAATCCGGCATATATCACATAATTAAATTTAAACATTGTTTTATAATGTAATTATTAATATTTGTGTACTAGTTTTTACTCAAAACAGAAAAAATGTCTTAGAGATAATGTTAATGCAACCTTAGAGATATTTGTTAAACAACAAGAAGATAGAATGAGTTTTCTCTTTCAGTGAGGGGTAAAGAATCTGCAGAAGACAGTATGGATCCATTTAGCACCCAGTTATATTTTCTCATTAACTTTCCACCTGTTTCTCATTGCCTTTTTGAGGACTAATAGAGCAAAGGATAATTCTGGACAGGAAATTAATGATAAATGTGATAGAGAGCCAGTCCTTAATAAGACTGACAGTTTGGGGGCTTCCCTGGTGATCCAGTGGGTAAAGAACCCGCCTTGCAGTACAAGGGGTGTTGGTTTGATCCCTGGCCTGGGAAGATCCCACATGCCGAGATGCGGCTGGACCGGTATGTCCAATTACGAGCCAGTGCTCTGGAGTGCATGTGCCCAGAGTCAGTGCTCGGCAATAAGAGAGGCCACTACAATGGGTGGCCCACACAGGCCAAAGAATAAAAATGGATGAAAATGAATAAATAAAAAAACTAATAAAAGAGGCCAAAATTAAAAAAAAAGACTTGACAATTTGGCATACATATTTGCTGTACTCTTTTTGTATATGTTTTAACTGTATGTATGTAGATCTTCATGTTTTTCGTTAATGTCCACATGTCCTGAAATTTTTATACTGGTACTAGTTAAATGTAAGCATGTTACTATGTTCCTGTTTTTCTTCTAGTAAAATCATTGATCATTTTGCAGTAATAGCTGTAGCCAGCTTACTCATTAATTTCCTTGTTGCAAGAGGCTTTGCCTAACATACTAGATACAGTGTAAAGCATGGACAGCAAAGTCAATAAATAAGATATTTTCCAAAATTCAGTTGTCTATCATGCAGGTGTTAATTAGGTAAATTACTAATATATGGATATTGTGCCTTTGAAATGAGTTTACTTTTTGACACATAGCATCATCAAATCTTGCTGTATTTGTTACCCTATGTAGCTAATTAATTAGTTGCCTTTATTTTTTTTGCATTCATTTATTTATTTATTTATTTTATTTATGGCTATTTTGGGTTTTCACTAGTGGCTGTAGGCTCTTCTCTAGTTGCAGGAGTGGGGCTACTTTTGGGTCATTTGTTCACCATCTTCTACCATAATCCGGCATATATCACATAATTAAATTTAAACATTGTTTTATAATGTAATTATTAATATTTGTGTACTAGTTTTTACTCAAAACAGAAAAACTGTCTTAGAGATAATGTTAATGCAACCTTAGAGATATTTGTTAAACAACAAGAAGATAGAATGAGTTTTCTCTTTCAGTGAGGGGTAAAGAATCTGCAGAAGACAGTATGGATCCATTTAGCACCCAGTTATATTTTCTCATTAACTTTCCACCTGTTTCTCATTGCCTTTTTGAGGACTAATAGAGCAAAGGATAATTCTGGACAGGAAATTAATGATAAATGTGATAGAGAGCCAGTCCTTAATAAGACTGACAGTTTGGGGGCTTCCCTGGTGATCCAGTGGGTAAAGAACCCGCCTTGCAGTACAAGGGGTGTTGGTTTGATCCCTGGCCTGGGAAGATCCCACATGCCGAGATGCGGCTGGACCGGTATGTCCAATTACGAGCCAGTGCTCTGGAGTGCATGTGCCCAGAGTCAGTGCTCGGCAATAAGAGAGGCCACTACAATGGGTGGCCCACACAGGCCAAAGAATAAAAATGGATGAAAATGAATAAATAAAAAAACTAATAAAAGAGGCCAAAATTAAAAAAAAAGACTTGACAATTTGGCATACATATTTGCTGTACTCTTTTTGTATATGTTTTAACTGTATGTATGTAGATCTTCATGTTTTTCGTTAATGTCCACATGTCCTGAAATTTTTATACTGGTACTAGTTAAATGTAAGCATGTTACTATGTTCCTGTTTTTCTTCTAGTAAAATCATTGATCATTTTGCAGTAATAGCTGTAGCCAGCTTACTCATTAATTTCCTTGTTGCAAGAGGCTTTGCCTAACATACTAGATACAGTGTAAAGCATGGACAGCAAAGTCAATAAATAAGATATTTTCCAAAATTCAGTTGTCTATCATGCAGGTGTTAATTAGGTAAATTACTAATATATGGATATTGTGCCTTTGAAATGAGTTTACTTTTTGACACATAGCATCATCAAATCTTGCTGTATTTGTTACCCTATGTAGCTAATTAATTAGTTGCCTTTATTTTTTTTGCATTCATTTATTTATTTATTTATTTTATTTATGGCTATTTTGGGTTTTCACTAGTGGCTGTAGGCTCTTCTCTAGTTGCAGGGAGTGGGGGCTACTCTCTAGTTGAGGTAAGCAGGCTTCCTGTTGTAGAACTGGGGCTCTAGGGCACACGGGCTTCAATAGTTGTGGCACATGGACTCAGTAGTTGCGGCTTCCAAGGCTATAGAGCGCAGGCTCAATAATTGTGGCTCACGGGCTTAGCAGCTCCGTAGCATGTGGGATCCTCCCAGACCAGGGATTGAACTCGGGTCTTCTGCATTGGCAGGCAAACTCTTTCACTACTGTGCTACTAGGGAAACCCCTGAATATTCTTTTTATAGTGATATCTCTCTCAAAAGGCTGTATGTTAATGTGAATTTTAGTACTTCATAGATTTTTGATGAAATAGGCATGTCAATTCTATTCATGCTAATTCTATTCATGTTAATTATGTTGATTTACAAGTACATGATAATTGTCAACCCTGAGTTACATTTTTGTAGTTCTTAGGTATTACCACCCTTTATCTAATTGTGTATGTTCTCCAGTAACTGTTGACTTAATAGATAGTAGCATGTGTAAAAAGATGTGAAATGAATGTTTCTAAAATTATAGTAATAAAGTCATAAAAATATCATGAACAAACATTTACTTTATTTATGAACAGATTTCTCAAGCTGTTCTTAAGTTGTTATAAAATTTATAATATGTGATTTTGAAAATAGACATCCAGCCAAAACTGTATGTATTTTCTCTCCTACTGATAGTGAAAATATTTGAGTACATGTTTCTCTTGATTTAAAAGTAAGCTATAAAATAATTTCCTACAAGTGAAATTACTAAGTCAAGAGGTCTGTAAGTTTAACTTTTTGATAGGTATTTTAAATTGGGCTATCTCACATTTCTGTTCATAATTTAAAAAATAATTACTTGCTTTTGGCTGTGTTGGGTCTTTGTTGTTGTGTGGGCTGTTCTCTAGTTGCAGCAGTGGAGGCTACTCTCTAATTGCAGTGCACAGCCTTCTCATTACAGTGACTTCTCTTGTTGTGGAGCATGGACTCTAGGATGCATGGCCTTCAGTATTTACAGCATTAGTGCTCAGTAGTTGATGCTCTGGGGCTCTAGAGGACAGGCTCAGTAGCTGTATAGAATAAGTTGCTCTGGGGCATGTGGGATCTTCCTGGATCAGAGACTGAACCTGTATCTCCTGCATTGGCAGGTGGATTCTTTACCACTGAGTCACCAAGGAAGTCCCTCTGTTCATAATTTATGATACTACATTTTCTCCTAACATGACATCTTTTCCAATATTTGATCTTTCCCAGTTACACAAAAGCGAAATGGTGTCTCTGTGAAGTTTTCATGTATAAAATACTGAGCCATTTGTTTAAAGTAGTAGACAAGGTAAACAGAATGGATGTTTACAAATGAACTAGATTTGAAAGAATAAAAGAGTACTGTGAATGATTCAAAAGCTTCCTTGAAAGTGGACCTAAAATGTTGTTAAGAATATTCAGAAGACCTAAAGTCCTTCTATAAAGTGGACTTATTAATTGTTTTAATGGTTGGGAAAAATAATGAGATTTCTTTGGGCTTAGCTTTATTCCTTCCGTATTAATTTCCTTTTAGAACTATGTCTTTTGGATATTTTAACACTTGGAGTTATCTCTGAATCCTCTAACTTTCCACATCTACTCTTTTGGCAAGTGTTATTCTTCCTTCAAAATGCATCTGGACTCTATCCACTTGTGATCTTGCATGTAGACAAATAGATTAATTTTCTAGTTGGTTTTCTTAATTGTTTTCCCTTTTACTTCTGTACAATCTAGTATCTTCACAGTGGGATAAAGGATGGCTAAAAAAGAGTAAACTAAGCCATATCCTCTTTCTTGCTCAAAATTTGTATTCATTCTGTCAAAATGAATATTTAGGGCAAAATGAGACTCCTTATTGTGTCCTACAAAGCCTTGCATGATCCGAAATTGTCCTGTGTTTCTGAATTGTTCCTCTCCTATTACCCTCCATCTTGTTCACTCTTGTCACTTGTTTTTTGTTTCTTGAAAATGAATTCATTTATCCTTGTGGGCCTTTGGCACTTTGTTGTTGTGTGGGCTGTTCTCTAGTTGCAGGGGCTCAAGTAGCTTTCGTACTTTGTTGTGGAGCATGGACTCTAGGATGCATGGCCTTCAGTATTTACAGCATTAGTGCTCAGTAGTTGATGCTCTGGGGCTCTAGAGGACAGGCTCAGTAGCTGTATAGAATAAGTTGCTCTGGGGCATGTGGGATCTTCCTGGATCAGAGACTGAACCTGTATCTCCTGCATTGGCAGGTGGATTCTTTACCACTGAGTCACCAAGGAAGTCCCTCTGTTCATAATTTATGATACTACATTTTCTCCTAACATGACATCTTTTCCAATATTTGATCTTTCCCAGTTACACAAAAGCGAAATGGTGTCTCTGTGAAGTTTTCATGTATAAAATACTGAGCCATTTGTTTAAAGTAGTAGACAAGGTAAACAGAATGGATGTTTACAAATGAACTAGATTTGAAAGAATAAAAGAGTACTGTGAATGATTCAAAAGCTTCCTTGAAAGTGGACCTAAAATGTTGTTAAGAATATTCAGAAGACCTAAAGTCCTTCTATAAAGTGGACTTATTAATTGTTTTAATGGTTGGGAAAAATAATGAGATTTCTTTGGGCTTAGCTTTATTCCTTCCGTATTAATTTCCTTTTAGAACTATGTCTTTTGGATATTTTAACACTTGGAGTTATCTCTGAATCCTCTAACTTTCCACATCTACTCTTTTGGCAAGTGTTATTCTTCCTTCAAAATGCATCTGGACTCTATCCACTTGTGATCTTGCATGTAGACAAATAGATTAATTTTCTAGTTGGTTTTCTTAATTGTTTTCCCTTTTACTTCTGTACAATCTAGTATCTTCACAGTGGGATAAAGGATGGCTAAAAAAGAGTAAACTAAGTCATATCCTCTTTCTTGCTCAAAATTTGTATTCATTCTGTCAAAATGAATATTTAGGGCAAAATGAGACTCCTTATTGTGTCCTACAAAGCCTTGCATGATCCGAAATTGTCCTGTGTTTCTGAATTGTTCCTCTCCTATTACCCTCCATCTTGTTCACTCTTGTCACTTGTTTTTTGTTTCTTGAAAATGAATTCATTTATCCTTGTGGGCCTTTGGCACTTTGTTTCTTCTGTGTTTAATATTTGCCTGGTTTACTGGTGACTGCCTCTTTCACATCCTTAAGATCTTTGCTCAGGTGTCCCCTTTTCAGAAAGGACTTCTCTAGAGTTTCTCCATGTTACCCAGTCACTTCTTATTACTCTGGCTTTGTTTCTAGTTGGTAAAGCTTCTTGACATTTTAGTGTGTGTGCGTGTCCTGACTAGAATCCAAGCTTCATTGGATTAAGTGCCTAGGATAGGACTGGGGGTATAAGAAATACTTGGTGTTTGTTGAATAAGTGATTGAGCTTTCTTTTTTCCTTTTAATCATAATACTTTATCCTTCCTAATCCCACAAGGAATTTGAAGTGGCTTTAAAAATACTTCTAAATGTAATAAAGTGGAAAACCTCAGGCATGCAAAATACAGATAGAATAGAAATGACTAGTGGGAAATATAATATACAGGTCATGCAGGTTCTTATTATGGATAGGAATTTGACTCTGAGGTTTTAACTACCAAAATGAAAAGGAGAACACTTTTTTCCATACAGAGAGAACGTTTTCTACACTAAGGAAACACAGCTCTGTTTTGTAGTTCAGCAATTGTCCCACAGAACATAAAAGTGTTATAGTAAAAAAAAAAGAAGTGTTATACTACATTTTATATGGCAGTTTTCAATACCTATATTAAGTAAATTGGAGAGATGATACCAGGGTAAGTTCAGGCAAAGCAGCGCTTTAAAGACTGATAATGTCCCACAGCTAGTTTAAAATGCTGGACTCTATCCACTTGTGATCTTGCATGTAGACAAATAGATTAATTTTCTAGTTGGTTTTCTTAATTGTTTTCCCTTTTACTTCTGTACAATCTAGTATCTTCACAGTGGGATAAAGGATGGCTAAAAAAGAGTAAACTAAGCCATATCCTCTTTCTTGCTCAAAATTTGTATTCATTCTGTCAAAATGAATATTTAGGGCAAAATGAGACTCCTTATTGTGTCCTACAAAGCCTTGCATGATCCGAAATTGTCCTGTGTTTCTGAATTGTTCCTCTCCTATTACCCTCCATCTTGTTCACTCTTGTCACTTGTTTTTTGTTTCTTGAAAATGAATTCATTTATCCTTGTGGGCCTTTGGCACTTTGTTTCTTCTGTGTTTAATATTTGCCTGGTTTACTGGTGACTGCCTCTTTCACATCCTTAAGATCTTTGCTCAGGTGTCCCCTTTTCAGAAAGGACTTCTCTAGAGTTTCTCCATGTTACCCAGTCACTTCTTATTACTCTGGCTTTGTTTCTAGTTGGTAAAGCTTCTTGACATTTTAGTGTGTGCGTGTCCTGACTAGAATCCAAGCTTCATTGGATTAAGTGCCTAGGATAGGACTGGGGGTATAAGAAATACTTGGTGTTTGTTGAATAAGTGATTGAGCTTTCTTTTTTCCTTTTAATCATAATACTTTATCCTTCCTAATCCCACAAGGAATTTGAAGTGGCTTTAAAAATACTTCTAAATGTAATAAAGTGGAAAACCTCAGGCATGCAAAATACAGATAGAATAGAAATGACTAGTGGGAAATATAATATACAGGTCATGCAGGTTCTTATTATGGATAGGAATTTGACTCTGAGGTTTTAACTACCAAAATGAAAAGGAGAACACTTTTTTCCCATACAGAGAGAACATTTTCTACTCTAAGGAAACACAGCTCTGTTTTGTAGTTCAGCAATTGTCCCACAGAACATAAAAGTGTTATAGTAAAAAAAAAAGAAGTGTTATACTACATTTTATATGGCAGTTTTCAATACCTATATTAAGTAAATTGGAGAGATGATACCAGGGTAAGTTCAGGCAAAGCAGCGCTTTAAAGACTGATAAGATACGCATACACATTCACAATTGCTTCTTCCCTCTGTGTGCCTCCCTCCCCAAATGTATGCATACTTCTGTGAGTAAGGTGGAGCTTACCTAGACTGTCAAAGTATACAAGCTGTTTTCTGACAAAGCAGTGAATTAAAATTTACCATTCTTAAAATGTTAGTTCATTCCAAAGCAAGTTAAAAATTACCCAGATACTGTGCCTTTAGCTTAATGAGACTTTCTTTTTTTTTTAAAGATTTATTTATTTATTTATTTTGGGCGGGGGTCCGGTTGAGGAGGGAGGGAAGCGGGCAGGCCACTTCTATTGGTCTTCCATTTCTCTACTTTCATCCATCTTTATTCTTTGGCCCGTGTGGGCCTCCCATCGCGGTGGCCTCTGTTGTCGCAGAGCACCGGCTCTGGGCACATGCGCTCCAGAGCTCCGGCTTGGTAATTGGACACATCGGCCCAGCCGCTCCGCGGCACGTGGGATCTTCCCAGGCCAGGGATCGAACTGACGCCCCTTGCACTGCAAGGCGGTGTCCTTATCCACTGGACCACCAGAGAAGCCCTTAATTGCATTTTAATAGATAAAATTCACATCAGTTCAACCTGTTTACTTGATTAGATTGAAATTACATGTATATGAAATTAGTTTCAGGTAAATCATTTATTAGGCTCGTTGTTGAATTATTAATGATTCCACCAAATCCTTCATTTCTTTTTAAAATTTTGGCCTCTTTTGGTGTTTGTTTACTTTCATCCATCTTTATTGTTTGGTCTGTGTCGTCCTCCCACCATAGTGGCCCCTCTTGCTGCAGAGCACCATCTCTGGGCGCATGTGCTCCAGAACATTGGCTCTCAGTTGGACACACCAGTCCAGCCACTCCATGGCACATGGGATCTTCCCAGGCCAGGAATCCAACCGGTGCCCCCTGCACTGCAAGGCAGACTCTTTACCCACTGGACCACCAGGGAAGCCCCAAAATCTTCAAATTATTGTATGGTTTAAGTAATTCAAGTTTTTCAAGAAGAGCCAGATTAGGCTCTGTTATAAGTAGTATTGGTCAGTGACCAGTGATAGCATACAAACTTAGAAATAGCCACATAGAATCCTAAAGTTTCATTTCCTGTTTCAGTATGCTTTTTTCTGAACTTAACCATTTCTATTCTTATCTCAGGCATTCTTTTGCTGTGAGGAAAAAAATTTGGGGGAGATGGAACACGGTTATTATGTATCCTGTCAGTATTTTTTCCATATTAGAGTTGATAGTTTGGTTAGGTGTCTATTAGGGGGAAAATAGTTTGGCAGTATGATGCAATGTTTTTGCAACACATCACTAATCATGACAGGAATTTGTTTTCTTACAGCTTTTTCCTCTTCCTTGTTTCTTCCATTCTTGTGATTTTGTTTTCAGATTGTCTTCTTTTATTACTGTAACTGCCTTAACTCTGCACGGCTGTCCTGTTGCTTGTCTATTTGTTCTGTACGTGCTGTCTCTTTTGTCCCTAGTCTTCCCTGAATCGTGTCACAGAACTCGTATTAACTCTGCATCTCCCGACTTTATTTACCTTTATCTGTAATTACTATTTTTTTTTCCTAGAGTGACATAAGAAAATTCAGTTTGTTTTCATAGATACTCAGGGGTAACACTGGAACTTGGAAAATAGCGTTTAGATTGGGATTTTGACTAATATTAATTGCTTATGTGGTTTGAAAGTTAAATTAATTTTTTTGGTGGAAAGAGTAGGTTTCTTCACGTTTTCTGTTAGGTTGGTGCAAAAGTACCAAGTAGTAGAGCAAATGGTAGATTAGCCTTCTCTGTGGATAAAGTTGATCACACAGGCAACTTGGGGAATCAGACAGAATAGAGTGAATGTCTGCAGTTGGCTAAGAAGTTCATCTGTCAAGCATATGGAGACCTAGGGCTCAGGAGAAGTTGGGTTTACCTTGATAAGGGAAGAAGCTCTCATTTTGTCTAAAGCTGAGTGAGGTTGCAGCCTTACCTGCTGGGACAAGGGGTTGAAGTAGTGATTCCAGCTCACTGGGGAAGCATCCAGAGTGACTCCCTGACTACATTTACAGACAAGTTTTAACTTTTTGCATCTTATATAATCAGGCTCAGTGAATCCATTTTCTCAACGAGTGTCATGTGTGAAATGTGGTTATTTTTATGCTGTTTATGTTGATGTCAGAATAGGTAACAGAAGAATGCATTTCATCATCTTTTAAATGAATGTTGCTCTTAACAAAAATTGGTCTTGATTTGACCAGTCTCAGCTCAGCTTCACAAATAATTATTGATTTATTCAGGCACAGTTAGGCTCTAAGAATTAAACAGCCTGTAAGAAAAAGTCCGTATCCTCAGGAGTCTGGTATGGTGTCTAAGAGGAGTGCATATTTAGTTTTGGGGCAACACTTTTCACTAATCATGACAGGAATTTGTTTTCTTACAGCTTTTTCCTCTTCCTTGTTTCTTCCATTCTTGTGATTTTGTTTTCAGATTGTCTTCTTTTATTACTGTAACTGCCTTAACTCTGCACGGCTGTCCTGTTGCTTGTCTATTTGTTCTGTACGTGCTGTCTCTTTTGTCCCTAGTCTTCCCTGAATCGTGTCACAGAACTCGTATTAACTCTGCATCTCCCGACTTTATTTACCTTTATCTGTAATTACTATTTTTTCCTAGAGTGACATAAGAAAATTCAGTTTGTTTTCATAGATACTCAGGGGTAACACTGGAACTTGGAAAATAGCGTTTAGATTGGGATTTTGACTAATATTAATTGCTTATGTGGTTTGAAAGTTAAATTAATTTTTTTGGTGGAAAGAGTAGGTTTCTTCACGTTTTCTGTTAGGTTGGTGCAAAAGTACCAAGTAGTAGAGCAAATGGTAGATTAGCCTTCTCTGTGGATAAAGTTGATCACACAGGCAACTTGGGGAATCAGACAGAATAGAGTGAATGTCTGCAGTTGGCTAAGAAGTTCATCTGTCAAGCATATGGAGACCTAGGGCTCAGGAGAAGTTGGGTTTACCTTGATAAGGGAAGAAGCTCTCATTTTGTCTAAAGCTGAGTGAGGTTGCAGCCTTACCTGCTGGGACAAGGGGTTGAAGTAGTGATTCCAGCTCACTGGGGAAGCATCCAGAGTGACTCCCTGACTACATTTACAGACAAGTTTTAACTTTTTGCATCTTATATAATCAGGCTCAGTGAATCCATTTTCTCAACGAGTGTCATGTGTGAAATGTGGTTATTTTTATGCTGTTTATGTTGATGTCAGAATAGGTAACAGAAGAATGCATTTCATCATCTTTTAAATGAATGTTGCTCTTAACAAAAATTGGTCTTGATTTGACCAGTCTCAGCTCAGCTTCACAAATAATTATTGATTTATTCAGGCACAGTTAGGCTCTAAGAATTAAACAGCCTGTAAGAAAAAGTCCGTATCCTCAGGGAGTCTGGTATGGTGTCTAAGAGGAGAAAAAAAGACATAATTAAAAAAAAAAATTTATTTATTTATTATTTATTTTCACCCGTCTTCATTCTTTGGCTTATGTGGGCCTCCCATTGCAGTGGCCTCTCATTGTAGAGCACCAACTCTGAGCTCATGCACTCCAGAGCACTGGCTTGTAATTGAATGCATCAGCCCAGTGGCTCCGCGGCACATTGGATCCTCCAGGGCCAAGGATCGAACCAGTGCCCCTTGCACTGCAAGGCAAACTCTTTACCCCCTGGACCACCAGGGAAGCCCAAGACATAATTTTTTAAAAAGTATTTATTTATTTGGCTGCACCAGGTCTTAGTTGTGGCACACGAAAATCTCTCGTGGTTCAGGCTTCTTTAGACCTAATTGTGGCATGCAGCTTTAGCTGCCCCAGGGCGTGTGAGATTTTAGTTCCCCAGCCAGGGATTAAACCTGTGTTCCCTGCATTGGAAGGCAGATTCTTAACCACTGGGCTACCAGGAAGTTCCTAGAAGTTGAAGAATTTCTTAAAAATAGAAGTAGAGTATAAGAAAATCACAAAACGTAATCACTAGAAGACTGAGGGAAAAAAAATGAGAAAACTTCTTGAAAGATAGCCAATATTGAATCTTTTTATTTTCAAAATTATAATTTGATATTACCAAATAAAGTAATAAACAACTGTTAGCTTTAGAGTGCAAAATAAAAACACCTTATTAAAGACGCAAAAGGAAGAAAATAGACATAAACTTACCCATATTTTAAAATAGTTATCTGTGTGATGGATAAGTGCCATTTAAAAGCACTTTCAGAAGAAAATTGTTCTCTCTTATGCTTTTGCTACTCTTTGCCTTTAGTAGAAAACATTACATTGTAAAGCTGCCATCTTTTTGGATGAGGAAAAGGATCAAGGTCTTCTTTAATGTAACTTCTTGCCATGCAAATTTGAGTAGAAGGAAAGCCCAACTTCCCAGAAACTCTTTGGTGTGTTGGGAGGAATGTAGTGAAATTGCTGTCTTGAGCAGGAAACCGACTTCTTTTCTCTTCCTTATGCTGGAAAATCTGCATAATAAAGTTTGCATTCCTTACATGTGTGTCCAAGCAATATTCTTCTCTCTTCCTTTTTCCTAACTGCCTCAATATGGAAAAATTTTGTAAGCCAGTCTCTCTTTCATCACCTTTTAAAATATGGCTTCAAAAATGCTTTCTGTTTGACTTTATTTAGTTTATCACCAGGAGTGTTTGTGGGTTTTTTGGTAGTAATTTACAATTCCTTCTCTTCATCTGCTACCTGAGGGAGGCTATCTGCCAAACAGAATTCATATCATCTCCCAAACCATTGTTCACTTTTCTTCCTCCATTTGGACTTTCTTCTCCCTTCTGCTCTTGCATCTTCATTTTTATAAGCGTAGTTCCACTAACTGATGAACAGTCCTGTCATCCTTTGTATCTACTACAATAATAGTTTTATACTATAAAAGGTCTGCTTCTGGGTCTATATACTCCCCTGGATATTTTTAAAGGATACATCTTGCTTTTTTGTAGAGATTTTGTTTTAGCAGTTCTGCGTGGATTTAACTGATGCAGGTTCACATGCTCCATGGACTGACCTGGTTTTTATCTTTATAGGCTCATGAGAAGCAGCACCCTTCACGTCATCAAAAAGATTCTTCAAGCTTTCACATGGATGTAGAGGGATTTTAAATATAGAATTTTCTTCCTTTATTTGTAAAAGAGTTTTATTATCTGGAGATTTACTCAAGGACTGGAAAAGGGACTCCTGTAAGCAGGACTCTTCTGGGGAATCTTTGGTTAACCCACAGCTCACGCTCAAGGCCTTATGTCTTGAAGAAGAGCCCTTTGGAATGGGCTTCATAGAGAGTCACGTGCCTAAGTCTGATTTTAAGGTTCTCACTTCCTTGGCTTTTCTCCTGACACTGAATAACTGAAAATTGATCTGACAGATCCAGAGGTTTATCTATCCCATCATAGTCTTCATGAAGAGTGATTATCCCATGGAAAAGGAAAAGCATTTTCTTTTATCGAAGGAGGCTTGGGGGCAGCTTACTTGCTCTCCACTTTCTTCCTCAATTTTCTTCCTTTTGGTTCTGCTTCCCAGTGGCTTCAGGGGTGCCACATGTTTATCTTTATCAGTGTCTTTAATATCATCAGTACTATCCTGCTATGTTATGGGATCACTTATATTTTTATTTATAAGCATCTGCTTATTAGAAGATGACTGGTTAGTGATCTTGTTCATCTCTCCCCAAGTTCATCACCTTTTAAAATATGGCTTTTTTATTTAGTTTATCACCAGGAGTGTTTGTGGGTTTTTTGGTAGTAATTTACAATTCCTTCTCTTCATCTGCTACCTGAGGGAGGCTATCTGCCAAACAGAATTCATATCATCTCCCAAACCATTGTTCACTTTTCTTCCTCCATTTGGACTTTCTTCTCCCTTCTGCTCTTGCATCTTCATTTTTATAAGCGTAGTTCCACTAACTGATGAACAGTCCTGTCATCCTTTGTATCTACTACAATAATAGTTTTATACTATAAAAGGTCTGCTTCTGGGTCTATATACTCCCCTGGATATTTTTAAAGGATACATCTTGCTTTTTTGTAGAGATTTTGTTTTAGCAGTTCTGCGTGGATTTAACTGATGCAGGTTCACATGCTCCATGGACTGACCTGGTTTTTATCTTTATAGGCTCATGAGAAGCAGCACCCTTCACGTCATCAAAAAGATTCTTCAAGCTTTCACATGGATGTAGAGGGATTTTAAATATAGAATTTTCTTCCTTTATTTGTAAAGAGTTTTATTATCTGGAGATTTACTCAAGGACTGGAAAAGGGACTCCTGTAAGCAGGACTCTTCTGGGGAATCTTTGGTTAACCCACAGCTCACGCTCAAGGCCTTATGTCTTGAAGAAGAGCCCTTTGGAATGGGCTTCATAGAGAGTCACGTGCCTAAGTCTAATTTTAAGGTTCTCACTTCCTTGGCTTTTCTCCTGACACTGAATAACTGAAAATTGATCTGACAGATCCAGAGGTTTATCTATCCCATCATAGTCTTCATGAAGAGTGATTATCCCATGGAAAAGGAAAAGCATTTTCTTTTATCGAAGGAGGCTTGGGGGCAGCTTACTTCCTCTCCACTTTCTTCCTCAATTTTCTTCCTTTTGGTTCTGCTTCCCAGTGGCTTCAGGGGTGCCACATGTTTATCTTTATCAGTGTCTTTAATATCATCAGTACTATCCTGCTATGTTATGGGATCACTTATATTTTTATTTATAAGCATCTGCTTATTAGAAGATGACTGGTTAGTGATCTTGTTCATCTCTCCCCCAAGGTGATGAGTTACATCTTCAGATTTTGATTTAGGTTTCTCTGATCTAGAAGTAGAAGTGTTACTAAAAAGCACTATTTTCAGGTGTTTTTTTTTTTTTTTTTTTCTTTTTTTCCCCCCCAGTCTCTAAAAGAGTAGGGAACAAACTTGTATTCAGACCTAAGCTACTTTTCACATCAGAGGTAGCTCCAAATACAGGAAATGATACCTGAGCAGTCCATTCTTCCTGAGGGAAGAGTCTTTGAATCTGAAAACTTGAAATTATCTTCACTATTTCTTCTAGATTCCTCAAAAGGTTGTGTTTTTGTGATCTCCTTCCAGACACTGGTAGGGTTCATCACCAAGAGGGCTCCGAGGGCCTGGAGATTCAGATTCTTCTGGAACACAAAGTCCAAGTGTTTCAACGACATCTGTAGCTATCTTACCAGGAGGATAACTGCTTTTTCCCATTGGAGCCATTGGATCTCGACTCTGATCGCAAGTGTCAGCTAGTATAATTTCACTTTTATTAGGTTTATGTTGTGGATGAGTTGAAAACTTTGGTGCTTTTCTCAGTTCACGGGCACAACCAGAGTGCTCCAGTTTAGCATGTGTTTGTTCTATGTATCGGAGCATGGAGGTTTTCCTTTCTTATTAGCCAGTTAGCTCCAGGAAATGAAATGGTTGTTTTTGGTATATATGGGATAACATCTTCCTCAGATTCACAGATCAGTTGCTTAATGTGGTTGACCATTCTCAATTTTCTGCTGCATCTGTTTAGAAAGTTTTTTTATTTTCTTCCTGTGTTTCTTTCATTCATAAGCTCTGTGATAAGTTTCAGATTCTGCTGCTAAATATTTTCAAACTCTTGCTGTTTCTTCCACATATGTGCTTCAGTTACTGTCAAACCAATTTTTGCATGGGAAAATTGATCTGAAGATCCAGAGGTTTATCTATCCCATCATAGTCTTCATGAAGAGTGATTATCCCATGGAAAAGGAAAAGCATTTTCTTTTATCGAAGGAGGCTTGGGGGCAGCTTACTTCCTCTCCACTTTCTTCCTCAATTTTCTTCCTTTTGGTTCTGCTTCCCAGTGGCTTCAGGGGTGCCACATGTTTATCTTTATCAGTGTCTTTAATATCATCAGTACTATCCTGCTATGTTATGGGATCACTTATATTTTTATTTATAAGCATCTGCTTATTAGAAGATGACTGGTTAGTGATCTTGTTCATCTCTCCCCCAAGGTGATGAGTTACATCTTCAGATTTTGATTTAGGTTTCTCTGATCTAGAAGTAGAAGTGTTACTAAAAAGCACTATTTTCAGGTGTTTTTTTTTTTTTTTTTTTTCTTTTTTTCCCCCCCAGTCTCTAAAAGAGTAGGGAACAAACTTGTATTCAGACCTAAGCTACTTTTCACATCAGAGGTAGCTCCAAATACAGGAAATGATACCTGAGCAGTCCATTCTTCCTGAGGGAAGAGTCTTTGAATCTGAAAACTTGAAATTATCTTCACTATTTCTTCTAGATTCCTCAAAAGGTTGTGTTTTTGTGATCTCCTTCCAGACACTGGTAGGGTTCATCACCAAGAGGGCTCCGAGGGCCTGGAGATTCAGATTCTTCTGGAACACAAAGTCCAAGTGTTTCAACGACATCTGTAGCTATCTTACCAGGAGGATAACTGCTTTTTCCCATTGGAGCCATTGGATCTCGACTCTGATCGCAAGTGTCAGCTAGTATAATTTCACTTTTATTAGGTTTATGTTGTGGATGAGTTGAAAACTTTGGTGCTTTTCTCAGTTCACGGGCACAACCAGAGTGCTCCAGTTTAGCATGTGTTTGTTCTATGTATCGGAGCATGGAGGTTTTCCTTTCTTATTAGCCAGTTAGCTCCAGGAAATGAAATGGTTGTTTTTGGTATATATGGGATAACATCTTCCTCAGATTCACAGATCAGTTGCTTAATGTGGTTGACCATTCTCAATTTTCTGCTGCATCTGTTTAGAAAGTTTTTTTATTTTCTTCCTGTGTTTCTTTCATTCATAAGCTCTGTGATAAGTTTCAGATTCTGCTGCTAAATATTTTCAAACTCTTGCTGTTTCTTCCACATATGTGCTTCAGTTACTGCACAGCAATCACATAATTCTGCTCTTAATTGATCTTCTGAAAGTTTCATGGAGAACATTCTGTTGCTTTCTCAGCTGTTGATTTTTGATGAAGAATTCTTCTAGTCTTTGTGCATCTAAAATTCACTCCTTTTTCAGTCTGGTTACTTTTACTTGTAGACCTTGTACTTCTTTATTATTATCATTATTATTTCACATCACAAGTTTTTTTTTATTTTGCTTTTTTCATTTTACAGAATTTTGTTGTTTACAGATATGTGTAATTCCAGCTTAGTCATATGTATATACATATGTATATGTATAGCCCTTGTACTTCTTTATCATGATTTTCCTTTCAGTTCAGTCCCTAAGTCCTGTCTGATTCTTTGCAATCCGTGAACTGCAGCATACCAGGTTTCTTTGTCTTGTACATTTCTACTGGATGATGCTTTCTGATCTTTTCTGTTACATTATTACAGGTCTGAAGTTGTCTTTGGCCAGTGTAAATATAGCTTGCAAGACCACCTCTATATTCTGGAAACCTCTGTAGGCAAGCAGGCACCCTCTGAGGCTATAAAGAGAGAGCCTTGTGCTTTTTTCATTCCTTCATTAATCTGCCTAAATGCCTGTGACCAACCTGCTCCTCTCAGGCAGCCCGTGCTTTGCAGTGTTGGGGAGGGGCCTGAGACTGGCTGGCCCTGCACGAGACTCTTCAGGGTTGAATCTTAATTTAACTTTGTTAAATCAAGTATGGCTTAGATAATCAGTCACCAAGTCCAGTTTGAGTTTAGTATATATCTTATTTCTCTTATTGTATCTCTTTGTAAAGGCTTTAAATCATAGAAATTCTCTTTCTCTAATTTAGAGAGTAGACACATGTGTGTGTTTGTACAACTTTTTAAATTGTGGCTCACTGAAAAACTAGTATTATGTGCCCTTTTTTTTTATTGTTAATGAGTGAATTTTCAAAAACTGTGCTTTCAATCACACTAAGCAGACTGCCAAGTCCTATATTATTCTTTTAGGTTCTGGAGCCAGCTATGGAGTTTTCAGTTAAATCTATAATTAAATCTTATTAAGTGTTATTTTCATGCTGTCTCATTTTGGTGAAACAGATTCTGATTAAATTAGCTGCTGGTTTGATATCACTTGGAAGGAAGGTGGTAGAGAAGTTGATAGCTGCTTCCCTGAAAGCGTGTATTAGTGCCGTATTGTTCATAGCAGTTTCGTAAATACTGCCTGAAGTCTTTTAACTTAGTTTATTACCACTGTTATGCCACCTTTATGAAGTTCATCTCCCTTAACTTTGTTAACTAAATGGGTTTGTGATAGAAATTAACTTTTCTTTTTATACTACTGAGTTAATAGTATGTAGCTTATAATATTTTAAGTTCTCAAAGAATTTCAGAAGTTGTAGGGGAGAGCAGACATGTGTTGTTGCCAATTTGGATGCTAGTTAGAAATGAAATCCATACTGTCATTTATAAAATCTGAAAAGAGAGTCTGAAGTATGTATCTGGCTCTGTTTCTCTAAATTGCTTCCAGTTGCCTGCTTCCTAATATAGAAATATTTATTAAAAATGGCAGGTTAAAAATTGGATTCCTAAGGCAGAATATGACTGGCTCTGTAATTTTGCTGAAGAATAGGAAATACCTGAGATGTTGCCTCTATAGTGACTTTGGTGTGGGGTGAGGGACATGGTATGGAGCAAATACACCTGTTTCTTGGCTAACAAGAAAATAGCAGTAAATAGCCTAGACAATTTCTAGGCAGCCCGTGCTTTGCAGTGTTGGGGAGGGGCCTGAGACTGGCTGGCCCTGCACGAGACTCTTCAGGGTTGAATCTTAATTTAACTTTGTTAAATCAAGTATGGCTTAGATAATCAGTCACCAAGTCCAGTTTGAGTTTAGTATATATCTTATTTCTCTTATTGTATCTCTTTGTAAAGGCTTTAAATCATAGAAATTCTCTTTCTCTAATTTAGAGAGTAGACACATGTGTGTGTTTGTACAACTTTTTAAATTGTGGCTCACTGAAAAACTAGTATTATGTGCCCTTTTTTTTTATTGTTAATGAGTGAATTTTCAAAAACTGTGCTTTCAATCACACTAAGCAGACTGCCAAGTCCTATATTATTCTTTTAGGTTCTGGAGCCAGCTATGGAGTTTTCAGTTAAATCTATAATTAAATCTTATTAAGTGTTATTTTCATGCTGTCTCATTTTGGTGAAACAGATTCTGATTAAATTAGCTGCTGGTTTGATATCACTTGGAAGGAAGGTGGTAGAGAAGTTGATAGCTGCTTCCCTGAAAGCGTGTATTAGTGCCGTATTGTTCATAGCAGTTTCGTAAATACTGCCTGAAGTCTTTTAACTTAGTTTATTACCACTGTTATGCCACCTTTATGAAGTTCATCTCCCTTAACTTTGTTAACTAAATGGGTTTGTGATAGAAATTAACTTTTCTTTTTATACTACTGAGTTAATAGTATGTAGCTTATAATATTTTAAGTTCTCAAAGAATTTCAGAAGTTGTAGGGGAGAGCAGACATGTGTTGTTGCCAATTTGGATGCTAGTTAGAAATGAAATCCATACTGTCATTTATAAAATCTGAAAAGAGAGTCTGAAGTATGTATCTGGCTCTGTTTCTCTAAATTGCTTCCAGTTGCCTGCTTCCTAATATAGAAATATTTATTAAAAATGGCAGGTTAAAAATTGGATTCCTAAGGCAGAATATGACTGGCTCTGTAATTTTGCTGAAGAATAGGAAATACCTGAGATGTTGCCTCTATAGTGACTTTGGTGTGGGGTGAGGGACATGGTATGGAGCAAATAACACCTGTTTCTTGGCTAACAAGAAAATAGCAGTAAATAGCCTAGACAATTTCAGTGGACTAACAAAAAATTTACTAAGGTAGCGAATTATAAATATGAATTATTTTTATATTTTATACATTACAATAATATAAAAACTGCTGAAAAGCATGAAGCCATTTAAGATAATAAATAGCATAGAGACAATGATGAATTTGCTTGACCATGAAACTCAGTTGATATGAGACTTAAAGTGAGGAAGTTAGCAGAGTAGAATATGACTGGGGTAGAGAAAAGAAATTTAAATCTTACTTAGACTAGTTGGAGGAAATGAAAGATTTAAAGAACTATTAGACTGAAGTGCCATGAAGAAGTTTTTAAAAATCAAGGAAAAATGTATGTTAATTCTGAGAAAAAATTAATGAGGAAAAGAAGATACACATTGAAGAAAAGAAAGCACTGGTGTTTGAATGAGGCTTTGGTGAGGGAACTTTTTTTTTTTTTTTTTTTTTAAAAGATTTATTTATTTATTTATTTTGGGCGGGGGTTGGGTTGGGGAGGGAGGGGAGCGGGCGGGCCACTTCTATTGGTCTTTCATTTCTCTATTTTCATCCATCTTTGTTCTTCGACTCCTGTGGGCTTCCCATCGTGGTGGCCTCTGTCGTTGCAGAGCACCGGCTCTGGGCGCATGCGCTCCAGAGCTCCAGCGCGGTAATTGGACACATCGGTCCAGCCGCTCCGCGGCACGTGGGATCTTCCCAGGCCAGGGATCGAACCGGCGCCCCTTGCACTGCAAGGCGGTGTCCTTACCCACTGTGCCACTAGGGGAAGCCCTGGTGAGGGAACTTTTGACTGACAACTGTATTGGAGATAGATTTGAAAGTTATTTTTCTGAAAGCATTCAGTACTTAATGTGGCAGGTTAAAAGCAGTTTATGGAATGTTTTCCAAGTTAAGTCGTAGATTCAGGGGATAGGAAGTGTCCAGCTCTTTGCAACCCCAAGACTGCAGCAGGCCAGGCTTCCTTGCCTTTGCTATCTCCCGGAGCTTGCTCAAATTCATGTCCATTAATTCAGTGATGCCATCCAACTAGCTCATCCTCTGTCGCTGTCTTCTCCTGCCCTCTCTCTTTCCCAGCGTCAATGTCTTTTCCAGTGAGTAGGCTCCTCGCATCGGGACCAAAGTATTGGAGTTTCAGCTTCAGCATCAGTCCTTCCAGTGAATATTCAGGGTTGATTTGTTTTAAGATTGACTTGTTTAATCTCCTTGTTGTCCAAAGGACTCTCGAGTCTTCTCTATCACCACAGTTAGAAAACATCAATCCTTCAGTGTTCAGCCTTCTTTATGGTCCAACTCTCGTATCAGTACGTGACTACTGGAAAAACCATAGCCTTGACTATATGAACCTTTGTCGGCCAAGTAATGTCTCTGCTTTTTAATATGCTGTCTCAGTTTGTCATGGCCTTTCTTCGAAGAATCAGCAGTTTTTTAATTTCATGGGTGCAGTAACCATCCACAGTGATTTTGTAGTCCAAGAAAATAAAATCTGTCACTGTTCCCATTTTTCCCCCATCTATTTGCCATGAAGTGATGGCACTAGATGCCATGATCTAGTTATTTCAGTGCTGAGCTTTAAAACAAGCCTTTTCACTTTTCTCTTTCACCTTCATCAAGTGGCTCTTTAGTTCCTCTTCACTGTCTGTCATTAGGGTGATGTCATCTGCATATCTCAGGTTATGGATGTTCCTCCCTGCAGTTTTGATTCCAGCTTGTGATTCATCCAGCCCAGCATTTCATGATGTACTCTGTGTACAAGTTAAATAAACAAGGTGACAATATAAAGCCTTAGCGTTCTCCTTTCTCAATTTTGAACCAGTCTGTTTTTCTCTGTCCAGTTCTCACTGTTTCTAGCTCTAACTGTTGCTTCTTGACCTGCATGCTGGTTTTTTCAGGAGATGGCTAAGGTGGTCTGATATTCCCATCTCTTTCAGGATTTCCCCCAATTTGTTGCGATCCACACAGTCAAAGGCTTTAGAGTAGTCCATGAAACAGAAGTAGATGTTTTTCTAGAATTCCCTTGCTTTTTCTATGGTCCAGTGGATGCTGGAAATTTGATCTCTGATTCCTCTGATGTTTCTAAATCCATGTTGTACATCTGGAAGTTCTTGGTTTACATACTGTTGAAGCCTAGCTTGTAGGATTTTGAGCATTACCTTGTTAGCCTGTTAAATGAGCACAATTGTCCAGTAGTTTGAATATTCTTTGGTATTGCCCTTCTTTGAGATTGGAATGAAATCTGATCTTTTCCACTCCTTTGGCCACTGCTGAGTTTTCCAAATTTGCTGGCATGTTGAGTGCAGCACTTTAACAACATCTTTTAGGATTTGAAATAGGTCAGCTGGAATTAGAAAACATCAATCCTTCAGTGTTCAGCCTTCTTTATGGTCCAACTCGTATCATGCTGACCACTGGAAAAACCATAGCCTTGACTAGATGGACCTTTGTTGGCCAAGTAATGTCTCTGCTTTTTAATATGCTGTCTCAGTTTGTCATGGCCTTTCTTCGAAGAATCAGCAGTTTTTTAATTTCATGGGTGCAGTAACCATCCACAGTGATTTTGTAGTCCAAGAAAATAAAATCTGTCACTGTTCCCATTTTTCCCCCATCTATTTGCCATGAAGTGATGGCACTAGATGCCATGATCTAGTTATTTCAGTGCTGAGCTTTAAAACAAGCCTTTTCACTTTTCTCTTTCACCTTCATCAAGTGGCTCTTTAGTTCCTCTTCACTGTCTGTCATTAGGGTGATGTCATCTGCATATCTCAGGTTATGGATGTTCCTCCCTGCAGTTTTGATTCCAGCTTGTGATTCATCCAGCCCAGCATTTCATGATGTACTCTGTGTACAAGTTAAATAAACAAGGTGACAATATAAAGCCTTAGCGTTCTCCTTTCTCAATTTTGAACCAGTCTGTTTTTCTCTGTCCAGTTCTCACTGTTTCTAGCTCTAACTGTTGCTTCTTGACCTGCATGCTGGTTTTTTCAGGAGATGGCTAAGGTGGTCTGATATTCCCATCTCTTTCAGGATTTCCCCCAATTTGTTGCGATCCACACAGTCAAAGGCTTTAGAGTAGTCCATGAAACAGAAGTAGATGTTTTTCTAGAATTCCCTTGCTTTTTCTATGGTCCAGTGGATGCTGGAAATTTGATCTCTGATTCCTCTGATGTTTCTAAATCCATGTTGTACATCTGGAAGTTCTTGGTTTACATACTGTTGAAGCCTAGCTTGTAGGATTTTGAGCATTACCTTGTTAGCCTGTTAAATGAGCACAATTGTCCAGTAGTTTGAATATTCTTTGGTATTGCCCTTCTTTGAGATTGGAATGAAATCTGATCTTTTCCACTCCTTTGGCCACTGCTGAGTTTTCCAAATTTGCTGGCATGTTGAGTGCAGCACTTTAACAACATCTTTTAGGATTTGAAATAGGTCAGCTGGAATTTCATCACCTCTTCTAACTTTGTTCCTAGTGATGCTTAGCAAGCCCCACTTGACTTTACACTCTAGGTTGTCTGGCTCTTGGTGAGTGGTGACACCATTGTGGTTACCTGGATCATTAAGATGTATTTTGTACAATTCTTTTGTGTATTCATTCAACTTCTTAATTAGGTTCATACTGTTTCTGTTCTTTTTTGTGCCCATCTTTACATGAAATGTTCCCTTGGTATTTTTAATTTTCTTGTAGAGATCTCTAGCGTTTCTTGTTTTATTGTTTTCCTCATTTCTTTGCACTGTTTACTTTAGAAAGCTTTCTTATCTCTCCTTGTTAGTCTTTGGAATTCTGCATTCAGATGGGCGTATCTTTCCTTTTCTCCTTTTCCTTTTACTTCTCTTCTTTTTTCAGCTATTTGTAAGGCCTCCATAGACCATTTTGCCTTTTTTTGCATTTCTTTTTCTTGGGTATAGTTTTTGTCATTGCTTCCTGTACTGTGTTATGAACTTCTGTCCATTGTTTTCAGTCACTCTGTCTATCAGATCTAATCCCTTGAATCTGTTTAGGCTTCTACATAACTAAATGAAGTTCAAACAAAGCTGAGAATAAAAATCATATAGTTTTTCATCTGGGCAAAAGAAAGCAATACTCATTTGTCTGTTTTCCTATTTATGTTGACTGGTTGAAATGACTTTTGAAAAAAGAATCATAAATATAATAAAGTTTTTTTCATTGCTGCTTAACATATTGTAGTGCTCATTAATCATTAGTCATTGTCAGTACTTTATACATTGAAATGCAGTTCACTATATTAGTAGTGCATGGTCTTACTGACTATACAGAATAGAAAAAGAGAAAGACTGTAATGAAATTAGTAGTGTATGGCTTTTTTGACCATACAGAATAGAGAAAGATTAATATTTACGTACCATTTATTTTTTAATTTAATCACAAGGACTGGTCTAACCTTAACAAAATGAGGAAGTTTGTTGGGCTATGTAGATTCTCATCTGTATGATTTTTGTGCTTGGAATAAAATTATAAAATATTTAAAAATTTGGAAGGATTTATAGAATGGGTCTTTTAGGCAGTCTTCTAGTAATAATTTATAAAGTGTCAGTATCAAGTAATGAGACAAATATCTCATAAAAATAAGTTCTATAATAGCTATGATTCTCCTCAGAAAGGAGGTAGGGTTAGGGTCTTATAGTTTGAACAGCAGTGATTCTAAGCAATGATTTTTTGTTTAAGATGCCAAAAGCGTAGGCATCAAAGGCTGAAATAAGCAAGGGGACTACATCAAATGTAAAATTTTTATACAGCAAAGAACACAAGTTAAAATGTCAGTCTAGAGAACAGGAAAAAATATTTATAAATGGTATCTTTGATAAGGGGCTGATATCCTAGGTATATAAGAAAATCATGCAACACAAAACCAGAAAAACAAATAGTCATATTTTTAAATGGGCAAATGACCCAAATAGACTTTTTTTTTCCCAAAGAAGACATACAAATGGGCAACAGGCATATTACTGATCATCAGAGAAGTTTAGATAGATTTAAAATTATCAGATAGTGCATCTTTGATTCATACCTTAAAATTAAAATATATGAATTATTATAGTTCAGTAAATGTAGAATGTATGTGTGTCAGTCACTCAGTTTTTTTCCTACTCTTTTTGACCCCATGGACAAAACTCTTTTCTGTAGCCCTCCAAGGGTCCTCTGTCCTTGGAATTCTCCAAGCAAGAATTCTGTAGTGGTCACCCATTTCCTTCTCTAGGGTATCTTCCTGTTCCAGGGATCAAACCTGGGTCTCTTGCATTGCAGATAGATTCTTTACTGTCTAAGCCACCAGTAAAGCTCATAATATAGGATGATTGAAGATTATGTTTACATGGCAGGTGGTTTAGCCTTTTTCAGAAAAAAAAAGCATAAACTAGTTTTAGTAGGGTTTGGTTACTTAGGAAATATCTAAAGTTAAGTACTTTTGGACTTTGAAGTTACAGTATTTATAAATGCTATAAAATATCCTCATCTTTAACATGGGGGTTATAATAGGTATCCTCTAAGATTCCCACCCAGGTTGCTAGTTCTTTTTTTTTTTTTTTTTAATTTTTAGATGCTTATACTGAAGTAAGTTTATTTCATTGATTATGTTTTGAATCTTTCTTATAGCCAGTGTTAACTGACATGGCCCTTTTGATAGGAACTGTTACTATGTTTGTAACTGTTCTTACTCTTTTGTTTTTCAAGTTATTCCCGACAACCTGCTTTAGCTGTCACTGTCGAGAATGACTTGGTGTTTTATCAACTTTGTATTTTATGACATTTTCCTCTTGGCATTTTATTTTAAAGTATAGCATACATGATATGGAAGAAGCACAGATAGAAATGAAAATTAGATTTTGATGTTTCATGTCTTGCTAGGAAATCTGTCAGTATACTTGCATAAAGTATGGCATAAACCTAGAAAACATGGAAATTTTTATATTAAAAAAATTAGTTTTATAAAAATTAAAAATATCTGCTTGGCAAAACCAAAGCAGAGTGAAACAAAAGAATATTAGTCTATATGGCAAATGTATAAACATAAATCTTGAAGTGGGAGAAAATATTGAAGCATCTTTAACAAATGAAGAAGTTTTGCAAATTCCTAAAATTCATTAAAAATGCTGGCTAAGGATAAATACAGTACACTGAAGAATAAATGTCTTTGTAAAGGTATCTTGGTTTGTTTAATATACAAGTGGCAAATTAAGTCTTCCCCGAGATATTTTTTTACCTCTCTGACTGGTCAACGTAAAGACAGATATACATTGTTTGAATAGATATTGGAGAATCAGTTACTCTCAAATTATTGATCAGAGTATAAATTTGTAATCTGAAAATACCTTTCAAAATTCAAATACACATACTCATTCAGCACATGCTTTAGAAATGTATCCTAGATAGGTAAGCACACATGTCTATGAAAGTATAAATACAAGACTCTTCATTTCAGGGAGGGCTCTTGTAGTAACTTGGTGTTCTTCGTGTGTGCCTGAATATGGGTGGAGTGTTTCTGCAAGGATACAGGGAAAGCTAGTTACAGTGCTTGCTTCTTGGGATGTAAATTGAGATAGCTGAAGAGGACATACATGCAACTTTTTAACTGAAAAAAAAATTTTCCTGCTAAAGTTAATCTTTATAAAAATAAATTCTATTTTTTAATTTTTAGATGCTTATACTGAAGTAAGTTTATTTCATTGATTATGTTTTGAATCTTTCTTATAGCCAGTGTTAACTGACATGGCCCTTTTGATAGGAACTGTTACTATGTTTGTAACTGTTCTTACTCTTTTGTTTTTCAAGTTATTCCCGACAACCTGCTTTAGCTGTCACTGTCGAGAATGACTTGGTGTTTTATCAACTTTGTATTTTATGACATTTTCCTCTTGGCATTTTATTTTAAAGTATAGCATACATGATATGGAAGAAGCACAGATAGAAATGAAAATTAGATTTTGATGTTTCATGTCTTGCTAGGAAATCTGTCAGTATACTTGCATAAAGTATGGCATAAACCTAGAAAACATGGAAATTTTTATATTAAAAAAATTAGTTTTATAAAAATTAAAAATATCTGCTTGGCAAAACCAAAGCAGAGTGAAACAAAAGAATATTAGTCTATATGGCAAATGTATAAACATAAATCTTGAAGTGGGAGAAAATATTGAAGCATCTTTAACAAATGAAGAAGTTTTGCAAATTCCTAAAATTCATTAAAAATGCTGGCTAAGGATAAATACAGTACACTGAAGAATAAATGTCTTTGTAAAGGTATCTTGGTTTGTTTAATATACAAGTGGCAAATTAAGTCTTCCCCGAGATATTTTTTTACCTCTCTGACTGGTCAACGTAAAGACAGATATACATTGTTTGAATAGATATTGGAGAATCAGTTACTCTCAAATTATTGATCAGAGTATAAATTTGTAATCTGAAAATACCTTTCAAAATTCAAATACACATACTCATTCAGCACATGCTTTAGAAATGTATCCTAGATAGGTAAGCACACATGTCTATGAAAGTATAAATACAAGACTCTTCATTTCAGGGAGGGCTCTTGTAGTAACTTGGTGTTCTTCGTGTGTGCCTGAATATGGGTGGAGTGTTTCTGCAAGGATACAGGGAAAGCTAGTTACAGTGCTTGCTTCTTGGGATGTAAATTGAGATAGCTGAAGAGGACATACATGCAACTTTTTAACTGAATATCCTTTATAAAAATAAATAAGCATGTGTTACCTGCTAAAGTTAATCAAAAGAATGACATTGAACTAGAACTCTCTTCTAAGCTGTATATGAAATACACCTTCAGTGGACACATAGGAATTATTTGTTCATCACCCATATGTCACTAATGCAGCGATGTTTGCCAATCAGTTCAGATATCTGTCCCTCAATAGGAAGGTTTCTTTGACTTCCTCTCCTTGCTGTAGATGCGCTAGGGCAGGCACTTGCTTAAAGATTTATTCATCTTCTATGTTTTGTCAGAGCACTTAACTACATCTGTGATTAAATAGCTTTTTTTTCCTTTCCGCATTGATAATGTTAGGTTCCCTGAGAGTTAAGAGTCCATCTGTCTCTTTCACTGCTGGGGCAGTACATACTGTGATATCCTGTGTGTTGATAACAATGCATATTTGAATGAGTGAGGATTAATTCTAGAGTATCAGAGCAAAGCTACAGCCTATTAGGAAAATACATGTTTGTCTTCTCACCCATATTGGTATTTCTGTTTCTAACAGCTTTTGGTATTTGCTTTTTCACTGTTTCTCTTGTTTCTGGTACTGGCCTTTTGTATTTTATTGCAAAAAATTTCAAACATAGAGAAGGGTTGAAATTTGATACCAAAATTTCCATCACTCATATTCTGCAATTAACTTAAAAATTTTTTAAAATTTATTTATTTTTGGCTATTCTGGCTTTTCACTGCTGCCACAGGCTCTTCTCTAGTTGCAGGAAGTGGGGGCTACTTTAGTTGAAGTGAGTGGGCTTCTTGTTGTGGTGACTTCTCTTGTTGTGGAACTTAGGCTCTAGGGCATACGGGCTTCAGTAGTTGCGGCACGTGGGCTCAATAGTTGTGGCTCACAGGCTTAGTTGCTTCACAGCATGTGAGATCTTCCCGGCTCAGGGATCGAACCTGTGTCTCCTGCATTGGCAGGCAAACTCTTTGGCACTGAACTACCAGGGAAGCCCCTGCAATTAACTTTTTACCATATTTCCTTTCTCATGTAATTTTCTGTCAATTTATTCATCATCAGTTTTTTCATTTAATGCATTTCTGAGTAAGTTGCTAACATTATTATACTTTTTTCCATATATTTCAGCTTGCTTGGCATTAACTAAAGTTCAGTATTGTTTATTTTACAAGGATTCTTTTTTGAGGTTGAAATTTGTATACAATTAAATGCACCAATTTTAAGTGTTAACATTTGATAAATTTTGACAAGTGTATACACAAACTCCTATTAAGACGTAGAACATTATCATCACCTCCAGAAAGTTTGCTCCTGTTTCTCCTTAGTAATTTTTTTGTGTGTTTTTATTTAAACAATCAAAACTTACTCCTGTTGTTATTTTTACATGATAATGAGCCTCTCAGATTTGCACTGTTTTATAGGCATTCTCTCTAACATAAGTTGAGGGTTGATGACAGACTGTCAACTGAGGATTGTTAACAATCAGCCTGGACATAAAACTAAGAAGATCCAGTAGGAGTCAGGAACATAGTCTCCAACCTGGTGGTTGTGTTGGTGATGTTCTTTGATAAGTGTGTGCAGTGTAGGAGGTGTGGAAGTAATGACTGGGTGGAAGGAAGTCTTATTAGTGTCCTGTGCTCACAAGTTGTACTTCAGGGAGCAATTTATTCTGGCTGACGAAATTCCTGTTCACGGATGTCTTATTCAATTTCACCACTGAGCATCACTTACCTCTAGTAGGATGTTTTCCAGTATTCATGTAGTGAGACTGTGATGGGAGGAAGTTGCAACAATGTATGAAAGTCATTTTTCTTTCCAGGGGAACATTTTTCTAGTCTAAAAAATTGCGTTTGTTCTTGGAAGTTAGAGCTATTTTTTTTTAACTGTGTTGTTTTTAGGTAGAAGATAGCTTGCTTTCCCTTGTATGTCTTTATAGCATTATCATGTAGTTTCTAATGCTTCAGTATTATCAGGGTAGCAGTTTAGTAACAGAAGAAATTTAAGATTATTTATGTTTCACACTCATAGTCAAACTTAAACACTGATAATTTTGTTTCTAGATAGCAGCTTTGATGCTTTTCATTATCCCAGAGAGCAATAAACACACTCAGTTTTGGAAAGTGTATTGCCAGTGTTAAATTGTTAATATAACTAATAATCTGAGCTTTTTGTTGTTGTTGTTGTTGTTGTTATATTCTCACACAGAAGAAAGAACCTTCTAAATCCCGTATGAAGAAAAAAGTGACCAAGATTGCAGAAGCAAAAAAAGTAATGAAGAGAAATTTTAAAGTAAATAAGAAAATAACATTTACTGATGAAGGAGAGGTAAGATTCTATAAATGCTTTATTTCTGAGGTACTTTCCAAGTATTAGACAATTTGATTTTGTTGCCAATATGCCATTCTTTAATAAGAAAAAATAGATGTTTCTCAAGAGCACTCAGGCAACTCCTTTCATTGTTACCATAGGTATTTGGTCAACTCTGCATCTATAGTCAAGAATGCCTTTCTGAAAGTACACTGGGATACTTCTTAATGATAACAATAGAGTTGATTTTGTTTTGTTTAAATTGGAGTATAGTTGCTTTACAATGCTGTGTGTGTTTCTGCAAAGTGAGTCAGCCATATGTACACTTATATACCCTCTTCCTTGGATTTCTTTCCCACATAGGTCATCACAGAGCATTGAGTAGAGTTCCCTGTGGTATACAATTGGTTCTCATTAGTTACCTGTTTTCTACATAGTAGTATATATATGGGGCTTCTTAGGTGGCTCAGTGATAAAGAATCCACCTGCCAATACAGGAGATGCATGTTCGATCCCTGGGTTAGGAAGATCCCCTGGAGGAGGAAATGGCAACCCACTCTAGTAATTCCTGTCTGGGAAATCCCATGGACACAGGAGCCTGGTGAGCTACAGTCCATAATGTCTCAAAGAGCTGGACATGGCACAAGGAAGGGAAGGCTCCACTCATACAAGGGTGGATTTTTTTCCACTCTGATAAAGGAGTGGATGGCGTTCTGACTGTCAGGATTCATCCCTCTGACTGCTTCCTTAGTGCCAGTGACTGCTAGTGTGCTGCTTACACCTTTGTGGCCCTTTTTTGTTGCTTCAAGTTGTGACTCTCTAGGAGTCTTATCTTGAAGAATGAAGTTGTGAGAGGAGGCATTAGTACCTGTGATGTGTGTGCCTACAATTTTCCTTTGCCTACTGTTTAATTAGCAGTCTTTCAGAAACTGTAGCAGCTATTTAAATCCTACTGGCAACCAGTTATTAGGTGAAATAACAGAATTGCTTTTGTCTAAATTGTCTAGAATTTTACTGTGTTAGGCCTGGAAGATTATTAAGTCAAACAGGCCTTATTTTTCAAGCAATGACACAGATGTCTAGAAATTAAGTAATTCATTCAGGATTATGCACTGGGTTAGTGAAAAAGCCAAGACTTTAAGCCAGGTCTCCTGACTTTCGTATTAATCCTCTGATGTCTTTGTCATCTTGTTCCTAACCATAAAATGTTTATGCAAAATTGTGTAGATCTGAGAAGGCTTCTGAAACCCAAACTGACTTTCTCCTTTACACTTAGCTTAGTTATCTTAGTTTTTATGTGTGCTACCAGCTGATATGTAATTTTTACTCAATTTTGAGCACCTAATGTATGCCAGGTAATGTGTTGGGTTCTCAAGATACATGAATAAGACATACGACTGTCCTCAAGGAGATTGACGCTAATAAGAAAGATGGGAAAGTAAAACAACCCAGTGTGCTAAGAGGTGTTAGAGGAGGTCCACCAGGTGCCATGGTGGGGCTGCCCTCTCCTTAGACTGGCTGCCATCCTGTGCAGATCATTTGGAGCTGAGTTGATGGAGTATCGCATACTACGAACACTGAAATCATGTTGAAGCAACTTCCTTATCGTCCACATTATTTAGTATTTCCTTTAATCCTGCTCTCATTGAGTTATGACAGCATTACTTTATCCTGCCTTTTCTGTGACTTGTTCACTTTTATTATAAAGCTTTTTAAAGTTTAAGAACTATATGTTATAAGGCAGCAAGTATGTACGTGTACCATTTCAGAATCATTATGCAAAGGGAAGTGACATTCTGTTAATGTTCTTTGTCTCTTGCCTCATACTCACCTTTTTCCTCTCTGCAGTTGGTTCAGCAGTGGCCCCAAGTGCAGAAATCTGTCTCCAAGGATACTGAAGAAGAGGACGACGCTGGTGGTATCAATTTAGACAAAGCAAAGGAAAGGCTTCAAGAAGAGGACAAATTTGACAAAGAAGAATATAGGAAGAAAATTAAGGCAAAGCATCGGGTAAGCTTTCCATCTTGAATTAATGCTGAGGGAAATTTAATATGTCCTAAATGTATTTAAATATTCATTAGATATTCTTTAATAACCAAATTACTGCCTTTATTGTTTTCTTCAACACTTATTTTTATGTGGCTCTTTTGTTATTTTATTTAGTCCTTTTTTCTTATGTTGATGGAGCCTTTGTGTACTAACTGGTTTCTGAGCATGTCACCAAAATCTGCTTTTGGTTGAGGTGACCCAAATTATAGTGATTTTTTTTGTTTGTTTATTAATTTGGAGATAACTGTAGTTGCACACTTGCTGGGGTAGTACTGGGAGATTCTGTGTGCTCCATTTCTATAACTTTCTCATTTCAAGGATGTTATATAAATGAAACTATGTAATATATCCCACTTATAGGATTGGGTTTTGTCACTTAGCATGAATCTTTAGATTCACCTATTTGTTCTGTGTGTAACACCCCATTCTTTCATTACTGAATAATGTTCCGTGGTGTGGATGAAGCACAATTTGTTTCACATTTCATCCATTTGAGCAGCATTAGTTTCCAGTTTCAGATTTAATCTTGCCATAATGATTACTTGGTAAGAGATATAAGATTAAATTTACTAAATTAACAAGACAATAAGGAAACGTTGTGAGAAAGAGTGCTTCTTATATTAGGCGTATGCTCTGTTGGCCTTAAACTTAGCCTTAAGTTATTATCTTTAAAACAGAAAGAGTTATTCCATTCTGGTCACTCATGATATTACTGCCCTTTTGAACTACTTGAAAGGGTACCTTTCACTGGGTAAATGAGTCAATTAATGAACTAAGGGATTTACCTTTTTAAAGACATTTCTGTAGAGAATCACTGCTGTAATATTAAGTTCTGTATCAAAAATTTTTAAGTCTGTGGATGTGGCCATTATTAACCATATCCTGAGAGTGATTCTCATAGTTTTTGAGTCCTGTTTGGCATTGTTACTATTTAATGACCTAGTAAACTGTTTTTAATAGAACAGCAGTTCGCATTTCTTTAAGATTTGATACAGTTTCACAGTGGCATTTAATGAATAAGAAAATGTAGATAGAAGATAGCTTTCAAGGGTGAAAATGAATGGTGAGGACAAACATTCCAGAAATATGGAGGACAAATGAACCTAAAATGCACTGGTTACAGTTTTGGGGTATTTATGTCATTGAGAGAACTGAGCTTTCCTGCATTACTGCTTTTAGCACAGTACTTTAAATGAAAATTTGGTGTTAATAATTTGTTAGTAAATTAAATGAAAATTTGGTGTTAATAATTTGTTAGTAAATTTTTTAATAATGCTTAGTGTCACGCAGCTTGTCATGTTTCTGCTTATAGTCTTCTTAAAGTATTTATCCCACATAGGAATATTTCACCTTTCTTTTTCAGTTGTAGTGAGCAGTGAAAAGAAATATGGAGAATTTGCACTAAGTAAAGGCCCTCCCCCACCCCCATCTGCTTCCCCTTTCACCCCTTTTCCCAGTGTGTGGAAGCTGTTACTGTATCTGCATTGGGGAATATCCTTCCTGAAACATTTAGGAACTTAATTTCAAATTGACTGTTGTATACTTATTACATAGTGTTTGTGTGGTAGGCTCTGCCTTAGACTGTGAAAATGGTATATTTAAAATACATGGGTTTGAGACTGCCAGTGGCTAAGACTCAATGCTCCTAATGCAGGGGGCCCATACTTGATCATTGGTCAGGGAACTGGATGCCACATGCTGCAGCTGAAGAACCCGCATGCTGCAACAACTATCCCAAATGCTGCAACTGAGATCTGGCACAGCCAAATAAATGCATAAATATTAACAACAATAAAACTAAAAAAAAGAAAACACATGGAATCTTCTATTCCTAGAAAGATTATAGTTAAGTCATAGTTAACTTTGGACATTCTGTCCCTGCATAGAAACTTTCTGTGCCTCAATATATTTTTTTTACATTAAAATTTTTGAAATGAGTAATATCTTCATTTTTCTTCCAAAGTCAGTATGTTAAAAAAGTTAGTGTTGTGAAGTCTTGCTTCTGTTCGTGCATGTCATTTTTATTCATGCCTCTACCTCAGAGGTAACTTTTTATTATCCTTATAGTTTATGCAAAGACTAGTAAATAGAAATGCGTATTCTTATTTTCTCCCTTTTTACATGAAAAGTGGTATATTGTAGATGGTCCTTTACTTTTTCATTTTCCCTTATTTTTGAGATTTCACATAATTGATTTCATTTGCACCACTGTTAAAACATAGCATATGATTTAAAGCTATCCTTGTGACTGTCTCACAACAAGGTTGAACAGAGCATTTTGGGGCTCATATAGTTATGAGAGAAATCACAAGAACTTTCATGCTACTGGTTTTGAACCAGTTCTCTGTAACTAACATAGGCATAAGAGCTTTTTAAAACAAGTCAAAGTTTGTTGTTTCATATAAAATAAGCATTTTCTGCATAAGATGGCCCATGCCACACTTAGTTTATTGGAGATAAGTAACCAAAATAGTCTTCTCTCTGTTCAGCTTTTTTTTTTTTTTTTTTTTTTTTTAATTTTGGCCTCTTTTATTGGTCCTTCACTTATTTATTTTCATCCATCTTAATTCTTTGGCCTGTGTGGGCCTCCCATCGCAGTGGCCTCTCTCGTTGCAGAGCACCAGCTCTGAGTACATGGGTTCTAGAGCGCTGGCTCGTAATTGGACACACCAGTACACTCCGCGGCATATGGGATCTTCCCAGGCCAGGGATCAGACCGACGCCCCTTGCACTGCTAGGCAGACTCTTCACCCACTAGACCACCAGGGAAGCCCTCTATTCAGTTTTAATGGGAATGCGACCTGGCACAATTATGACTCGTTTCTTGGTATTTTCATCAGTAAAATTATTGTTTAAGCACATATAATATTTGTGTATTAAATTAGTGAACATTTCGTGTTTTTAAACACTTAGTATATTTATTGCAATAGCATACATAAGATACAATATTGGTGCTCAAATCAATTGTGTACCAGTTTGCCATGGACTGGATTTCTACCAGGCATATGGAGCATTTTTTTTTTAATGGCAAGTTTTAACATTTGGCATGTTTGGTGGATAGGGTGTTGTGAAGTCTTGCTTCTGTTCGTGCATGTCATTTTTATTCATGCCTCTACCTCAGAGGTAACTTTTTATTATCCTTATAGTTTATGCAAAGACTAGTAAATAGAAATGCGTATTCTTATTTTCTCCCTTTTTACATGAAAAGTGGTATATTGTAGATGGTCCTTTACTTTTTCATTTTCCCTTATTTTTGAGATTTCACATAATTGATTTCATTTGCACCACTGTTAAAACATAGCATATGATTTAAAGCTATCCTTGTGACTGTCTCACAACAAGGTTGAACAGAGCATTTTGGGGCTCATATAGTTATGAGAGAAATCACAAGAACTTTCATGCTACTGGTTTTGAACCAGTTCTCTGTAACTAACATAGGCATAAGAGCTTTTTAAAACAAGTCAAAGTTTGTTGTTTCATATAAAATAAGCATTTTCTGCATAAGATGGCCCATGCCACACTTAGTTTATTGGAGATAAGTAACCAAAATAGTCTTCTCTCTGTTCAGCTTTTTTTTTTTTTTTTTTTAAATTTTGGTCTCTTTATTGGCTTTTACTTATTTATTTTCATCCATGTTCATTCTTTGGCCTGTGTGGGCTTCTCATTGTAGTGGCCTCTCCCGTTGCAGAGCACCAGCTCTGAGTACATGGGTTCTAGAGCGCTGGCTCGTAATTGGACACACCAGTACACTCCGCGGCATATGGGATCTTCCCAGGCCAGGGATCAGACCGACGCCCCTTGCACTGCTAGGCAGACTCTTCACCCACTAGACCACCAGGGAAGCCCTCTATTCAGTTTTAATGGGAATGCGACCTGGCACAATTATGACTCGTTTCTTGGTATTTTCATCAGTAAAATTATTGTTTAAGCACATATAATATTTGTGTATTAAATTAGTGAACATTTCGTGTTTTTAAACACTTAGTATATTTATTGCAATAGCATACATAAGATACAATATTGGTGCTCAAATCAATTGTGTACCAGTTTGCCATGGACTGGATTTCTACCAGGCATATGGAGCATTTTTTTTTTAATGGCAAGTTTTAACATTTGGCATGTTTGGTGGATAGGGTGTTGTGCTGTAGCAAGCTGAAATCCTTTACTTGCACTGGAATCCTGAGTCCAGCATTACCTACCTGTTTGGATCGCCTGTCACCAGTTTGGATTGCACTTTTGTATTCTGAAAATTGAAGGAGTGAGAATAGGGTTTAATAACAAGTGATTAGAGAGCTTCTCTGACTCTCTGTGTATAGGTAAGATGTGAGAATAAAATTATCCTTTTCTGTTTGAAAAATGGAATTTTAATTTGTTGTTTTTCCCCGCTGACTAGTCACATTCCCTCCTTGATAATAAGGTTTCCTTCTTACTTGCTTATTTTTCCAGTGGTTACTAATATTTCACTTTAAAAAGTAAATATACTATTAATCCTGCACATTTGAATTGCATTATCTGAACACATTATTGATTTTGAAGTCATATCATTTTTTAACATACAATGGTCAGTAAAGAATATGCCAGAAAGGTTTTTTTTAAAGATTTATTTTATTTATTTATTTTGGGGGAGCGGGCCACTTCTATTGGTCTTTCATTTGTCTATTTTCATCCATCTTCGTTCTTTGGCCCATGTGGGCCTCCCATCGCGGTGGCCTCTGTTGTCGCAGAGCACCGGCTCTGGGAGCTTGCGCTCCAGAACTCCGGCTCAGTAATTGGACACATTGGTCCAGCCACTCCTTGGCACGTGGGATCTTCCCAGGCCAGGGCTCAAACCGGCGCTCCTTGCACTGCAAGGCGGTGTCCTTACCCACTGGACCACCAGGGAAGCCCACCAGAAAGGTATTTACATTGAAAACTCCACAAAATCTGCAATACAGTTTTATATTTGATACATATTATGACACGTAATACTTTGAAAAATGTGTCAGTTTTAGAAGCTTTTTTGAGTGTATAAAATCTTTCAGCATGTTTAAAATATTTCATGATTAAATACATTTTTTAGAATGGTAAGCTAGTTAATATAATAAGTGAATTTAGTTTTAATGATTCTGTTTGAAAGTAGTTGTTTGTTCCTGCTATTTAAAATTAACAGTCTCACATGCTAATTGGATTTATAGGGTTTTTTTAAAAGTGAACATTTCGTGTTTTTAAACACTTAGTATATTTATTGCAATAGCATACATAAGATACAATATTGGTGCTCAAATCAATTGTGTACCAGTTTGCCATGGACTGGATTTCTACCAGGCATATGGAGCATTTTTTTTTTAATGGCAAGTTTTAACATTTGGCATGTTTGGTGGATATGGTGTTGTGCTGTACAGCTGAAATCCTTTACTTGCACTGGAATCCTGAGTCCAGCATTACCTACCTGTTTGGATCGCCTGTCACCAGTTTGGATTGCACTTTTGTATTCTGAAAATTGAAGGAGTGAGAATAGGGTTTAATAACAAGTGATTAGAGAGCTTCTCTGACTCTCTGTGTATAGGTAAGATGTGAGAATAAAATTATCCTTTTCTGTTTGAAAAATGGAATTTTAATTTGTTGTTTTTCCCCGCTGACTAGTCACATTCCCTCCTTGATAATAAGGTTTCCTTCTTACTTGCTTATTTTTCCAGTGGTTACTAATATTTCACTTTAAAAAGTAAATATACTATTAATCCTGCACATTTGAATTGCATTATCTGAACACATTATTGATTTTGAAGTCATATCATTTTTTAACATACAATGGTCAGTAAAGAATATGCCAGAAAGGTTTTTTTTTTAAAGATTTATTTTATTTATTTATTTTGGGGGGGTGGGGAGGGAGGGGAGCAAGCGGGCCACTTCTATTGGTCTTTCATTTGTCTATTTTCATCCATCTTCGTTCTTTGGCCCATGTGGGCCTCCCATCGCGGTGGCCTCTGTTGTCGCAGAGCACCGGCTCTGGGAGCTTGCGCTCCAGAACTCCGGCTCAGTAATTGGACACATTGGTCCAGCCACTCCATGGCACGTGGGATCTTCCCAGGCCAGGGCTCAAACCGGCGCCCCTTGCACTGCAAGGCGGTGTCCTTACCCACTGGACCACCAGGGAAGCCCACCAGAAAGGTATTTACATTGAAAACTCCACAAAATCTGCAATACAGTTTTATATTTGATACATATTATGACACGTAATACTTTGAAAAATGTGTCAGTTTTAGAAGCTTTTTTGAGTGTATAAAATCTTTCAGCATGTTTAAAATATTTCATGATTAAATACATTTTTTAGAATGGTAAGCTAGTTAATATAATAAGTGAATTTAGTTTTAATGATTCTGTTTGAAAGTAGTTGTTTGTTCCTGCTATTTAAAATTAACAGTCTCACATGCTAACTTTGAAAATGCACTCCATTTTGTAATGTGGGTCTCAGTTATTCATTTTTTCCCATGTGTTATTCTTCTATCACAGCTGTCCTTGACTCATTTTTTCATCTACCAAATTCTGAAAGCTGTGTAGTTTCTCCTGTGACTCAAGTAAACATCTTTGTCCTAAAGATTTAGAAACTGAGTTACAGAATTTTAACTAGTTTATAGGAAAAAAATAAAAAGAAGGAAAAGGGAAGAAATAAAGGGGATACAGTTTATGATCTCACTGGGGGTGAAATTCAGCTACCCACTTGCTGGCACTTGGCCACTCCTTCTGGAGGCTTAAGGAGCCCTTGTGTAACTGCTTTGGGTCCCCGATTTAGTATCTTTTTCTTCATGAGTCTTTATTTTAGCCGTTAAACATCATTTTCTTCTAAGACCATTTTGGTCTTTCTGCTTTCTCTGTCAATTTATAATAGCTATACTTAATTAGGCCTGTTACTGTTTTCTTTGCCAAACCTCTTAAAACTATCAGAAATAAAATTATAGCAAAATCTATATTTTTACATAAAAGTCCATTAGTAAGTTACTAAGTTGTAAAGGCAGAAGCGCTGCTTTGGCACAGAGACAATGTGTTTTCTGATAATTCAGTCAGAACTGTGAAAGATGGCCCATGATGATATCATTTAAAGGTTTGGTACTTAAATGGAATGAAAATCTTCTCTGGTGTGTTATCATTTTTAGCCCTGAAAAGTAGCTTGTATTTAGTGTGATAATATCTGTTATAACAGCTGAGATTGGAGAGAAGCCATTCATTATGAGGTTCTCTTTCATTTCTTTGAAATTTGCTTTGAGTGCTTTATCCATTTTGGATTGTGATTTAGGTGACATATCAGAATGTGGCTCTGGACAGTTTACAAAGATGCTCTGGAAAATGCATGAAATTAAAGGATAGAATTCTCCAGGAATGGATGGGCATTTCTCAGGAGAAGCTTTTTGAGGTATAAAATCTTTCAGCATGTTTAAAATATTTCATGATTAAATACATTTTTTAGAATGGTAAGCTAGTTAATATAATAAGTGAATTTAGTTTTAATGATTCTGTTTGAAAGTAGTTGTTTGTTCCTGCTATTTAAAATTAACAGTCTCACATGCTAACTTTGAAAATGCACTCCATTTTGTAATGTGGGTCTCAGTTATTCATTTTTTCCCATGTGTTATTCTTCTATCACAGCTGTCCTTGACTCATTTTTTCATCTACCAAATTCTGAAAGCTGTGTAGTTTCTCCTGTGACTCAAGTAAACATCTTTGTCCTAAAGATTTAGAAACTGAGTTACAGAATTTTAACTAGTTTATAGGAAAAAAATAAAAAGAAGGAAAAGGGAAGAAATAAAGGGGATACAGTTTATGATCTCACTGGGGGTGAAATTCAGCTACCCACTTGCTGGCACTTGGCCACTCCTTCTGGAGGCTTAAGGAGCCCTTGTGTAACTGCTTTGGGTCCCCGATTTAGTATCTTTTTCTTCATGAGTCTTTATTTTAGCCGTTAAACATCATTTTCTTCTAAGACCATTTTGGTCTTTCTGCTTTCTCTGTCAATTTATAATAGCTATACTTAATTAGGCCTGTTACTGTTTTCTTTGCCAAACCTCTTAAAACTATCAGAAATAAAATTATAGCAAAATCTATATTTTTACATAAAAGTCCATTAGTAAGTTACTAAGTTGTAAAGGCAGAAGCGCTGCTTTGGCACAGAGACAATGTGTTTTCTGATAATTCAGTCAGAACTGTGAAAGATGGCCCATGATGATATCATTTAAAGGTTTGGTACTTAAATGGAATGAAAATCTTCTCTGGTGTGTTATCATTTTTAGCCCTGAAAAGTAGCTTGTATTTAGTGTGATAATATCTGTTATAACAGCTGAGATTGGAGAGAAGCCATTCATTATGAGGTTCTCTTTCATTTCTTTGAAATTTGCTTTGAGTGCTTTATCCATTTTGGATTGTGATTTAGGTGACATATCAGAATGTGGCTCTGGACAGTTTACAAAGATGCTCTGGATTCTACTTAACTACTGGCATGAATATCACTATAGCCCACCAGGCTCCTCTGTCCATAGAATTCTCCAGGGAATGGATGGGTAGCCATTCCCTTCTCTAGGAGATCTTCCTGACCCAGGGATTGAACCCAGATCTTCTGCATTGCAGGCAGGTTCTTTATTGTCTGAGTTACTAGGGAAGCCCATTAGAAAGTTAAAGAAGAAAATTAAGAAAAAATTAAAGGGACTTTTTAGAAAATCTATTTTGTTTGTTATTGTTTGCATAGAATTGAGTTGACATGGAATCTAGGTATTTTAAACATAAATTTATATGATAATCAAGAAGGAGGGAGGCAGTAATTAGGCATTTTAGGAATAGAACATTAACAAAGACAATAACAAGTAGCAGTGTTTTTAACTGGGCCCTGCACTAACTATTTTTATATTATATGTTAGCAGTTAACTTCTGGTATAAGTGAGTTAGCCTCATTTTACAGATGATAAAACCAAGACTTATAAGGGTCAAGTAATTTGTCTGAGGACCCACAGCTTGCAAAAGCTTACAAATAGTTGCCATAGGGTCCTTTCTTACCGAGGTCTTTGTTTCTCTACAGACTGGTTTGAACCATGTAGCTGCTACCTATCTCATATCAGCAGACTTTCTCTTACAAGAGAGTAGCTCTGAGACAGTGAATCGAAAGGTAGAGGATGACAACAGGAGAGGAGGATTTTGAAGAAGGAATGAGAAGTAGTAGTCTGTTACATGTTTCCAGACCAAGGTCATTGGTCTCAAATAAATATAGAAAAAAAAAAACATCGTACTTAGTAGTTTGGTTTAGGTCCACATACTAACATCGTCTTTCTCTGCATTTTTAATTGCGTAGCTATGTAGTTACTAGTACCATAATTCATTTTTTAAGTAAATATGGCCATTTAAGCATCTAAGCCTTTAGACTGATCTAGCTCATAGGATATCACAAGATTTTACTAATGTCAGAAATGTCATCATGGGAAAACGTGGATCCAGTACTTAATTCTAAACTGACTTTATGAATAATAAAGTTTATTCTTAGGGGAGGAAAGGAGATTCTCTTCTTGTACAACCATACCCCTCAATCCCCTTCTTACCACCATCATGACCAAGGTTAGTATAAAAAAGGAACCAGTCTGCTACTTTTGAACCTTTGTCTATAATTTAGAGAGATCTACCTGGGAGGTTTCTCTTCTTATTCTCATGACCTTACATAGCATCTTGTGATACTCAGCCCATTGTCTGGGTAGTTGGGTCCTTTTTCATATCCAGCATCTAAAATGAGATAAATACTCAAGATTATATAGGTCTTATCAACTTTGTGGCAAGTCTTTGACCTCTTTATTATCTCCATTTTTGTTTTGTGAATTTAAAAGAATCCTTATGGCAAGGTGGGGTGGCTGTTAGATTGATGATCAGTATCTGGAGAGGTTGAAGATCAGGGCCAGAGTTTCGTGCTAATGGAAGATTAGGTCATAGAGTACAGAGTTGAGTAGTGAAAGCTTCTCTACAGGAAGCTAGGCTGTGTCTTTTTTCGCCATTACTGTATACCAAAGAGCTCACCATGGGACCTGTTAAATATATCTAATTATATATATATATATATATATATATATATACTTTTTTTTTTTTTTTTCTGCACAGAAGACAGGCAAAATTTAAATAATATATTGGTTTGGCCAAAAAGTTCCTTCTGTTTTAAGTGAAATTTAAGGACACATTTTTCATTTCCACCCAGAACTTTACTGAACATTGTAGTCACCATTTTGTTCCACTACTTTCTCCCATTTTTCACACAACTTCGTGCCTTTACAATCTTACACGGAATTGAAAGTTTTTCCATTAGGAGGATTTTATGAAGACCAAAATAAATGGAAGTGTGAAGGTGCAGTGTCTTATGAATATGGCAAATGAATCAAAACTTCCTAAGTAAGCTGTGTAAGTTTTTGCCTGGTCATCAAAGAAACATGTGGTCTTGCTTTATCCTGATGGAAGATTGTGTGTTTTCTGTTGACTAATTCCAGATGCTTTTCATCAAGTGCTGGTTTTGTTGGTTTAATTGGGATCAGTACTTGTTGAAATTGTTTGGTTTTCTGGAAGGAGTGTATAATAGAGGACTTCCTTCCAATCCCTTTATACATAACATCACCTTTTTGGATGAAGATTGACCTTTGGTGTAGTTGGTGATGGTTCATTTCATTTGCCCCATGATCTCTTTTGTTCCACATGATGGTACAGTATACACTTTTCATTGGCTGTCACAAGTTGTTTTAAAAATGGTACGTTTTCCTTACCTTCCAGTAGAAAATCCATGTGGAAAAACAATCTAGGTTTTTTTCACTTAGCTTATGTGGAACCCAAGCATCAAAGCAATTAACATAACCAAGCTGGTGCAAATGATTTGGATAGTACTTGATTTGGATAGTTTGAGTATGTCAGGTATCTCCCTCATACTACAGCATTGATTGTTGGCAGTGTCTTGATTTGATTGCTATCAGTTTCGTGGTCTGCCCAACTGTGGAGCATTATCCAGCAGTAAATCTGTAGCACAGAACTTCACAAACCATTTTTGACACATTTGATCAGTGACAGCACCTTCTTGGTATACTGAACAAATCTTTTTTTGCATTTCAGTTGCATTTTTACCTTTCTTAAAATGATAAAGAATCATATGCCAAAAATGCTGCTTTCTTTCTCCAATCTTTAATATTAAAATGACTACACAAAAATTCACCAGTTTTGGTAAGGTTTTTAAAAAATGCATGCTGATATGATGGTTGTCACAATACAGTCTAACAAAATTGTTTTGAATGAAGTTAAAGACAACTAAGCGCTCCTAGAGCCAGCTTATGGAAAACACCAAACAAACATTTTGGCCAACCCAGTACATAAAATGCTATCAGGAAAAAATGCTTAGGATGAAAGATTCATACAGTTGTTGTTATTTATTGCTAAGTCGTGTCTGACTCTCCCAACTCCATGAACTGTTGTCTGCCAGACTCCTCTGTCCATGGGATTCCCCAGTCAAGAATACTACAGTGGGTTGTTTCCTTCAGGGGATCTTCCCAACCAAGGAATTGAACCTTCATCTTCTGCACTGGAAAATGGGTTCTTTACCACTGAACCACCAGGGAAGCGTACCCAACAGTAACAGACCATTAATGATAACAAAAGGAATGAAACATTTGGAAATTTGAAATTGTTTGGTTTTCTGGAAGGAGTGTATAATAGAGGACTTCCTTCCAATCCCTTTATACATAACATCACCTTTTTGGATGAAGATTGACCTTTGGTGTAGTTGGTGATGGTTCATTTCATTTGCCCCATGATCTCTTTTGTTCCACATGATGGTACAGTATACACTTTTCATTGGCTGTCACAAGTTGTTTTAAAAATGGTACGTTTTCCTTACCTTCCAGTAGAAAATCCATGTGGAAAAACAATCTAGGTTTTTTTCACTTAGCTTATGTGGAACCCAAGCATCAAAGCAATTAACATAACCAAGCTGGTGCAAATGATTTGGATAGTACTTGATTTGGATAGTTTGAGTATGTCAGGTATCTCCCTCATACTACAGCATTGATTGTTGGCAGTGTCTTGATTTGATTGCTATCAGTTTCGTGGTCTGCCCAACTGTGGAGCATTATCCAGCAGTAAATCTGTAGCACAGAACTTCACAAACCATTTTGACACATTTGATCAGTGACAGCACCTTCTTGGTATACTGAACAAATCTTTTTGCATTTCAGTTGCATTTTACCTTTCTTAAAATGATAAAGAATCATATGCCAAAATGCTGCTTTCTTTCTCCAATCTTTAATATTAAAATGACTACACAAAAATTCACCAGTTTTGGTAAGGTTTTTAAAAATGCATGCTGATATGATGGTTGTCACAATACAGTCTAACAAAATTGTTTTGAATGAAGTTAAAGACAACTAAGCGCTCCTAGAGCCAGCTTATGGAAAACACCAAACAAACATTTTGGCCAACCCAGTACATAAAATGCTATCAGGAAAAAATGCTTAGGATGAAAGATTCATACAGTTGTTGTTATTTATTGCTAAGTCGTGTCTGACTCTCCCAACTCCATGAACTGTTGTCTGCCAGACTCCTCTGTCCATGGGATTCCCCAGTCAAGAATACTACAGTGGGTTGTTTCCTTCAGGGGATCTTCCCAACCAAGGAATTGAACCTTCATCTTCTGCACTGGAAAATGGGTTCTTTACCACTGAACCACCAGGGAAGCGTACCCAACAGTAACAGACCATTAATGATAACAAAAGGAATGAAACATTTGGAAAGTATGGTGTTAAGATTAAAACTATTCATCTTGTTGTTGTTGTTCACTTGCTGTGTTCTACTCTTTGTGACCCTATGGACTGCAGCATACCAGGCTTCCCTGTCCTTCACTGTCTCCCTGAGCTTGCTCAAACTCATGTCCATTAAGTCAGTGATGCCATCCAACCATCACATTGTGTATTGCCCCCTTCTCCTCTTGGCGTCAGTCTTTCCCAGCATCAGAGTCTTTTCCAGTGAGTTGGCTCTTCACATCAGGTGGCTAAAATATTGGTGCTTCAGTATCAGTCCTTATTCAGGGTTGATTTCTTTTAGAATTAACTGGTTTGATCTCCTTGCAATCCACGAGACTCTCGAGTCTTCTCCAGCACTTACTTGGAAAGCATCCATTCTCCTGCACTCAGTCTTCTTGATGGTCCGACTCTCACATCCGTACATGACTACTGGAAGAACCATAGCATTGACTGTTTGGACCTTTGTCAGCAAAGTGATGTCTCTGCCTTTTAATATGCTGTCTAGAGTTTTCATAGCTTTTCTTCCAAGGAGCAAGCATCTTTTAATTTCAGGGCTACAGTCACTGTCTGCTGTGATTTTGGAAAATGTCTTTTTTCCCTTTGTATTTGCTGTGAAGTGATGGAACTAGATGTCATGATCTTCTTTTTTTTTTTTTTTTTTTTGTATAATGACTTTTTTTTTTTTTTTGCATTCTAAGCTAATTTTTATTTATTTATTTATTTATTTATTTATTTATTTTTAAACCTTTATTTTACTTTTAACTTTTACAGAGTTTTGTTGTTCACAGACATGCATGTTCTCAGATTAGTCACATGTATATCCCCCCCTTCCCTCCCCTCCCGACCATCACACAGCACCCCTGAAGGATCCCCTTTTCTCACAGAGCAATGACTAGAGCTATTTTCTTCACTTATGATAGTACAGGCCTTCATGCTACTTCCCTTACGCCTCTCAACCACTGTTCCTTCCCACAATGTCCATATGTCCACTGTCCATGTCTGTCTTTCTGTCGCTTCACTGCATGTGCCATCATCACCATCCTACTAGATTCCATATATATGTGTTAATATACTGTATTTGTCCTTCTCTTTCTGACTGACTTCACTTTTTAGGATACGTTCTAGATCCAGCCACCTCATGAGGGCTGATTCTTCTGCATTTCTCTTTACAGCTGTGTAGTATTCCATTGTATATATGTACCAGAGCTTTTGGATCCATTCGTTCGTCGATGGGCATCTAGGTTCCTTCCATGTTCTAGCTATTGTATAGAGAGCTGCAATGAACATTGGGGTACAGGTGCTTCTTTCAGTTTTGATTACATCAGGGTATAAGCCTAAGAGTGGGATTGCTGGGTCATATGGTGCTTCTATTTTTAGTTTTTTAAGAAATCTCCAGACTGTCTTCCATAGAGGCTGTATCAATTTACACTCCCACCAGCAATGCAGGAGGGTTCCCTTTTCTCCGCAGCCTCTCCAGCATTTATTGTCTGTCGATTTGTGGATGATGGCCATTCTGACGGGTGTGAGGTGACATCTCATTGTAGTTTTGATTTGCATTTCTCTAATTGTTAGTGAAGTTGAGCATCGTTTCATGTGTTTTTGGGCCATCTGTATGTCATCATTGGAGAGGTGAATGACTTTTTTTTTTTTTCAATCTTGGCTTCTTTTATTGGTCCTTCAGTTACTTATTTTCATCCATCTTATTCTTTGGCCTATGTGGGCCTCCCATCGCAGTGGCCTCTCTTGTTGCAAAGCCCCAGCTCTGGGCGCATGTGCTCCAGAGTGCTGGCTTGTAATTGGACACACCAATCCAGCCGCTCCACAGCCTGTGGGATCTTCCTATGCCAGGGATTGAACCAGTGCCCCATGCACTGCAAGGCTGACTGGACCACCAGGGAAGCCCAGATCTTCTTGTTTTGAATGCTGAGTTTTAAGCCAGCCTTTTCACTCTCCTGAGAGAATATGTTCTCATCGGTAGGTTCTTTAGTTCGCTTTTTTGCCATTAAAGTGGTATCATGTGCAATGCAGGAGACATGGGTTTGATCCCTGGATTGGGAAGATCTTCTGGAGGAGGGCATGGCAACCCACTCCAGTATTCTTGCCTGTGAAGTTTCCTTGACAGAGAAATCTGGTGGGCTGTGGTCCATGGGATTGCAAAGAGTTGGACCCAAAAGAAGCAGCTGAGCACTACTACTGTTCTTACTTAGTAAGCATGTTGAGAACTAAAAATTTATGTTCTTAGTCTTGATTTCTTCATCTTTTCTTCTGACTTTGATTGTATAACTTGCATATAATCTTTAGTGTTTTCATTAGTTGTATGTTTTATTTGGAAGTCGAAGTAATAGTCATTTTCTCCAAAACTGACACATGAATAGGTGCCATTTGAATTTTAAGTTTTGTTAGTTTCACTTTGAATTTGTCTTTCCTGCTGTGCAGTCTGAAGCTATGAAAACTGAAATCTATAAGTTTTGTGGAATCTACTCCTCTTTGCATTAATTAGATTTAACCCCTTTGAAACTTTTTATATTTGTGTTCTGAATTTATTAAAAAAGAGTCTATGAGCATAGATAGTGTGTGTAGTGTGGATCAGAGCAGCCTCAAGGCTGTCTCTTGAGTATGTATTAGAATTGGTTCTTGAATCTGAGGACAGCCATGTTTGAAGAATAGTGATAATTATAGATTGGACTGAAAAAACTTGTTAATTCTCATGTTAGTGGAAATTTAATATAAGAGTGAACCATGGTCGCAGTTTCATATACTTTATGAAAAAATTATTTCCTGTTTATTTACTTTTTACACTGATCTAATAGTTCTTTAAAGTTAAAATAAATTTATGTATTGTTAGCTATGATTTTGGATTGAGACTAGCCTTTATATTGTTCTACCACTTTATTTTTTGAGGAGAAAAATAGGCATTTTATTTAAAATAATTTTTTTCCAACTTTAGCCTCATTTTGTTGTTTTGAATTTTATTATTATACATATCTGTTCTTTTTTAAAATTTTTTATTTTTATTTTTTGGCCACTTCTATTGGTCTTTCATTTATTTCTATCTTTGTTCTTTGGCCTTTGTGGGCCTCCCATTGCAGTGACCTCTCTCGCTGCAGAGCACCAACTCTGGGCGCTTGCGCACCAGAGCTTCAGCTCAGAAGTTGGACGCCACAGTTCAGCCACTCCGCGACACATGGGATCTTCCCAGGCCAGGAATTGAACCGGCGTGCAGGGCGGTATCCTTACCTACAGAACCACTAGAGAAACCCCCATATCTATTCTTACTTTGAAAACATTAGAGCTGCATTTTCTGCCTGTTTTATGATCATTGGAAAACTAATGGGGAAATTATAAAGCAATAAGAAAGGTGCTTATAAGAATAATCTTCCATTGTTTTTCTTTTGAGAAAAATGCTGCCACTTTTCTAAGAACCCCAAGGATGAGGATTTCACAACTTTTATAAGTGCTGGTCTTAAAAGAAAAGGGAATAGTTCTTACTGCATGTCTTCCTTTTTATTCTAATAGCCAACATTGTGAACCAGTTGTATGCAAAACATTGTGCTAATTTATATTATTTTATATAATTCTCCTACCAACTTTAAGAAGTGTGTGTTCCTGATACTGTCACGTTTTGGCAAAAAAAAGAGAGGTAGTGAGTAAGTTGCCTCAAACTGTACAGCTAGTAAATGTTTGAACTGTGATATGATTCCAGATTTGTTTGACACATATTTAGTGATTATGAAAACTTATGCCAGTCTCATAGTAGGCACTTAATATATATCTGTTGAAAAGTAAATGTGGCTGTTCAGGTTGGCTTAAGAAAAAATTTTATGAGCATGTAGTGTGATTTATACTTACTAGACAAGTTTACTTACATGTTGCTGATTTTCCCCCTCCTCCTGTAGGAAAAAAGACTGAAAGAAAGGGAAGCCAGAAGAGAAGCCAGTAAGAGACAAGCAAAGGTAAGAGTTTGTATTTTGATGAGAAAAGTGTTTGTAGCATTGAATGGAATTTAAATACTCTTCTTTTTCATATGCATTTTATGTTTATGTATACATCATGACATTTGAATTGGATTTGAGTCTGTGCATGTGTGTCATTTGCTTTCTCATATTCATTTATTTCCTGTATGGTGTAGGATGAAGAGTACATAGATAATTTGTTTGTTGGACTTAACCTTCTTACCCGTACCATCTTATTCTGTTTTGTACATATTAAGTACAAGGGGTAGTTGACTGTAGACCAGGCATGATAGGATTTTATAATATGTCATCTTCAGACTAAAGAGGCAGCCTGTGTGAAGCCAACTTGTTAATAAATAATCTTGAAAGTATTGATTGCTTCAGCTTCTAGAACTAGGGGAAGCACTCTGTGTCTCCCACCTTCACTGTGTTCTGAAAACAAAAATGTTTAGCAACTGTTTATCTGCTGTTTTTTTCAAGTATGTGTACACTTATGAACACCATCATCTGTGTGCAGCTGTTGTTTTTGTCTGGTGTGTTTCCACTTTTCTAAGAACCCCAAGGATGAGGATTTCACAACTTTTATAAGTGCTGGTCTTAAAAGAAAAGGAATAGTTCTTACTGCATGTCTTCCTTTTATTCTAATAGCCAACATTGTGAACCAGTTGTATGCAAAACATTGTGCTAATTTATATTATTTTATATAATTCTCCTACCAACTTTAAGAAGTGTGTGTTCCTGATACTGTCACGTTTTGGCAAAAAAAAGAGAGGTAGTGAGTAAGTTGCCTCAAACTGTACAGCTAGTAAATGTTTGAACTGTGATATGATTCCAGATTTGTTTGACACATATTTAGTGATTATGAAAACTTATGCCAGTCTCATAGTAGGCACTTAATATATATCTGTTGAAAAGTAAATGTGGCTGTTCAGGTTGGCTTAAGAAAAAATTTTATGAGCATGTAGTGTGATTTATACTTACTAGACAAGTTTACTTACATGTTGCTGATTTTCCCCCTCCTCCTGTAGGAAAAAAGACTGAAAGAAAGGGAAGCCAGAAGAGAAGCCAATAAGAGACAAGCGCAGGTAAGAGTTTGTATTTTGATGAGAAAAGTGTTTGTAGCATTGAATGGAATTTAAATACTCTTCTTTTTCATATGCATTTTATGTTTATGTATACATCATGACATTTGAATTGGATTTGAGTCTGTGCATGTGTGTCATTTGCTTTCTCATATTCATTTATTTCCTGTATGGTGTAGGATGAAGAGTACATAGATAATTTGTTTGTTGGACTTAACCTTCTTACCCGTACCATCTTATTCTGTTTTGTACATATTAAGTACAAGGGGTAGTTGACTGTAGACCAGGCATGATAGGATTTTATAATATGTCATCTTCAGACTAAAGAGGCAGCCTGTGTGAAGCCAACTTGTTAATAAATAATCTTGAAAGTATTGATTGCTTCAGCTTCTAGAACTCAGGGGGAAGCACTCTGTGTCTCCCACCTTCACTGTGTTCTGAAAACAAAAATGTTTAGCAACTGTTTATCTGCAGTTTTTTTCAAGTATGTGTACACTTATGAACACCATCATCTGTGTGCAGCTGTTGTTTTTGTCTGGTGTGTTTGACATCATAGAAAGTTCAACTTCTGCATTCTGAGGACATTTGGTAGAAATGATTTCCTCAAACCAAGGTACAGAAATACATGTCATTTCTCATGCTGTATCTCATTGTACTTTGCGTTACTAGGATCTGACTCCCTTGAGTAAACCCATAATGTTCTTTGTCATTTTTTTCATGCATTTAGAGAAGAAGTCAGAGGTGATAACTCATGTTATAGTTGTGAAGTGGGAAGCAGTTACCCTTCAGTATAAGATGAAAAGAATGCTTACATTCAGTATTAAATATCACTGTGTCTTCAAAGGTGCCCCAAAACACGAGAACTGCAGTGTGTGCAGCCTGGTTGCTAAATCAGGTGGTGCATTGTGTATTTGCATTTAAAATGCAGATGTGAACAGTCATGGCATAGAAATGTGATATTAGGGACTGTAGTGGGAGAAATTTAAATATAAGAAGAAAACTTTAAATCTAATGAAAGCGTTTGGTATTTATGAATATTGCATGTTCAGCATAAAAATAAGCCATTTTATTTTACTTAAAAAGCCTCTTTCTTTCTGTGCATGAAATTGTAAAATGAAAGATGTAATCCGGAGCCAAAAGAAAGCCCTATCACTGTATTTCCTTTGTATGTCTTTGTGCATATTTGTATTTATTACTAAATTCAGTTTATTTTCTATACTTATTGATACTGTACATGTCATCTTTTATAATGGTTTAAGCTGTAGGAAAGAAATCGCTGTCACCCTTGAGCCTGCCTCTTGTGGCTCTTCTTTTATTTCCCTACAAGTTGCTGTATATATTTCATGTTGATACTGTGCCAGCTGGGAAATGAAAATCTGTAAAGGCCTTCAGAGTTAGGTTTTGCCACTGGGTAGACCTCTACCTACCCCAGTGAACTCCTCAAGCCAAGCCCATCCCTCCACGCCACACCCCTTCCCGTGTGTTTGTTTGCTGATGTCAGAGAAAGGAGGAGGACTTCCTTATTAAGAGTTTGTCTCATTTATGTGCAAGCGCTAAGGACTCTGTTGAGAACAAAGAATAGAACAACTGACATGACTTTGCTGCTGAGCTGGGAACTTTCAGTTAACAGAGGCTGTGTTTTAGTATTGCTCTGAGTAGTTGAGCTGCCTGCATTTCATAGCCTTGTGTGAATGCTCAGAGACAGCAGCCCCCTTAGAAGAGTGGTGTTAGCAGAAAGATGAGAGGATGGTTTGTGGCCAGGACTCGGACATTCCTCAGGACACCAGGGACTGAGAGCAGTGACAGATTCAGGCTGACTCGTGGAGGCCAAGGAGTTAGCTTGGGCCAAGCTTTATGTACCCAGCTTCTTTTCAAATGAAAGTGACAGAAGATGGAGGCTCTAGAGCTTTCCAGGTGCCCTATTGGAAACAGACCCAGAAGCTGTTGGAAGGACTCTGTGAAGAGGTGTTGACCCAGAGTTCTGTGATATCTAAGTAGAAATATGTGATATGAATTGTGGGTTTTAAAATTATGTATCTGTGTGTGTATGTGTATGTGTGCCTGTGCGCGCATGTGTGTGAACAAGCTTTAAGTGATGGATGTGGCTTAGTTTCAGAGTAAGCTTTGTCGTTTTAATATATTTAAACATAATCACAGTGTATGGCTTTAAAAATTGGAAAAATGTGTTAGAATAAAAGTTGATAGAATTATCTTTATTTCCCAGAAAAGAGAAAGTTTAATGATATTATTCATTATACAGTTTTATAAATGATGCTTGGTGATTATCTCTTCCTTAATTTAGTAAGTAATCCTAAGAAAAATTGCTTTGAACTTGGAATGTGGTAAAATAAAATTGGAATGGATTTCTCAGAAAACTGACAACATTTTGCTAAAAGATAGGTCTAAGATCTGCCTAGAATACATTATATGCAGTGTCAGGAGTTGGAGAGAAATATGAAGATAAAACTCCCAAGAAAGTTTTCAGGGTACTCAGTGTCTAGTTCTTTGAGAGATAGTGGTGGTTAGATATCAAAACTTTCTTTAATAGAAAAATATTTGTACTACTAAAGAATACTTGACTTTTACTGTAGCTAACGGAATCGGTATGCTCTTAGAAGTTTTAAACTGACCTCAGAAAACGTAGTTATAGCAATAATGAATAGACCACATTGATTTTTGGATTTAGGGTGGTTACATAATCCTAGAAATACAGCTGTACCTCATTATCCAGCTAGATTTCTTTATGTTACTTTGATGGTCTTAAGTGCTTGTACCAACCTCTGGGTGGCTGAATAAAACTAAATCCTGCATATGAAGGAACGAAAGAGTAGGAAAACAGCTCACTTTCCTGAAAGTTAAGCATTGCTTGGACTGTATTACTGATGGTGCTTATAGTTCTTATTTTTAGGTGTGATGGGAATTATAGGGAAAAAAAAATGATGTATGTTTTGAGGTTGAGTTATAAAGCCACAATAAATTTTAACTTAATTTTCTCCTTGTTTTATTTAATTGCTTTTTTTTTTTTCTTAGTGACTCTGGGGTACTTTATTAACATATGTAAAGAGTAGTGGTCTTAGAAAATAGCTTCTTGAGCCTAAAGTGGTTTTGGTTAATTCTTTTACAATAGGAGTAAAAGTTGTGTAATTTTAGAACTTGAATATATTTGAGAGATGATCTTGAGGTGTTCTCTAAAACTGATTTATAATATCTTTTTCTCCAGCCAGCAGTAGTTTCATAAAACAAAACTAAATTTATTTGATATTGTGTTCTTTAAAAATCTTTTTAAACTTTTCCTGTCCATGAAATGTAAGAATGTCATCTATTTCAGCAATTTTAAACAGTACATTGAATGGCCTAGAGGTTCTGCTGAGGTACCCCCCAGGACACAGGAGAGTTATTTGGGCAAAACTCCAGGAGACTTATTTGGGCAGAACTCCAGGCTCCCATTTTGTCTTCAATCAGAGCAGTCCTATTTTTTTTTTCCCTCTGTGTGTACAGAAGCTTACAGGGGAACTGAGACAGTACTTCTATTTAAATACATATATCCATACATGTTGTTTTTAAGTTCCCAGGGACTTCCCTGGTGGTCCAGTAGCTAGGACTCTGTCCTCCTTGTGTAGGGGGCCCAAGTTTGATCCCTGGTCATGGAACCAGATCCCACATGTTACAACTAGAGATCCCACTTGATGCAACTAAAGATTCCACATGCTGCGATGAAGACTGAGGATCCCCCATGCCACAACTAAAACCTAGCACAGCAAAATAAATAAATATTAAAAGAAAAAAAATGGACCCAAATAAATTAAAGCTAAAAGCAAGTGGATGACTTAGCATAATTCCCTGGCTTCTCTGATAGCAAAACTACTGTGTGTACTCAGGCTTCTTGAGTCCTCATTTCCAGTTGTTTTTATTGTCCTGTGCTGTTTTTGTGTGTTACTTTTTACCTTTTTTATTTCTACTTTTTTTTCTTTAAAAACAGACCTGATCTATGGTACATACATTAAAAACTATTAATAGAAAATTACTAATAACACATTCCTTAGAGAGGACTCCAAACAGGCTGGAAAGCAGTCCATGTCTCAATTGCTGACTGACTGCTTGATCTGGCCAAAATGTGTAACAAAAGGTATGGCTTACTTGTCTTACTTGTACGCTTGTCTGCTAAAGGCTTCTCTTTGTGGAACTACACATAGACATTGATGAATGTTGGTCATTCCCAACTTTCCTCGGTCTTAAGCCTCTGCAGTTACTTCCTCTTGGCAGTGCTTTATTGACTGACACCTTATAACTATCTTTATTTTGAGAGGAAATGCCTCCCCCCATTCCATATGTTTCGTGTAGACCTTCTAACACCCTCACCACCCCTTTTTTTCTTTTTCGGCATTTTTAACAGTGAAATATTTAACTGGTCTCTTTCTTTATTTTTAATATGCTTAGAATTTCAAGGGCTCTAGAGGATTAGTTTATTTTAAACTAAACAGCTTTCAGAAAACACAGTAATGGAAACTTACTTAGATTTGTTTATAGTCCCAATTCCCAGTGAAAGCAAAGGTGCTCCCTGAAAGTAAGTTGCTCTCCCATTTGAAGGGTCTGAACTCTTCCAGGGCACTGTCTGCTGCACTGGTACAATCACTTATTTAATGGTCCCTAAATGAGTCATTCTGCTTCTCTAAGCAGAGTATTCAAATAATATGTTATTTCAGTGCTATAGTGAGACCCGTTAGGCTGTCCTTCTACTTCTTATATAAACAAGGTTGAGTTTTTATAGAAGATGTGCTTTTTTCCCTTTAGTGTTTGCCTGAATTAGCAACAGGAAAAACCCATGTATCTTTTACTGTAATTCTAATGTTGGTGCAGTTTGCTTGGGTATTACTGTTGTGGCTTCAGAATTTTTTTCCCCCTCTCTTTCATTGGTGATAATGAAGGAGATTATCACCTTCTTGGATTACAGGTACTTCCAGTATTCACTGTCAGAGAATCATCCTTTTCTAGTCATGAAGATTTAAAAGTTACCTATGGGAGCAGGAACAATCTAGTCATGTACATTATCCACATGGTGGCTACACGTTCTTCTTTAAGACTTGGCTGGTGGGTCTTCCTCACGAAGATTTCCTCAACCCTCTCAGATGTAATGGACTCCTGCTTTTGTAACTTCTTCTCCAGCCTCTTTTATGAAGCATCTGATAATTTATAGCACTTACTTAGACATGTGTCTGTTTTTCCCACTCAGTTCTAAGTCGTGTTTATATTCCCAATCACAGTGCTTGGTTTATAATAAGCACTTAATAAATATTTCAATGAATGAGGGGATGAATGAGTGATCTCAGAGATGCTGAGCATATGCTGTAAAATTTTTTATTATGGTAAAGTATATAATAAAATTCGCTACTTTAGCCTTTTTTATGTGTACCATTTGGCGGCATTAATTACATAGACATTGCTGTGAACAACCGCCACTGTCCATTTTGAGAACTCTCATCATTCTGGACTGAAACTCTGTGACCCTTAAACAGCAGCTCTCCATTCCCACCTTTCCCAGGAATATAAACTTTAAAGAGGAAACTCATATTCCTAATGATTCTTTAGCAGGTGAGAAAGTAGAGGCCTTTAATGAATGGGTGATTTTTCCAGGGTCTTACAGTTAGGTAACAGCAAAATCGGGCTACACCACAGGTCTCTGAGTGATTATAAGTGTGCTTTTCATTTTGCCGTAAACCTCTATGACAATATAGGAAGAAAACCAAAGAATGCTAAATGCATTTAAGGTGTCACATTTTAAAATATAATAAAATGAAGTTATTAACACTACTCTCAGTCACAATCTCCACACCTATTATCAGTTGCAACTCAAGGAATATTGAACCTACATCTCTGTGTCTCCTGCATTGGTGGGTGAGTTCTTTACAACTTGTGCCACCTGGGGAGCTCTGATTCCTAATTTTCAAATATTTATGGTATCTCCTTTTCCTATGTGAAATACTTTTTAGTGACTAAGGAGACTCCTTGGGTGGGGGAGGTGGTGGTGGTGAATTTTTACTCACTACTATGTTGTTTGTGGAGTATAAAGTGGCCAAGCTGTATTGCCCCGAGTGCCATAAGCCAGTGTTATAAAGAGAAGAGTTAGTGGTTAGAAGAATTTGTTCCTGGAGGTAATCAAATATACTAGAAATATTGTTGAGAAGACTTGTTTTTCTCACTGACATATTTTTAAAATCATTTTAAGAATTATATATGAAATGTATTATAACTATTGAGTTCTGTTTAGCTGATTTTTTTTTTTTTAAAGATTTATTTATTTATTTATTTTGGGCGGGGGTCGGGTTGGGGAGGGAGGGGAGCAGGCAGGCCACTTCTATTGGTCTTTCATTTCTCTGTTTTCATCCGTCTTTGTTCTTTGGCTCCTGTGGGCCTCCCATCACGGTGGCGTCTGTTGTCGCAGAGCACCGGCTCTGGGCGCATGCACTCCAGAGCTCCGGCTCAGTGATTGGACACATCAGTCCAGCCGCTCCGCGGCACGTGGGATCTTCCCAGGCCAGGGCTCGAACCGGCGCCCCTTGCACTGCAAGGCGGTGTCCTTACCCACTGGACTACCAGGGGAAGCCTTGTTTAGCTGATTTTATTATGCTTATTGTTGCAGTTATTACCAGTGACATTAAATGATTTCCTGTTTGCTGTATTTTCTCATTTTAGGTAAAGATGTAGCCAGATATCTGCAATATTTTATGTAGGTTTTCTTTATTATTAATATATATTATAGGGTTCAAAGATCCTTTACTTGGCAAGACCTCTAGAATTTGTTGTTTATAGACTGTGGTGTAAATTTTCTAGACTATCACATAGCATTTTTTTTTTTAAAACACCTTCATCAAGATTAACATACTTGATTAATCCACTTTTATAATAAGTTTAAAGCATTACAGTTATCTGACGGTTGAAAAGCTCTACTCTGGAGAAAGCTAGATAAGTGACTTGGTTAAGGTCATGTACCTAATTAATAAGTTAAAAAAAATAAAACCCCTCAGGTTTCCATGTCAGGACTTGATATGCAGAGGTCTTTGGGCATTATTTAGGAGTTGGTTGTTTTTCTGTCCTTCCAATTTTACATTACTATATCTTCTCACCCTGATTGCGTTGAGCAGTATCTGCAATATTCAGAGGGAGTAATATTAAATTATGAGACCTTGAATCTATCTCTTTTTCCCCCTGATTCACTGTATATTTAGGTACAAAATCGCTATAATTTTGTAAGCTTTACTTTTCCTTTTTAGTGGTTTAACTACTTGGGGAAAATGTTTGACAATGTCTAAGCTGAACATATACCTACACTGTGTCCCACACTTCCTTGCCTAGGTATATACCCAAGAGAAATGAATGCATGTTTACCAGAAGATGTTCACAAAGAAGCACTATTTATAGTTATCAAATTCTGGCAATAATTCAAAGTATAGAATAGATAAATTTGGGGTTTAGTACAATTAAATATTACAGTTACTCCTTGAACAACATAGGAGCTAGGGGTACCAACACCCACACAGTGGAAAATCCAAGTATAATTTCACAGTCAAGCTTCTGTATTTGCAGTACCTCAAATGCGCATTTCGTTTTAAAATCCCCCTGTTCTGAGATGTGTGATGTTTCACCCCCTAAAACTTATTAAATACCTTCTCCCAAATGAGAAAATCAACGTTCTTTTCATTCTCATGCAAGTTAAAAAATAAAATGTATGTTTTCTAAAAGAAGCACTGTAATTGTTGTGCTCTTCAGAGATTTTAAACCTTTCTGCCCCAGTAAAATTTTCTGGTTTCTACATTAAATTTTTGAGGTGGCTTGGTAGCCTTAAAATATTGTGTAGGTTTCTGCTGTTCATGCCCTCTGGGACATAGTGAGAGCTATTGAATTATTCAGAATAGGGAACACAAAGGTAATGAAACAGACATTAATATGAATGGTCCCTAAGCGTAATTATTGTGACTTCATAAATTGAAGTAATAACTGGCAGATAACTCAGGAATTCTGAAGGATCATCTAATCAAAGATGTGATTATCTTCCCATGAATAGGCTTTTTTTCATTTAGTTTACCTTTTTCTTACCGTAGACTCTGGTTATTCAAATACTTTCCATACACAACTTATGTGAATTAAATATTTACTCCTTAAACATTATAACAGGTACTTGCTGAGCACCTGTCACGTACCTGGTCCGGTAAGAGTTTACAGTGTTAATGAGGAGGAGGTAGACTCTTTTTGTTAATATAGCCTTATTTTATTTTTGCTTGAGGGAGTAAGTTTCTTGCAATTTCAGATCAGTTGTTAAGCTTCAAAAATGCTGCAGAAATAGCATATGCATCATCCAAAAGTGCCTTTATCAAGAAGTATATTGCTTGTCTGTCTTTGAACTGTGAGATAATCACTGCTAGAATTAAGACCAATTGCTTTGTTTTACTTATCTTGATTTTCAGCTGTGTACATCAGTTTTCCCTTAGCATGCACATCAGTTTTCCCTTTACTACAGACACATTTGATTTTCATTTTCTAAAGTCATTTTATTTCATTCAGTTGGAAATGATATACAGTCTCAATCTTATTCATTTATTTATATTAGTGCAGCTTTTCTTTGAAAAGTAGAAAGTATATTGTCATAGAACTTCAGCCTCATTGAATTGCTTTGAACATGAGTCTCATTTAAATTCTAAACACAGCTTCTATTGATTTCTGCCTCCTGGCATACATTCAGCTCTGAGATTTTTGCCCATCTCAGTACAGCTGGTACATGGTATTTTTGTGATGTTCCTTTAGAGGATAACAAAGTGAAAGAAGAAAGAGCAGATATTGAGTTAACTCTAAGTAAAAGAAAAAATTAAGATTGATACTTGTAGTCTTCACTGTAAATTCATCAGAAATGTTAGATTATAGATTTGGGGTTTAAGATCAGCTTTTATCATTAACAGCCAAGTTGTTAGTGCTCTCCCGAAAGATCATGAGATTTGGAGATGGAAGAGCCAGGTTCAGTTCTTGCTAGTAAGGTTTGCAATCTGTGGCAGTCTTCTTTCCCCTGAGGCTCAGTTTCGTCTTCTGTAGAGTAACAGCAGTAATATTGGCTGCGCTTTGAGCCTTCTAGGTCTGTGAAAATAATAAATGTGTAAGAGCCTGGTGTGAACAACTCTGTTACTATATGAAGGCTTTTTAGGCATACTTCTGCCCAAATTCTGAACCCAGGATCTAAACCAGTGGTTCAGTCAGGACTGGAGTGTGTTGAATCCAAATCACTAAAAGATGTCTCAAAATGCATACATCTAGCTTCCTCCTTCCTCACCTTCCTCCCTTCAGAATCTCTGGGGAAGAGGGCTTATTTGATGCATTCATACAGTATATATGTGTATACTTAGATACTTCCACCACTCTATTAAGAACCAGTGGTCTAAATCCAGATGTACACTTTTACACTTAATACAACCCTCAGGTGCTAATAATAAACTTTTTTCACCTTTTTGGTTTGTAGTATTTCACTATATGGTAGAATGCCATCCTACTAGAAATACATGGATAAATGCAAGCTCAGTGTCTCGGGTCAGTTTATAACCTGGCATAAGCAGCTCAAGTTTTCCCTCAGTGTGTTTAACTGTAGAGAGAAAGATCTTTTGTTCTTGCCCAGAAACCTTATGAACAACCTTTGAACCAGTGCTGGGTATTAGGGGATGAGAGTTGAGAGGTTTGTTGCCTAGAGACTTGTAAAAGACAAAGACCACCAGTATTTGGCTTCTATGAATTGTTTACTGAGTCTCATTTAAATTCTAAACACAGCTTCTATTGATTTCTGCCTCCTGGCATACATTCAGCTCTGAGATTTTTGCCCATCTCAGTACAGCTGGTACATGGTATTTTTGTGATGTTCCTTTAGAGGATAACAAAGTGAAAGAAGAAAGAGCAGATATTGAGTTAACTCTAAGTAAAAGAAAAAATTAAGATTGATACTTGTAGTCTTCACTGTAAATTCATCAGAAATGTTAGATTATAGATTTGGGGTTTAAGATCAGCTTTTATCATTAACAGCCAAGTTGTTAGTGCTCTCCCGAAAGATCATGAGATTTGGAGATGGAAGAGCCAGGTTCAGTTCTTGCTAGTAAGGTTTGCAATCTGTGGCAGTCTTCTTTCCCCTGAGGCTCAGTTTCGTCTTCTGTAGAGTAACAGCAGTAATATTGGCTGCGCTTTGAGCCTTCTAGGTCTGTGAAAATAATAAATGTGTAAGAGCCTGGTGTGAACAACTCTGTTACTATATGAAGGCTTTTTAGGCATACTTCTGCCCAAATTCTGAACCCAGGATCTAAACCAGTGGTTCAGTCAGGACTGGAGTGTGTTGAATCCAAATCACTAAAAGATGTCTCAAAATGCATACATCTAGCTTCCTCCTTCCTCACCTTCCTCCCTTCAGAATCTCTGGGGAAGAGGGCTTATTTGATGCATTCATACAGTATATATGTGTATACTTAGATACTTCCACCACTCTATTAAGAACCAGTGGTCTAAATCCAGATGTACACTTTTACACTTAATACAACCCTCAGGTGCTAATAATAAACTTTTTTCACCTTTTTGGTTTGTAGTATTTCACTATATGGTAGAATGCCATCCTACTAGAAATACATGGATAAATGCAAGCTCAGTGTCTCGGGTCAGTTTATAACCTGGCATAAGCAGCTCAAGTTTTCCCTCAGTGTGTTTAACTGTAGAGAGAAAGATCTTTTGTTCTTGCCCAGAAACCTTATGAACAACCTTTGAACCAGTGCTGGGTATTAGGGGATGAGAGTTGAGAGGTTTGTTGCCTAGAGACTTGTAAAAGACAAAGACCACCAGTATTTGGCTTCTCCATGGCATGTACACATGTAAGTCCTACAATTTTCAGCTTAGTGTTGGGGCAGAGAGAGAGTCCTACAAGTGACCACACTGGAATACAGTGAATCTAGTTTGTTAGGCTGACATAGAAGATCCAGTGGCCTGGGAGTCTTGACTTCTTAGCTGCTGGTGGATCACTGTGTGGTCTTGAGCAGATTTCTCAACTGACTCAAAGTATCTTGGACTAGATGTTCTGTATGGGCCCTTTCAGTTCTACTTACTTCGTTTTTTATCCAAGAGCTGAACAAATATCTTCTGTCATTTTTAGATCCTTTATAGCTTTTGAAAATATTACTTGTAGGTGTGTTGTCTGTTCTTTGTAGTGTTATTACCAGTGATAGGAATATAGCAGGATACTGTAACCACTCAGTATAAAAGATTTGATTGGCATTTGGGGGACTTTTGGGAAGCATCTGATTGGGGAGGGTCTATCAGTTTTTACTGGTATGCAGGAAGAATAACAGGAGATAGAGCTGGAGAAAGTCGTAGGTCATAGATGATCTCAGTGCTTAAAGATTTGTTATGATTCAGGAATGTGTAAAATGCACTGAAGATTAAAGGAGGAGTCTAGCATAAGCAGTAGGATGATCTTCAAAAATTTACCCATTTTTCTGTTTATATTTCTTGCATGGTTACAATGTGTTCACCTTCATAATTCCGTGATAGAATTAACATGTTCTTGAGGAACTAGAAATCTAATGGAAAAAACCTGTAGACAGTACAGTATAATGAACGCTGTGATAGAGAACTTTTGTGAATTGATACGTTTCTTAAGTTTAAATATCAGTATTTCCAGATTTGAACATTAAATAATGAAAAATGTTTTCTCAGTTCAGTTCTTTCCAAGAGGAAACGATGAAAACTATCATAGGCCGTAACAGAGCATAATGGCAATTTTGTATTCTGCCTTTGTTGAGTAAATGGGCTGGAATTTTACAAAATAACCAAAAAACTGTCTTACAAAAACCAGAATTAGTTTATGGATGTATGTGTAAGGCTTTCTACATAAAAGTAAATTCTTCAAGTAATTGTTTGAGTTTTCCTTTAATTCTGCATGTGATTCCTCCCTTCCATCTTCATAGCTGTCCTGCAGATGAGTTCATCAACACCATCTTTCTAGATTCCATCTATATGTATTAGTATATGATATTTGTCTTTTTCTTTCTAGCTTACTTCATTCTGTATAATGTCCTCTGGGTTCATCTGACAAATTAAAACTGACTCAGATATTCCTGTTTATGACTGAATAATATTCCATTGTGTATATGTACCACAGATTCTTTATCTTAATGAAGTTATTAATAGTCAGTATGACATATGAAATAATAATAGAGGGGCTTCCCTGGCGGTCCAGTGGGTAGGGATACCACCTTGCAATGCAAGGGGCGCCGGTTCGATCCCTGGCACAGGAAGATCCCATATGCTGTGGAGTGGCTGGACCGGTGTGTCCAATTATGAGCCAGGGCTGTGGAGTGCATGTGCCCAGAGCCAGTGCTCTGCTACAGGAGAGGCCACTGTAATTGGAGGCCCACATAGGCCAAAGAACAAAGATGGAGGAAAATAAATAAATGAAAGACCAATGAAAGTGGCCCCCCCCAAAAAATAAAATAAATAATAGAGCACACTTATAGTTTGCTATTTATTGGAAGGCACAGTAACTTTGGGAAAGTCCTTTTTTCTACTTTTTTACAATAACTTTGGGGATATTTCAAAGTCATTTTAGAGGAAAGACAGTAAAAACAAAATAAAGTTGGGTGGGCACATTATTAGGCCAAGTAGGACAGATAACACAGAGGTAAATCTGCCTGTCAGTGCAGTGACACAAAAGGCTTGGGTCCAATCCCTGGGTTGGGAAGATCCCTTGGAGCAGGAAATGGCAACCCACTCCAGTATTCTTGCCTGAAAAAATCCAGTGGACAGAAGAACCTAGCAGGCTACAGTCCATGGGATTATACAGTCAGACACTTGAGCGACTGAATACATACAGAAATGATTAAATCTCTTATGGTACACTTTACATCTCCAAGTTCAGTTGTAAGCTAGAACACATTTTTTCCATAGAAAAAATGGTATACACTATGGTTAACTTCCATTATTACGTAGACCATATAAGACACCATACAAACAGGATACTTTAGAGAGTGAAAGTGAGTGGGATGAATAACTACACCTGGACCAGTTGGTCAGAGGCAAACCTAAGACTATCTTTGGCAAAGACCCAGACCATATGGGTCTCCCTCATTATAACTCAAAGGTGGCTTTACTCTAACCTATGGGAAAGGGCATCCTGAGCTCTGAAGGGGCTTGCAACTTTGGAAACAAGCTCCTGCTAGTAGAAAACATGAGTTGTAATGTCATGCCACATTTTGTTTCATCTCTCTCCATTCCTTTCCAGCCTACTCTGCTCATCACCTTAGTCCTGGGTGGTGGGTAGGGGAGGGAGGTGGAGAATGGTTCCTTCCAGTGTTCTAGAATTTTAAAATATGTTTCAGTTTTCTTGCAGTATACATCCATTTTTCTACATTTCAGCTTCATTCTCCTCCTTTCTAGTCCTAGTAACTAAAGAAAAAAAAAAGAGAGAGAGAGAGAGCTTTGATGATGGATGTCTCCCCTGTTTATGTACAACAGAGTTTTAGTGAAATACTAAGAAATTCTATAAGTTAACAAATGTTTGGAGTAATAGTAGTGGTTTACTAAAGCACATCCTTTGCACCATTTTGAACTTGTGCTTGTGTTAACTGTTTTGCAGTTATCTTGATTCTTACTTTTGCACAGTGTGTTCTTAGAGACTCATCTTGTCAAATGTTCCTCTGAATACCAAACATTGGTTGGTGTAATGTTATATTAACAAAATAAATCACAAATATGTAAAAGATTGATGACTAATTGCAATCAAAGTCAACCTGATTTTACATAATTGATGTTCTGTTAAGTGATTACTTGCACTGAGTATCCTTTCAGATCATTGTATTCTGATTTAATGTCTATAAAACAGTTTCTTAACTGTGTTCAGCTCTTCAAGAGAAAAGCAAATTGGCATAAGCATAAGACAGTTAAGAAAACATTCCTCATTTCCTTCAAGTTAGCACTTACATAAGTTAGTGCAAGGGTAGAGGGATGAGGGTGTAGTTGCAAAAACTAGGGATGCTTTGAGATACTATTTTCCCCAGGTTTAGACAGCTTTTTTTTTTTTAAAAAAAAAAAAAAAAACAAGCTTGTTTTGACAGCAAAAATATGAGTCCATTTTGGTTCAGTGTGGTAGCTTCTCAACTGATTTCTATTATTTTTGGCACTATCACCATTCTGTTTCTTTTTGAGGAATTTCTCCAAGTAGACCTACCAGTTGCCTTCACTGAATATAAGATATGTTGTAATTTGAGACCAGGAGCCACTGCTCAGGAGGCCTGAGATGGATTCTGTGGCTGGATGTTTGTAGAATGAACATCATGGACATAATTCATAGTGAAATTATCCTGAGGATTTATGCAATTCTTTAACTGTTTCATGTATCAGTGGAAGGTTACCATGAGATTTTTGTCTTGTCATTCAGTGTTAGCAGTGTGTTGGTGTTTAAGATGGGACTAAATGGCCATATTTTTGATTTGAAAATTAAACAATGGTGTATTGTTCTTCTAAATAGGTAGACGAGGGTGTCTGAACTGTCAAAAGGTCAAATTTGGGGGAAACTTGACATGCTGTTCCCAAATAGTAAATATAGTAGTTGTTCAGTCACTCAGTCGTGTCTTAACTCTTTATGACCCCTTGGGCTACAGCACACCAGACTTCCCTGTCCTTTACCATCTTCTGGAGCTTGCTCAAACCCATGTCCATTGAGTCGGTGATGATCTCGACCTCTGTCGTTCCCTTCTCCTCCTGCCTTCAATCTTTCCCAGCATCAGGGTCTTTTCCAGTGAGTCAGCTGTTCACATCAGGTGGCCAAAGTATTAGAGCTTCAGCTTCAGTATCAGTTCTTCCAATGAATATTCAGGGTTGATTTCCTTTAGGATTGACTGGTTTGATCTCTTTGCGTGGTATTTGTCAACAATGAATGTGTGTGTCTCAGTCCTCATGAGAAGAGATTTGAGGTCTCTTTTTCCCTTGTTTTTCACTCTCAGCTTTAGAACTCTAGACTTGAAGAATCTGATAGTTCAGAAATTTATAGATATTCAGCCCTCCCTCTTGACTGAATATTTTCTTTATATAGGAGTGAAATACCATTATTGGATTTTTTTTTTTCTCCAAGTCTATGATTTCCTTTGTCCTACAATGTCCTAGATGTTCTAACCATGAAAACTTATATTTATCAGATAGCATCTCCTATTTGGGATAAATTATTTTGTGGTCTGGATCTACTTCTCTTTCTCCCTTACAGAGAATCTCAAATTCCTTTCGTAAAACTTCTTTCCACAGAGGTTAAAAGATTCATTGGCCAAGAGGGTGAATTCAGACTAATGTCCTTTGATATCTACACTGCCTATGGGTTTTGTTTGACCCAGAACAGCATTTAAATATTTGCCCATGATACAAAGCTGACTTATAAGAAAGTTTAGATATCATTATTGCTTTATTGAAATAGATTATACAGCACCAATCCCAAATAAGTTACTTTATTTATCTTTTATTTTCCTGGGTCTTGAACTAAATTGGATCAAACAGTACCTGAGCTGTATTTCATTCAAATAACTTCAAAGTGTCTATTTCTGTTAGATGTTTTAGCTGTCCACAGTTAGTGGTGCACTTGTCTGACCTCCTGAAGATGGGCACATTCTGTTTAATCTGCAAGACTGCTAAAAGTCAGGAGGGATGTTGATACAGGTGGTAGTACTGTGTTTTTACAGCAGTAGAAAAAGTTTTATAGTCACAGGAAATGCAGCAAATTGTTGATTAATCAAAAATGGCATGGCTTGTGAAAGAAATATTTTTTAAATGCTATATGTGATGAAAGTTGCCTGTGAAAGAATTGCATGGCAATCAGAACTATTGAGAAATGAAATGAGTTCTCTCATGAGGGGAAAGTGTTGTGTCCCTCACTTTCAGATACTATGCTCATTGAAGCCGAGGACTCCTGCCCAACATGGAAGTTTGAATGAGAGAACTTTTGAGGCCTATTAATACACTTGGAAACTCATAATTGTGTTGATTCTACTTGGTGAGGAAGCAGAGGAAGCAGACAGCATGTTTTGTAGCAAAGAGCTGTCAGTAAGAGTGATGGTGGCTTTAGGAAAAGGTGCTCAGATGAATTCAAAAGTGCTTGAAGATGGTGTCCTTTGCTCAAACCCTTTTTTTAACATTCTAACAAATCCAACCTTACTTGATAGCTAAAGAGTTAATTTCAGTTGGGCTCAAAAAAAAATAAAAGCTATCAATGCAAAAGTGATGGGCCTAAATTAATGAAGTATTGTACAGTACTTAATTTAAGTACAGTTACTTTATTGAAGGCAATAGGGCAGAGTGATGAAAGAAAAAAAAAAAAAAACTTGGTCCTAGAACCAGAATGCCTGAGTTTGAATTCTTTGGCAGCTTACTGAACTTTTAGAACAGTTTCCCTATTCCTAAAAATGAAGTCAATGACAGTGCCTATTTCATAGTGCTGTATGGGAGTTGACGTAATGCATGTAAACTTACTACAATTAAAGTTAATCAATGAAAGGTTGTTACTGAGCCAGAAGGAGGTTTATGGCAAATAGTTGTGCTTATTTCAAGGAATAACTGTATATTAAGAATGAGCATAGGGCTTCCCTGGTCGTCCAGTGGGTAAGGACATCGCCTTGCAGTGTAAGTCCCTGGCCTGGGAAGATCCCATGTGCCGCGGAGCAGCTGGACAGATGTGTCCAATTACCGAGCCGGAGCTCTGGAGCGCATGCGCCCAGAGCCAGTGCTCTGCAGTGAAGAGAGGCCACTGTAATGGGAGGCCCACACAGGCCAAAGAACAAAGATGAAAATGAAAGACTAATAGAAGTGGCCCCCCCCTTCCAAAAATAATCTTAAAAAAATAAAAGAATGGGCATAAAGTTTCTAGGAAGATTCATTGCTCTGTACAGCATTTAAATTCTGATTAAAAGGAAAAGAGACTAGCTTATTTTGGACAATCTGTGCTAGTTGTCTGTTGCTACACAGGTATTTTCTCAAGTTTTAGAATGTATTTTAAAAATTAGACCCTTTTTACCTTAGGCCTTTGCACTGAGAGCTTAATGAATCATGTTTTGAAAGTGCATATCCTGGTGGAAACCAGAGGACCTGATAAATCAGAAGCTTAAAAAAAAAAAATTTGCAGGTACTTCTGATCCCAATTTTAGAACTCCTTGTGGCCCTCTTTTCTGTGATTATAGAACAGTTTCAGAGGTTGTAAATTCAGAAGGGTCTCTCAGCAGAAGATTTGTTGTTCCAGATTTGTTGTTTATTAGGGACAGGTAGTACTTTTTCCATCTTTAAATATGGAAACGTTTAGAGGTGGATTGAGCAGATATTCTTGTTTGTTCCTCCCTGAGGACAGATGCCTTGAAACATCTTATAAAGTATGAGTTGTCTCAGTGAACTTTAGATTGCATGTCAGAACTTTTATATAAATTACCATGTAGATATAGATATAGTGGTTTTTGGGGTTTTTTTTGTTTGTTTAATCACTTTCTCTTGGTTGGCTACTGTTCTCACTGGAGAATGATCTCTGCACTGGTTCTCTTTTCTTGCTTTCTTCCCCTAATGTGACATTTCAGTTTTTCCTTTTGGAATGAAATTATTGATTATTTGAAAATCATTCTGCTCTTTTTCCACAATAGCCCATCAAGTCTTATGACAAAGCTTCCTCTAATGTCTCACTTTTTTTTTTTTTTAATGACAAAAGTATTTGGCACAGTGTATTTGAGAATTAGGTAAATGCTTGCCACTCTGTCAGTTGATTGCCAAAGCCATATTTTAGTGCAAATAACTTGGAGGCTGTTGACATACACACATGTTTTTTCATCCCAATTTAAAAACTTAGTAGGTCTGTGAACTTGGGCAAATCACTTAACTGCTCTAACCTGTTTACTGACCCTCAAAGCTGAAAAAGCTTCTAAGTGGAATAGAAATACTTTTGCTTTTATTATAGGTTCCAGAGAGTTTTATGTTCAGCACTAATGAATTAAGGAGAGAACAGTTTTTCCCATTAGAATTTTGTAAGTCTTCTAAACATTGAGTTGAATTAATTTGCTGCATTCTTCCAAAGATAAACAGATACGCTTCCTATTTATGTGACCAGCATTTAGCTTATACTCCAACTTAGATTTTTCTTCAAATTCCTGTGAATAAATTATCTTCGTAAATAATAAAATCTTCCTAAAATAGTAACTTCTGCATTGCTCCTACTGATGAAAGATCCTAGAATAAGAATTGCAGCAGTCTTTAGCACATGGTTATGTAACATTTGGATTGGGTCTTTTGATACAGAGACATACTCAAGTACAAAAAAGATAAAAATTCTTTACTGTCACCTGTTTTTATTTATTGAATTATGGCAGTAAAATAGGTAACTTCCTAATGTGATCACTCTTGCCATCTCTGGATAGGTGATAGGCAGGAATAGATTAAGAATCATCACTGTCCCCACATAAGATATGTGTTAATGAAAAATAAAATCGATTTTGCCTTTTTATTGGGGTCATTCTGACCTAGCCTCATCAAATTATCTTTGTCAGAATGTTCCTTATTTCATCATTACTATATCAAAATGTTTTGTTGCTGCTTACACATATCAAAACCAAGGTTTTATAGGTATAATCGCATACTTTTCCAACTTTAAAATATGATGTCAAAAAAATATGTGCTAGTCATCGAAGAGAATTTACTAATTTGTGGGCCCTTTAAGGCTAGCTTTTAAAAACACTTCTCTTGGCCAAAATACTTTCTCAGTATTAGTCAGCTCAGGCTGCCATAATAAAATATCACAACTGTTGGCTTAAACAACAGAAATTTATTTTCTCATGATTTGGAAGCCAGAAGTCCAAGATCCAGGTGCTGTCAGGATTGGTTTCCAGTGAGGAAACCTCTCTTCCAGACTTGTGGACAGCTGCCTTCTCCCTGTGTCCTCACGTGGCCTTGCATGTTGGGATAGAGATCTCTGATATGTCTTCCTCCTCATATAAGGACAGCTGGCCTGTTAGATTAGAGCCACACCTTCATGACCTTATTTAACCTTAATTACCTCATTGAAGGCCCTGTCTCTTGGTACATTCACATTGGCACTTCCAATACATGAATTTAGGGAGAAGACACAATTCAGACCATAACATCATTCCATTAGATATATGAACATTAATTAGACCTTATTTAATCTTTAAGGTGTTCACTCTGTGTGGAAGCTCTAGTGTGATAGCAGGTATATTCAGATGTTGGTGTCATTTTAGGTGGATAATGAAAAAAGTGAATCCATGTATTCTGGGGAAAAGAAGTAACATCACACTCCAGGGTTGAACTATGAACCTGATAGAGTTTTAAACAGGAAAGCGACATAATCTGCTTTGTATTTTAGAAAGATAGCATTGGTCTTTTGGTCCAGACTCTAGATGGATGTAGAACTCCCTAATTCTTTAAGGATTTAATCAAAGCTAGTCCCTGGTGGTACTTCTAACTATATTTTTAAATATAGTTAAATTGTTAGGTCTAATATTTTCATTAATTCTTTTTATTACTTCCTGGTAGAGAATTGAGCATCATGAAGGTTGCTTAACCATGGACTAATTATGAATTATGGAGGAGAAAGAAAGCTAAAAGTATCCATCCTCTCTAAACTCGATGGAATAATCACTCCAAACTACTCAAGAATTCTCTGAAGCCATTTTCTCACTTTTTTATATTATCCTCTGTGAGGTAGTATTTGCTCATAATCTGTCCCCTCCCATTTTTTAAAATTTGGGAGCAGGCAGAACTGGACCCAATTTCTGTGCTCTTATTTAAAGATTATCCTCAACCATTGTGATCTCAGTGTGTTCCATTCATGTTCTAATTCTTAATTTCCTCAGAACTGGAGCCAGTGGTTAGAAAAGAGCAAGCACACGCTCCCTGAGAACTGGGGTGAAACAAGGAGCTGAGCAGTTTGCTTGACTAAAGACTTGTGTTTGATTCTACATTGTAAAGAAATACATTTAAGCACCTCGTTATAACTTCATAGTGACATCTATAATGTAAGAAGTTAATGCTCAGTTGTATAGATAAGGTAATTTTAAACATGCTCATAAGCCATTATGTAGTTAGAGTGTAAAAATTTGTTGCTTTTCACTGATAGATGGGAGGTCATATTTTTAACTTTTTTGTGTCTATTATATCTTTTAGTATTTTAGGAAATTATGAAAAATTGTGTTTTAGCTATTATTGTATAAAAGTATACCAGTGAAAAAGGGTTTGCAAGAGCAGTCTGGAATTCTAGGCCAGTGATATGACCTTGAACAAATCATTTAAAATCTCTGAGTCTTTAACATTTCTTAATTTATTTATTTATTTTTTAGTTTATTTTGCCAGTGCCATATTAATCCCATTGACTTTTCTTTTTCCCATCCATCTTTATTCTTTCGCCTGTGTAGGCCTCCCATTGCAGTGGCCTCTCGTTGCAGAGTACTGGCTCTGGGCGCATGTGCTCCAGAGTGCTGGGTCATAATTGGACATACTGGTCCAGCCACTCCGCAGCATATGGGATCTTCCTGTGCCAGGGATCAAACCAATGGCCCTTGCACTGCAAGGCAGACTCTTTACCCGCTGGATCACCAGGGACGCCCCCTCGTTTATTTTGAAAGTGTTGATTTGACATCTAAATTTCTGTGATTCAGTAATGAAATGGCTTTTTCTGCATTCATTCCTCTTTGTTACTCCTACCATTTAAAATATTGGTTACATTAATATCCTTAAACATTGATTTTGAAACAGAATGAGTGGATAAATTGTGGGGTTTTTATTTTCCTGATGTGCTCTCTATTTAAGGACACTTTGTACTAGTTTCCATTAAAACTTGAGTTTTAGCTCAGCAGGTTGCTAATTATGTTTGGTTGCAGTACCACAGTGAATTGAAGATGTGTTTTTACCTATATGACTCATAAGACCCATGATCATACTTCTTATTTTCTCTGTAATATTAGTAATTATGAGATTCGCAGGAAATTTAACAGTTTTTTTGTCCTTCAGATCAGTCTAAATGCAATGAAATTCTGGATATGATATATGCTATTTACTTCTTGGCTTTCAGGGAACACATATATTCAGAAGATAACACGATACAGATAATTTTGCAAATCTTTACCTCTTTGATAGTATATACAAATCACACCTTCTTGAGGTTTGCTTTATTGTAAGTGATGTTATCTAGACGAACAAGTCTCGAGCCCTGAAGAAACAGGTGTTCCAACTCTTTTGTACTGGACTGCATGACTATGACCTTAGGAAAGATTCGCATCCTGCAATTCTGTGAACTGCTTTATACTAGAAAGAGGTTGAACAAAATTGTTTTCTCTAACAGTCAGTTGCTAACATTTCTTGAATACTTACCCAAATGTGCAGTGAGGCAGGCCCTAGTTTGTTATTGTTCATTTGCTAAGTTGTGTCCAACTCTTTGCAATCCCATGGACTACAGCAAGCAGGTTCCTTGTCCTTCACCCCCTCCTGGTGTTTGTTCAGATTCATGTCCAATGAGTGATGCTGTCTAACCACCTCATCCTCTGCTGGCTAAGTCTCCTTTTGCCTTGAATCTTTCCCAGCATCAGGATATTTTACAATGAGTCAACTCTTCACAACAGGTGACCAAAGTATTGGAACTTCAGATTCAGCATCAGTCCTTCCAATGAATATTCAGGGTTGACTTTTTTTAGGATTGACTGGTTTTATCTACTTGCTGTCTGAGGGACCCCGAAGAGTAATCTCTGGCCCCACAATTCAAAAGCATCAATTCTTCAGTGCTCAGCCTTCTTTATGATCCAGCTTTCACCTCCATACATGACTACTGGAAACACCATAGTTTTGACCATATGGACCTTTGTTGACAAAGAAATGTCTCTGCTGTTTAATATGCTATCTCTGTTTGTTACAGCTTTCCTTCCAAAGAGTAAATGTGTTTTAATTTCATGGCTGCAGTAATTTTGGGGCCCAAGAAAATTAAGTCTGTCATTCCTTCCACTTTTTCCCTTCTATTTGCTGTGAAGTGATGGGACTGGATGCCATGATCGTCATTTTTCAAACATTGAGTGTTAAACCAGCTTTTTCTTTCTCCTCTTTCACCCTTATCTAGAGGCTCTTCAGTTCTTCTTCACTTTCTGCCATTAGGGTGGGGTCATCTGCATATCTGAGATTATTGATATTTCTCTGCGCAGTCTTGATTCCAACTTCTGATTCATCCAATCTGACATTTCACATCATGTACTCTGCTTAGAAGTTAAATAAGCAAAGTGACTATTCAGCCTTGTTGTACTCCTTTTTCAATTTGGAACCTGTGTATTTCTCCGTGACCAATTTAACTGTTTCTTCTTGACTTGTATACTGCTTTCTCAGGAGGAAGATAAGGTGGTCTGGTATTTCCATCTCTTTCAGAATTTTGCAGTCTGTTGTGATCCACACAGTCAAAGGCTTTCTCATAATCAGTGAAGCAGAAATAGATGTTTTTCTAGAATTCCTTTGCTTTCTGTATGATCCAGTGTATACTGACAGTTTGATTTCTGATTTCTTTGCCCTTTGTAAAACCCAGTTTGCACCTCTGGCAGTTCATATACTACTGAAGCCTAACTTGAAGGATTTTGAGTTTAATCTTACTAGCATGTGAAGTGAGCACAATTGTACAGTGGTTTGAATATTCTTTGGCACTGCCCTTCTTTGGGATTGAAATGATAACTAACCTTTTCCAGTCCTGTGGCCACTGCTGAGTTTTCCAGATTTGCTGACATCAAATTAGAGAAACTGAGGTCTGTTAGAGATTAAGTAATCAGCCTTTAGTAGTGGAAGAGCTGGTATTCACCCAGCATCTACCCATGTACCACCTTCTTCTAAGAAAAGTAATGATTTGATCACTTCAGTATGTTGCCTTCCAACTTAAAGAGTCTGTGATTCTGGGAATTTCTAATACAGAAGTGTCTCTCTTAAACAGCAGTCATAAATCTCAAGATACTACCCATATCAGTATTCCTATATAAATTTTCTACAGCCCATGCCATATTACTATGTACATTTGTTGTAACACTTATTACTGTTTCTAAATTAACTTTAAAATAGTTTGTACTCATGTTCACAACACTCCATAAGGTGAGTTGGGCAACTGCAGTATTCTAGTGGAAATTAGAAAGATGATTTGGCTAGTGTTATTTCAAGAAGGAAATGGCCCTATTTATCCCATGCATGAGGTTCAGGCTCTTCAGTTCTTCTTCACTTTCTGCCACTCGGGTGGGGTCATCTGCATATCTGAGATTATTGATATTTCTCTGCGCAGTCTTGATTCCAACTTCTGATTCATCCAATCTGACATTTCACATCATGTACTCTGCTTAGAAGTTAAATAAGCAAAGTGACTATTCAGCCTTGTTGTACTCCTTTTTCAATTTGGAACCTGTGTATTTCTCCGTGACCAATTTAACTGTTTCTTCTTGACTTGTATACTGCTTTCTCAGGAGGAAGATAAGGTGGTCTGGTATTTCCATCTCTTTCAGAATTTTGCAGTCTGTTGTGATCCACACAGTCAAAGGCTTTCTCATAATCAGTGAAGCAGAAATAGATGTTTTTCTAGAATTCCTTTGCTTTCTGTATGATCCAGTGTATACTGACAGTTTGATTTCTGATTTCTTTGCCCTTTGTAAAACCCAGTTTGCACCTCTGGCAGTTCATATACTACTGAAGCCTAACTTGAAGGATTTTGAGTTTAATCTTACTAGCATGTGAAGTGAGCACAATTGTACAGTGGTTTGAATATTCTTTGGCACTGCCCTTCTTTGGGATTGAAATGATAACTAACCTTTTCCAGTCCTGTGGCCACTGCTGAGTTTTCCAGATTTGCTGACATCAAATTAGAGAAACTGAGGTCTGTTAGAGATTAAGTAATCAGCCTTTAGTAGTGGAAGAGCTGGTATTCACCCAGCATCTACCCATGTACCACCTTCTTCTAAGAAAAGTAATGATTTGATCACTTCAGTATGTTGCCTTCCAACTTAAAGAGTCTGTGATTCTGGGAATTTCTAATACAGAAGTGTCTCTCTTAAACAGCAGTCATAAATCTCAAGATACTACCCATATCAGTATTCCTATATAAATTTTCTACAGCCCATGCCATATTACTATGTACATTTGTTGTAACACTTATTACTGTTTCTAAATTAACTTTAAAATAGTTTGTACTCATGTTCACAACACTCCATAAGGTGAGTTGGGCAACTGCAGTATTCTAGTGGAAATTAGAAAGATGATTTGGCTAGTGTTATTTCAAGAAGGAAATGGCAACCCACTCCATTATTCCTGCCTGGAAAATCCCATGAACAGAGGAGCCTGGCAGGCTATAGTTCATGGGGTCACAAGTGTTGGAACATGACTTAGTGACTAAACCATTTAGGTGGTAAACTGGTAGAACCAGATCTTGAACCCACTTTCTGGCTGTTCATATTTTCTGTATGCCTATGATAATTGCTTTTTAAAGATTCACACAAAAAAAGCTTGATTACTAAAAGACCCTCTCAGATTGCTACTGAGGAAATAGTAATAATCCAAGAGGTTATTTTATATAATTTTCTTCCTGCATCTGTGACTTTTCACCTGTTGCCATGAATAATTTGTCCTAGCTATGATCCAAGAACAGCCTCTATGTGGTCTCTGGTTCTAATTCTTTGCTTTCCTTTCTACTCAAGAACTTTGCTCTTGAATTTTCCCATGTCTCTTCTGTAATATTGATTTCTTCCTCTTTGCTAGATCATTCTTATTAGCATACAGATGTTATATCTTTCATCTGAAGGGAAAAAACATGTTTTCCTAGATTTTACCTTCTCTCTTAGGTTTGTCACATATTGGACACACTTAGTTGTGTCACATTTTGGTCATTTTCCCTTGATAGTAAAACTCCAAAGAGTTATCCTTCCTTTCTCCAGGCCACTTGCTCAGGATGCAGTGCTTCTACTTCACTAACTTTTTTTCCCATAATCATCACCAACTTCCATCTTATCAAATCAAGTGGTCTGTTCCCGGTCTTCATTTTACTGCACCTTGCAACACTTGATCCACTTATTCAGTTTCTTCTTCTTTAAAGGTCCTTTATGAAGCTTTTAAACTATTAGGTTCTGAAAATCTCCCTGGGAACTCCCTGGAAACCTCTCTTTTACTAACTTCTCTTCTACCCTGGATTTCTGTTTGTTGTACTGCTTATGAGCTTAGTCCTTGAGCCTCTTTCTTTCAGTCTTTGCTCAGATAGTCTCATTAGTTCTCAGCACTTTAAATATCATTCCACAAATAGTTTTTTGCATGAGCTAATCTAAAAGTACTTTAATATTGTTTATGCTAATTTGCATTGACCCAACCTGTTGAGATTTAATCTATATATGTACATTTATGACACTCAGCCCGAATCCCTGAACAATAGTTGATTCATATACTTAATTACCTGTTTAATATTTGGGTAGATGTTTAGGCATTTCAAATTTATGATGATTAAACATACCATTTTATTTTATTTTAATGCTAAACAAGAAAATTGTTAAGTTTTTAATGTCAGCATACCAAAGGAAATGAAAAAATTTAAATGATCTCCATTCTTAGAAAGCACAAGAGGATATTACATGATGGTAAAATGTCAACTTATCTTTATTTATGAGTAATTCCAAAGGTATTCTGTTCTGTCCCCCATGAAAGAGGGAGTAGTTGTAAGTCATTTTTTAAACAGACCCAATGACATAGAGAATCCATACTTCCTAACAATTTTGAAACCATTTGTACTCTGAAAAAACTTTAGTCAATGCCACATAATGCAGTTAGATGAAAAAATGAAAAGGTAAGGTATTTTGAGTTGAAAATGCAAAATAAACAAACTTGACTTTCAAATCTCTGTTTTTATTTCTGGTAAATTTGTACCTCTCAACTCTTCCCTGCCCACCATAGACTATGACAGTCGATTTGGCTAAAACCATAGATAAGAGTTCCTTGAACTCAAAAGCTCATTCCTACCTCTGAGCCTTTACACTTGATGGTTCCTCTTCTGATAATTCTCTTCCCCCAAATCCACTTAAGAGTTTTCCTCTCTATTTCTTCTTCTTTCCTCCTTTTTTTCAAACTTCTCTCACCCTTCCTGCTTTTCTCCTTCCCTCCCCTCTCTTTCTTTCTGTGTCCGCAACTCTCCCTCTTCTTCTCCCTCTTTATGTTTCTCTGATTTCATGTTATACAAGCCCTGTGAAAAATTACATAAAAATTCTTCAAAACACTTTTTATTATAAGATTTCTGGTGAGCAAAGTGAAAAACCTTCGTTTTTTTTTGGCGGGAGGGTAGGCACTTTTATTGGTCTTTCATTTCCAGCTTTGTTCTTTGTGGGCCTCTCATGAGTGGCTTCTGTCTGGGTGAGCAAAGTGAAAAACCTTCCCGTTTTTTTTTCAGGACGGCATTTGCATTGACCCAACCTGTTGAGATTTAATCTATATATGTACATTTATGACACTCAGCCCGAATCCCTGAACAATAGTTGATTCATATACTTAATTACCTGTTTAATATTTGGGTAGATGTTTAGGCATTTCAAATTTATGATGATTAAACATACCATTTTATTTTATTTTAATGCTAAACAAGAAAATTGTTAAGTTTTTAATGTCAGCATACCAAAGGAAATGAAAAATTTAAATGATCTCCATTCTTAGAAAGCACAAGAGGATATTACATGATGGTAAAATGTCAACTTATCTTTATTTATGAGTAATTCCAAAGGTATTCTGTTCTGTCCCCCATGAAAGAGGGAGTAGTTGTAAGTCATTTTTTAAACAGACCCAATGACATAGAGAATCCATACTTCCTAACAATTTTGAAACCATTTGTACTCTGAAAAAACTTTAGTCAATGCCACATAATGCAGTTAGATGAAAAACTGAAAAGGTAAGGTATTTTGAGTTGAAAATGCAAAATAAACAAACTTGACTTTCAAATCTCTGTTTTTATTTCTGGTAAATTTGTACCTCTCAACTCTTCCCTGCCCACCATAGACTATGACAGTCGATTTGGCTAAAACCATAGATAAGAGTTCCTTGAACTCAAAAGCTCATTCCTACCTCTGAGCCTTTACACTTGATGGTTCCTCTTCTGATAATTCTCTTCCCCCAAATCCACTTAAGAGTTTTCCTCTCTATTTCTTCTTCTTTCCTCCTTTTTTTCAAACTTCTCTCACCCTTCCTGCTTTTCTCCTTCCCTCCCCTCTCTTTCTTTCTGTGTCCGCAACTCTCCCTCTTCTTCTCCCTCTTTATGTTTCTCTGATTTCATGTTATACAAGCCCTGTGAAAAATTACATAAAAATTCTTCAAAACACTTTTTATTATAAGATTTCTGGTGAGCAAAGTGAAAAACCTTCGTTTTTTTTTGGCGGGAGGGTAGGCACTTTTATTGGTCTTTCATTTCCAGCTTTGTTCTTTGTGGGCCTCTCATCGCAGTGGCCTCTGTCGCTGCAGAGCACCGACTCTGGGCGCATGCACCTCCATAGCTCCGGTTCGGTAATTGGACACATCAGTCCAGCCGCTCCGCGGCACGTGGGATCAAACCGGTGCCCCTTACATTGCAAGGCGGTGTCCTTAACCCACTGGACCACCAGAAAAGACCCCTCCTACCTTCTTAACATCTAGGATGTTTTCAGAGACTGTTGCATTTTGCCACAGACATCTGTCCTCATTTGAATGCTATTTATAGAAGTCCTTTGTTTCTTTTGATGTCTAAAAATATCCATGACATCAGGGTCTCAGACACCAGTAACAAAGTAGCTTTTATTTATTGGGCTGAAAATCACAAGATAGCATCTAAAAGAGATATTTCTTGAAGACAAATAAGTTTTCAGTTGTTTAGCCACAGAGTTATTAAGTTGATCTTACTTTTTGTTGTTGTTCTTATTTACCAACAAACATTGTTTCATTAGCCATATAAAACTGATTCAGTGGATGAAGACCCACATGCTGTACTGGACATTTGAAGTATATCTGGTTTTTACCATTGCTTAAACTTAATGAAATGTTTCCATGCTTTGTCTGCTGGTCTCCTCTTAATCACTATCCTCCTTTCTTTTTTTAATTAACCATATAGTTCTTAGAAATGATAATAGTGCATGGAAATATTAGAAATGAAATACTAGTTACATGTGTTACAGTTTGGGGAATACCTACAAATCAGCATATTTTAAATTTTATAGAGAAACTGAAGGTTAGTTTCTTGTTAGTAAATTTTTAAAAAAAAAAATAATTTTATGTATTTATTTGTTGGCTGTCCTGGGTCTTTGTAGCTGCCTGGGCTTTTCTCTAGTTAAGGCCAGTGGGGGCTCCAGAGTTGTAGTTTGTGAGTTTCTCATTGCCGTTGTTTCTCCTGTTCCAGAGCACAGGCTCTAGGCATGCATAGGCTTCAGTATTTGTGGGGTGTTGGCTCTGTAGTTGTCGCTCTCGGGCTCTAGAGCACAGGCTCAATAGTTGTGAAGCCCTGGCTTGCTGCACGGCATGTGGAGTCTTTCTGGATCAGGGATTGAACCTGTGTCTCCTGCATTGGCAGGTAAATTCTTTACCACTCAGCCACCAGGGAAGCCCCTTTTGTTAGTAATTTTAAGTTCCTGAGTTTTACTGCTATATTATACAGAAGCATCATATAATATATCACTTTACCAATATAAAGGTCAGGGCTATTAATCACCAAAGAGCTAGTTAATCTTTAGAATTAAATACTTATTTCCAAAATAGAAAAATGCCAAAATATTTCTTAAATTTTGAGGTATCTGGTTTTTTTTCATTTACATTTGTTCTTTGTATAGTCAGTCAGTTGCTTGGAAAAGGGTTCTTGTTTTGTTCTACTTTTGTCATTTATTTTTTAAATTTTTCTTAAGAAAAACTGATTGTGGGCTTCCCCTGGTGGTCCAGTGGGTAAGGACACCACCTTGCAGTGCAAGGGGCCTCGGTTCGATCCCTGGCCTGGGAAGATCTCACGTGCTGCGGAGCGGCTGGACCGATGTGTCCAATCACCGAGCCGGAGCTCTGGGGCTCATGCGCCCAGAGCCCGCGCTCTGCAGCGACTGACGCCATGGCGATGGGAGGCCCACAGGAGCCAAAGGACAAAGACGGATGAAAACAGAAAAATGAAAGACCAATAGAAGTGGCCTGCCCGCTCCCCTCCTTCCCCAACCCGACCCCCGCCCAAAGTAAATAAATAAATAAATCTTTAAAAAAAAAAAAAAAGAAAAACTGATTGTGCTACAGCAAATTTGTTAAGCTCTAAGCAGATCACTTGTGAATTCTCTTGATACAGAGGATAAAATCACATCTAAAATAACTTGAAAGTCAAGTTATAAGCTAAAGATGCTGGTTAGCAATATATTAATGTTCCACTCCAGCCCCCTCAGCTTTCTAGCTACTAAATTACTCTTGGTTTTATGACTTTTCAGTCAGAGGAGAAGGATATTGCTTTATTTGAGAGAGTGTTTTTAATGCTTATACGTCTTATTTTTAAGATTAGATGACTCATGGATTTTAATAGCCCTGTCAGTCACTTCATGAACAAATCTTCTCAGTGGAAGAATAATGATTAGAATGAAAGTAGAGAAGCCAGGCCTTTTATATTATAAGCTCTGAACTGTAAAAATCTCCTATTTGTATGGAATGTGGAATTTGATTCAAATAGGGATAACAGTAATACCATCAAACTCTAACATGAATTTACTGGTAACATATCTGCAGAACCATGCATGTTTTCAACTACATTGTAATACACATATTTAATTTATATGCCTCTGTCCTCTTAGCCTTATAGTTATATTGACTAAAGTAAGCACTGGGCTCCTTCTTTTACCATAAAAAACCCCAAGTAATGGTATAAGTAAAACATACTGTCTCTGGCTGCAAATTTTATTTGCCATTTCACTTCCTATAATCAAATATAGTTGTTGAATATTACCATGTCTTGAGTATTTCTATACATGCTCTGTATAATTGTCGGATGAATTCACAGATTCCTAAAAGACTATATACACTTGTACCTTTTTTTAGGGAACCCTATTCGGTTCGATCCCTGGCCTGGGAAGATCTCACGTGCTGCGGAGCGGCTGGACCGATGTGTCCAATCACCGAGCCGGAGCTCTGGGGCTCATGCGCCCAGAGCCCGCGCTCTGCAGCGACTGACGCCATGGCGATGGGAGGCCCACAGGAGCCAAAGGACAAAGACGGATGAAAACAGAAAAATGAAAGACCAATAGAAGTGGCCTGCCCGCTCCCCTCCTTCCCCAACCCGACCCCCGCCCAAAGTAAATAAATAAATAAATCTTTAAAAAAAAAAAAAAAAGAAAAACTGATTGTGCTACAGCAAATTTGTTAAGCTCTAAGCAGATCACTTGTGAATTCTCTTGATACAGAGGATAAAATCACATCTAAAATAACTTGAAAGTCAAGTTATAAGCTAAAGATGCTGGTTAGCAATATATTAATGTTCCACTCCAGCCCCCTCAGCTTTCTAGCTACTAAATTACTCTTGGTTTTTATGACTTTTTCAGTCAGAGGAGAAGGATATTGCTTTATTTGAGAGAGTGTTTTTAATGCTTATACGTCTTATTTTTAAGATTAGATGACTCATGGATTTTAATAGCCCTGTCAGTCACTTCATGAACAAATCTTCTCAGTGGAAGAATAATGATTAGAATGAAAGTAGAGAAGCCAGGCCTTTTATATTATAAGCTCTGAACTGTAAAAATCTCCTATTTGTATGGAATGTGGAATTTGATTCAAATAGGGATAACAGTAATACCATCAAACTCTAACATGAATTTACTGGTAACATATCTGCAGAACCATGCATGTTTTCAACTACATTGTAATACACATATTTAATTTATATGCCTCTGTCCTCTTAGCCTTATAGTTATATTGACTAAAGTAAGCACTGGGCTCCTTCTTTTACCATAAAAAACCCCAAGTAATGGTATAAGTAAAACATACTGTCTCTGGCTGCAAATTTTATTTGCCATTTCACTTCCTATAATCAAATATAGTTGTTGAATATTACCATGTCTTGAGTATTTCTATACATGCTCTGTATAATTGTCGGATGAATTCACAGATTCCTAAAAGACTATATACACTTGTACCTTTTTTTCTTGATTAGGGTTTTTGCTGCAAAATCTCTCTTCACTTTCCTAATTTGATGAAATTCACTTAAACGAAGATATTTTGCCAAGGAAGTTGGACATGGTGTGTTTGTGTGTGTGTGTGTGTGTATAGTATAAAAATAAATATATATATATATATCTTGGTAATAGACTAGAAATGGAATATAGATGTTGATATATTTGACTAGATGAATCAACTACTCTCCCCACCCTCTTTAAAAAATATTTTTGATGCTTAATCAGTAGAGTTTCTTAGTGTTCATTACTATGGTTGAAGTTTAATTTTCTGTACCATATTATGATTTAGTGATAAGAACATAGAGTATGTAGTTAGACCCAATTCTAGTCCAGACCCTGCTGTTTACCAGCATTATGGCCTCTTAGGCCAAGATATTTAAGATCTTTAAATCTTGCTTACTTTGGTCTGTGAAACAGAAACAAAGGCCCATCAAATAGATTTGTTTGAGAATTGAGTCAGTGTAAAAAAATTTGCTTTGTAAACTATATATTGATTATACAGATGTCAGAATTCTTAAAAGTATCCTTCCCTTAATATTTCAGTAATTTATAATATATCAAGGTTATCTTCCTCAGCTTATACCATCACTTGGGTTTTTCTATAATAACAGAAGGAGTCCAGTGGTTTCCTCAACTTTTATGATGACTGTATATCCTGTCAGTGTCAAAAAGACAGGAGATAGAGGTGAATATGTAGTGACCCATAACACATACTGCTTTTTTCATCTAAAAGTTCATTGACCCCAATTTCTGCTTAATTGAAAATTCCAGTTAGTTATGTCTGAATAATGGAGGTTTTAGGTTTTTTTTATGACCTCAAAGTGCTTTCCACTGACAAAATCTAAGTCGTAGCACAGTTGACTATAGAAAAGACACTAAATTCTAGGCTGTATTAGAATACCTTAAATTGTAGTAATATATTATATATGGAAACCTTGAAACAGTTGTCTATTGCAGTAGTAATTTACTGTATGTGTTTATGGTTGCTATGGGACAAGTAAATAAGCCATTTCAAATTTTTTTCATCTTAGCACTTTTTCCTTAAAAGACTATATACACTTGTACCTTTTTTTCTTGATTAGGGTTTTTGCTGCAAAATCTCTCTTCACTTTCCTAATTTGATGAAATTCACTTAAACGAAGATATTTTGCCAAGGAAGTTGGACATGGTGTGTTTGTGTGTGTGTGTGTGTGTATAGTATAAAAATAAATATATATATATATATCTTGGTAATAGACTAGAAATGGAATATAGATGTTGATATATTTGACTAGATGAATCAACTACTCTCCCCACCCTCTTTAAAAAATATTTTTGATGCTTAATCAGTAGAGTTTCTTAGTGTTCATTACTATGGTTGAAGTTTAATTTTCTGTACCATATTATGATTTAGTGATAAGAACATAGAGTATGTAGTTAGACCCAATTCTAGTCCAGACCCTGCTGTTTACCAGCATTATGGCCTCTTAGGCCAAGATATTTAAGATCTTTAAATCTTGCTTACTTTGGTCTGTGAAACAGAAACAAAGGCCCATCAAATAGATTTGTTTGAGAATTGAGTCAGTGTAAAAAAATTTGCTTTGTAAACTATATATTGATTATACAGATGTCAGAATTCTTAAAAGTATCCTTCCCTTAATATTTCAGTAATTTATAATATATCAAGGTTATCTTCCTCAGCTTATACCATCACTTGGGTTTTTCTATAATAACAGAAGGAGTCCAGTGGTTTCCTCAACTTTTATGATGACTGTATATCCTGTCAGTGTCAAAAAGACAGGAGATAGAGGTGAATATGTAGTGACCCATAACACATACTGCTTTTTTCATCTAAAAGTTCATTGACCCCAATTTCTGCTTAATTGAAAATTCCAGTTAGTTATGTCTGAATAATGGAGGTTTTAGGTTTTTTTTATGACCTCAAAGTGCTTTCCACTGACAAAATCTAAGTCGTAGCACAGTTGACTATAGAAAAGACACTAAATTCTAGGCTGTATTAGAATACCTTAAATTGTAGTAATATATTATATATGGAAACCTTGAAACAGTTGTCTATTGCAGTAGTAATTTACTGTATGTGTTTATGGTTGCTATGGGACAAGTAAATAAGAATTAAAAAGCAAACTCTCAGTTTTAGCACAGCCAAAAATGAAAAAGAGAAACATGAGAAAGAAGAAATTTTGTTTCTTAGAAGTTTGATTTGTATAGCCACATTGTAAATACAAGTGATCATTCTGACACTTTGAGGCATTATAAAGAAAATTCTATGTGTAACATACGGATTCTTAAGTAAATAGAAGTTTTTAATAATTAAATAGTTTAATGAATTGTTATGTTGCTTCTTTTGTAGCAGAGATTTTCAAAAAGATGTATTGAATCTCCTTAAAAAGGTTAAAAAAATATGAAACTTGACATAGGATCAGATAGCACAGAACAGTCGATCTCAAGTATTTATTAACATGTCGGTGCATGACTTTCTTAGACAAAGTCTTTCTTTGAGAATTTCACTATTCTGAGTATTTGGTAAATTTACTGTGTCCTTTACAAGGGTAAATATAATTTGATAGAAAAAGGACATCCGTTCAGGAACTATCAATTCCTATCACTGTGATAAACCGCAGCTGAAAGAGACACTGTTGATTCCGCCTACAAGTAGGGAATGACAAGTGTAGCCTGTGATGGATCTGAGGACAGTATTTTGCAGATGCCCTCGGCTTTACAAGAGCTACTGCTTTGCCTTCAGTGTCTTCTGACTATATCCTGGTACCTATAGAGCTGTAGCACCCTTGCCTACTCCTGCCCATTCTTTTTAAATTAGAAAGCAATTTTGTTAATTGGTTAAACATGAAGCTAATGGCTGAATGAATTTTTCAAATACCACTTTAAAAATATGCTACTCCTCTGTTTAAGAACCCATGTAGACATCGTCATTCGTTAAACTACTCTTTCAGCATTCCAAGATCTCTGTTATCTGACCTCACCCAACAGTTCCACCCTAAATTTATTGTATCAAGTTCCACAGAGGATTGGAGGAGCCCTTGAAAGCACTTACAATAAAAGAATGGATAGGTATATTTAAAAATGAGGGAGGAGCCTTGGAAGTACAGAAATAAATAGCTGAGAAGGTAACACTAAGGACAAAACTTAGATGCCCAGGTTGTGTATGCTGTAAGTGAGGTTAAGGTTTAGCTCTGAGCCGCTAGACTACCACCTGCTCTGCTGCCCTAACATGCATTTTTTTGAGGTGAACTTTCTCCCCACTGTGCCCATGTTTAGTGGCACTTTTGTATGTATGTATTTACTTTCTGATATCCTCCCATTATCCAGTCTCATATTCATTTCCCATCTTCCATAACGTCTTCCCCTGTGGTCCAGCCTACTTGGAATTCCTTCTTTGACTTCTGTAGCAGTTATCCTGACTGTACAATAGTGTCGGCTCTGCATCACTCATCTTTTGTGCTGATCAGGAGTTATGTTTTCAGCCAGCTTTCTTAAAAGAGATTTTTAAGTATTCTGAGAAATTTTTATATTTCTAAGCTTGTCTATTGGTGGCTTCCTTCACTCACATCCACATCATGTATTGGACCTGTGCCACCAGCATCTTCCAGGCATCATGTTCCACTCTTCTACATCCTGCACAGTGCTGAGTTATGTTGGCTGGCCAAAGTTCATTTGGGTTTTCCCATACCATCATACGGAAAAATCTGAACAAACTTTTTGGCCAACCCAAGAATATAACCAGTGAATTCAGGGTTGACTGGCAGGTAAGTAAGTCTTCCTGTCTAGTCAGTGCCTATATGTGCGGAAAGCATGGCTTTAGTATTTGGAAGTGTTAAGAGTTTTGAGCTATAACTACCACTGACTATATTTAAATTATTTAATCCAATATCCTTATCTATCAAGTGTGAAATTTTACTACAGTTTTCATTCATTCATTTGTTCATTTATTAAACATTTGTGTTATAGATGTTACTTTTATTTTTACAATTTAATCTTTAAATAATAGGCTTTCTACTTACACTGCTTAAACCTTTAGAAAATGCACCAAAATGTTTGGTTTTCTTTTCTGGTTTTTTTCTTGGTAGCTTATTTGTGTATCTTGTTCTTTTGGAAAACTGCACAAAATAAACTGGCTTTCAGATATATGGTCACTAGAGATTGTAGTTTCAGCTACCTATTAATATAAATAATTATATATTTGGATAGGAAATTTAATCTTAGCCCAGCATCTGAATGATATATAGAAATTGCCTTTTGTCAGCTTTTTTTAAAAAAATGGGAAGCATTGAATGTTAAATGGAATATTAAAGAGATTGATATGCAAGTCTGGTTTTATTTCACCAAAGAAGAAAAGTGATCGATGGTAAGAAATTTCACACAAATTTATGCAGTGTGTGAGTTAGCCATGGTTTCCAGGTATTTATCTTCTCACAATGTATATCTCCTTTCTAAACATTGTCTTTACGTTTATCTTGCTGAATGGAAAATTGATTATCCTAATTGTACTTCTATTCAAACCCACTTATAAATGACTATGTAGTAAACTGTAAGGAATCAGAAAAGATAATTTCAGCATTTTAAAGCAAATTCACTGCACAAGTGAACTTTAATTTTGGATATTAAATTTTAATTTGTGTACAAAATCATGAACTAGTTGATTTCTTAGTTACAGAAAATTTATAAGTGAAAGCATGTGTATAATACTACATGTGACTACACATTTGATATTTTAGAAGAGGCAGTACTAGGTGGATGCTTGGAAGTTTTATATAGGAAGAGTAAGAAATAGGAAATACTAAGTGAACTTTAAATTTTCTAATATATTCTTACTGTCCTTAAGGTGAAAATGTCAAAGATGTAGGAAATGATGATAATTTATCTTTTGATAATGCAAGGCACTTAAGATATTATTTTATAAGAACTTAAAAATGAATCTAAACAATTTAAATGAGTTAATCTTTTAATAGTTCTAAGTCAGTGTTTATTGTGTACTGCAAAGCATGATTTTTCTAATTTTAATGTGTAATTCATTTCAACTAAATATGAAAACAAGCCTGAAATGGCGTAAACTTTTAAGACTACTGGAGTAGATTTAAGAAAATATTATCATGGCTTAACTTAGTGCTGGTTTATTAGTTTTTATAAATCAAAATCTAATTCTTTGCCGAAGTATCATGGGGAAAATAACAAAGTTAATATGATTCAAAATGCATAAACATTTTTGAAAATGGTATTTTGCTTATTTTAGATTTACTGTTTTGTAAAATACTTTGTCATTTAAAAAGGAAAACTTCCAAGAAAGGACAACTTTGTGACTTTTCAATTAAGTAGTGACTATTGAATTTTAAGGGAACTTGGGAGCAATGTATAATTCATTTTCTTTTTTTTTGCCTAATTCATTGTTTATTTTTCATCCATCTTTATTCCTTGCCCTGTGTGGGCCTCCCATCGCAGTGGCCTCTCTTGTTGCAGAGCACTAGCTCTGGGTATATGTGCTCCAGAGTGCTGGCTCGTAATTGGACACACCAGCCCAGCTGTTTGTTGTCCTGTGGTAGCTTTCTCAGCCAGGGATCAAACTGGTGCCCCATGCACTGCAAGGCAGACTCTTTACACACTGGACCACTAGGAAAGCCCCATTTCCATTTTTGAAGAAGAAAAGAATTTTGTTTACTGCTGTAAAGAGTATTAAATGATTACCGACTTCCTTTTTTTTTTTTTTTAATAAGAGAATAAATGCTTTACAGTGTTGTTTTGGTTTCTGTTATACAACAATGTGAATCAACTGTAAGCATGCATTTGGACTTCCTTTTTTAAAAAAATTTATTTATTTATTTTTGACTATCCTGGCTTTTCACTGCTGCCACAGGCTCTTCTCTAGTTGTAGGGCATGGAACTACTCTTTAGTTGAGGTGAACAGTCTTCTTGTTGCGATGACTTTTCTTGTGGAACTTAGGCTCTAGGGCTCATGGGCTTCAGTAGTTGCAGCACATGGGCTCAATAGTTGCAGCTTGGAGGTCTAGAGCACAGGCTCAGTAGTTGTGGCTCACAAGCTTAGCTGCTCTGCAGCATGTGGGATCTTCCGGGATCAGGAATTGAACTTGTATCTCCTGTATTGGCCAGCGAACTCTTTACCACTGAGCTACTGGGGAAACCCTGGATTTCCTTTTTTAGTGGAACTTTCTTATCCTATATAGAAACTTTTAAGTTGGCGTTTATACTCTGGCCTACAGTTCAGATCATAACTATTTTGGTTCAATTTCAAGATAAGACAAGGATGGAATTTTAGTTAATTTATATTTAGTGAAGTTTGAAGTATGTCCTCTGATTAATCAAGGCAAGCTTTGACCTATGTAATTTAAGAGAGTACATACTGGGACCAGTTTACTAATGCTTGAGCAGGTAATTGGCTCTGTTTTAAGAGGTGTAAGAGTACTTGTAACCCAGTGTGATACTCCTCAGAAAACTCTCCAAGTGTTAGATGCTGTCATTGAGTGAGTTATTTTTTTTGCTTGGTGTACAAGGCATGGCTTGTTTTTCTATGCATTGTTTTATTAGTGCTTTTGTATTATATTTAGGTCTTCTGTCTTCTAATTGTAAACTCACTGAGGTTGGAAGACTTATCATTAGTTTCTTGTTAAATGATCTTTCCCCCAAATCTGAATATTATGTTTTAGAAACAATATTAAAAATTCATTATTTTTCTTTTCGTTACATGTTATGTTATATAACAGCCAAACTGAATTTTTTTAGCTTTCAGACCATAAAGAAATTATCTTTCTGTATTTCGGTCATATGTTAATGTTGATTTTATTTATTTTTTTTATTTATTTATTTATTTTTTTTTAAACCTTTATTTTACTTTTAACTTTTACAGAGTTTTGTTGTTCACAGACATGCATGTTCTCAGATTAGTCACATGTATATCCCCCCCTTCCCTCCCCTCCCGACCATCACACAGCACCCCTGAAGGATCCCCTTTTCTCACAGAGCAATGACTAGAGCTATTTTCTTCACTTATGATAGTACAGGCCTTCATGCTACTTCCCTTATGCCTCTCAACCACTGTTCCTTCCCCACAATGTCCATATGTCCACTGTCCATGTCTGTCTTTCCTCACTGCATGCCATCATCACCATCCTACTAGATTCCATATATATGTGTTAATATACTGTATTTGTCCTTCTCTTTCTGACTGACTTCACTTTTTAGGATATGTTCTAGATCCAGCCACCTCATGAGGGCTGATTCTTCTGCATTTCTCTTTACAGCTGTGTAGTATTCCATTGTATATATGTACCAGAGGGCCTTTTGGGATTAACTTTGTCTTATAATGTACTTTTATTTACAATTTAATCTTTAAATAATAGGCTTTCTACTTACACTGCTTAAACCTTTAGAAAATGCACCAAAATGTTTGGTTTTCTTTTCTGGTTTTTTTCTTGGTAGCTTATTTGTGTATCTTGTTCTTTTGGAAAACTGCACAAAATAAACTGGCTTTCAGATATATGGTCACTAGAGATTGTAGTTTCAGCTACCTATTAATATAAATAATTATATATTTGGATAGGAAATTTAATCTTAGCCCAGCATCTGAATGATATATAGAAATTGCCTTTTGTCAGCTTTTTTTAAAAAAATGGGAAGCATTGAATGTTAAATGGAATATTAAAGAGATTGATATGCAAGTCTGGTTTTTTATTTCACCAAAGAAGAAAAGTGATCGATGGTAAGAAATTTCACACAAATTTATGCAGTGTGTGAGTTAGCCATGGTTTCCAGGTATTTATCTTCTCACAATGTATATCTCCTTTCTAAACATTGTCTTTACGTTTATCTTGCTGAATGGAAAATTGATTATCCTAATTGTACTTCTATTCAAACCCACTTATAAATGACTATGTAGTAAACTGTAAGGAATCAGAAAAGATAATTTCAGCATTTTAAAGCAAATTCACTGCACAAGTGAACTTTAATTTTGGATATTAAATTTTAATTTGTGTACAAAATCATGAACTAGTTGATTTCTTAGTTACAGAAAATTTATAAGTGAAAGCATGTGTATAATACTACATGTGACTACACATTTGATATTTTAGAAGAGGCAGTACTAGGTGGATGCTTGGAAGTTTTATATAGGAAGAGTAAGAAATAGGAAATACTAAGTGAACTTTAAATTTTCTAATATATTCTTACTGTCCTTAAGGTGAAAATGTCAAAGATGTAGGAAATGATGATAATTTATCTTTTGATAATGCAAGGCACTTAAGATATTATTTTATAAGAACTTAAAAATGAATCTAAACAATTTAAATGAGTTAATCTTTTAATAGTTCTAAGTCAGTGTTTATTGTGTACTGCAAAGCATGATTTTTCTAATTTTAATGTGTAATTCATTTCAACTAAATATGAAAACAAGCCTGAAATGGCGTAAACTTTTAAGACTACTGGAGTAGATTTAAGAAAATATTATCATGGCTTAACTTAGTGCTGGTTTATTAGTTTTTATAAATCAAAATCTAATTCTTTGCCGAAGTATCATGGGGAAAATAACAAAGTTAATATGATTCAAAATGCATAAACATTTTTGAAAATGGTATTTTGCTTATTTTAGATTTACTGTTTTGTAAAATACTTTGTCATTTAAAAAGGAAAACTTCCAAGAAAGGACAACTTTGTGACTTTTCAATTAAGTAGTGACTATTGAATTTTAAGGGAACTTGGGAGCAATGTATAATTCATTTTCTTTTTTTTTGCCTAATTCATTGTTTATTTTTCATCCATCTTTATTCCTTGCCCTGTGTGGGCCTCCCATCGCAGTGGCCTCTCTTGTTGCAGAGCACTAGCTCTGGGTATATGTGCTCCAGAGTGCTGGCTCGTAATTGGACACACCAGCCCAGCTGTTTGTTGTCCTGTGGTAGCTTTCTCAGCCAGGGATCAAACTGGTGCCCCATGCACTGCAAGGCAGACTCTTTACACACTGGACCACTAGGAAAGCCCCATTTCCATTTTTGAAGAAGAAAAGAATTTTGTTTACTGCTGTAAAGAGTATTAAATGATTACCGACTTCCTGTGTTTTTTTTTAATAAGAGAATAAATGCTTTACAGTGTTGTTTTGGTTTCTGTTATACAACAATGTGAATCAACTGTAAGCATGCATTTGGACTTCCTTTTTTAAAAAAATTTATTTATTTATTTTTGACTATCCTGGCTTTTCACTGCTGCCACAGGCTCTTCTCTAGTTGTAGGGCATGGAACTACTCTTTAGTTGAGGTGAACAGTCTTCTTGTTGCGATGACTTTTCTTGTGGAACTTAGGCTCTAGGGCTCATGGGCTTCAGTAGTTGCAGCACATGGGCTCAATAGTTGCAGCTTGGAGGTCTAGAGCACAGGCTCAGTAGTTGTGGCTCACAAGCTTAGCTGCTCTGCAGCATGTGGGATCTTCCGGGATCAGGAATTGAACTTGTATCTCCTGTATTGGCCAGCGAACTCTTTACCACTGAGCTACTGGGGAAACCCTGGATTTCCTTTTTTAGTGGAACTTTCTTATCCTATATAGAAACTTTTAAGTTGGCGTTTATACTCTGGCCTACAGTTCAGATCATAACTATTTTGGTTCAATTTCAAGATAAGACAAGGATGGAATTTTAGTTAATTTATATTTAGTGAAGTTTGAAGTATGTCCTCTGATTAATCAAGGCAAGCTTTGACCTATGTAATTTAAGAGAGTACATACTGGGACCAGTTTACTAATGCTTGAGCAGGTAATTGGCTCTGTTTTAAGAGGTGTAAGAGTACTTGTAACCCAGTGTGATACTCCTCAGAAAACTCTCCAAGTGTTAGATGCTGTCATTGAGTGAGTTATTTTTTTTGCTTGGTGTACAAGGCATGGCTTGTTTTTCTATGCATTGTTTTATTAGTGCTTTTGTATTATATTTAGGTCTTCTGTCTTCTAATTGTAAACTCACTGAGGTTGGAAGACTTATCATTAGTTTCTTGTTAAATGATCTTTCCCCCAAATCTGAATATTATGTTTTAGAAACAATATTAAAAATTCATTATTTTTCTTTTCGTTACATGTTATGTTATATAACAGCCAAACTGAATTTTTTTAGCTTTCAGACCATAAAGAAATTATCTTTCTGTATTTCGGTCATATGTTAATGTTGATTTTATTTATTTTTTTTATTTATTTATTTATTTTTTTTTAAACCTTTATTTTACTTTTAACTTTTACAGAGTTTTGTTGTTCACAGACATGCATGTTCTCAGATTAGTCACATGTATATCCCCCCCTTCCCTCCCCTCCCGACCATCACACAGCACCCCTGAAGGATCCCCTTTTCTCACAGAGCAATGACTAGAGCTATTTTCTTCACTTATGATAGTACAGGCCTTCATGCTACTTCCCTTATGCCTCTCAACCACTGTTCCTTCCCCACAATGTCCATATGTCCACTGTCCATGTCTGTCTTTCTGTCGCTTCACTGCATGTGCCATCATCACCATCCTACTAGATTCCATATATATGTGTTAATATACTGTATTTGTCCTTCTCTTTCTGACTGACTTCACTTTTTAGGATATGTTCTAGATCCAGCCACCTCATGAGGGCTGATTCTTCTGCATTTCTCTTTACAGCTGTGTAGTATTCCATTGTATATATGTACCAGAGCTTTTGGATCCATTCGTTCGTCGATGGGCATCTAGGTTCCTTCCATGTTCTAGCTATTGTATAGAGAGCTGCAATGAACATTGGGGTACAGGTGCTTCTTTCAGTTTTGATTTCATCAGGGTATAAGCCTAAGAGTGGGATTGCTGGGTCATATGGTGCTTCTATTTTTAGTTTTTTAAGAAATCTCCAGACTGTCTTCCATAGAGGCTGTATCAATTTACACTCCCACCAGCAATGCAGGAGGGTTCCCTTTTCTCCGCAGCCTCTCCAGCATTTATTGTCTGTCGATTTGTGGATGATGGCCATTCTGACGGGTGTGAGGTGACATCTCATTGTAGTTTTGATTTGCATTTCTCTAATTATTAGTGAAGTTGAGCATCGTTTCATGTGTTTTTGGGCCATCTGTATGTCATCGTTGGAGAGGTGTCTGTTTAGGTCCTTTTCCCATTTTTTGATTGGGTTGTTCGTTTTTCCAGTGCTGAGTTGTCTGAGTTGCTTGTAGATTTTGGAGATTAATTCTTTGTCTGTTGTTTCATTTGCTATGATTTTCTCCCACTCTGTGGGGTGTCTGTTGAACTTTTTTGCAAAGAATTATAGAGGAGGTAGTAGTACAAATGAAAAAATTATTAAAAATTAAAAGATCTAAATTTTATAGAAAAATATAGAAAAACAAAGCAAAAATAATAAAAACAAACAAAACCCCCACAGAACCTTAAAAGGCCAATGGGGAACCAGAAGTTTATACCAAAATAAAATGTGTGGTTTAAAAGGAAGAAGAAGAAAAAAAAATTATGTAAACTTGAATATATTCAGTCTTACTGATAAGATTAGTAGCTTCAATAGAATTCAGTGAAGGAAATGAACACACCCACTCTCTCTCTCACATACACCCCCAAGAAAAGAAAAAAAAAAAAAAAGCGGTGGGTGCACTGAGTGGGTTTGGAAAAAAGAGAGAAAAAAAAAATTGAAACAAAGTAATACAATACAAAAAATGAAATTTTAAAGTCCAGCAGTAACTCCAGCTTCAGACAAAACGTGAAAATAGTGTTTATGTTCTTCTGTCTCTTGCTGACTGTTCAGGAATTATCAGTCTTTTTCTTGCCTCTGGCAGTGGTTGGATCTGAAGACCTCTTTGACTGCTTGTTTTGGCCTATTCCAGAATTAAAGGCCCGCCCAGGCTGGCCCTGGGAGTTTCTTAATCCAAATCACTTTTCTTGCTGGGTGGAGTTAAATTCCCTACCTGTAGCTTAACCAGCAGCACTGCAGTTTGACCAGTAGCCAAACTACAGTAGGGAAAATGGCGTCTGTCTCACAGAGGATTTATTCCCACACGCTCTATGGGAAGCACTTCCACAGTGCCCCCGACCCTGCTGCAGGCCACCGTCGACCCCCGCCACCGCGGGAGACGTCAGGTTACTCAGAGGTGAGTCTGGCTCAGTCTCATGCAGGATCGCTATTCCTCTCTCCCGGATCACGGTGTGCAGAGACTTTCCAGTCCTCTTCGGCGACTCTGATCGGGTTAATGGTAACCTCCTCCAAAGGGAACTGAGTGCCGCCCTTCCGAGGCCTGCTCAAGGGCACTTCTAGCTCAAGGGGCACCTGGACCCTCCAAAGCAGGTCTGGCTCAGTCCCTTGTGGGTGTTAGTGCTCCTCACCGGGTTTTGATTTGCAACAGGCTTTGCGGCTTTGGCCCGCCCAGCCTCTCTGGCGGGTATGAGGTTTGACTTTTAAAAGTGCGATTGCACCCCTCCTACCGTCTTGATGCGGCTTCTCCTTTGTTCTTCGATGTGGGGTGTCCTCTCTGTGATCAGATCCAACCTCCTTTCGTCGATGGTTTCCCAGGAACTCGTCGCAATTCAGGCGATTTTGCAGGAGAGATGAGTGCACGTCCTTCTACGCCGCCATCTTAGCTCCACCCCTAATGTTGATTTTAGCAAGCATTTTATAAAATTATTATACTTTATGTCCACATTATGATTTCTCCTTGTAAGACATAAATAATAACAATAATGTGGATTCAGTAACACTGCCATAGATCTAGGTTTTGATAATTGTCACCAAAACTATTTTAAAAGATTAGAATTTTAGCCCCAAGTCCAGTAGTTCTGATTAAAACAGAGGAAATAGCTGAGAAAAGATTTGTCACATTTTATTGTCCCAACCAATAACTAAAAATTATTACCAAAGATGTAAGGGGAACATTTGTGTCGAAAAGCATCTAGGCTCTTCTCTAGTTGTAGGGCTGAACTATTTTTTCTTTGTTGCGATGACTTTTCTTGTGGAACTTAGGCTCTAGGGCTCATGGGCTTCAGTAGTTGCAGCACATGGGCTCAATAGTTGCAGCTTGGAGGTCTAGAGCACAGGCTCAGTAGTTGTGGCTCACAAGCTTAGCTGCTCTGCAGCATGTGGGATCTTCCGGGATCAGGAATTGAACTTGTGTCTCCTGTATTGGCCAGCGAACTCTTTACCACTGAGCTACTGGGGAAACCCTGGACTTCCTTTTTAGTGGAACTTTCTTATCCTATATAGAAACTTTTAAGTTGGCGTTTATACTCTGGCCTACAGTTCAGATCATAACTATTTTGGTTCAATTTCAAGATAAGACAAGGATGGAATTTTAGTTAATTTATATTTAGTGAAGTTTGAAGTATGTCCTCTGATTAATCAAGGCAAGCTTTGACCTATGTAATTTAAGAGAGTACATACTGGGACCAGTTTACTAATGCTTGAGCAGGTAATTGGCTCTGTTTTAAGAGGTGTAAGAGTACTTGTAACCCAGTGTGATACTCCTCAGAAAACTCTCCAAGTGTTAGATGCTGTCATTGAGTGAGTTATTTTTTTTGCTTGGTGTACAAGGCATGACTTGTTTTTCTATGCATTGTTTTATTAGTGCTTTTGTATTATATTTAGGTCTTCTGTCTTCTAATTGTAAACTCACTGAGGTTGGAAGACTTATCATTAGTTTCTTGTTGAATGATCTTTCCCCCAAATCTGAATATTATGTTTTAGAAACAATATTAAAAATTCATTATTTTTCTTTTCGTTACATGTTATGTTATATAACAGCCAAACTGAATTTTTTTAGCTTTCAGACCATAAAGAAATTATCTTTCTGTATTTCGGTCATATGTTAATGTTGATTTTAGCAAGCATTTTATAAAATTATTATACTTTATGTCCACATTATGATTTCTCCTTGTAAGACATAAATAATAACAATAATGTGGATTCAGTAACACTGCCATAGATCTAGGTTTTGATAATTGTCACCAAAACTATTTTAAAAGATTAGAATTTTAGCCCCAAGTCCAGTAGTTCTGATTAAAACAGAGGAAATAGCTGAGAAAAGATTTGTCACATTTTAATACGATAGATGCTCAGACACCAAACAGACAAGGTACCCTATTCAGCTGAGCATTTTCAAATAAACCAAAAGTTATCAGAGTACCAAGAGTACTCAGAGTACCAAGTTGTTTCTTTCTTTGTGGTTTGTAATTTACCATTTGTGTCGAAAAGAAAGTTATATTCGCTTCCTGTGACACAATTCTCCATCTACTGGGCTGTATTGAAATGTCATGCCACCCAATTGAATCATTCAGAGGAAATGAGTCAGGAATTGAAGAGACAGCTTAATTGAAAAGGACTTTTGTAGGAGATACACTTTTTTGTGAATATATCATCCATTTTAGTTCACATGCTCGCATAAGAAAATAGTCACTAAGGAGAGTTGTTACAGAGAAATTCTTGCTAGCTGTTAGGTATTCTAAGGCGTACTGGCAGTAGTATACTTTTAAAAAGCAAAAAAATTAACAAATACACTGCTAAACTCAGAGTTAAAGATCTTTGCAGGTCCTTGAAGGTTCTTAGAACTAATGATTTATAGAGTAGTAGTCCTTACCTTTTTTTTTTTTTTTTTTCTTCTCAATGCTTATTTTAACTTCTCTCTCTCTAGGCTTTGTTTGGGAAGGTAGTGGTTTAGGCACATTCCATATGGTGTGTTGTTATGAGTAATAATAAATACGTGCATTAGTGTTTGTCTAGCTAGCAGTCAGTCTCCTTTATGCGAAAATGCTAACCCATTTTAGAGTTGCAAGTTCTCTGATTGGTACTGAGGTAGAAAACTGGAGTCTAGTGTTTATTGTTAAAACAGTATTATACCTGGTCTTTGTCACATTTGTCACTGAATTCTGTTTTGGAGTCATATCACATACTCAGGAGTTTATGTCAGTTTTATATTAGAAGTTCATACTGGTATCTTTCCTTAGGTACCTTTCTCTTGGGAAAGAAAGATGATATTTATTAAGTGCCTCCCTCCTGCCATAGATCTAGGTTTTGATAATTGTCACCAAAACTATTTTAAAAGATTAGAATTTTAGCCCCAAGTCCAGTAGTTCTGATTAAAACAGAGGAAATAGCTGAGAAAAGATTTGTCACATTTTAATACGATAGATGCTCAGACACCAAACAGACAAGGTACCCTATTCAGCTGAGCATTTTCAAATAAACCAAAAGTTATCAGAGTACCAAGAGTACTCAGAGTACCAAGTTGTTTCTTTCTTTGTGGTTTGTAATTTACCATTTGTGTCGAAAAGAAAGTTATATTCGCTTCCTGTGACACAATTCTCCATCTACTGGGCTGTATTGAAATGTCATGCCACCCAATTGAATCATTCAGAGGAAATGAGTCAGGAATTGAAGAGACAGCTTAATTGAAAAGGACTTTTGTAGGAGATACACTTTTTTGTGAATATATCATCCATTTTAGTTCACATGCTCGCATAAGAAAATAGTCACTAAGGAGAGTTGTTACAGAGAAATTCTTGCTAGCTGTTAGGTATTCTAAGGCGTACTGGCAGTAGTATACTTTTAAAAAGCAAAAAAATTAACAAATACACTGCTAAACTCAGAGTTAAAGATCTTTGCAGGTCCTTGAAGGTTCTTAGAACTAATGATTTATAGAGTAGTAGTCCTTACCTTTTTTTTTTTTTTTTTTCTTCTCAATGCTTATTTTAACTTCTCTCTCTCTAGGCTTTGTTTGGGAAGGTAGTGGTTTAGGCACATTCCATATGGTGTGTTGTTATGAGTAATAATAAATACGTGCATTAGTGTTTGTCTAGCTAGCAGTCAGTCTCCTTTATGCGAAAATGCTAACCCATTTTAGAGTTGCAAGTTCTCTGATTGGTACTGAGGTAGAAAACTGGAGTCTAGTGTTTATTGTTAAAACAGTATTATACCTGGTCTTTGTCACATTTGTCACTGAATTCTGTTTTGGAGTCATATCACATACTCAGGAGTTTATGTCAGTTTTATATTAGAAGTTCATACTGGTATCTTTCCTTAGGTACCTTTCTCTTGGGAAAGAAAGATGATATTTATTAAGTGCCTCCCTCCTGCCAGATACTTTGAACACATGCAGTCTTTAGGTGATAATGTCATTGTCTAACCTTGACTTGAAGAGATGTATTATTTAGCCGTTGACTTGTTCTATGATCTTAGGAAATTTGCTTAAACTCCATAGGTCTGCATGTGTTTGCTTGCTTGTGCTTGTTTGTAATCCATGAAATGAGTATATTAGGTAATCTTTTTTTTTAAAAAATGTGATAAAATACACATAACACAAAATTTACTATCTTAACCATTTTTTTGTGTGTGCACTGTAGTAGTGTTACCAGCATAGGCATTATTATACAACAGATCTCTGGAAATGTTTTCATCCTTCATGACTGAAACATTATACCCACTGAACAACTACTCCTCTTTCCCCCTTCTCCCAGCCCCTTGCAGCTACCATTCTTTCTGCTTCCAAGTTTGCTTTAGATACCTCATATGAGCAGAATCATACAGTATTTGTCTTATCGTGGCTGGCTTATTTCACTTAGCATAATGTACTCAAGGTCCATCCATGTTGTAATATGTAGTATGACAAAACTGTCTTCCTTTCTGAATAGTATTCCACTACATGTAAGTACATACCATATTTTATCTATACATTCATTCATTGATGGACATCTCGATTGATTCCATGTCTTGGGTATTGTTAATAATGAATGCTGCAATGAACTTGAACATCAGATATCTCTTTTGAGATTCTTTGATAATCTAAAATGTAACTTAATATAATTAGCAATTCTGTTTTGTGGAGGCTTACAAATTTCTGATTTGAGTATATAATCTATATGACAAAAGTGCTATATTATAGTATACATATGGAATACAAAATAGAAATATTGTTGAGATACTCATACAATAGTATTGGTAACTAGTTGCTTAATAGCATATTTGAAATACTTCATAAGTGAAGAAGAGTTTACATGCCATATAAACCTAACAATACCATAGCAATTTTATTACCATGTCTTGGTAGTAGAAGAGAATTTATTTTAAAAATGCAGTTCTCATAGATGGAGTATCACTAGTAACATGTCACTGTGTGAGAATCCCAAGTATTTACCTTAGTGTAGTTATTTAGAAAGTTATGTGCCCCAAATATGCAAAAATGTGTCATTTTGCTTTGCTTTAAAAAATGAGTATATTAGGTAATCTTTTTTTTTAAAAAATGTGATAAAATACACATAACACAAAATTTACTATCTTAACCATTTTTTTGTGTGTGCACTGTAGTAGTGTTACCAGCATAGGCATTATTATACAACAGATCTCTGGAAATGTTTTCATCCTTCATGACTGAAACATTATACCCACTGAACAACTACTCCTCTTTCCCCCTTCTCCCAGCCCCTTGCAGCTACCATTCTTTCTGCTTCCAAGTTTGCTTTAGATACCTCATATGAGCAGAATCATACAGTATTTGTCTTATCGTGGCTGGCTTATTTCACTTAGCATAATGTACTCAAGGTCCATCCATGTTGTAATATGTAGTATGACAAAACTGTCTTCCTTTCTGAATAGTATTCCACTACATGTAAGTACATACCATATTTTATCTATACATTCATTCATTGATGGACATCTCGATTGATTCCATGTCTTGGGTATTGTTAATAATGAATGCTGCAATGAACTTGAACATCAGATATCTCTTTTGAGATTCTTTGATAATCTAAAATGTAACTTAATATAATTAGCAATTCTGTTTTGTGGAGGCTTACAAATTTCTGATTTGAGTATATAATCTATATGACAAAAGTGCTATATTATAGTATACATATGGAATACAAAATAGAAATATTGTTGAGATACTCATACAATAGTATTGGTAACTAGTTGCTTAATAGCATATTTGAAATACTTCATAAGTGAAGAAGAGTTTACATGCCATATAAACCTAACAATACCATAGCAATTTTATTACCATGTCTTGGTAGTAGAAGAGAATTTATTTTAAAAATGCAGTTCTCATAGATGGAGTATCACTAGTAACATGTCACTGTGTGAGAATCCCAAGTATTTACCTTAGTGTAGTTATTTAGAAAGTTATGTGCCCCAAATATGCAAAAAATGTGTCATTTTGCTCTATAACATTGAACATTTTAACCAACCCAAGACAAGAGGGATGATGTGCTGATACTAAAGTGACCGTTAATTTTTTGAATATCTGGATGACATCAGCAGCTTAATGACCATGAGTTTGAGCAAGCTCTGGGAGCAGAGAATCCTGGTGTGCTGTAGTCCATGAGGTCACAAAGAGTTGGATATGACTGAGCGACTGAACTGAACTGAATTTTAGTAATTCCTGGTCCAGTTAATATGTTCCCAGTAAATTGTCTTTACAGCTGTATGAGAAAGAAGTTTAAAGTCCAGGGAATTATTCATCCTTCTCTCTAAAGAAAAGTGAAAAGATCTTATGTTTTTTAATGAGTTTGCTCCTTGTCTGGACTTGCTAGTCTACCATGGACCATACATATTTTGAGAATTACAGGTCCAAGACAGCAGTTCTCTGTGCACTTGAATATTTCAACAGTGTGCTGCCCAGACAATTACAGCAGTGGCTGGTAGCTAGTAAGTTGAACAGAGTTAATCTATTTAATATGTATAAAATAAGGTACTTACTTATTGCTAGTGAGGGGGGAGAGTCGCAGGTGAAGTCACCCATTGCCTAAGTTATTACATGTTAGTTGGAACAATCACATTTCAATTCACAGTATATAAGCAAATAGTCATGGCAGTTGTTCCATTCAAAGCTGACGCAGTGCCAAAGGGTGATTTTGTCAATAGTGAGATGATTATGGATATTTTGTAGGTAAAGCACAATACTTCATACTTCATTTGTTAAGTGGCTCTGTAAGAGCCATTGTGTTATAATTAACTATTGGCATTTTAGTTGTTTTTTTCTTTTTATTTATTTATTTTTAAATTTTTGGCTATTCTGGGTTTTCACTGCTACCACAGGCTCTCCTCTAGTTGCAGGAGTAGGGGTCACTCTCCTGTCAACTTGAGCAGGCTTCCTGCTGCAGTGACCTCCCCTGTGGTGGAACTTGGGCTCCAGGGCAAAAGGGCCTCAGCAGTTGGGGGACATGGACTCAACAGTTGCAACTCTGAGATTCTAGAACACAGGCTCAACAGTTGTGGCTCATGGACCTAGTCGCTCCATGCGTGTGGTTTTAAAATGCAGTTCTCATAGATGGAGTATCACTAGTAACATGTCACTGTGTGAGAATCCCAAGTATTTACCTTAGTGTAGTTATTTAGAAAGTTATGTGCCCCAAATATGCAAAAAATGTGTCATTTTGCTCTATAACATTGAACATTTTAACCAACCCAAGACAAGAGGGATGATGTGCTGATACTAAAGTGACCGTTAATTTTTTGAATATCTGGATGACATCAGCAGCTTAATGACCATGAGTTTGAGCAAGCTCTGGGAGCAGAGAATCCTGGTGTGCTGTAGTCCATGAGGTCACAAAGAGTTGGATATGACTGAGCGACTGAACTGAACTGAATTTTAGTAATTCCTGGTCCAGTTAATATGTTCCCAGTAAATTGTCTTTACAGCTGTATGAGAAAGAAGTTTAAAGTCCAGGGAATTATTCATCATTCTCTCTAAAGAAAAGTGAAAAGATCTTATGTTTTTTAATGAGTTTGCTCCTTGTCTGGACTTGCTAGTCTACCATGGACCATACATATTTTGAGAATTACAGGTCCAAGACAGCAGTTCTCTGTGCACTTGAATATTTCAACAGTGTGCTGCCCAGACAATTACAGCAGTGGCTGGTAGCTAGTAAGTTGAACAGAGTTAATCTATTTAATATGTATAAAATAAGGTACTTACTTATTGCTAGTGAGGGGGGAGAGTCGCAGGTGAAGTCACCCATTGCCTAAGTTATTACATGTTAGTTGGAACAATCACATTTCAATTCACAGTATATAAGCAAATAGTCATGGCAGTTGTTCCATTCAAAGCTGACGCAGTGCCAAAGGGTGATTTTGTCAATAGTGAGATGATTATGGATATTTTGTAGGTAAAGCACAATACTTCATACTTCATTTGTTAAGTGGCTCTGTAAGAGCCATTGTGTTATAATTAACTATTGGCATTTTAGTTGTTTTTTTCTTTTTAAATTGTATGTATTTTTAAATTTTTGGCTATTCTGGGTTTTCACTGCTACCACAGGCTCTCCTCTAGTTGCAGGGAGTAGGGGTCACTCTCCTGTCAACTTGAGCAGGCTTCCTGCTGCAGTGACCTCCCCTGTGGTGGAACTTGGGCTCCAGGGCAAAAGGGCCTCAGCAGTTGGGGGACATGGACTCAACAGTTGCAACTCTGAGATTCTAGAACACAGGCTCAACAGTTGTGGCTCATGGACCTAGTCGCTCCGCAGCGTGTGGAATCCTTCCAGATCAGGGATTGACTCATGTCTCCTGCATTGGCAGGTAAATTCCCTACCACTGAGCCACCAGGGAAACTCTAGTTGTTGTTGTTGTTTTAATGATAATTTCTTACAGCATTCACCAAAATATTTTGTATTCTTACATGTACTTTGAGCATAAGAAAATTTCAGAACTTTAGCTGTAAGTTCTAGTCTCTGTGTTTCTTCTTAAATAAATTTGGTTTTATTCTCAATTTTGTCTTCCTCTAGTTAACTTTCAGATTCTCACAGGTGCACCTGTCTGTATTAATTGTTTTCTTTGCATTGTTATCCTGGAACTATCTTTATTGTTGTTTTTCCTCCCCTGTTTTAGGTTATAAATTAGTTTTACTTTTTCAATAGGTATTTGTTAACCTTATTTATTTGTCTTGGGCTAAATTTTTTTTTTAATTTTGGCCTCTTTTATTGGTTTTCTATTCATTTATTCTCATCCATCTTTATTCTTTGGCCTGTGTGGGCCTTCCATTGCAGTGGCCTCCCTTGTTGCAGAGCACTGGCTCTGGGCACATGCGCTCCAGAGTACTGGCTCCTAATTGGACACACTGGTCCAGCTGCTCCACAGCACATGGGATCTTCCCAGGCCAGGGATTGAACTGGTACCCTTTGCACTGCAGGGCAGACTCTTTACCCACTGGACCACTAGGGAAGCCTGTCTTGGGCTAAATTTTATGATACCATTAGATAGATTATTAAACCAATTACAGAAATCTCAGGATACATTGAGTATAGTGGTTCCTAAATTTTTACATTTCAAAATAAACAGAAGATGTGGAATATGTATACAGTTACTGACTCTATATATTTTCTGTTAGGCACATTTAAAAGTACATACAATCATTATTATCATTATTTTTTATAAAAAATCACAAATTGAAAAATATTACAATAAAATGAGCAGGCTTCCTGCTGCAGTGACCTCCCCTGTGGTGGAACTTGGGCTCCAGGGCAAAAGGGCCTCAGCAGTTGGGGGACATGGACTCAACAGTTGCAACTCTGAGATTCTAGAACACAGGCTCAACAGTTGTGGCTCATGGACCTAGTCGCTCCGCAGCGTGTGGAATCCTTCCAGATCAGGGATTGACTCATGTCTCCTGCATTGGCAGGTAAATTCCCTACCACTGAGCCACCAGGGAAACTCTAGTTGTTGTTGTTGTTTTAATGATAATTTCTTACAGCATTCACCAAAATATTTTGTATTCTTACATGTACTTTGAGCATAGGAAAATATCAGAACTTTAGCTGTAAGTTCTAGTCTTTGTGTTTCTTCTTAAATAAATTTGGTTTTATTCTCAATTTTGTCTTCCTCTAGTTAACTTTCAGATTCTCACAGGTGCACCTGTCTGTATTAATTGTTTTCTTTGCATTGTTATCCTGGAACTATCTTTATTGTTGTTTTTCCTCCCCTGTTTTAGGTTATAAATTAGTTTTACTTTTTCAATAGGTATTTGTTAACCTTATTTATTTGTCTTGGGCTAAATTTTTTTTTTAATTTTGGCCTCTTTTATTGGTTTTCTATTCATTTATTCTCATCCATCTTTATTCTTTGGCCTGTGTGGGCCTTCCATTGCAGTGGCCTCCCTTGTTGCAGAGCACTGGCTCTGGGCACATGCGCTCCAGAGAGCTGGCTCCTAATTGGACACACTGGTCCAGCTGCTCCACAGCACATGGGATCTTCCCAGGCCAGGGATTGAACTGGTACCCTTTGCACTGCAGGGCAGACTCTTTACCCACTGGACCACTAGGGAAGCCTGTCTTGGGCTAAATTTTATGATACCATTAGATAGATTATTAAACCAATTACAGAAATCTCAGGATACATTGAGTATAGTGGTTCCTAAATTTTTACATTTCAAAATAAACAGAAGATGTGGAATATGTATACAGTTACTGACTCTATATATTTTCTGTTAGGCACATTTAAAAGTACATACAATCATTATTATCATTATTTTTTATAAAAAATCACAAATTGAAAAATATTACAATAAAATGAAGTCCTTTCCTGTGATAGCTGGCACTTTTTTTTTTTAACCAACCTAAAGACATGCACAATATTGAGAATTATTTTGTAATCCTAAACTTTACCTTTACCTGACTAAAATAAATAGCTATCTAATGTAGACATTTTCACAGCTCAGAAGTCCAAATATGTATTACCTAAGGATCCCAAACCCTGTCCAGCTTTCTAGAATTGTTTACAGTCCTTTGCTTCCTTTACAGCAAAATAAAGAACTTCTTTTGTCATCCAAGCTTGGTACAGGCACTTTGTATTTATTTCCTTATAATCTGTAGTCATTAATTAGTTATTAGGAGGTACCCTTTTCTGGTTATTTGTCTAATGTTGACTTTGTATGTGCCTGTGCAGTTTATGTTCTGTCCTTGCTTATATTACACCTTTACCAAAATGCCTTCCTTTGTGACCTTTACATGTCCCAATTCTTATTTATCCTTAGAATCATTTAAATGACGTAGTTTTTCGTAAAGAACATTTACCACTTGTACAGGTTGACTTGGTTTTATTGCATTTTGCTTTATTGTACTTCATAGACAGTGTATTTTCTGCAAAAAGGTTTATGGTAGCCCTGTGTCAAGCAAGTCTGTCAGCACCATTTTTTCCAGCAGCATTTGCTCAGTTTGTGTCTCTGTGTTACACTTTGGTAATTCTTGCAGAATTCTAAAACCTCCACCAGCAAAATGATTATGACTCATTGAGGGCTCAGGTGATGGTTAGCATTTTTCAGCAATAAAATATTTTTAAATTAAGGATACATTGCTTTTTTAGACCTAAGTCTATTGCATACTTAATAGACTACAGTTTAAACATTACTTTTATATGCACTGGGGAAAAAATTCAGAAAATTTGTGTACTCTATTGTGATACTCAAGAGACTATTGTGGTAGTCTGGCAACAAGCCATGGTATCTCTGAGGTGTACCTGTATTAGAATTATATATGTCCGTAAATTATTGACCCTGTTTGTCTGGAAGTACTATTAGAACTTGGATCAGATTTTATTTCTCTGTATATCCCCTGAAATCCCTTAGTATGTGTACCTTGCCCATAACAAGTATTTAGTAAACATTTTTTTTTTTTTAAGATTTATTTATTTATTTACTTTGGGCGGGGGTCAGGTTGGGGAGGGAGGGGAGTGGGCGAGCCACTTCTATTGGTCTTTCATTTCTCTATTTTCATTAGTCTTCATTCTTTGGCTCCTGTGGGCCTCCCATTGCGGTGGCGTCTGTCATTGCAGAGCACCGGCTCTGGGCGCATGCGCTTCAGAGCTCCAGCTCGGTGATTGGACACATCAGTCCAGTCGCTCTGTGGCACGTGGTATCTTCCCAGGCCAGGGCTCGAACCGGCGCCCCTTGCACTGCAAGGCGGTGTCCTTATCCACTGTACCACCAGGGGAAGTCCTTTAGTAAATATTTGTTGCATGAATATAATGGAGAAGCTAACTGTGGCCCTAGATCCCTAGACCAAATAAGACAACAGCATGCTTTTCCTTCTAAATTAAGATTTGTATTTGATATTAATGTGGTTTAAAGCTTAGCTTCCATTTGCATTTCCCTCATTTTTAACAGGCACATTTAATAATAGCATTAGTCTTTTTTTTAAAATAATAGCATTAATGTTTTAGTTCTCAGAAAATATGCTTTCAATAATTTCTTCTTGAAGTTTTTACGTAGAATTTATAGCTTGGGTAAGTCTCAAAAATCAGCGTCTCTCTTAACTATTGATGATGGTTGGCTATAAATCACAATTTGGGGCTTACATTTCCAAACTATATACAATAGACTATTAGTTAGCCATTGTAAAGAATGAAATAATGCTATTAGCCATTGTAAAGAATGAAATAATGCTATTTGCAGCAATGTGGGTGGACCTAGAGAATGTCATACTGAGTGAAGTAAGTCAGACAGAGAAGAACTATCAAATGACATCCCTTATGTGTGGAATCTAGAAAGAAATGATAGGATGAACTTACAAAACAGAAACACACTCACAGACTTTGAGAACAAGCTTATGGTTGTCGGAATGGGTCTGGGAGGGGAATGGGAGAAAGGGATAGTTAGAGAGTTTGAGATAGGCATGTCCATACTGCTATATTTACCATGGATACCAACAAGGACTTATAGCACAGGGAACTCTGTTCAGTGTTATGTGGCAGCATGAATGGGAGGGGGTTTGGGGAGAATAGATACTTATATATGTATGGCTGAATCCCCTTGGCATTCACCTTTAACTATCACAGCATTGTTTGTTAATTGGTTTTACCCTAATACAAAACAAAAAGCTTAAAATTTTTTTTCAAAACTATGAAAAACTTTCATTCCAAAAATTTTCATTCCAGGGGCTTCCCTGGTGGTCCAGTGGGTAAGGACACCACCTTGCAGTGCAAGTGGTGCCAGTTCGATCCCTGGCCTGGGAAGATCCCATGTGCCGCGGAGCGGCTGGACTGATGTGTCCAATTACCGAGCGGGAGCTCTGGAGCGCATGCGCCCAGAACCGGCGCTCTGTGACAACAGAGGCCACCACGATGGGAGGCCCACATGGGCCAAAGAACAAAGATGGATGAAAATAGACAAATGAAAGACCAATAGAAGTGGCCCGCCTGTCCCCCTCCCTCCCCATCCCACCTCCCCCCAAAATAAGTAAATAAATAAATGTTAAAAAATTTGTTTTTTTCATTCCAATCACAAATAAGGGCAATGCCAAAACGTGTTCAGACTATCATACAGTTGCACTTATTTCACATGCTAGCCAGCTCATGCTCAAAATTCTTCAAACTAGGCTTTGGAAATACGTGAACTGAAAACTTCCAGATGTACAGTCTGGATTTAGAAATGGCAGAGGAACCAGAAATAAAATTGCCAACATTCATTGGATCATAGAAAAAGCAAGGAATTCTGGAAAAACTTTTGCTTCATTGACTACACTGCCTTCATTGCCTTTAACTCGATGGATCACAACAAAAAGAAAAATTCTTCAAGAGATGGAAATACCAGACTACCTTACTTACTTCCTGAGGAAACTGTATGCCGGTCAAGAAGCAACAGTTAGAACTAGACATAGAACAAGACTTTGGGTTTTAAGTTGGGAAAGAGAACATCAAGGCTGTACATTGTCACCCTGCTTATTTAGCTTCTATGTAGAGTACATGATGCAAAATGCTGGGCTGGATGAATCACCAGCTGGAATCAAGATTGCCCATAGAAATAGCAATACCTCAGATATGCAAATGATACCAGCTTTATGGCAGACAGTGAAAAGGAACTAAGGAGCCCTTCATGAGGGTGAAAGAGGAGAGTGAAAGAGATGACTTAAAACTCAACATTCAAAAAACAAAGATCATAGTATCTGGTTCTGTCACTTTTATGGTAACTGAATCAGGAAAAAAAAAATGAGAACAGTGAAAGATGTTATTTTCTTGGGCTCCAAAATCACTGCAAATGGTATTGAAGCCATGTAATTAAAAGACACTTGTTCCTTGGAAGGAAAACTGTGACAAACCTAGATAGTATATTAAAAAGCAGAGATATCACTTTGCCAACAAAGGCCCATATAGTCAAAGCTGTGGTTTTTCCAGTAGTCATATATAGATGTGAGAGTTGAACCATAAAGAAGACTGAGCCCTGAAGAATTGATGCCTTTGAATTGTGGTGCTGGAGAAAACAGAGGCCACCGCGATGGGAGGCCCACATGGGCCAAAGAACAAAGATGGATGAAAATAGACAAATGAAAGACCAATAGAAGTGGCCCGCCCACCCTCCCCATCCCACCTCCCCCCAAAATAAGTAAATAAATAAATGTTAAAAAATTTGTTTTTTTCATTCCAATCACAAATAAGGGCAATGCCAAAACGTGTTCAGACTATCATACAGTTGCACTTATTTCACATGCTAGCCAGCTCATGCTCAAAATTCTTCAAACTAGGCTTTGGAAATACGTGAACTGAAAACTTCCAGATGTACAGTCTGGATTTTGAAAAGGAAGAGGAACCAGAGATCAAATTGCCAACATTCATTGGATCATAGAAAAAAGCAAGGGAATTCTGGAAAAACTTTTGCTTCATTGACTACACTGCCTTCATTGCCTTTAACTCGATGGATCACAACAAAAAGAAAAATTCTTCAAGAGATGGAAATACCAGACTACCTTACTTACTTCCTGAGGAAACTGTATGCCGGTCAAGAAGCAACAGTTAGAACTAGACATAGAACAAGACTGGTTCTAAGTTGGGAAAGAGAACATCAAGGCTGTACATTGTCACCCTGCTTATTTAGCTTCTATGTAGAGTACATGATGCAAAATGCTGGGCTGGATGAATCACCAGCTGGAATCAAGATTGCCCATAGAAATAGCAATACCTCAGATATGCAAATGATACCAGCTTTATGGCAGACAGTGAAAAGGAACTAAGGAGCCCTTCATGAGGGTGAAAGAGGAGAGTGAAAGAGATGACTTAAAACTCAACATTCAAAAAACAAAGATCATAGTATCTGGTTCTGTCATTTCATGGTAACTGAATCAGGAAAAAAAAAATGAGAACAGTGAAAGATGTTATTTTCTTGGGCTCCAAAATCACTGCAAATGGTATTGAAGCCATGTAATTAAAAGACACTTGTTCCTTGGAAGGAAAACTGTGACAAACCTAGATAGTATATTAAAAAGCAGAGATATCACTTTGCCAACAAAGGCCCATATAGTCAAAGCTGTGGTTTTTCCAGTAGTCATATATAGATGTGAGAGTTGAACCATAAAGAAGACTGAGCCCTGAAGAATTGATGCCTTTGAATTGTGGTGCTGGAGAAAACTCTTGCTAGTCTCTTGGATAAAAGAGAGATCAAACCAGTCAATCCTAAAGGAAATCAACAAGTGGCCACCTACTTCAGGATTCCAGAGGCTCAGAAGGTAAAAGAATCTGCCTGCAATGCAGGAGACCTGGGTTGGGAAGATCCCCTGAAGAAGGGAAAGGCTATCCATTCCAATATTCTTGACTGGAGAGTTCCATGGCTTGTCCATGGGTTCCAAAGAGTCAGACACAGCTGAACAACTTCACTTCCACTTTCATTCATGGGAAGGACTGATGCCGATGCTGAAATTTTAGTACTTTGGCCACTTGATACAATAGGCCAGCTCATTAGAAAAGACCCTGATGTTGGGAAAGATTGAGGGCAGGAGGAGAAGGGGGTAACAGAATGAGAATGTTGAATGGCATCACTGACACAATAGAAATAAGTTTGAGCAAACTCTGGGGGATAATGAAGGACTGGGAAGCCTGGCAGGCTGCAGTATGGAGTCACAAAGAGTCAGACAGGACTTCGCAACTGAACAACAACAAATGCTTTCTTAGAAAGTTGTATTGAAGTCTTATTAGTGAGAACAGAGTGTATTTTGAATACCTCATTTTTCTCTAAACTTTTCTTCACAATCTTTATATTCTTTGTCAGAGTCTAAAATAGTTTATCATGAATTTTGAAATTTTCCCTCGTGAAATTTTTGAGGTGTCAAAATTGACGTTCTACTTTTAATTCATACAATATGGGGAGATTTCTTTTTAAAAATCTCAAGTAGAATTATAACTAAAATTAAATGTAGTTCATAAAGCTTATTTTTATGAATGCTATATGGTATACAGGAAGGCACTGAAGATAATTCTCTGTATTTAAACTGAATTAGTATCTCATTAACACACACTGAGTGATCAGCAAGAATGCCCATTCACTCCTTAATCTGTTACATGCAATGTGGCTTCCACCTCTACTCATTAGTAAAGTTGTTGAAATTAAGTCTTACTCACTTCTATTTTGTAAGCATTTGAGGTCTTTGGCCTAACAAAACTCACTATGGCACTAAGGGATGATCCCTTACTTTTAGTGTAGTACAAGAAAATAATCTGTTCTTCCTTACTTCACATCAGCCTTCCTCTCCATTTCTCAGAGATGTTTTAGAGTTATATAACTTTCTTTTTTCTTTTTTTAATTTTGGCCTCTTTTATTGTTTATTTATTTATTTATTTATTTTTAAATCAACATTTTTTTTTTTTTTTTTTTTGCCACTTCTATTGATCTTTCATTTATTTATCTTTGTTCTTTTGGCCTGTGTGGGCCTCCCATCGCAGTGGCCTCTCTCATTGCAGAGCACAGGCTCTGGAGGCACGCGCTCCAGAGCTCCGGCTCAGTAGTTGGACACAGTCCAGCCGCTCCGCAGCACGTGGGATCTTCCCAGGCCAGAGATCGAACCGGCACCCCTTACACTGCAAGGCGGTGTCCTTACCCACTGGACCACCAGAGAAGCCCCTTTATTTATTTATTTTCATTCATCTTTTTTCTTCTGCCTGCGTGGGCCTCCTATTGCAGTGGCCTCTCCAGCCACAGAGCACCAGCCTCAGGTGCATGTGCTTCAGAGTGCCAGCTAACTATTGGACACACTGGTCCAGCCCCTTTATGGCATGCAGGATCCTCCTGGGCCAGGGTTGGAAGCGACGCCCCCTGCACTGCAAGGTGGACTTTCCACCCACTGGACCACTAGGGAAGCCCTCTTTTTGCTTTAAGAGGGTAACAATTCTTATTAAGGTATTTTATGCTTTCTCAATTTTAGCACTAAAATTTCATTTTTCTTTTTGCTTTTGCTATGGTTGTGAATACTCTCAGAAGCAAAAGGATATATGAGAAATATAGCATGTATTCGAAGCATATTTAAGCATATGTTTATGCTTCTTTATGTTGCCTGTCTACCAGAGGAACTTTATACATTTTTCTAAAGTTTTAAACTTCTCACAAGTATGACCCTAACTCATTTATTGTTCATACCCATTATGAACTAAATATAGTAAGCACTCAAGAAATGATTATTAATTCAAGTTGTTGAAATTAAGTCTTACTCACTTCTATTTTGTAAGCATTTGAGGTCTTTGGCCTAACAAAACTCACTATGGCACTAAGGGATGATCCCTTACTTTTAGTGTAGTACAAGAAAATAATCTGTTCTTCCTTACTTCACATCAGCCTTCCTCTCCATTTCTCAGAGATGTTTTAGAGTTATATAACTTTCTTTTTTCTTTTTTTAATTTTGGCCTCTTTTATTGTTTATTTATTTATTTATTTATTTTTAAATCAACATTTTTTTTTTTTTTTTTTTGCCACTTCTATTGATCTTTCATTTATTTATCTTTGTTCTTTTGGCCTGTGTGGGCCTCCCATCGCAGTGGCCTCTCTCATTGCAGAGCACAGGCTCTGGAGGCACGCGCTCCAGAGCTCCGGCTCAGTAGTTGGACACAGTCCAGCCGCTCCGCAGCACGTGGGATCTTCCCAGGCCAGAGATCGAACCGGCACCCCTTACACTGCAAGGCGGTGTCCTTACCCACTGGACCACCAGAGAAGCCCCTTTATTTATTTATTTTCATTCATCTTTTTTCTTCTGCCTGCGTGGGCCTCCTATTGCAGTGGCCTCTCCAGCCACAGAGCACCAGCCTCAGGTGCATGTGCTTCAGAGTGCCAGCTAACTATTGGACACACTGGTCCAGCCCCTTTATGGCATGCAGGATCCTCCTGGGCCAGGGTTGGAAGCGACGCCCCCTGCACTGCAAGGTGGACTTTCCACCCACTGGACCACTAGGGAAGCCCTCTTTTTGCTTTAAGAGGGTAACAATTCTTATTAAGGTATTTTATGCTTTCTCAATTTTAGCACTAAAATTTCATTTTTCTTTTTGCTTTTGCTATGGTTGTGAATACTCTCAGAAGCAAAAGGATATATGAGAAATATAGCATGTATTCGAAGCATATTTAAGCATATGTTTATGCTTCTTTATGTTGCCTGTCTACCAGAGGAACTTTATACATTTTTCTAAAGTTTTAAACTTCTCACAAGTATGACCCTAACTCATTTATTGTTCATACCCATTATGAACTAAATATAGTAAGCACTCCAAGAAATGATTATTAATTCAAGCTGATGAAAGTGCTTGAGGTTTCTGTATTTTTTGAATGAATATAGTAGTTAAGAATTTGATCATACATAAGTCTATTTGCATCAAAATAACTAGATTCTTTGTGTATGTGTAAACCCTCAGAGTGTGTACAGATGCTAACATGAAGTTTTGTTACATTATCCTTTAGAAGGAATTTTGAATGTAACTTATTTGTTATTTTTAGGAATATTACACATTTCATTTTTCTTTACTGACTAATCTTTTTGGTTTCCCATGAAGATGCTGATTGCATATTTTTCAAGCATCTGCAATTAATTAAAATTTTTATAGACTTGTTTAAGCTCAAATATTGTAAATTTTATACTTGAGAAATCTGAGATGGGGATTTAATAACTAACAGTTAATAAAAATCATCTGATCATATCTAAATTTCATGTGATCAGATTTCTAGTCTTAAAGCCTTATAAGTACTTATTGCTCAGTATTTAATGATAATAAATAGCATTATATTCCACTTTAATATTTTCACATTAAATATCTATTTATTCATCAAATATTTGAGAACCTGCCTTGTGCTTTTTGACTATAGTAGTGAGAAATGTTAAAAATGTTAAAAGAAGACTTAGATGATGACAACGTTTCATGAAGTGGATAGTCTCCTTTTGGAGAAATGCAAAACAGGGAAGAAAGCAGGAGACTTTTATAGAATAAAAAATAAAGAACAAGAAAGAGAAAAATTGAAGATATCTGATTGTTGGGGGCCATGTAATCAACCTTGTTTGAGTGAGAAGGCCCAGAATTGGCTTTGTGTTTGGGGATTGTCTGATTGGACATAGAACATTTCTGGCCAAGTGGGGCATTTATAGGGACAAGGAAGTTGTCTAAGGTTTGGTTTGCTGATGTGACACTCCAGGCAGAGCAGGTCTGTCTTAGGCCTAGATATTTATTTCAGTAGTGATAGCAAGACGTGGCCTCTACTGTTTTGAAACTTACTGCCTAGAGAAGGCAATACAGTGAATTCACACTAGGTATACGCACTTACAAGAAATCTACAGGATATTTTACTATAAGGAAATGATGTTTAGAAATGTTTAATCTGAGGCCTGATTACTTGAAGTTAATCAGGTTTGATATGATAACATGTGTTCGATCTTTGTCCCTGGTTCTTGACAATGAAGTCAAAAGTTTTAACGCATGAAATTTTCTAAGTGATGGAAGTGTCTTTTGTTGCTCATAAGGAGTCCCCTGTTCAACACATTTGAGTTTATGCTAATGAGGTGACTCAGGGTGCAATCTCTAGATAGCTTCAGAGTGGAGACTGGTCGCCAGAAAGATCAAGCACATGATTGGCCCTGTGCCCCTTCATGGGAAGAGGTGAGCCTAGAAATTTACAAGAACATTTGAACAACAGGATTCTCAGAACTTCCAGGTTGGTCAGTATTTTGATATGTTGGAAAGATGACCCACCCACCTGTAGAACGCATAAGCAGCTCTGACCCCATTCCCCCTACATACTTTGCCCTATGCATCTCTTCCATCTGGCTACTCCTGAGTTATATCCTTTAAATAGATAAGCTGATAATCATATGTAAAGCACTTTCCTGAGTTCTAGAGAATGGTCAAACCCAAGGATGGGATTATGAGAATCCCTGAGTTTGTAGTTAGCCAGGTAGGATTGTAGCTTGGGGATTGCATTTTGTATCTGGCTTCTGAAGTATGGAGTCTTGTGGAACTGAGTTCTTTAGCCATGGGATCTCTGCTAACCCTGCATAGTATCAGAATTAAATTGAAGTAGTAGACACTCGTTTGACATTGAAGACTTAAGAGAAGAATTAAAAAAAGAACAAGAAAGAAAATTGAAGATATCTGATTGTTGGGGGCCATGTAATCAACCTTGTTTGAGTGAGAAGGCCCAGAATTGGCTTTGTGTTTGGGGATTGTCTGATTGGACATAGAACATTTCTGGCCAAGTGGGGCATTTATAGGGACAAGGAAGTTGTCTAAGGTTTGGTTTGCTGATGTGACACTCCAGGCAGAGCAGGTCTGTCTTAGGCCTAGATATTTATTTCAGTAGTGATAGCAAGACGTGGCCTCTACTGTTTTGAAACTTACTGCCTAGAGAAGGCAATACAGTGAATTCACACTAGGTATACGCACTTACAAGAAATCTACAGGATATTTTACTATAAGGAAATGATGTTTAGAAATGTTTAATCTGAGGCCTGATTACTTGAAGTTAATCAGGTTTGATATGATAACATGTGTTCGATCTTTGTCCCTGGTTCTTGACAATGAAGTCAAAAGTTTTAACGCATGAAATTTTCTAAGTGATGGAAGTGTCTTTTGTTGCTCATAAGGAGTCCCCTGTTCAACACATTTGAGTTTATGCTAATGAGGTGACTCAGGGTGCAATCTCTAGATAGCTTCAGAGTGGAGACTGGTCGCCAGAAAGATCAAGCACATGATTGGCCCTGTGCCCCTTCATGGGAAGAGGTGAGCCTAGAAATTTACAAGAACATTTGAACAACAGGATTCTCAGAACTTCCAGGTTGGTCAGTATTTTGATATGTTGGAAAGATGACCCACCCACCTGTAGAACGCATAAGCAGCTCTGACCCCATTCCCCCTACATACTTTGCCCTATGCATCTCTTCCATCTGGCTACTCCTGAGTTATATCCTTTAAATAGATAAGCTGATAATCATATGTAAAGCACTTTCCTGAGTTCTAGAGAATGGTCAAACCCAAGGATGGGATTATGAGAATCCCTGAGTTTGTAGTTAGCCAGGTAGGATTGTAGCTTGGGGATTGCATTTTGTATCTGGCTTCTGAAGTATGGAGTCTTGTGGAACTGAGTTCTTTAGCCATGGGATCTCTGCTAACCCTGCATAGTATCAGAATTAAATTGAAGTAGTAGACACTCGTTTGACATTGAAGACTTAGTATTGAAAAGAAACCACATATTTGGGGTCAGAAAGCACTACAAACCAGGCTAAAGGAAGTAGAAGATTCCAGTAGAAAAATAGCATGTATGCATTTCAAAAAATTCTAATAACAACACAGAATTGGAGTGGTCAGAAGAAGAGTGGTTACAGGGAAACTCATTAGGAAGCTCTTGGTAATGTTCCACAAAACAGAGAAGAAAGGCGTGACAGACAAGGGTAGTGAAAGTAGGAATGGTCCCATGGAGGATGACACAGACAGCACCCTTGTATGTTTTATGAAGCTTATAAAATATTCTTGTTTTTCTTCCTACTTCATAGAATTTGAAGATAAAGTAAGGTAATGTATGTCAGAACACTTCATAAATTTGTTGTAGGAGAACATGATTTTTCATCTGTATTTCTTCTTATCATCAAAACTGAAAGCAAAATAAAAGCTTGTTGGATAACATTTCTTTCTTGGGTGTTTTCATCTGTCTTATAATAGAGTCTTCTAAGTAAGTATTTTAGATGAAATATTTTTCTCAAGAGGTTCTGGGACTGTATTTCAGGAACAGCCAATTCATAGAGGTGATCCTAATCTCTTTGTGTGTATGATATTAATTTCTCAGACCCTTAAAAGAGGAATATGGAGTGTGGATGTGACTGTAGAGCTTCTTGTTTCGTTTTGAGATGGGAGGGTGAAGAGAACTGGGAATGATCAGTGAGTGAGAGAAGAGGGGTTGCAGCTTCCAACCTGGCAGTATTTGAAGGGAGAGAGGCATGTTGACAGCCAGGATCCTTAAGTTGAAGGTTGCCTTCTACCAGATGTTGAATATTTAGCAGGCCTAGTGGAGTCAATTCATTGTTTATTGGCTGCTCCCCAGAGATAGAAGAGGGTGGCTTTCATTTTAGTGCTTATGTGGATAACTATCCTAGAACAGTTATTTTACCAGTTCTAGAGAATGGTCAAACCCAAGGATGGGATTATGAGAACCCTTGTAGTTAGCCAGGTAGGATTGTAGCTTGGGGATTGCATTTTGTATCTGGCTTCTGAAGTATGGAGTCTTGTGGAACTGAGTTCTTTAGCCATGGGATCTCTGCTAACCCTGCATAGTATCAGAATTAAATTGAAGTAGTAGACACTCGTTTGACATTGAAGACTTAGTATTGAAAAGAAACCACATATTTGGGGTCAGAAAGCACTACAAACCAGGCTAAAGGAAGTAGAAGATTCCAGTAGAAAAATAGCATGTATGCATTTCAAAAAATTCTAATAACAACACAGAATTGGAGTGGTCAGAAGAAGAGTGGTTACAGGAAACTCATTAGGAAGCTCTTGGTAATGTTCCACAAAACAGAGAAGAAAGGCGTGACAGACAAGGGTAGTGAAAGTAGGAATGGTCCCATGGAGGATGACACAGACAGCACCCTTGTATGTTTTATGAAGCTTATAAAATATTCTTGTTTTTCTTCCTACTTCATAGAATTTGAAGATAAAGTAAGGTAATGTATGTCAGAACACTTCATAAATTTGTTGTAGGAGAACATGATTTTTCATCTGTATTTCTTCTTATCATCAAAACTGAAAGCAAAATAAAAGCTTGTTGGATAACATTTCTTTCTTGGGTGTTTTCATCTGTCTTATAATAGAGTCTTCTAAGTAAGTATTTTAGATGAAATATTTTTCTCAAGAGGTTCTGGGACTGTATTTCAGGAACAGCCAATTCATAGAGGTGATCCTAATCTCTTTGTGTGTATGATATTAATTTCTCAGACCCTTAAAAGAGGAATATGGAGTGTGGATGTGACTGTAGAGCTTCTTGTTTCGTTTTGAGATGGGAGGGTGAAGAGAACTGGGAATGATCAGTGAGTGAGAGAAGAGGGGTTGCAGCTTCCAACCTGGCAGTATTTGAAGGGAGAGAGGCATGTTGACAGCCAGGATCCTTAAGTTGAAGGTTGCCTTCTACCAGATGTTGAATATTTAGCAGGCCTAGTGGAGTCAATTCATTGTTTATTGGCTGCTCCCCAGAGATAGAAGAGGGTGGCTTTCATTTTAGTGCTTATGTGGATAACTATCCTAGAACAGTTATTTTACCATCAGGGCAGGGACTTTGTCATATGTACTGCTACATCCCCAGTACCTAACTGCATGTCTGTCATGTATCTCCTTAACAAAAACTTGTTAAAGGAAGACATTTTCATAAAGCATCTTCATAATATTTACTAAACATTCTTAGATCATATTTAACATGTATAAGTATGCTTATGAACATATTGATTGTCTGAAATGTACTGTATACTCATGTGGTGTGCAGAATCTAGTTGGTTCTACCATCTCTCTTACCTGTTCCCAGCCTCCATCTCCACTGCCACTTCCTTCATTGACTCCCTTATCTTACCTGGATTATTGGTCGTTTTTAAACTGATATCCTACCTTCAAATCTTATACCCTCCAACCACCCTTCCCATTGCTGTCAGAGTGCAGCATCTGTAAGATACAGATTTAGTCACCTGCTAAAATACTTAAATAGTTCCCTTTTATGTAGAGCAGAGAGTTTTCAGCTGTGATGTACTAACACACTGATATGTCACATCGTTTGCAAGGTGATAAGTATATCAAGTCCAAGTAATATTTTATCCATTTAAAATAAATTGTCATCATTTTGAATTAGTTTTTTTCTTCAGATTGATAAACATGTATAGTATAATATTGAGTTAAGGTATTTATACTAACTCACTTTATTTGTTATTATATTGTACTTTATTTTGTGAAGGCTCCTTGCTTTATAGTAAATGGTAAAGAAGCATGTGAAATGATTTTAAAAATAATAATTAAGATTTGTAAATTCATAGAGGTGATCCTAATCTCTTTGTGTGTATGATATTAATTTCTCAGACCCTTAAAAGAGGAATATGGAGTGTGGATGTGACTGTAGAGCTTCTTGTTTCGTTTTGAGATGGGAGGGTGAAGAGAACTGGGAATGATCAGTGAGTGAGAGAAGAGGGTTGCAGCTTCCAACCTGGCAGTATTTGAAGGGAGAGAGGCATGTTGACAGCCAGGATCCTTAAGTTGAAGGTTGCCTTCTACCAGATGTTGAATATTTAGCAGGCCTAGTGGAGTCAATTCATTGTTTATTGGCTGCTCCCCAGAGATAGAAGAGGGTGGCTTTCATTTTAGTGCTTATGTGGATAACTATCCTAGAACAGTTATTTTACCATCAGGGCAGGGACTTTGTCATATGTACTGCTACATCCCCAGTACCTAACTGCATGTCTGTCATGTATCTCCTTAACAAAAACTTGTTAAAGGAAGACATTTTCATAAAGCATCTTCATAATATTTACTAAACATTCTTAGATCATATTTAACATGTATAAGTATGCTTATGAACATATTGATTGTCTGAAATGTACTGTATACTCATGTGGTGTGCAGAATCTAGTTGGTTCTACCATCTCTCTTACCTGTTCCCAGCCTCCATCTCCACTGCCACTTCCTTCATTGACTCCCTTATCTTACCTGGATTATTGGTCGTTTTTAAACTGATATCCTACCTTCAAATCTTATACCCTCCAACCACCCTTCCCATTGCTGTCAGAGTGCAGCATCTGTAAGATACAGATTTAGTCACCTGCTAAAATACTTAAATAGTTCCCTTTTATGTAGAGCAGAGAGTTTTCAGCTGTGATGTACTAACACACTGATATGTCACATCGTTTGCAAGGTGATAAGTATATCAAGTCCAAGTAATATTTTATCCATTTAAAATAAATTGTCATCATTTTGAATTAGTTTTTTTCTTCAGATTGATAAACATGTATAGTATAATATTGAGTTAAGGTATTTATACTAACTCACTTTATTTGTTATTATATTGTACTTTATTTTGTGAAGGCTCCTTGCTTTATAGTAAATGGTAAAGAAGCATGTGAAATGATTTTAAAATATAATTAATTGAAGAATTCTGCCTAACATGTCAGAGTATAGGTCTCAGAGCCAACAGAGCAATTGGAGGTTAGAGGAAGAAAGGCAGTCACAGGGAGGGTGGCTGTGTATATGTAGGTGTTAGTCGCTCAGTCATGTCCAACTCTTGGCAGCTCCATAGACTGTAACCTGTCTGGCTCCTCTGTCCGTGGAATTTTCCAGGCAAGAATTCTGGAGTGGGTTCCCATTTCTTTCTGTGGTGGGTGAGCCCAACTCTGCCTAAATCCTTGGCTGAGTCACACATTTAATGAACTAAGGGAAGACTCATAGCAAACCAGGCACAAAACAAAACAAAACAACAACAACAACAACAACAAAACAGCAGCTGGAAGCTGTAGGAATAAAACAGAGATGAGATATAAGTAGCTGACTACCATGGGTTAGAGAGAGATAGCAGTTTGAATCCAAGAAAGGTCATTCTCTCTTAGAACAGAAGTCTAATAATCCTCAGGAAAACCTAACAGAATTCAGTATTTCTATAATATATTATCTGCAGTGTCTAGTTTTCTACAGAAATATAAAATGTAATTAAACAGGAAATTGTGACCCATGGCCAAGAAAAAATAGTCAATAGAAACTCTTATAAGGTCAGATTTGAATTTAGCAAAGATTTCATGGAGTGGAGTAAAAAGTGAAGCAAGATAAAGACTAACAGAGTTTTGCCGAGAGAACCTGCTGGTCATAGGAAACACCCTCTTCCAACAACACAAGAGACAACTCTACACATGGACACCCCCAGATTGATGTGTAGTCAAAGATTGAGAAGCTCTATACAGTCAGTAAAAACCAGACTGACCGTGGCTCAAAAACTCCGTAGAGCAGAGAGTTTTCAGCTGTGATGTACTAACACACTGATATGTCACATCGTTTGCAAGGTGATAAGTATATCAAGTCCAAGTAATATTTTATCCATTTAAAATAAATTGTCATCATTTTGAATTAGTTTTTTTCTTCAGATTGATAAACATGTATAGTATAATATTGAGTTAAGGTATTTATACTAACTCACTTTATTTGTTATTATATTGTACTTTATTTTGTGAAGGCTCCTTGCTTTATAGTAAATGGTAAAGAAGCATGTGAAATGATTTTAAAATATAATTAATTGAAGAATTCTGCCTAACATGTCAGAGTATAGGTCTCAGAGCCAACAGAGCAATTGGAGGTTAGAGGAAGAAAGGCAGTCACAGGGAGGGTGGCTGTGTATATGTAGGTGTTAGTCGCTCAGTCATGTCCAACTCTTGGCAGCTCCATAGACTGTAACCTGTCTGGCTCCTCTGTCCGTGGAATTTTCCAGGCAAGAATTCTGGAGTGGGTTCCCATTTCTTTCTGTGGTGGGTGAGCCCAACTCTGCCTAAATCCTTGGCTGAGTCACACATTTAATGAACTAAGGGAAGACTCATAGCAAACCAGGCACAAAACAAAACAACAACAACAACAACAACAAAACAGCAGCTGGAAGCTGTAGGAATAAAACAGAGATGAGATATAAGTAGCTGACTACCATGGGTTAGAGAGAGATAGCAGTTTGAATCCAAGAAAGGTCATTCTCTCTTAGAACAGAAGTCTAATAATCCTCAGGAAAACCTAACAGAATTCAGTATTTCTATAATATATTATCTGCAGTGTCTAGTTTTCTACAGAAATATAAAATGTAATTAAACAGGAAATTGTGACCCATGGCCAAGAAAAAATAGTCAATAGAAACTCTTATAAGGTCAGATTTGAATTTAGCAAAGATTTCATGGAGTGGAGTAAAAAGTGAAGCAAGATAAAGACTAACAGAGTTTTGCCGAGAGAACCTGCTGGTCATAGGAAACACCCTCTTCCAACAACACAAGAGACAACTCTACACATGGACACCCCCAGATTGATGTGTAGTCAAAGATTGAGAAGCTCTATACAGTCAGTAAAAACCAGACTGGGAGCTGACCGTGGCTCAGATCATGAACTCCTTATTGCAAAATTCAGAGTTAAATTGAAGAATGTAGGGAAAACTGCTAGGCTATTCAGGTATGGCCTAAATCAAGTCCCTTACAATGATACAGTGGAAGTGACAAGTAGATTCAAGGGATGAGATCTGATAGAGTGCCTGAAGAACTATGAACAGAAGTTGGTAACATTGTACTGGAGGTGGTGATCATAACCATGCCCAAGAAAAATAAATGCAAAAAGCCAAAATGGTTGTCTGAGGGGGACTTACAAATAGCTGAGAAAAAAAAGAGAAGTGAAAGGCAAAGGAGAAAAGGAAAGATACATCCATGTGAATGCAGAGTGCCAAAGAATAGCAAGGAGAGATAAGAAAGCCTATTTAAGTGAACAATGCAAAGAAAGAGAAAGACTGGAGATCTCTCCAAGAAAATCAGAGATACCAAGGGAACATTTTATGCAAAGATGGGTACAATAAAGGACAGAGACGGTATGGACCTAACAGAAGCAGAAGATATTAAAAGAGGTGGCAAGAATACACAAACGAACTATACAAAAATGATCTTAATGCCCAGATAATTGCGATGGTGTAATTACTCACCTAGAGCCATACATCCTGGAGTATGAAGTCAAGTGGGCCTTATGAAACGTCACTAAGAATAAAGCTAGTAGAGGTGATGGAATTCCAGCTGAGCTGTTTCAAATCCTAAAAGATGATGCTGTTAAAGTGCTATACTCAATATATCAGCAGATTTGGAAAACTCAGCAGCAGCCACAGGACTGAAAAAGTTTAGTTTTCATTCCAGTCCTAAAGAAGGTCAATGCCAAAGAATGTTCAGGCTGCCACACAAGTGCACTCATTTCACATGCTAGCAAAATAATGCTCAAGATCCTTCAAGCTAGACTTCAGCAGTACATGAACCGAGAACTTCCTGCTAGATTTAGAAAAGGCACTGGAACCAAGGTCAAATTGTTGTCAAACATACGTCTGTCAAACTTATGTTGGATCATAGAAAAGGCTAGAGAATTCCACAAAAACATCTGCTTCTGCTTCTTTGACTACACTAAAACTTGACTGTGTGGTTCACAAAAACCTGTTGAATATTCTTAAATAGATGGGAGTACTAGACCACCTTACCTTCCTCCTGAGAAACAGGACAAGAAGCAACAGTTAGAACTGGACATTGAACAGTGGAGTATGTCAGGGTTGTATATTGTCACCCTGCTTATTTAACTTCTGTGCAGAGTACATCATGTGAAATGCTGGGCTGGATGAAGCATAAGCTGAAAACAAGATTGCCCAGAGAAATAACAATGACCTCAGTTATGCAGATGATACCACCTTTATGGCAGAAAGTGAAGAGGAACTAAACAGCCTCTTGATGCAGGTGAAAGAGGAGAATGAAAAAGCTGGCTTAAAGCTCAACATTCAAAAAATGAAGATCATGGCATTCGGTCACATCTCTTCATGGCAAATAGATGTGGAAAATGTGGAAACTGTCAGATTTTACTTTCCATGTGAATGCAAGAAAATAGCAGGAGAGATAAGAAAGCCTATTTAAGTGAACAATGCAAAGAAAGAGAAAGACTGGAGATCTCTCCAAGAAAATCAGAGATACCAAGGAACATTTTATGCAAAGATGGGTACAATAAAGGACAGAGACGGTATGGACCTAACAGAAGCAGAAGATATTAAAAGAGGTGGCAAGAATACACAAACGAACTATACAAAAATGATCTTAATGCCCAGATAATTGCGATGGTGTAATTACTCACCTAGAGCCATACATCCTGGAGTATGAAGTCAAGTGGGCCTTATGAAACGTCACTAAGAATAAAGCTAGTAGAGGTGATGGAATTCCAGCTGAGCTGTTTCAAATCCTAAAAGATGATGCTGTTAAAGTGCTATACTCAATATATCAGCAGATTTGGAAAACTCAGCAGCAGCCACAGGACTGAAAAAGTTTAGTTTTCATTCCAGTCCTAAAGAAGGTCAATGCCAAAGAATGTTCAGGCTGCCACACAAGTGCACTCATTTCACATGCTAGCAAAATAATGCTCAAGATCCTTCAAGCTAGACTTCAGCAGTACATGAACCGAGAACTTCCTGCTAGATTTAGAAAAGGCACTGGAACCAAGGTCAAATTGTTGTCAAATTGTTGTCATACATACGTCTGTCAAACTTATGTTGGATCATAGAAAAGGCTAGAGAATTCCACAAAAACATCTGCTTCTGCTTCTTTGACTACACTAAAACTTGACTGTGTGGTTCACAAAAACCTGTTGAATATTCTTAAATAGATGGGAGTACTAGACCACCTTACCTTCCTCCTGAGAAACAGGACAAGAAGCAACAGTTAGAACTGGACATTGAACAGTGGAGTATGTCAGGGTTGTATATTGTCACCCTGCTTATTTAACTTCTGTGCAGAGTACATCATGTGAAATGCTGGGCTGGATGAAGCATAAGCTGAAAACAAGATTGCCCAGAGAAATAACAATGACCTCAGTTATGCAGATGATACCACCTTTATGGCAGAAAGTGAAGAGGAACTAAACAGCCTCTTGATGCAGGTGAAAGAGGAGAATGAAAAAGCTGGCTTAAAGCTCAACATTCAAAAAATGAAGATCATGGCATTCGGTCACATCTCTTCATGGCAAATAGATGTGGAAAATGTGGAAACTGTCAGATTTTACTTTCTTTGGCTCAAAAATCACTGTGGACAGTAACTGCAACCATGAAATCAAAAGACACTTGCTTCTTGGGAGAACAGCTATGACAGATGTAGACAGCATATTAAAAAGAAGAGACACCACTTGGCTGACAGAGGACTGTATAGTCAGAAAGCTGTGGTCTTTCCAGTAGTCATGTATCAATGTGAGAGTTTGACCATAAAGAAGGCTGAGCACTGAAGAATTGTTGCTTTTGAACTATGGTGCTGGAATTGTTGAGAATCCTTGGACAACAAGGAGATCAAACCAGTCAATTCTAAAGGAAATCAACCTTGAATGTTCATTGGAAGGACTGATGCTAAAGCTTTTAAAGTTCCAAGACTTTGACCACTTGATGCAAACAGCATACTAATTGGGAAGGATCCTGACACTGGGAGAGATTGAGGGCAGGAGGAAAACAGGGCACAGAGGATGAGATGGTTGGATGGTATCACTGACTCAATAGATGTGAATTTGGGCATACTCCAGGAGATAATGAAGGACAGGGAAACTTGGCATGCTGCAGTTCATTGGGTCACAAAGAATTGGACACATCTTAGCCACTGAACAGCAATGTTAATATATAATAATACAGAGTTTATTAAATTAATGATATTTTTGGTTTGTTTCTGAGTTTAAACTTCTAATACAATAAATTGCATTAGAGATAATCCACATTAACACAAGCTTTTTGGACCAAAGAAAGTTTGAGAATTTTTGGGTTGGCCAAAAAGTTTCCTTAGAAAACCCCCCCAAAATTTTTGACCAACCCAATACTCTGTTTGCACCCTTTAGATAGTAGATTCCTTTAATAGCATCAGAATGGGAAATTGGAAGTATCTTGTAGTATGGGAGACAAGTGTTCTTTGATATATGATGACATTCAGTTTTTGTTGATATCCTTGATTATTCAAGTAGACTATATAGTAAGTAGAATGTTGTTGAGTGTGCTAATTTAGTGCCTTTAATGGTAGCTTTTTCTTTTTCCATCCTGATATTTGTTTCAAGACCTTTTATTTTTAGCAGGGAATTTCACCAGAAAAGCAAGTTTCAGTGGTGACTAATCCTTATTTTCTTTACTTCTTCCTCTTTTTGTTATGTTTAGAAGTTATCAAGGGAAAGCTGTTCAAAAAGTGTTAGCAGACTTCAGTAGAGGCCTACATTGTCAATAGCTAGGGTCACAAAGAGAAGTGACTTAGTAAGCAAATAAGTGCTATTATGAGTTGTTATTCAATTTGTTATTCGGTTTCATTAAACATTTGAAATTAAGGAATCACTGATGTTTGTCTCATCTGTTGTGAAGAAAAATTATAAAGTGTATCCACTAAGAGAAATTCATCCACCATTATTTTTCATTCCTGCTTATTGCTTATAATCTGTTCTGAAAATCACATAGAAACGTTCACCAGAATAGAAGGCTTCTAATTTGAGGATCTTAATTAAGAGTATTTATTTAGAGCTAGAAATAAGACCTGATTGTTTATCTGATGCTAACAGCCATCTCATTGGAAAAGTCCCTGATGCTGGGAAAGATTGAGGGCAAAAGAAGAGGATTTCAGAGGATGAGATGGCTGGATGGCATCACCAGTGCAACGGACATGAACTTGGGCAAACTTTGGGAGGTGATGAAGGACAGGATGACCTGGTGTGCTGCAGTCCATGGGGTCACAAAGAGTCAGACACGACTGCATGATTGAACAACAACAGTTTATCAACTATTTTTTTAAATAGCAGTTGCACTTGTGTTTTCTTAGGCTAGAGGTGAAGAGGAAGCCTTTCTGGATTGGAGCGATGATGATAATGATGGATTTGATCCAAGCACACTTCCAGACCCAGATAAGTACAGAAGCTCTGAAGAATCAGATAGTGAAGATATGGAAAATAAAATCAGGTATGTTTTTACCATTGGTAGCATTAACAGTAGGGCTCTTCTCTTTTTAATAAATTCAAAGTTGGGTGGAGACAAACATCTCATGCTCTTCTCATTGTTTTAGTGGCCCTTCTGCTATTTCTGTAATACCTGTTTAACAGATATATGGGTGATCAAGAGTTGTATCTTTCTCTTGGTCCATTGTTTTTCTGGTTTGTCTCTTTTTCAGTCTTTTAAGTATTTGATGTATTTATTACAAACAGAGATAAGATTTATTTTGATTTATTGTTGAGATTATTGTTAAGAATTATCTCTAAATTTTTAAATCATGTTCTTTGACATAAAATTAAGTAAGAAACACATAAATAATGAAAAACTCATATGTAAACAGCCCTCAACAAATTCTCTCAAATGTGGACTTATTTGCTGCCATGCCAAAAGTAGATGAAATGTAATGAATGACTTGCTCAGCATTTGTTTTCAGACTACTTTAACTTGTTCAGGATTTGTTTGCAGACTACTTTGAATTAGATTATATTGAAATTCTGTTGATTTAAAAGTTGAGAGATATTGAACTGCATGGACATTCTAAATTAATGAGCATATTTAGGCACAAGGAGCAGGTACTAATGATGGATGAAGTTAATGAGATTGAAAGGGAAAGGAAACTGTTTGGAATTCCCCAAGTGCTAGTCAGAAAAGTTTGGAGTTGAAAAAAATAGGCCACAGAGAACCATAAGCTAGTTTTATCTAAAGAGCATTATGGAAAGGTCTCAAAAAGATTGTTCCCTTAGAAAAAGGCTATAGAGAGAGCATTTCAGGTACTCTTCATTTTGATGTTGTACAGTAGTGAAAATAACTTATCCAAAACACAGTCTTCCTATGTGATGCTAGAAACTTGAGGTATTTGTTATTGGACAGCTGGGTAATGGACATAATAGTGGTCCTAATACAAGAAGCACCACAGGTGAAAATAATTTATTAACACTTAGGAAAAAATATATAAATAATAAGGGTTAAATAATTTAGGTCCAGAGTATAACTCTGTCTTTAGAAATTGACCTCTAAGAATAGATACCTATATTCACATGTCAAGACCTTGATGAGCTGTCAGTATGGTTAAGAAAGTTGCCCTTTTTATTCTTATATAAATGTCCCTCTTTCAGAGTAGTTTATGGGATCTCTTAATTCGATAGATGTTATATCAGTAACTTCCAAATGCTCAGTGTACTGTTACTCTTTGAAGGGAACTTTAATTGTTCTTACAGGTTGTCATTTGGCCATGTTTTCCTTATCTCTCTAACATAGCTTTAAAACATAGGGCCAACTTTTGAAGTCACTGGTGAGATGACAGCAATTCCTTTGTATCTGATTCATAAGGATAGTTTTCTAACATTTTTTAATGATAGTTTCTGAGTTGTCCTTAATCTACAAGCTGCAGACATTTTGTTTCATTCTTTTGACATTTCTTACCCTCTTAGTGACATTTCTCTGCTACCTCCTAGTTAATATGACTTGTTCTCTAATTGTTTCACATGTTTCATCCTCTTTATTAGCTAGAAACTCTGTCTTTATGGTAACATATTCAGTTCCAGCTTCTGCTTTTCTCCCCAACATTAATGTAATAGGCACATAAAAAAGCCCAGAAATAGTTGTCTTGATTAATTAATTGAGGAGGGAGATATTCTAGAGTAAAAGAAGGAAATACAATGACAAGCAACTATACAGTTGGTCCTAATAGCTTAAATGATACAAGAGATGAAAGAATAGATTGTTGGAAAACTGGAAGAAGCCAAGTTCAGATAGTATAATAGTGTTGGACAAGACTGTGGGACTACCTTGAGAGGTGCCAGAGCACCTGATTCGGTGACAAGAGTTCAGATGAGAAATAGTTTTTAGTTATTTTATTTATTATTGGCTCTACTCGGTCTTCATTGCTGTGCGGGCTCTTCTCTAGCTGCTGTGATTGGGAGCTACTCTTCATTGCAGTGCATAGGCTTCACATTGTGGTGACCTCTCTTTCTGTGGAGCACAGGCCCTAGGGGTCACAGGCTTCAGGAGTTGTGGTTCCTGGGCTCTAGAGAACTAGTTGTGGCATGTGGGCTTAGTTGGTTCATGACACATGGGATCTTCTTGGACCAGGACTCAAACTCATGTCTCCTGCATTGGTGGGTGGATCCTTTACCACTGCACCACCAGGGAAGTCCAGATGGGAAATATTTAAGTATTCTGTGAAAATTAAAAGTTTTGAAGTTCAGCCATAACTGGTAACTACATTAGCAGAGATCGAAAGGAATCGATAAACTCGTTTTAGGCCTAAGAGAAACTATCTTTTGTTGAAAAGAATATCAACAAGGGCTTTATTTCTTTAGTGTATTTAGGAGCTTCTTAGCAATTTTGTCTTTTGTCTGTGTACAGTATTTAGTCCAGCCTCTTCCTCTCAGATGAAAAATCCAAGCTTTCAAAGGATAAAATAATTTTTCTGTGATCAAAATGCAAGTTAAAGATAGATCTGTGTGATCTGCCTGAATCAAATTGATTCTTTGATTCTAATACTCGAATCAAGTTATATAGAATTACTCTGGCATTAGGAGAGATAGCTCAGGAAAACTATCTCAAGACAAATTTAATGTGTTTTGACTGAAGACATGATCCATGGACTAACCATAGGATAGATTTGACTAGGCCATGGTTTCCCAGCCTCAACACTACTGACATTGTGGCCCAGATGATACTTTGGGTGGGTGTTTAGGGTAGTTGTGGACTGCTTAGCATCATCCTCTACTAATACCACCTCCCAGTTGAGATTTTCAGACATTACCAAGTATCCTTTGGGAGGAAATTCTACCACTGGACTAGTCCCAGGATGGCAGAGATGGAAGAAGCCAAGTTCAGATAGTATAATAGTGTTGGACAAGACTGTGGGACTACCTTGAGAGGTGCCAGAGCACCTGATTCGGTGACAAGAGTTCAGATGAGAAATAGTTTTTAGTTATTTTATTTATTATTGGCTCTACTCGGTCTTCATTGCTGTGCGGGCTCTTCTCTAGCTGCTGTGATTGGGAGCTACTCTTCATTGCAGTGCATAGGCTTCACATTGTGGTGACCTCTCTTTCTGTGGAGCACAGGCCCTAGGGGTCACAGGCTTCAGGAGTTGTGGTTCCTGGGCTCTAGAGAACTAGTTGTGGCATGTGGGCTTAGTTGGTTCATGACACATGGGATCTTCTTGGACCAGGACTCAAACTCATGTCTCCTGCATTGGTGGGTGGATCCTTTACCACTGCACCACCAGGGAAGTCCAGATGGGAAATATTTAAGTATTCTGTGAAAATTAAAAGTTTTGAAGTTCAGCCATAACTGGTAACTACATTAGCAGAGATCGAAAGGAATCGATAAACTCGTTTTAGGCCTAAGAGAAACTATCTTTTGTTGAAAAGAATATCAACAAGGGCTTTATTTCTTTAGTGTATTTAGGAGCTTCTTAGCAATTTTGTCTTTTGTCTGTGTACAGTATTTAGTCCAGCCTCTTCCTCTCAGATGAAAAATCCAAGCTTTCAAAGGATAAAATAATTTTTCTGTGATCAAAATGCAAGTTAAAGATAGATCTGTGTGATCTGCCTGAATCAAATTGATTCTTTGATTCTAATACTCGAATCAAGTTATATAGAATTACTCTGGCATTAGGAGAGATAGCTCAGGAAAACTATCTCAAGACAAATTTAATGTGTTTTGACTGAAGACATGATCCATGGACTAACCATAGGATAGATTTGACTAGGCCATGGTTTCCCAGCCTCAACACTACTGACATTGTGGCCCAGATGATACTTTGGGTGGGTGTTTAGGGTAGTTGTGGACTGCTTAGCATCATCCTCTACTAATACCACCTCCCCAGTTGAGATTTTCAGACATTACCAAGTATCCTTTGGGGAGGAAATTCTACCACTGGACTAGTCCCAGGATGGCAGAATGTATTACTAGTGCTTGAATTGTCTCATCCCTCATCCAGGATAGACTTTCTATTCCTTTCCATTAAGTCGTAGCAATTCTTCTCAGACAGGTCCATCAATCATTTGGGATTGGTATACAAGGTAAAACCTGTTTTCCATCCCTGGACCAGAAGGCAGTGTTTAGGGTAAATCGCCAGTAATCATCCACGTGTGAAGCTTCTACTTATACTCTAGTTTTCCCTTCTCTCTTGACACTACCTTAGTGGTAATCAATAAAGATACATGTAAACTAAAGCCACATTGTTTGGATAATAAGAAAAGGTATTCACAAGTGAATTCACCATATGCTAGAATTGTAACAGTAGTAATTGCTTCTGCTGTGCATAATCTCCCTGTGTTGTTCCAGTTTTACCACATCTTCTTTTCTTTGCCTCTCACGAGCATGACTAAATGCTAAAACTTTTTGGTGTTAGTTTTAGAGAATCCTCCTGACTTGTTCACAGGTTTTATTTGGTGCACTGTTTCTAGCTTCAACTCAATAATTGCAGGAACAGCTAGTGTTCTGGCATCTTGGTCATCCTTATTCTGTGTCTGTTCTCTGGATATTAGTTTAGCATTTTCAGATATGAGTTTGTGTGGGACTGGATATACCACTTAGAAAGTCCTTATTAGTACTAAATGAGGTGGTATGAGCTAATTTCTTTGAAAGTTTCCTTTCTGTATTTCTTTTTCTTTTACTTTTGTGACGCCCATAGATATTCAGCTCAAGTAACACATTTTTTGCCTCTCTACATGGAAAGGCACTTGTAGAAAATAGGCACAGAAGAGCCATATTTACTGGAGAATGACTGAACTTGGGATCAATAATTTCTCCTTGTGGAGATCTGATAGGATTTTAAAGAGTTTGTACTTCTGTCCTCCTCTTCAGCTTGGTATTTAGCCACAGTAGAATTTAAACCTTCCTACACTTCCTTGGTGGTTCAGACAGTAAAGAACCTGCCTGCAAAGTGGGAGACCCAGGTTCAGTCTCTGGGTTGGGAAGATCCCTTGGAGAAGGGAATGGCAACCCACTGCAGTATCCTTGCCTGGAGAATCCCATGGACAAAAGAGACTGGTGGGGTCACGAAAAGTTGGATATGACTGAACAACTTTCACTCCACTAACCTCTAGAATTATCAGAATTGTCATTTAAAGCACTGAGATTCAAAAGAGATTCTGATATATATGATTCAACTCCTTTAAATTAGCATGACAGAAAGATACGTTGCTTATAATATGATCAGTTATACAACCCTGAGTTCCTTTGAAGGGACTTTTAAGAATGAATGCAGCCATTAATAACTCCATTTATTCACAAAAAAAAAGAGCTATGAAATATGGGGAGTGGATAATTTACCTACAGTACAGAAGAATGTCAGCTGGTTTATCAGTAGCAGATGCCTGAACTCCATTGAAATCTCTAAACTTTTGTGTGCTAGTTTTGAAAGTAGGTATGGTAGAGAGAGCTTGCTTTGATGTTCTCTCATTTCTTTTCTCATCTTCTTCCATCTTACAGTTTGGTCCGGGCTGTGTTTTACTCTGTGGCTTTCATATCTAATTCCTTCTATGGAATGAACATAGGTAGAATTAATACAAAACCTTAGGGTTTCTTGTTGTTACTGTTATTAAAATACAGACAGAGCAATATGGTAGAAAGCCTGGCTCTTTGTTGCAGTGGACTTTGTGACACCAGAGAATTTATTAGTCTGCTGAGGACTACACAGAATCAAGTTTTCTTTGAAAGTTTCCTTTCTGTATTTCTTTTTCTTTTACTTTTGTGACGCCCATAGATATTCAGCTCAAGTAACACATTTTTTGCCTCTCTACATGGAAAGGCACTTGTAGAAAATAGGCACAGAAGAGCCATATTTACTGGAGAATGACTGAACTTGGGATCAATAATTTCTCCTTGTGGAGATCTGATAGGATTTTAAAGAGTTTGTACTTCTGTCCTCCTCTTCAGCTTGGTATTTAGCCACAGTAGAATTTAAACCTTCCTACACTTCCTTGGTGGTTCAGACAGTAAAGAACCTGCCTGCAAAGTGGGAGACCCAGGTTCAGTCTCTGGGTTGGGAAGATCCCTTGGAGAAGGGAATGGCAACCCACTGCAGTATCCTTGCCTGGAGAATCCCATGGACAAAAGAGACTGGTGGGGTCACGAAAAGTTGGATATGACTGAACAACTTTCACTCCACTAACCTCTAGAATTATCAGAATTGTCATTTAAAGCACTGAGATTCAAAAGAGATTCTGATATATATGATTCAACTCCTTTAAATTAGCATGACAGAAAGATACGTTGCTTATAATATGATCAGTTATACAACCCTGAGTTCCTTTGAAGGGACTTTTAAGAATGAATGCAGCCATTAATAACTCCATTTATTCACAAAAAAAAAGAGCTATGAAATATGGGGAGTGGATAATTTACCTACAGTACAGAAGAATGTCAGCTGGTTTATCAGTAGCAGATGCCTGAACTCCATTGAAATCTCTAAACTTTTGTGTGCTAGTTTTGAAAGTAGGTATGGTAGAGAGAGCTTGCTTTGATGTTCTCTCATTTCTTTTCTCATCTTCTTCCATCTTACAGTTTGGTCCGGGCTGTGTTTTACTCTGTGGCTTTCATATCTAATTCCTTCTATGGAATGAACATAGGTAGAATTAATACAAAACCTTAGGGTTTCTTGTTGTTACTGTTATTAAAATACAGACAGAGCAATATGGTAGAAAGCCTGGCTCTTTGTTGCAGTGGACTTTGTGACACCAGAGAATTTATTAGTCTGCTGAGGACTACACAGAATCAAGTTTTCTTGTCTCCAGTGAGTTTTGATATAAACTTTTATATTTTTTGAGGACATAAGCACTCAAATATTGCATGTGATTGTTTTTTTGTTTTTTGTTTTTTCATTTATCTCCCCAAGTAGTCCATATACTAGAGTTATACTCCTTTCACAGTAAGCATTTTGACAAGCTTCTACATTTGGTGCTAAGAGCTGGAAAAAGAACTCTCTGCTTTATTTAAATTACATTCCAGTTGTCTAGGAGTTAAGAATATCTCCTTGATTTGTAGCCTCTGGCTTCTTGTCACATTTCTTCCATCCATTCTTTCAACTAAGAATTTTCTTTGTACCTGTCCTGTGCCAGGCATAGTATAGGTACAGAGGATAGAACATTAAGCACGAAAAATACCTTCCCTGCTTTTGCAGAGCTTTTAGTTCAGTGGAGGTTACAGATGGATAAGCAAGCAATTACAAACCAGCATGGTGATTAAGTACTGTGATTTGTGCACTGGGGGAGGTAGTGGGAAGATGGGTGGGTGAGCCCAAAAGTGAGGAGCCTAACTCTTGGGCTTAGCAAATCAGAAACAGCTTCCTGAATGGAGTGATGGCTAAGCTAAATCTGAAATGAGTTTAAGTTATAAGTGAGCAGAGAGAAGGGTAAATTGCTTTTCTAAAGAGTATGGCCTTTGAAGTGAGACAACTGTCTTTAACCATATTCCAATTAAACTCTTCTTTCAATAAAAATGTTCCTTTTAGCTGTGCCTCACAAGCTGAGAGAAACTTTGTTCTGAGCAAAAAGTAATTCTCTACTTTTCGGCATGCTAAGTTTTGAAGTATGGTAGAGAGCTTGCTTTGATGTTCTCTCATTTCTTTTCTCATCTTCTTCCATCTTACAGTTTGGTCCGGGCTGTGTTTTACTCTGTGGCTTTCATATCTAATTCCTTCTATGGAATGAACATAGGTAGAATTAATACAAAACCTTAGGGTTTCTTGTTGTTACTGTTATTAAAATACAGACAGAGCAATATGGTAGAAAGCCTGGCTCTTTGTTGCAGTGGACTTTGTGACACCAGAGAATTTATTAGTCTGCTGAGGACTACACAGAATCAAGTTTTCTTGTCTCCAGTGAGTTTTGATATAAACTTTTATATTTTTTGAGGACATAAGCACTCAAATATTGCATGTGATTGTTTTTTTGTTTTTTGTTTTTTCATTTATCTCCCCAAGTAGTCCATATACTAGAGTTATACTCCTTTCACAGTAAGCATTTTGACAAGCTTCTACATTTGGTGCTAAGAGCTGGAAAAAGAACTCTCTGCTTTATTTAAATTACATTCCAGTTGTCTAGGAGTTAAGAATATCTCCTTGATTTGTAGCCTCTGGCTTCTTGTCACATTTCTTCCATCCATTCTTTCAACTAAGAATTTTCTTTGTACCTGTCCTGTGCCAGGCATAGTATAGGTACAGAGGATAGAACATTAAGCACGAAAAATACCTTCCCTGCTTTTGCAGAGCTTTTAGTTCAGTGGAGGTTACAGATGGATAAGCAAGCAATTACAAACCAGCATGGTGATTAAGTACTGTGATTTGTGCACTGGGGGAGGTAGTGGGAAGATGGGTGGGTGAGCCCAAAAGTGAGGAGCCTAACTCTTGGGCTTAGCAAATCAGAAACAGCTTCCTGAATGGAGTGATGGCTAAGCTAAATCTGAAATGAGTTTAAGTTATAAGTGAGCAGAGAGAAGGGTAAATTGCTTTTCTAAAGAGTATGGCCTTTGAAGTGAGACAACTGTCTTTAACCATATTCCAATTAAACTCTTCTTTCAATAAAAATGTTCCTTTTAGCTGTGCCTCACAAGCTGAGAGAAACTTTGTTCTGAGCATGTAATATAAGATTAATTTTTGTATACCTCGTAGCATTCATCATGTTTGGTTTATGGCCATCTTCATGTGGATTGCTAATGATGTGAAAATTTGCAAAGTGTTGAATACTATGAAAAAGGAGCAGCTGGATGTTGCAGATATTCATTATCCAGTCAAGTTAAGTTTTTAATATTTATGATCTTAACATTTTTCAAACAAAAAAGAGAAAATGAGAAAGGTTGTGATTAGACTACTGCATTATGTCAATGTTTTCTTCACAGACCGCAGTCTCTGGTTAAGGCAGATTACTTGGAATTGTTGTGTCGTGGGATATTTGGTAGATTATTTTAGGTGATATAAGACCACTCATATATATAGTTTGTACTGAGACTATTGGCCTAATTTACACATGAAAACCTTTATATGGATTGATACTATTTCCTGTACAGGATAAATTTTTGCATCTAATATAAATAGCTGTTCTTTTTGCTTAGTTTAGTCTGATGCAACTCTGAATCAAAAAGCTGATCAAGGATTTGTATCTCCCCCCGCCCCCTTGTTTGGGGGATTTGTTTTGTTTTAAAAATCTGTTTTATGCTAGTTTTCTGTTTTCTGTTTTTGAGTGAACTTGCCCATATTTAGAAGTTATCTCTTACATGAAGGAGATCTGTATGTCCCCTCCCTGACTTTCTTTAAGCGATATTCCTTTTGTCTTTCTCCCTTTTGCCATTGAGCTTTTAGTTCAGTGGAGGTTACAGATGGATAAGCAAGCAATTACAAACCAGCATGGTGATTAAGTACTGTGATTTGTGCACTGGGGGAGGTAGTGGGAAGATGGGTGGGTGAGCCCAAAAGTGAGGAGCCTAACTCTTGGGCTTAGCAAATCAGAAACAGCTTCCTGAATGGAGTGATGGCTAAGCTAAATCTGAAATGAGTTTAAGTTATAAGTGAGCAGAGAGAAGGGTAAATTGCTTTTCTAAAGAGTATGGCCTTTGAAGTGAGACAACTGTCTTTAACCATATTCCAATTAAACTCTTCTTTCAATAAAAATGTTCCTTTTAGCTGTGCCTCACAAGCTGAGAGAAACTTTGTTCTGAGCATGTAATATAAGATTAATTTTTGTATACCTCGTAGCATTCATCATGTTTGGTTTATGGCCATCTTCATGTGGATTGCTAATGATGTGAAAATTTGCAAAGTGTTGAATACTATGAAAAAGGAGCAGCTGGATGTTGCAGATATTCATTATCCAGTCAAGTTAAGTTTTTAATATTTATGATCTTAACATTTTTCAAACAAAAAAGAGAAAATGAGAAAGGTTGTGATTAGACTACTGCATTATGTCAATGTTTTCTTCACAGACCGCAGTCTCTGGTTAAGGCAGATTACTTGGAATTGTTGTGTCGTGGGATATTTGGTAGATTATTTTAGGTGATATAAGACCACTCATATATATAGTTTGTACTGAGACTATTGGCCTAATTTACACATGAAAACCTTTATATGGATTGATACTATTTCCTGTACAGGATAAATTTTTGCATCTAATATAAATAGCTGTTCTTTTTGCTTAGTTTAGTCTGATGCAACTCTGAATCAAAAAGCTGATCAAGGATTTGTATCTCCCCCCGCCCCCTTGTTTGGGGGATTTGTTTTGTTTTAAAAATCTGTTTTATGCTAGTTTTCTGTTTTCTGTTTTTGAGTGAACTTGCCCATATTTAGAAGTTATCTCTTACATGAAGGAGATCTGTATGTCCCCTCCCTGACTTTCTTTAAGCGATATTCCTTTTGTCTTTCTCCCTTTTGCCATTGACCTAAAACAAAAGCACATCCTGTGTGATGTAAAGCATAAATAGAGAAGCTTCCAGGGCAGATTGTTGGGGTAGCAGGGAGGCAGGGAGTAAGGAGGGTAGTGGGTGGGAAGGCAATATTTTTTGTCTTCAAACTCTTTAGAAGAAATGTTGCTAACCACAGAGGAAGGAAAGGCATTACTTTCTGGGATGAGAGTTGGGGTAAGGAAGACATATTTTAAGAAATGTGGAGTTGAAGAAGCTCTCACTTGACCTTACAATTTACTACTTGTTCCTACAATTTTGAGCAGAAACTAGAAACAGTACAATAAACTCTTGGGTTTTGCCCTGCTCTAAATGACTCCTCTGTCATTTAACCAGCATTGAATAACTGCTGCTCAATGACAGTAGTAGGTTTACCATGTTCCAGAAGTGCTAGGATCTCCAAGAAGATGAATGGATGGCTCAAGATGCCATGAGACCAGGATGAACCAGCTCTCAAATGTGAAGAAACACCTAGTGGAGTTCTTTTGTTTGCTGCCCTGATGACGATGCATGGCAACTTGGCTATCACTGGAGATGTTTGAAAATGATACTTTCTTAGGACAGTCCTTGAGGGTGATGCCACCCTTTTGTTTTCATTTCACACTGCTTCATATAGAATACATTAGTATCAATGACTATATTACATCATTTAGTCATACCATAATTTCCTTATCCATTCCTCTTTTAGAATTTTAGGTTGTACCCATGCCTTAGTTTTTTGGTCCTTGATTTTGGTTTTGTTTTGTTTTTGCTATTATAACTAATTCTTTAATGGATGACTTTGTTGAACATTGGTTTTCTCTCTCTTGAAATCATTTGAAGGACTAATAAAAAGTAAGATGAAACTCTTAAACTTAATTTTGGCAGATAGTTAAAGCACTGGGGGCATAATTGGGTAGGTGATGATCGTGAATATTAAAAACTAATCAGCGAAAGTAATTTGAGGAGAAAAGCTGATGTGCTTTTGAGGAGCAGAAATGTTTTACACACAGATTAGTAGCAAGAAAAATCCATAACATAAACCGAACTCATATGAGTGTTTAAATTTTTTTTGTAAATCTTGGAGAAGAGAAATCATTATGTATGTCTTCTCTAATTGCTACAGAGCAGAGGTTCTTAACCTGGACTGATGGATGAACTTTAGGGGAATCTCAAACACCTTGACATTGTATGCGTAAAGGTGGTGTAGGTGTGCATGCCTCACAGACACTCCTAAGCCTTTATCTGAAAAGGGTGTCATGAATCTTCTTCAGATTCTCATGTGGGTTTATAAACCAAAAAAACCAGAGAGAAATTTGGGGAGCCAAACTTTTTGCCCATCTCAAATGATGTTTGTGGTTTTTAGAAGGAAGCATGTACATGTGATTGTACTCCCTCAACCTTTTCTAATTATTAGAATTCTGATCTAAGAGGATATCTTCTACTCTTGCAGTTATATTTGTGATGAATGATGAGTCGGTCAATATATTCTTTGGCTAAATTGTTTTTACGTATCTGTTTCTAGTACCAAGCAGCTAGAAAAGAGACATTAAGGACATGATACATTTTCAGTTCTGTTTCTATATACAGTAGCCTTCAATATTAGAAGGAAGCTAGGCATATTTTATGGAATGTGCTGAAGTAATTAATCTTCATTAGGACTGTTGCCATGGCCTTATAAATGAAAATTTATGATAAGAGGAAAAGTCTGACACAACATATTTGAATACCAGGGTGCCAGTACTTAAGGATAGGTATAAAGATTTCTGAGAATTTTTTTAATGATCCCAAGGTCATTTATTATTAGCTTAAAATTCTTTAAGAAAAAGTCCAAGCTACATTTGCTGATATGAATGCGAGAAAAAGAGTTTTATATAAATAAGGGCAAACTGGACATTCAGATGCTGAACTCTGGTAGCTTTCCACACTTGATTTGGCAGCGTGTTGTAAAAGAACACCCACGGGTTTCTGTGTGAGTGAATACTCTGTTCTCCACCTCAGTCCTTAGCTTCCTTGCAGCTAGATCAGTGTGCGGTTTCACCTGATTTCTTGCCTGTGTATTCCAGAAAAGAGAGAAGAAAAGCACGAGGTTGAAAAGCTATATAGACGCTGTAGTAAAAGGAGCATGCTTTCTTCCAGCAGCCCCTTATCCTGGCTTTTGTTAGATTTCTGAATAGGTTTGAATGGTGATGTTGATCCTCCATTTTGTGATGTAACACACACCAGCTTGCACAGCCCCAGTTGTACATGAACAAACACAGCTGCCACAGAAGTTAGGAGCTCTAACAGATGGCAAACACCTTGACATTGTATGCGTAAAGGTGGTGTAGGTGTGCATGCCTCACAGACACTCCTAAGCCTTTATTGAAAAGGGTGTCATGAATCTTCTTCAGATTCTCATGTGGGTTTATAAACCAAAAAAACCAGAGAGAAATTTGGGGAGCCAAACTTTTTGCCCATCTCAAATGATGTTTGTGGTTTTTAGAAGGAAGCATGTACATGTGATTGTACTCCCTCAACCTTTTCTAATTATTAGAATTCTGATCTAAGAGGATATCTTCTACTCTTGCAGTTATATTTGTGATGAATGATGAGTCGGTCAATATATTCTTTGGCTAAATTGTTTTTACGTATCTGTTTCTAGTACCAAGCAGCTAGAAAAGAGACATTAAGGACATGATACATTTTCAGTTCTGTTTCTATATACAGTAGCCTTCAATATTAGAAGGAAGCTAGGCATATTTTATGGAATGTGCTGAAGTAATTAATCTTCATTAGGACTGTTGCCATGGCCTTATAAATGAAAATTTATGATAAGAGGAAAAGTCTGACACAACATATTTGAATACCAGGGTGCCAGTACTTAAGGATAGGTATAAAGATTTCTGAGAATTTTTTTAATGATCCCAAGGTCATTTATTATTAGCTTAAAATTCTTTAAGAAAAAGTCCAAGCTACATTTGCTGATATGAATGCGAGAAAAAGAGTTTTATATAAATAAGGGCAAACTGGACATTCAGATGCTGAACTCTGGTAGCTTTCCACACTTGATTTGGCAGCGTGTTGTAAAAGAACACCCACGGGTTTCTGTGTGAGTGAATACTCTGTTCTCCACCTCAGTCCTTAGCTTCCTTGCAGCTAGATCAGTGTGCGGTTTCACCTGATTTCTTGCCTGTGTATTCCAGAAAAGAGAGAAGAAAAGCACGAGGTTGAAAAGCTATATAGACGCTGTAGTAAAAGGAGCATGCTTTCTTCCAGCAGCCCCTTATCCTGGCTTTTGTTAGATTTCTGAATAGGTTTGAATGGTGATGTTGATCCTCCATTTTGTGATGTAACACACACCAGCTTGCACAGCCCCAGTTGTACATGAACAAACACAGCTGCCACAGAAGTTAGGAGCTCTAACAGATGGCATCATGACGCTTTCTGGCTGCACAGTCTCTTCCAGTACCAGGCTTACAGAATCCCAAGTGCTTCTGGCTGCCATTTTGTAGCTTAATTATTAGAACTACTTGCCCCAGTGTTCTTGGGAGTTTAGTGATTACGTTGTGTTTCTTTAAAGCCCTAGTATACCAGGGAAGAAGCTGAAAGGTTTTCCCAGCAAATCTTTTCTTCTGTGATGCCTTGGCCACAATCATTATCAGACAGCACTTGGAATGTTCTTGACGCTTGGAGTAGCAGTTCCAAGTTCAGCACCCTGTAGACCAGGGAATGTGGTTTCCAGGTTACAGAGGACATAGTCATCTTTTGTATTGGATTTTACTTACATCATTTATTTAAAGTATGCTGTTTGACAGTTAGTGGCCTTTCTATTCATGGCAAGTACTAAGTTTACATTCTTCTGGGAATGTCCCATCCCTTTCTACATCTGTTAAAACTGTTGACTAAAGCTTCCTAAGGTCCAGAGAGAGAGTGTGATTTTAATCGGAGATCATTCTGCTTAACTATATGGTAATAGAATGGGTCAGATATTTAGCAGTATAGATACTTAGCTCAGTGAGTTTATTCATCATTTATTTAAGAAGTACATATTGAGCCTCTGAATACTAGGGAATGTGACTACAAAGAATAAGACAGCTTTTGTCTTTGAGGAACTTGGAATCTTATGGGTGAAGCAGTCTAAGTACAGCATTTTATAGGGCGTACTTGAGAGCATAGTGCTAGAGGGTGCGGCACCCAAGAGGGCACTTTCTTAGACTAGGATGGTCTGGGGAACTTCCCAGAACTGAGTTGGGAGAAGGAGGGGAACAAATGACAAAAACGAACGAAACCTAAATTAAGGTAGTTATAGAGACACAAGGAAGACTTAAATGGGTTTGAGAAAGGCTAGTGAAGAAATAATCAGTTAAGAATGTGAAGAAGTGGTTAAAGGATGACTTTTAGGCTTTTAGTGGAGTATTACTACAGCCATGAAATTAAAAGACACTTGCTCCTTGGAAGAAAAGCTATGACGAAGCTAGACAGCATATTAAAAAGCAGACACACATCACTTTGCTGACACAGGGTTGTATAGTCAAAGCTGTGGTTTTTCCAGTAGTCAGGTATGGATGTGAGAGTTGAACCATGAAGAAGTCTGAGTGTGAAAGAATTGATGCCTTTCAACTGTGGTGGTGGGGAAGATTCTTGAGAATGCCTTGGACTGCAAAGATATCAAACCAGTTGGTCCTAACAGAGATCAACCCTGAATATTCACTGGAAGGACTGATGCTGAAACTGAAGCTATAATGCTTTGGCCACTTTATGGGAAGAGACAACTTACTGGAAAAGACTCTGATGCTGGGAAAAATAGAAGGCAAAAGAGAAGGTGATGACAGAGGATGAGATGGTTGGATGGCATCACTGAGTCAATGGACATGAATTTGAGCAAATTCGAGGAGATGGTGAAGGGCAAGGAAGCCTGGCGTGCTGCAGTCCATGGGGTTGCAAAGAGTCGGACATAACTGAACTGAACTGTTCACTTGCAAAGAAAGTCGAGGAGAAAGAATATATTGGAGGAGAAAAGCTAGTAGTTAGGGGCATGGTGATTTTGCAGTACCTTTGAAAATGTAGATTAAAAACATCCAAAATCCAGTTGAAAATGCTGATCTGGTGGTCAGAAAGGAACTCTAGGCTTAAGATGCATATTTCGTAAGTCAGTATCATTATGGAAGATAGTGAGTTATGGAATTTAGCCATAACATGACCATTTGTATAATTTGGAAAAGCATATGCAAAGCCAAAATTTTAAAGCATAAAACAGGGTTGACAGACTGGAGCCTGTGGGCCCACAGACTGCTAAAGCTTAGGCTTGAGAGAAGGGGCGGCACCCAAGAGGGCACTTTCTTAGCTGGACACCCAGAAGATAAAAAAATCAAAACGAACGAAACCTAAATTAAGGTAGTTATAGAGACACAAGGAAGACTTAAATGGGTTTGAGAAAGGCTAGTGAAGAAATAATCAGTTAAGAATGTGAAGAAGTGGTTAAAGGATGACTTTTAGGCTTTTAGTGGAGTATTACTACAGCCATGAAATTAAAAGACACTTGCTCCTTGGAAGAAAAGCTATGACGAAGCTAGACAGCATATTAAAAAGCAGACACACATCACTTTGCTGACACAGGGTTGTATAGTCAAAGCTGTGGTTTTTCCAGTAGTCAGGTATGGATGTGAGAGTTGAACCATGAAGAAGTCTGAGTGTGAAAGAATTGATGCCTTTCAACTGTGGTGGTGGGGAAGATTCTTGAGAATGCCTTGGACTGCAAAGATATCAAACCAGTTGGTCCTAACAGAGATCAACCCTGAATATTCACTGGAAGGACTGATGCTGAAACTGAAGCTATAATGCTTTGGCCACTTTATGGGAAGAGACAACTTACTGGAAAAGACTCTGATGCTGGGAAAAATAGAAGGCAAAAGAGAAGGTGATGACAGAGGATGAGATGGTTGGATGGCATCACTGAGTCAATGGACATGAATTTGAGCAAATTCGAGGAGATGGTGAAGGGCAAGGAAGCCTGGCGTGCTGCAGTCCATGGGGTTGCAAAGAGTCGGACATAACTGAACTGAACTGTTCACTTGCAAAGAAAGTCGAGGAGAAAGAATATATTGGAGGAGAAAAGCTAGTAGTTAGGGGCATGGTGATTTTGCAGTACCTTTGAAAATGTAGATTAAAAACATCCAAAATCCAGTTGAAAATGCTGATCTGGTGGTCAGAAAGGAACTCTAGGCTTAAGATGCATATTTCGTAAGTCAGTATCATTATGGAAGATAGTGAGTTATGGAATTTAGCCATAACATGACCATTTGTATAATTTGGAAAAGCATATGCAAAGCCAAAATTTTAAAGCATGGGAACTGGTGCTATTAAAAACAGGGTCCACAGACTGGAGCCTGTGGGCCCACAGACTGAGCGCTGTGAGAGTTCTCTCATGCATAAAACTTTCCTCTGATGTAACTTGGATTAGAAGTGGAGTCTGTTGAAGCTTTGCCTTCATTGCAGTAATGGTACTTTTCAGGACTTGGAAGAATCTTCCAAGTCATTATTTCTGTCTTTCAGATGAAAAGGTCAATGATGAGTGGACATTTATTGAATGACTTCTTTTTTTTAATTGGAAGAAAATTGCTTTACAATCTTGTGTTGCTTTCTGCTATACAACAACATGAATCAGCCATAATAATGCATACATCTTCTCTCTCTTGAGCCTCTCTCCCTTTCCTGAATGACTTCTTTATTCAGGTCATCTTCACAGATAAAGAAGACAAACAGCTCTGGACTAAGAAAACCTAAAAATTTAGTAAACACGGGGAGAGATCTGTACAAAATTACTGTAATACCATTCAAAATGAGAGACGCACAGACAGACTATAAAGTGGAATTATGGGAGGGGAATCTTTGAGGAGAAGGTGACATTTGAAATGGGCTTTGATAGATAGGGAGGGTCAAATAGTTGTAAAACAGAAAAGGATATTCCAGGTGGGGACAAAAGAAATTGAGAATCTAGAACACATTCAGGGAATAAAAAGTAGTCTGGAGGAACTGAATATATTAAAGAGGGAGTAATGGAGAATAGGGTACAGAAGAAGGCCTATGCCAGATCATGAGAATTCTTAAAAATTATACTAAATAATATGAGAAGGCAGTGCCTGAAATGTTTATGAAGAATTATAAGAGCCAAGGTGTGCTTTACAAACAGTCCTCTTTTAAGCATATGCTGGGTTGGCAGGGATGGAGGACTGTTACATGGGAGACATAAAGATTTAATGCATGATTTTTCAACAAGAGCCTAGATTTAAGAATACTGATTTTTAACCTTTTCCTTTTTTCATAGGGGATAATGGGTATGGAAATCATTATTGAATGGCTTCTTTAGAAGCCTTTATGTAAATCTGAAAAGTATAATCAGTGGAGCATAGTTCTAAAGTCTAGAACAATGGCTTCCAACGTTTTCATCATCACAGAGAACTTTTTGCTTTCAACTCCTGTGGTCTCTCTGTTTTGAAACATTTTTGTCTTTCAAGAAAGTTAACAACCTTTAAAATAAAGAATTAAAAAAAAAAAGAAAGTTAACAAAAAGTTAATGTTTCACATTTGTTTTATTAACAAAGGCATAATTTCCAGTTCATCCAAGCTTGTATAGTGCTCACAAAGCTCAGTTATTATTATTTCAGCCAAAAGCAAAAACATACAGAACTTAATTTAGGTATTTTGAAATGCTGAAAATAACCCACGACCCATCTATTACGACAAAAGAAATCTTACTTTTCCCTATACTTCTGTAGGTCCAGTTTGAAGCTTTTATAGCAAACCTATTCTTTATGCTTTGAGCTATATAGGATTGCAAAGAATAACTGTAATTATTCTTTGCATAAACTACTTTTCCCTTCAAATTTCTCTTTTTTTTAACTACCAAGAGTTAATACAGGGCTTCCCCTGGTGGTCCAGTGGGTAAGGACACCGCCTTGCAGTGCAAGGGGCGCCCGTTCGAGCCCTGGCCTGGGAAGATACCACGTGCCGCGGAGCGGCTGGACTGATGTGTCCCATCACCGAGCCGGAGCTCTGGAGCGCATGCGCCCAGAGCCGGTGCTCTGCAACGACAGACCACCGTGATGGGAGGCCCATAGGAGCCAAAGAACGAAGACAAATGAAAATAGATAAAAGAAAGATGGATAGAAGTGGCCCGCCCACTCCCCTCCCTTCCCAACCCGACCCCAGCCCAAAGTAAATAAATAAATAAATCTTTAAAAAAAAAAAAAAGAGCTAATACAGGGAGCTAAAATATATATTAATATATAAAATATAGGCTTGAAAAATTAAGATATATATATATATATATATATATATATATATATATATATATATATACACCAGCAAAAAATATTTTAAAAGATATTCCAAATCTTATTCAGTGCAACATAAGTGCAATCTTTTTAAACAAAGATGGGCTCTTAACTCTGTATTGATTTTGTAGCTGTTTTCAATATCAGTAAAAAAATGTTCCTGCCAGATTTTAAAAATAGCTGCATAGTATTTCACTTCTAACTTTTATAATTTATTTAACAAATTAGTGCCTTATGTTTGGACCTTTGGGTTTCTAACTTTCTGAAATTACAAGGAGCTTTGCCTAAATATCCTATAATTAAATCTTTATACACATCCCTAATTGTTTCCTTGGGATAAATTCTTAGAAGAGAAATTGCTGGGTGTGCATTCTTCAAAGATGCTAGCAAATTGCTCTCCAGAAAGGTTGTACTAATTTACATTCCCACCTAGGAGTTTGCTGATTGGGAATTAAGATGCATACGGGTGGAAAAAAATACCACTTCAGTGTCAGGAAATAGCAACACTAATTGCAAAAAATGACTAATAAAACTATAGGAATTCAGAGGAGAGAGGTCACTTTTAATAGAGAGCTCGGGTACTTTTTGTTGATGAGGAACTGAAGATGGGTCTTGGAGCAAAGGAAGACCCAGAAGGAGGGAGGTGCAGCAGGGAGCACAGGTGGGCACACAAAACAAGTGTCCCTGATCTGATCTTCTGGGCTAGGGCCGGGATGACGAGTGCTGGGAGGAAGGCTGACCCTCCATGCTAACTCATGTGTTCCACCCTCTTCTGTTTCTCCTAAGTGTAATTCAGACTACGCTCTTATTCTGGGTGACTGGGTAGCTCCAACCAGGAAATCAAACATATTGGCAAATTGGTCCAATTTCTGGGAGAATTTTGAGGCTTGTGTTCAGAAAATTTAGAAAATAGGAAAGTGTATTCCACTTAAAACTTAGTTATTAATATATGTGTAATATTTTAAAATGGAATTCACATTCCAATGTTAAATCTTTTTTTTTTTTTTTGCCACTTCTATTGATCTTTATTTATCTTTGTTCTTTGGCCTGTGTGGGCCTCCCATCACAGTGTCCTCTTTCCCTGCAGAGCACCAGCTCTGGGTGCATGCGCTCCAGAGCTCCGGCTTGGTAATTGGACACATTGGTCCAGCCGCTCTGAGGCACGTGAGATCTTCCCAGGCCAGGGATCGAACCGTGGCCGCACTGCAATCTGTATTGATTTTGTAGCTGTTTTCAATATCAGTAAAAAAATGTTCCTGCCAGATTTTAAAAATAGCTGCATAGTATTTCACTTCTAACTTTTATAATTTATTTAACAAATTAGTGCCTTATGTTTGGACCTTTGGGTTTCTAACTTTCTGAAATTACAAGGAGCTTTGCCTAAATATCCTATAATTAAATCTTTATACACATCCCTAATTGTTTCCTTGGGATAAATTCTTAGAAGAGAAATTGCTGGGTGTGCATTCTTCAAAGATGCTAGCAAATTGCTCTCCAGAAAGGTTGTACTAATTTACATTCCCACCTAGGAGTTTGCTGATTGGGAATTAAGATGCATACGGGTGGAAAAAAATACCACTTCAGTGTCAGGAAATAGCAACACTAATTGCAAAAAATGACTAATAAAACTATAGGAATTCAGAGGAGAGAGGTCACTTTTAATAGAGAGCTCGGGTACTTTTTGTTGATGAGGAACTGAAGATGGGTCTTGGAGCAAAGGAAGACCCAGAAGGAGGGAGGTGCAGCAGGGAGCACAGGTGGGCACACAAAACAAGTGTCCCTGATCTGATCTTCTGGGCTAGGGCCGGGATGACGAGTGCTGGGAGGAAGGCTGACCCTCCATGCTAACTCATGTGTTCCACCCTCTTCTGTTTCTCCTAAGTGTAATTCAGACTACGCTCTTATTCTGGGTGACTGGGTAGCTCCAACCAGGAAATCAAACATATTGGCAAATTGGTCCAATTTCTGGGAGAATTTTGAGGCTTGTGTTCAGAAAATTTAGAAAATAGGAAAGTGTATTCCACTTAAAACTTAGTTATTAATATATGTGTAATATTTTAAAATGGAATTCACATTCCAATGTTAAATCTTTTTTTTTTTTTTTGCCACTTCTATTGATCTTTATTTATCTTTGTTCTTTGGCCTGTGTGGGCCTCCCATCACAGTGTCCTCTTTCCCTGCAGAGCACCAGCTCTGGGTGCATGCGCTCCAGAGCTCCGGCTTGGTAATTGGACACATTGGTCCAGCCGCTCTGAGGCACGTGAGATCTTCCCAGGCCAGGGATCGAACCGGTGGCCCTGGCACTGCAAGGCGGTATCCTTACCCACTGGACCACCAAGGAAGCCCTTAAATGTTTTTTATTATTAGCAATGAATAGATTGGTTCAAATGCTCACTTTGGGTATCTTGACAAGCTTTTGTGTAAACATTTTCACTAAAAAGCCACTGAAATAAAACTCTTATATTGTTGGTTGAGATTACATATTACAGCATGATATTTGTGTCTGTGTTTTGTTGTACGGTAAGTTCTTTAAGTCATATACCTGACTTATATACCAGTCAGTCACATCCCTAGTTAAATCTGTTAATTAGAGTATTAAAAGATAAGTAGCTCTGATTCTTTTGCTTTTGTAGTTTTACAGACATAGTGGGGCTTTTAGTGCTCTGAGCCATCCTTTGCTTTTAAAGCATGTTTTATCAGCTTAATATGTTGTACTCTTCTAACATTGAGCAGTAATATAGTCCTTTTTTGACACTTAGCATAATACATTTGAAGAATGTGGAGAGAATTTGGCACTCTAAGCCTCACAGTAATACTAACATAAAAATGAAATGGAGAGCTTAGACTCAGATTCTCAGCCCTGTTTTAGTAGCCATTACCCAGTTTTCATTTCATACATCCTTTGGTTCCTACATCCTTTGATACCCTGTGCTTTATAGCAGGTTTCCACTAGCTGTCTGTTTTACAAATGCTCATGTATATATGTTAGTCCTAATCTCCCAATTTGTCCCACCAACCCCTTCAGCCACTGTGTCAACACATCTTGTTTCCTAGGCCTGTGTCTGTATTCCTTACCTGGAACTAGGTTTTATCTGTACCATTTTTCTAGATACCACATATATGGGTTAATATATAGCATTTCTTTTTCTGACTTACTTCTCTCAGCGTGACAGACTTTAGCTCCATCTACATCTCTACAAATGACACAATTTCTTTCCTTTCTATGACTGAATAATATTCCCTTGTACATATGTACTGCATTCTTGATTCATCTGTTGTTGGGCATTTAGGTTTCCATGTCCTGTCTAGTGAAAGCAGTGCTGCAGTGAACATTGGGGTACATGTCATTTTCAGGTACGGTTTTCTCACAATATATGCCAGTAGTGGCATTGCTGGGTCATAGGATAGTTTTGTTTTTAGTTTCTTGAGGAATCTCCACAGACTGGTCTCCACAGTAACTACATCAGTTCACATGCCCACCAATCGTCCAAGAAGTTTCCCTTTTCTCTCTGTCTCCAGCGTTTATTGTTTGTAGGTTCTTTTTTTTTGGGTAATTCCATTGTGAGTGGTGTAAGGTGATAGCTCCTTGTAGTTCTGATTTGCCTTTCTCTAGTAATTAGTGATGTTGAACATTGTTTCATGTGCTTCTTGGGCATCTGTATGTCTTCTTTGATATAAGAAGACTTGAAGTTTTCCACCCATTTTTTGATTGGGTAGCTTTGTTTGATACTGAGCTGTTTGTGTATTTTGGAGATGTAATTTTTTGTCTGATGTGTCATTTGTAAATATTTTCTCCCATTTTGAAAGTTGACTTTTCATCTTGTTTATGGTTTCCATTGCTGTGCAAAAGCTATTAAGTTTATTTTTGTTTTTACTTTGATTAATCTAGGAGGTGGGTCAAAAAAAGACATTGCTGTAGTTCATGTTATCTAGAGAATGTTTTTCCTACGTTTTCCTCCCAAGAGTTTTATAGTGTCTGGCTTTTCATTCAGGTCTTTAATCCAGTTTGAGGTTTCTTTGTATGTGGTGTAAGGTAGTGTTTTGATTTCATTCTTTAACATGTGGCTGTTCAGTTTTCCCAGCCCCAATTATTGAAGAGGCTGCCTTTTCTTCACTGCATATTCTTGTCTCCTTTGTCATAGATGAGGTGCCTGTGGGAGCATAGGTTTATCTCTGGGCTATTCTCTCCTGTACCATTGATCAGTATTTCTGTTTTCTGCACTAGTACCATACTGTCTTCGTTACTGTAGCCATGTAATATAGTGTAGTCATGGAGCCTGATTCCTCCACTTTTCTTTCTTAAGATTGTTTTGACTGTTTGGGATCTTTTGTGTTTCTGTATAAATTATAAGATTTTGGTACTCACTCTGTGAAGAATGCTGTTACCTTGCTGTCTTTTTGTGTCATCTTTGATTTCTTTCAGCAGCATCTTATACTTTCCTGAATACAGGTCTTTTGCCTCCTTACATGAATTTATTCCTTGGTATTTTAGAGGATTTATAGACATAACTGCTACATAAAGGATAAACTAACTTTAGATAGAGATGGTTTGACATGCAGAACAAGCACAAATTTGAGCCAGGCTGGAACCAGATTGTGGGTCAATTGGTGTCCTCAAGTTGTGGATGCTAAATCCAGAGCTTCTAGAATTGGTGTGAGTATTGGATAAGACTGTGTATACAGTGTACCCTGCCCAGCGCCTGTTATATGATAGGCCCTCTCCCCACATCTGTTACTAGGCAGGTAGTTACTTAGGACACAGATAACCTGATGTTGTTTTAGCTTCTTTCCTTCTTAAATAATATCTGTTATTGGTAATTTTGTCCTATTTAAATGTTTAATTTCATAATAATGTATTTAGTTATTTATTTATAAAGTAAATCATTGAATTTGTTCCCACCAGTGATACCAAGAAGAAGCTTGCAAAAGCTATTAAGTTTATTTTGTTTTTACTTTGATTAATCTAGGAGGTGGGTCAAAAAAAGACATTGCTGTAGTTCATGTTATCTAGAGAATGTTTTTCCTACGTTTTCCTCCCAAGAGTTTTATAGTGTCTGGCTTTTCATTCAGGTCTTTAATCCAGTTTGAGGTTTCTTTGTATGTGGTGTAAGGTAGTGTTTTGATTTCATTCTTTAACATGTGGCTGTTCAGTTTTCCCAGCCCCAATTATTGAAGAGGCTGCCTTTTCTTCACTGCATATTCTTGTCTCCTTTGTCATAGATGAGGTGCCTGTGGGAGCATAGGTTTATCTCTGGGCTATTCTCTCCTGTACCATTGATCAGTATTTCTGTTTTCTGCACTAGTACCATACTGTCTTCGTTACTGTAGCCATGTAATATAGTGTAGTCATGGAGCCTGATTCCTCCACTTTTCTTTCTTAAGATTGTTTTGACTGTTTGGGATCTTTTGTGTTTCTGTATAAATTATAAGATTTTGGTACTCACTCTGTGAAGAATGCTGTTACCTTGCTGTCTTTTTGTGTCATCTTTGATTTCTTTCAGCAGCATCTTATACTTTCCTGAATACAGGTCTTTTGCCTCCTTACATGAATTTATTCCTTGGTATTTTAGAGGATTTATAGACATAACTGCTACATAAAGGATAAACTAACTTTAGATAGAGATGGTTTGACATGCAGAACAAGCACAAATTTGAGCCAGGCTGGAACCAGATTGTGGGTCAATTGGTGTCCTCAAGTTGTGGATGCTAAATCCAGAGCTTCTAGAATTGGTGTGAGTATTGGATAAGACTGTGTATACAGTGTACCCTGCCCAGCGCCTGTTATATGATAGGCCCTCTCCCCACATCTGTTACTAGGCAGGTAGTTACTTAGGACACAGATAACCTGATGTTGTTTTAGCTTCTTTCCTTCTTAAATAATATCTGTTATTGGTAATTTTGTCCTATTTAAATGTTTAATTTCATAATAATGTATTTAGTTATTTATTTATAAAGTAAATCATTGAATTTGTTCCCACCAGTGATACCAAGAAGAAGCAGACATTGAGGAAAAGGGACAACAGTGAAGTGGAAGACGTGGGACCCCCAGGTCGTGACAGAAAGAAAACCAAGTGGGAAACCTTAGAGCCTTTGGACACAGGCCTGTCTTTAGCGGAGGATGAGGAGCTGGTGTTGCATCTGCTCAAAAGTCAAAGCTGAATCATTCCTGCACTTATCTTCTTGAAACTTCTGGTCATTATTGTGTGGACAAAAAGTTGAAAAAGCAGTTGGTTTGGGGGCATTTAGGTTACATAAGTCCCATGGCTAGAGGAACCATTCTTCAGACAGGAGTGATCACACCTCTAACCCCTTTTACAGGTCATGTTTGAACCATTCCAGAGCAAACTCACAGGATCATAGAATTTCCTGATCCTGTTTTCCAACATGTGGTCTGTTAGATTCTATCCATGGGTTCCTATGTCTTATCATCAGAAATGCATCCTTTGTTTTGGTGGCAGTTTCTGGAGACTTTGTTTCATTGTTAGAAGTTCCTGTATTGCTTACCATTCAGAAATTTCTGTGTGATATTAAACAGAATTGCTCACAGTTTTGATATATTTAATATTTCGAAAAAGTATGATGAACCAATCCAGAGAAAAGAATATTTTTGAATTGACATGATCAATAATAAAGATATTTCCTTTAAAATAAACTATTAATGTTTTCATTGTGTCCAGAAATATGACGGATTCTCAAGGGGAGGCTTTTAACATTAAAATGCTTGGCAAGTTCCTAAAACAGTGAATTTCATATTCTTAAATTAGCCTTCCTAAAGATATTCTTTAACTTATACTTGCATACTTGTTAGCTGTTTATAAATAGAAGTCCTGAATCTGAAGACAGTGTTATCCTAAACCAGATCTGTTAGCACCTAGGTTCTCTAGGTCTTCTACAAGTGCCTTATTAAGGAAGCTCCACAGATCCCAGCCCAGATCCATCTCCTGAGTATGAGCAGAACAAGACAAATCCTCTTTTGGTTACAAATAACTGGCAAACTCTTCACAGGGAAAGAAATCTGTGCCTTGGCATGACACCACTGATTTGATCATAGATTTGTTGCCTGCTCCTTGTCTTCTTTCTTTCCTGCTTTCAAACAAGAATAAGTTTTGATTACTCCATCTCAACCTAAGATCGTATTTGTCTCTGAAAGGTTTCTCCTGCTTTTGTACTTGATATCCTCATGAGTGTCTCTAATATCCTTCAGGAATCAGAATGAGAAACTTGACGACTCTTCAGCTTCTCCCTTTCCCCACCCTTCGCTTTGCTGGTTCTAGTAATTCTTCTTCATATTGATTCTTCTATTTTTTTTTTTTTTTAATTTTGGCCTCTTTTATTGTTTTTTCTTTTTTCTTTTTTTTCAATTTATTTTCATCCATCTTTATTCTTTGGCCTGTATGGGCCTCCCATTTGCAGTGGCCTCTGTCGTGCAGAGCAGTGGCTCTGGGCACTTGTGCTCCAGAGTACTGGCTCATAATTGGACACACCGGTCGGGCTACTCCATGGCATGTGGGGTCTTCCCAGGCCAGGGATCGAACCCAGTGCCCCTTGCATTGCAAAGTGGACTCTTGACCCACTGTACCACCAAGAAAGCACCATAATGACTCTTGTATCTGTGTTGTTTCTTCTCTGTCTTTACAGCTTCTGCTTTCAGGCAGAGTTCTGATTCTTATCATGATCTGCTCACATTTCTGCAGTCATCTCCGTTAACTGGTCATTGTGCTTCCTGCCTCGCATGGCTCTAGGCCAACCTTCCACATTGTCAGCATTCTCTCCATAGCACTGATTCAAGCATATTTATTACTCCTTTCTCAGGGCTTATTATGTAATGTTACAGATGTTTGTTTATAGGCCTATCCCTCTTGTTATATGACAAGTCTCTTGAGAGCAGGACTGTTTTATCCCTCCTGTGTATCCACAGAACCAAACAGCACCTGCTTTATATTTATAATGGATTCAGTAAAGGCTTATTGAATTAGTAAATGGCAGTTGTTTTTTTTTTGACCTCTTTTATTATTTTTTTTATTTATTTATTTTCATCCATCCTTATTCTTTGGCCTGTGCGGACGTCCCATTATAGTGGCCTCTGTTGTTGCAGGGCACTATCTCTGAGCACTTGTGCTTCAGAGTGCTGGCTCTTAATTGGACACATCTGTTCAGCCACTCCACGGCACTTGGGATCTTCCCGGGTCAGGGATTGAACCAGTGCCCCCTGCACTGCAAGGCAGACTCCTCACCCACAGGACCACCAGGGAAACCCCCAATGCCGTTTTTAAAAGTATGTGGTAGTGTATGGCTCTATTACCTCTGATGGGAAGAATATAAAGTGGTGGAAATGAGAACCAGATGAAATGGCTGTAATTGGCAAGAATGACTATCATGGAGAGATCAGATGGGAATGGAATTTGGGGTATAACAACCTGGGAAGATTTTGAAATTAAGGTTTCTGGTACAGGATCTCTAATATTTTCAGAGGACAGAAAGATGCAGGAGTATATAAACTAAAGGTTTACCATGAAATTCACTCTACGCAGTTTTAGATTTTGTCTTTTTCTAATCCAAATAAGAAATTTTTACTTGTTTTTCTTTTAATCAGTATATGTAAACGTTAAATAAATGTGTTGCAGAGCCTTCAGTGTGTAAACTAGCTTGAGTTATATTCTGTCCCTAGACTTGATTAGATCCTGAATAATATATACACATTGTAGGGAATTTTAGTTTGCTAAATTTTGAAACCATCAGAATAGTACTGATTGAAAATTCAAGTAACAAATATATATTTCTGTGGACTAAATTACTTTTTTAGCTGCGGTGGAGTTGGGGGGCGGAGTGGTGCATGATTTAAATCTAACTGGCCAAGCCATTTCCTACACAGAGACTGGCTCACACATGGGTATAATACTCAAAGACACAAAAATACTCCTTCTTTGAGAGTAAAGTGTAGAATATGAAAGAGAAATTCCTTACTCATGGGGAGTTCCTAAAAAGGGAAGATGTGAATCTGGAACTTTGGGCAGCCTTTTTTTCTGGCCAAATGGAGGTTGCCTCCAAGAGGCTGGGGGCAATGAGACCACCTTGAGGTGAGCAAAGTGGAGAGATGGAGAGAGGGCCATGATGACCTCATTTGAACCCTCTGGCTTCAACTTTTATTTACGCCTTGCACTTCCTTAGTTGTGGGTCTGTAAGTTTCTTTTTTGCATAATTGGAACCGAATGGACCCTGGCTTAATTTATACATTGTAGGGGAGTTTGCTGATTTGAAAATGAATTAGAACATCGAAATAGTGCCAGGAGAAGGCTTGGGCATTGTTGTTTAGCGGAAAACGTTGTTGGGCATTGTTCTCCAGCCCCTTCTTCTCTTGGAGAAGTGTGATTTTTCCACTCTGCTCATGTCAGGCTTTCCCTATGACAACTTTGAGTAAAGTGATTGTGCATTGAGGTGGAAATGAGAACCAGAGGGAAATGGGGCTGTAATTGGCAAGAATGACTATCATGGAGAGATCAGATGGGAATGGAATTTGGGGTATAACAACCTGGGAAGATTTTGAAATTAAGGTTTCTGGTACAGGATCTCTAATATTTTCAGAGGACAGAAAGATGCAGGAGTATATAAACTAAAGGTTTACCATGAAATTCACTCTACGCAGTTTTAGATTTTGTCTTTTTCTAATCCAAATAAGAAATTTTTACTTGTTTTTCTTTTAATCAGTATATGTAAACGTTAAATAAATGTGTTGCAGAGCCTTCAGTGTGTAAACTAGCTTGAGTTATATTCTGTCCCTAGACTTGATTAGATCCTGAATAATATATACACATTGTAGGGAATTTTAGTTTGCTAAATTTTGAAACCATCAGAATAGTACTGATTGAAAATTCAAGTAACAAATATATATTTCTGTGGACTAAATTACTTTTTTAGCTGCGGTGGAGTTGGGGGGCGGAGTGGTGCATGATTTAAATCTAACTGGCCAAGCCATTTCCTACACAGAGACTGGCTCACACATGGGTATAATACTCAAAGACACAAAAATACTCCTTCTTTGAGAGTAAAGTGTAGAATATGAAAGAGAAATTCCTTACTCATGGGGAGTTCCTAAAAAGGGAAGATGTGAATCTGGAACTTTGGGCAGCCTTTTTTTCTGGCCAAATGGAGGTTCCCTTTCAAGAGGCGGGGGGCAATGACACCACCTTGAGGTGAGCAAAGTGGAGAGATGGAGAGAGGGCCATGATGACCTCATTTGAACCCTCTGGCTTCAACTTTTATTTACGCCTTGCACTTCCTTAGTTGTGGGTCTGTAAGTTTCTTTTTTGCATAATTGGAACCGAATGGACCCTGGCTTAATTTATACATTGTAGGGGAGTTTGCTGATTTGAAAATGAATTAGAACATCGAAATAGTGCCAGGAGAAGGCTTGGGCATTGTTGTTTAGCGGAAAACGTTGTTGGGCATTGTTCTCCAGCCCCTTCTTCTCTTGGAGAAGTGTGATTTTTCCACTCTGCTCATGTCAGGCTTTCCCTATGACAACTTTGGAGGTGAAAGTGATTGTGCATTGAGTATAAGCAGAGGCTTTAAGGTGTGCTGATGCTTTCATCAGAGCTCTTGCCCTCCTCTTTTTCACCTTGAGACCAGCATGGTCCAGAGAGGCTACTGCTTCAGGCTGGACACAAGGTGAGAAGATATGTGAAAGAGACCACAGCCCCCTTCAAGTCCTGCGGAGCAAGAAATCCACTGCGGCTTAGCATTCTTCCCAGAATAAGATGAGAGAAGCACTTAGTCAGTGAGCAAGAGCATTCATTCATCCATTCATTCAGTTAGTGTTAATACAAGCAACTACCTTATGCTAAGCCCTGCACTCAAAAAGAGAAATTGAGCAGTGCCGTCCCTGCTGTCATACGGAGGGGGAAAAAGAGGAGAAAATTTATAATTGCAGTGCATCATGAAAAGAGCAGGCAGGGAAAGGAGGACTGCCGTTTGAGTGAAAGAGCCATTGCTGGAGTACAAGAAGGATGGAGGACATAGGTAGTGCCCTCGCCTGCGACACAGAGACTGACTCTTACTTGATGCTTAACTGAGGCTGAGGGGCCATTCATCAGACCCACTCATGTAAAACGATCCCTAAGACACAAAAGTCTCTGAGCAGATACACTCAACAGCAGAGTCCTTTGGAGGACTGCCATCTCATAAGCTTAATGTGGCATTTTAGATTTGTTTAGAGCTATAAAAAATGGATAAGTTTAATTAAATGTAATTAATTTTATTATACAACATTTGCAATATCCTGAACATGAACGTTTTCTACGTGACTGTCAGAGTCAGCCAGAGGATGCAGGTGTTCCTGGGAAGGGTGGGGTGGAAGGCAGGACTGGGAATGGTGGTGTAGATAAAGGGGAAAGAGCCTGCAACCAAGATTTGAAAACCCTGTTTCATACTTTTTTTTTTAGATCATTTTAACGAGATGTGTAATCATAGTGTGATTTTCTTCCATAGCCCCTGCTGATCAGACAGCCCAGGGCAGACATGTTTAATACCCTATTACCAAGTGTCTGCTGAATCAGGAATTGGCTGCTAACCCAAAGGCTGGCCATTAGCCCGTGCAAGAGGCTGGCACAAAACATCTTTGTCCCAAACAGGGACAAATTGGGCAAATAATGTTCTTATTCTCTGAAACTGAAATTTAAGTAGTCAGTAATACAAGGTTATGAGACAGACCCAGAGCACGTCATGGCGTAAGTGAACTCAGAAGTTAGGCAAAGCTACAGGTGAACAAGAACTCTGGCAAAAAGATAAGACTAAATGGTGAGGGTTTCAATTGGCCACGGAGCCTGAAGCACGCATAGAGACTGTTGCAAGCGGGCCAGAGCGGCAAAGACCTGCAACCTGTGCTGTGGAGTCTCCGCAGTCCACACTGACCCTCTGGACTTCATGAGCCGTCACGTTCTCTTGGGTCCTATTCTTATGATTTCTGTGCGTGTCTGTCTGCTTCACTACCTGGGCTGTCAGACTCCACTGTCTGAGCTAGTCTGAGTGAGTGTGTGGGTTTCTTGCACCCAAAAGAGCTTCAGTAAAAGTCAGAACACTCTAGTGCCTGCTGCTTAGACTTTAATATACGTGGCAATCACCAGGGCATCATTTAAAAATGCTAATCCCAAATCAGGAGGTCTGAGGTGGAGTCTGAGATTCTGAAGTTCTTACAAGCTCCCAAGTGATGATGCTACTGGGCCTCGGCCACATTTGAGCAGCAAAGGCGCTAATGGAATTTAGAGAGTTATTAAAACCATTATTTACAGATAGGGATCCTGTCAGAGTCCCAGCAGGAAACAGATGGCACACACAAATTAGGATCATTCCAAGGGGATTTAATCAAAGGATTATTTACATAGGTCAGAGCAGGATATAAGGAAACCACAGAAGAGTAGTCTACTAGTTACCACTTCTCTCCCTGAAGAGATGGTGGGAGAGAAGGGAAGGAGAGACAGCCAATTTTTGGCCTTCAATTGATAAAACACAGCCAGCCTGAGGTGGCCATAGGTAAAGAGGCAACTCTGTGACCTCACTCTAATCAACGGTCCCCACTGGACCTTCATTATAAATATATAAGATTGGCAACCATGTGTAATCATAGTGTGATTTTCTTCCATAGCCCCTGCTGATCAGACAGCCCAGGGCAGACATGTTTAATACCCGATTACCAAGTGTCTGCTGAATCAGGAATTGGCTTCTAACCCAAAGGCTGGCCATTAGCCCGTGCAAGAGGCTGGCAAAACATCTTTGTCCCAAACAGGGACAAATTGGGCAAATAATGTTCTTATTCTCTGAAACTGAAATTTAAGTAGTCAGTAATACAAGGTTATGAGACAGACCCAGAGCACGTCATGGCGTAAGTGAACTCAGAAGTTAGGCAAAGCTACAGGTGAACAAGAACTCTGGCAAAAAGATAAGACTAAATGGTGAGGGTTTCAATTGGCCACGGAGCCTGAAGCACGCATAGAGACTGTTGCAAGCGGGCCAGAGCGGCAAAGACCTGCAACCTGTGCTGTGGAGTCTCCGCAGTCCACACTGACCCTCTGGACTTCATGAGCCGTCACGTTCTCTTGGGTCCTATTCTTATGATTTCTGTGCGTGTCTGTCTGCTTCACTACCTGGGCTGTCAGACTCCACTGTCTGAGCTAGTCTGAGTGAGTGTGTGGGTTTCTTGCACCCAAAAGAGCTTCAGTAAAAGTCAGAACACTCTAGTGCCTGCTGCTTAGACTTTAATATACGTGGCAATCACCAGGGCATCATTTAAAAATGCTAATCCCAAATCAGGAGGTCTGAGGTGGAGTCTGAGATTCTGAAGTTCTTACAAGCTCCCAAGTGATGATGCTACTGGGCCTCGGCCACATTTGAGCAGCAAAGGCGCTAATGGAATTTAGAGAGTTATTAAAACCATTATTTACAGATAGGGATCCTGTCAGAGTCCCAGCAGGAAACAGATGGCACACACAAATTAGGATCATTCCAAGGGGATTTAATCAAAGGATTATTTACATAGGTCAGAGCAGGATATAAGGAAACCACAGAAGAGTAGTCTACTAGTTACCACTTCTCTCCCTGAAGAGATGGTGGGAGAGAAGGGAAGGAGAGACAGCCAATTTTTGGCCTTCAATTGATAAAACACAGCCAGCCTGAGGTGGCCATAGGTAAAGAGGCAACTCTGTGACCTCACTCTAATCAACGGTCCCCACTGGACCTTCATTATAAATATATCATGACAGTATCTTCTGGCATGCAGAGTTTCTACTGAAAAATCAGCTGGTAGCCTTATGAGAGTTTCCTTATATTTTATTGCCTTTCTCTGCTGCTTTTAATATTCTCTCTTTAACTTTTGATTTCTGTCATTTTAGTTACAGTGTGTCTTGACCACTTTTTGGCCCATTTTGGGTTAATCCTGTATAGGACTCTGCATTTCCTAGACTTGAGTGACTGTTTCCTTGCCCAGGTTAGGGAGATTTTCAACTATTGTCTCTTCAAATATTTTGGGGGTCATTTCTCTCTCTCCTCTGGAATGCCTATAATATAAATATTAGTGTGCTTGATGTTTTTCCAGAGAGCTCTTAAACTATCTTCATTACTTTTCATTCTTTTTTCCTGTTCAATGGTTGTGATTTCCTCTACTCTCACTTGCAGCTCATCAATTTGTTCTTCTGAATCATTTGCTATTATTGATTCCTTCTAGAGTAGTTTTTGTTCCAGTTATTGTAGTCTTCATCTCTGATTGGTCTTTTTATTTTTTTTAAGTCTTTGTTAAAATCTTCTAAGTTCTCAGACAGTGTATCCATTCTCCTCCTGAGTTCTTTGATCATCTTTACGATCATTACTCTGAACACTTTCTTGAGTAGTTCCTCTCCACTTAGTTCTTTTCCTGTGGCTTTATCTTGTTCATTCATCCAGGACACATTCTTCTGCTGCCTCATTTCATTTAAGTTGCTATGTGTATTTTTATGCTTGTGGTAGGTTAGTTATTTATATGTCTTGACCTTGGAGAAGTGGCCCTCTGAGATAAGTGTCCCAGCAATGTACCTAGGGGTTCCCTTTAAGAGGGCTGTGTGGGTCCTTCTGCTGTGGTAGGCTGACAATGTGAGTTGTCTGATAGGCTTGGTTGGCCCCTAGTCTGGTTGGTTGCCAGCTCTGCCTTGTGCCCATGCTGATGGCTGCTGTTCAGTGGTGCCTGGTCATGAGGATGGCTGGTTGAAGAATCCTGGGGGCCCTAGGACTAGAGTGAAGTATCTAATTGCCCCAGGCCTGTGAGGCTCCTGCAGCAAAGCCCACTGGTCTTCAAAGTCAAATGCTCTTGGGGCTTATCTTCCCATTGCCAGATCCCTGGGCAGAAAGCCTGATGTGGGGCTTAGAACTTTCATTCCTGTAGGAGGACTTCTGCAATATAATTCTTCTCCAGTATATGGGTCACCCACCCAGCGGGGTATAGGATTTGATTACATCACATGTCTGTCCCTCCCTACCCGTCTCATTTTGGTTCCTTGTTTTTTTCTTTCTTTCTTCTTCTTCTTTTTTTTTTTTTGTTAATTTTGGCTTCTTTTATTTATTTATTTATTTATTTGTTTATTTATTTTCATCCATCTTTATTCTTTGGCCTGTGTGGGCCTCCCATTGCAGTGGCCTCTCTTGTTGCAGAGCACCGGCTCTGGGCGCATTCACTCCAGAGTGCTGGCTTATAATTGGACATACCTGTCCAGCCACTCCACGGCATGTGGGATCTTCCTGAGCCAGGGATCGAACCAGTGCCCCTTGTACTGCAGGGTGGACTCCTTACCCACAGGACCACCAGGGAAGCCCTGTTTCCTTCTTTATGTCTAGTTGTAGATCTTTCCTGGTATGTTCATCTTCTTCATCAATGGTTGCTCTGCAGATAGTTGTAATTTGGGTGTGCTCATGAGAGGTGAGCTCAGGGTCATTCTACTCTGTTATTTGGGCTGCTCTCCCCATATTGTTTTCTAAGCTCTTTTTTCTCTTAATATTTAGTAAACTTTAAATATCTTTTTAAAATTAATTTTTATTTATTTAGTTGGGTTTTTTTTTTTTTTGGCTGTGCTGGGTCTTTGTTGCTGTACACAGACTTTATCTCATTGCAGTGAGGAGGGGCCTATTATTTGTTGTGGTTTGTAGGCTTCTTATTGTGGGGACTTCTCTTATTTCAGAGCACAGGCTCTAAGGGCTTGGGCTTAGTCATATATGTATAACTATATACATAGTCCATAAGTATCGCTGATAAAAATAGATTGGATAAATAAAAGAAGAGACAAATCTCCTGTGCAGAAGAATCCCAATAATTTGTGTAGATATTCTGCCCTCAAGGAGGTGGAACAAAACTACTAACTCATTAAACGTGGGCAACACATAGTGATTTCTTTCAAAGGGAGAAGTATAAAAAGAGAGCAAAAAATGAGGTGATTAAGGCTAACACCAAAAGCAGTAAGTCAGGGTAACAGTGTGTATTCCTGATATGATGTGATGAGACCAAGACATTACCTCTATGTTCTTCCTCCCAAAAAAGACGTAAGATCAAACAAAGCAATGAGGAAAAAATCAGACAGATCCAAACTGAGAGACATTCTATGGATACAACATACCTGATTGGTACTTCTCAAAATTCTCAAGGTCACTGAAAACAAGGAATGTCTGAGACATGGTCATAGGCAAGAAGAGCTTAAGGAGACAGGACAAGAGTGTCCCAGATGGGATCTAATAGAACATTAGGTAACAACTAGGGGAAAAGAACGGGTTGGTTCTCCCTTGAGCTGACCTACTCTTCTAGCAGCATTTTCTACTTTAACAACACCGATTCTCCCTTAAGCCGGCCTGCTATACTTGCGGTGACTCTCCCTTCCCACACTGTAATAAACTTTACTTTCCTCTTAAAAAACCCCACAAAAACCTAGGGAAATGAATAAAGTGTGGACCTTAGTTAATAATAATTTATTAGTATTTTTTTCATTAATTGTGAAAAATGTACCATAAAATATAAGATAATGTGGAAAGACATTCCACATTATCAGTATTCCACCTTATCAGTATTTTTTCATTAATTGTGAAAAATGTACCATAAAAATGTAAGGTAATGTGTACCATAATGAGGAAGCGGGTGTAGGATATATAGGAATTCTGTACTAGCTTCACAATGATTATGAATGTCTAAATTTTCAGTTTTTAACAGTTTTAAGTTGTATTTTAAAATATTAAAGATATTTTACATGGCACAAAAGGTGCATTATATTTAACTTACTGTGTTATGCTTGGCCATTTAAGTAGTTTTTAAATTTTGTTTTTGAACACATTTATGATCAGCATCCTTACAGTTGAACTCTTGCATACATATGTTATAATTTCCTTTAGGATAAGTTTGTAAAAGTGAAATTGGGCAATAATAGGCGTGCTATTAGAATTGTATTAAGAATTCTGATTCAAAATACATAATGAGACACTTTCAACTGAAGACTAACTATACTTCAAATAACTGTCATGATGAGAGGTAGTCAGATTTGAAAAGGACTGTTGTTCGATATTTTTCCTCCCTCACTAACTCATTAAACGTGGGCAACACATAGTGATTTCTTTCAAAGGGAGAAGTATAAAAAGAGAGCAAAAAATGAGGTGATTAAGGCTAACACCAAAAGCAGTAAGTCAGGGTAACAGTGTGTATTCCTGATATGATGTGATGAGACCAAGACATTACCTCTATGTTCTTCCTCCCAAAAAAGACGTAAGATCAAACAAAGCAATGAGGAAAAAATCAGACAGATCCAAACTGAGAGACATTCTATGGATACAACATACCTGATTGGTACTTCTCAAAATTCTCAAGGTCACTGAAAACAAGGAATGTCTGAGACATGGTCATAGGCAAGAAGAGCTTAAGGAGACAGGACAAGAGTGTCCCAGATGGGATCTAATAGAACATTAGGTAACAACTAGGGAAATGAACGGGTTGGTTCTCCCTTGAGCTGACCTACTCTTCTAGCAGCATTTTCTACTTTAACAACACCGATTCTCCCTTAAGCCGGCCTGCTATACTTGCGGTGACTCTCCCTTCCCACACTGTAATAAACTTTACTTTCCTCTTAAAAAACCCCACAAAAACCTAGGGAAATGAATAAAGTGTGGACCTTAGTTAATAATAATTTATTAGTATTTTTTTCATTAATTGTGAAAAATGTACCATAAAATATAAGATAATGTGGAAAGACATTCCACATTATCAGTATTCCACCTTATCAGTATTTTTTCATTAATTGTGAAAAATGTACCATAAAAATGTAAGGTAATGTGTACCATAATGAGGAAGCGGGTGTAGGATATATAGGAATTCTGTACTAGCTTCACAATGATTATGAATGTCTAAATTTTCAGTTTTTAACAGTTTTAAGTTGTATTTTAAAATATTAAAGATATTTTACATGGCACAAAAGGTGCATTATATTTAACTTACTGTGTTATGCTTGGCCATTTAAGTAGTTTTTAAATTTTGTTTTTGAACACATTTATGATCAGCATCCTTACAGTTGAACTCTTGCATACATATGTTATAATTTCCTTTAGGATAAGTTTGTAAAAGTGAAATTGGGCAATAATAGGCGTGCCTATTAGAATTGTATTAAGAATTCTGATTCAAAATACATAATGAGACACTTTCAACTGAAGACTAACTATACTTCAAATAACTGTCATGATGAGAGGTAGTCAGATTTGAAAAGGACTGTTGTTCGATATTTTTCCTATCCAAGCCAGTCACATCAAATGCTAGACAGTCAGGGTTTTTCTTGCTTGTGTGTCTTTCAGCTTTACAGCAGATAAATGAGCCTGATAAGGTACCTCCATCATAAGACTACACTTTATCATATTGAGTTTGAATTAAAAACTGAAATTAGAAAAAGAAATGCTGATCTCCAGATGTCCAGACTGCATGAGTAGAGCCTTCCTGGATTTTATCAGGCAATCAGACTAAGAGGACTATTGTACATCAGTGGTTCTCAAACTCTGGCCTTGGAACCAACAGCATCAGCGTCACTGACAAATTTGTTAGAAATTCAGATTCTCAGGCCCCACCCTCCCTCTACTGAACTTGAAACTTGGAGTTGGGCCCAGCAATATGTGGGTTTTGGGGGGGGTTTGGTTTTTTTTGATAAGTATATACATTTAAAATTTTTTTCACAGCTTTATTAAGATAAAATTCCCATTCCATACAATTAACTCATTTAAAGGACACAATTTAATGGTTTTTAGTATACTCATAGATTTGTGTCACCACTGCCACAGTCAATTTTAAAACACTTCTATCGCCTCAAAAAGAAACCCTGTGCATTTTAGCTATAATCTGTTCACCTCACTGCACACAGCCACTATTTAAGACAGCCTCTTCAACAAATGGTGCTGGGAAAATTGGACAGCTACATGCAAGAAAATGAAGTTGGAACATACCCTGACACCATACACAAAGATCAACTCAAAATGGATTAAAGACTTAAATGTAAGGCCAGAAACCATCAAACTCTTAGAGGAGAATATAGGGAAAAACCCAAACAACTCTTTTTTTTTTTTTTTGGGGGAAATTTTGTTTGAACACATTTATGATCAGCATCCTTACAGTTGAACTCTTGCATACATATGTTATAATTTCCTTTAGGATAAGTTTGTAAAAGTGAAATTGGGCAATAATAGGCGTGCCTATTAGAATTGTATTAAGAATTCTGATTCAAAATACATAATGAGACACTTTCAACTGAAGACTAACTATACTTCAAATAACTGTCATGATGAGAGGTAGTCAGATTTGAAAAGGACTGTTGTTCGATATTTTTCCTATCCAAGCCAGTCACATCAAATGCTAGACAGTCAGGGTTTTTCTTGCTTGTGTGTCTTTCAGCTTTACAGCAGATAAATGAGCCTGATAAGGTACCTCCATCATAAGACTACACTTTATCATATTGAGTTTGAATTAAAAACTGAAATTAGAAAAAGAAATGCTGATCTCCAGATGTCCAGACTGCATGAGTAGAGCCTTCCTGGATTTTATCAGGCAATCAGACTAAGAGGACTATTGTACATCAGTGGTTCTCAAACTCTGGCCTTGGAACCAACAGCATCAGCGTCACTGACAAATTTGTTAGAAATTCAGATTCTCAGGCCCCACCCTCCCTCTACTGAACTTGAAACTTGGAGTTGGGCCCAGCAATATGTGGGTTTTGGGGGGGGTTTGGTTTTTTTTGATAAGTATATACATTTAAAATTTTTTTCACAGCTTTATTAAGATAAAATTCCCATTCCATACAATTAACTCATTTAAAGGACACAATTTAATGGTTTTTAGTATACTCATAGATTTGTGTCACCACTGCCACAGTCAATTTTAAAACACTTCTATCGCCTCAAAAAGAAACCCTGTGCATTTTAGCTATAATCTGTTCACCTCACTGCACACAGCCACTATTTAAGACAGCCTCTTCAACAAATGGTGCTGGGAAAATTGGACAGCTACATGCAAGAAAATGAAGTTGGAACATACCCTGACACCATACACAAAGATCAACTCAAAATGGATTAAAGACTTAAATGTAAGGCCAGAAACCATCAAACTCTTAGAGGAGAATATAGGCAAAACCCTCAAGGACATCAATCAAAGCAAGATCTTCTCTGACCCACCTACTAGAATAGTGGAACTAAAAAGACAAATGAATATGTGGGACCTCATGAAACTTAAAAGCTTTTGCACAGCTAAAGAAATTACAAAAAAGCTGAACAGACACCCTACAGAGTGGGAGAAAATCATAGCAAATGAAACAACAGACAAAGAATTAATCTCCAAAATCTACAAGCAACTGAGACAACTCAGCACTGGAAAAACGAACAACACAATCAAAAAATGGGAAAAGGACCTAAACAGACACCTCTCCAACGATGACATACAGATGGCCCAAAAACACATGAAACGATGCTCAACTTCACTAATAATTAGAGAAATGCAAATCAAAACTACAATGAGATATCACCTCACACCCGTCAGAATGGCCATCATCCACAAATCGACAGACAATAAATGCTGGAGAGGCTGCGGAGAAAAGGGAACACTTCTGCATTGCTGGTGGGAGTGTAAATTGATACAGCCTCTATGGAAGACAGTCTGGAGATTTCTTAAAAAACTAAAAATAGAAGCACCATATGACCCAGCAATCCCACTCTTAGGCTTATACCCTGACGAAATCAAAACTGAAAGAAGTACCTGTACCCCAATGTTCATTGCAGCTCTCTATACAATAGCTAGAACATGGAAGGAACCTAGATGCCCATCGACGAACGAATGGATCCAAAAGCTCTGGTACATATATACAATGGAATACTACACAGCTGTAAAGAGAAATGCAGAAGAATCAACCCTGATGAGGTGGCTGGATCTAGAACGTATCATCAAAAGTGAAGTCAGTCAGAAAGAGAAGGACAAATACAGTATATTAACACATATATATGGAATCTAGTAGGATGGTGATGATGGCACATGCAGTGAAGCGACAGAAAGACAGACATGGACAGTGGACATATGGACATTGTGGGGAAGGAACAGTGGGTGAGAGGCGTAAAGGAAGTAGCATGAAGGCCTGTCCTATCATAAGTGAAGAAAATAGCTCTATTCATTGCTCTGTGAGAAAAGGGGATCCTTCAGGGGTGCTGTGTGATGGTCGGGAGGGGAGGGAAGGGGGGGAGATGCATGTGACTTATCTGAGAACATGCATGTCTGAGACTTAAATGTAAGGCCAGAAACCATCAAACTCTTAGAGGAGAATATAGGCAAAACCCTCAAGGACATCAATCAAAGCAAGATCTTCTCTGACCCACCTACTAGAATAGTGGAACTAAAAAGACAAATGAATATGTGGGACCTCATGAAACTTAAAAGCTTTTGCACAGCTAAAGAAATTACAAAAAAGCTGAACAGACACCCTACAGAGTGGGAGAAAATCATAGCAAATGAAACAACAGACAAAGAATTAATCTCCAAAATCTACAAGCAACTGAGACAACTCAGCACTGGGAAAACGAACAACCCAATCAAAAAATGGGAAAAGGACCTAAACAGACACCTCTCCAACGATGACATACAGATGGCCCAAAAACACATGAAACGATGCTCAACTTCACTAATAATTAGAGAAATGCAAATCAAAACTACAATGAGATATCACCTCACACCCGTCAGAATGGCCATCATCCACAAATCGACAGACAATAAATGCTGGAGAGGCTGCGGAGAAAAGGGAACACTTCTGCATTGCTGGTGGGAGTGTAAATTGATACAGCCTCTATGGAAGACAGTCTGGAGATTTCTTAAAAAACTAAAAATAGAAGCACCATATGACCCAGCAATCCCACTCTTAGGCTTATACCCTGACGAAATCAAAACTGAAAGAAGTACCTGTACCCCAATGTTCATTGCAGCTCTCTATACAATAGCTAGAACATGGAAGGAACCTAGATGCCCATCGACGAACGAATGGATCCAAAAGCTCTGGTACATATATACAATGGAATACTACACAGCTGTAAAGAGAAATGCAGAAGAATCAACCCTGATGAGGTGGCTGGATCTAGAACGTATCATCAAAAGTGAAGTCAGTCAGAAAGAGAAGGACAAATACAGTATATTAACACATATATATGGAATCTAGTAGGATGGTGATGATGGCACATGCAGTGAAGCGACAGAAAGACAGACATGGACAGTGGACATATGGACATTGTGGGGAAGGAACAGTGGGTGAGAGGCGTAAAGGAAGTAGCATGAAGGCCTGTCCTATCATAAGTGAAGAAAATAGCTCTATTCATTGCTCTGTGAGAAAAGGGGATCCTTCAGGGGTGCTGTGTGATGGTCGGGAGGGGAGGGAAGGGGGGGATATACATGTGATTAATCTGAGAACATGCATGTCTGTGAACAACAAAACTCTGTAAAAGTTAAAAGTAAAATAAAGGTTTAAAAAAAAAAAAAAAAAGAAACCCTGTGCATTTTAGCTATAATCTGTTCACCTCACTGCACACAGCCACTATTTTCTGTCTTTCTGTCTTTATAGATTTGCCTATCCATATAGACAGAAATGTACAATATGAAGCCTATTGTGTCTGGCTTATTTCATTTAGCATAATGTTTTCATGTCAATCTGTGTTGTAGCGTGTGTCAGTCCTTCATTCCTTCTTATGTGGATACAGCATATTTTGTTTATCTGTCCATGAGCTGGTGGGCATTTGGGTTATGTCCACCTTTTGACTATTGTGAACAGTGCTGAACATTCCTGTGCAGTATGTGTTTTCACAAGCCCTTCAGGTGGTTCCAGTGTGTGTTAGCTTTTGAGAACCACTACTGTAATGGAGGGGGGACAAAAACTTATTCAAGAGTTATTTTTCGGGCTTCCCTGGTGGTCCTGTGGGTAAGGACACCGCCTTGCAGTGCAAGGGGCGCTGGTTCAATCCCTGGCCTGGGAAGATCCCATGTGCCGCGGAGTGACTGGACCGATGTGTCCAATTACTGAGCCAGAGCTCTGGAGCGCATGCGCCCAGAGCTGGTGCTCTGCGACAACAGAGGCTGCTGCGATGGGAGGCCCACACGGGCCAAAGAACAAAAGATGGATGAAAAATGGACAAATGAAAGACCAATAGAAGTGGCCCGCATGCTCCCCTCCCTCCCCACCCCACCCCCACCAGAATAAATAAATAAATAAATCTTTAAAAAAAAGAAAGAGTTATTTTTCATAAATAGAGAACATTTATCCTTTAGTCATAAGCCAAGGTGAAAAGGGAAGAACCTCAGCATTGAGAATTGATGGTGTGTGCCCACACACAGATGCTGAGTTGCAGGGAAAGGTGGAGCTGAGCTGGCTGAAAGAAAGGAAGCCCTGGTTGTAATGGAATTGCTCACCTTTTGACCATGAGGCCTCCCCTCACTACTTGACCAGTGTGTCATTATGTTCTGAAGGGCACCCAGGCTCCTGAGTACTGAAGCTTCTCTTCGGAAGGAATAGTTCACTGACATCCTGAGTTTCAATAGTTCTTGAAATTTTACATAGCTTTTCTCTCTGTATTGTCTTTACCTTCATGCTATCAGTATCTTCAGGTCAGCCAACTAACTCCATTTCACAGACATGATCACTGAGGCATAGTGAGAGGACATGACCTGCCTGAAGTCACAGAGCAGATGTGATAAAGTGAGGATCAGCCTCAGTTCACCGACCCCTCTTGTTCATTCCAACAGTGGTTCTCTGCCCTAGCTACACATAGAAATCACTATAGGATCTTTTTAAAAACACTGTTTAGGCCTTAAACTCGGAGATTTGATTTGATTGGTCTAAGCATTGAGATGGTTTTTTTTTAATTTATTTTTTTTATTGTTCCATAAATTTTTTTTCTTTTTTAATTTTTATGTTACTTTTAACTTTTACAGAGTTTTGTTGTTTACAGAAATGTATTTGAAGGGTAATAGCTTTACAGAGTTTTGTTTACTGCCAAACATCGACATGAAGCAGCCATAGGTATACATATGTCCCCTCCCTCTTGCACTTCCCTCCCATCTCCCTCCCCATCCCACCCCTCTAGGTTGTTACAGAGCCCCTGTTTGAGTTCCCCTAGTCTTACAGCAAATTCCCATTGTTTTGAAAGGCCTCCTGGGAGATTTTTTTTTCTGATTACTTCCTTTTTATTTTTTTTTTAACTTTTCCTTTTGAAATGACTTTAGACTTGCAAAAAGAAATGTGAAAGAGTACAAGTAAGTCCCCTATTTCCTTCTTCCAGCTTTCCCAAATGTTATTATCATATTATTATCACCATGTAATTATCAAAGCCAGATACTAGCCATGGAACATTACTATTCACTAATCTATAGACCCTAATCAAATTTTATCAATTGCAACTTTGGATAATTTGAGTTGTTCCATCTCCTTAGTGTCCTTTAATCTTTTCCAGTGATTTTAATGTGCTTTCAGGGTGAGAACGGCTGGACGGACAGTGGAACCCTGCAGTTAGTGTTCTAAATGCAGACTATATGATGCATGTCCCCCTGTTCTCTGACAGAGAAGAGCCGTGTCTGAAAACCCACTGTATTTCTAAACTATTGTTACGCTGCCGATGGGATGAATCATTGGAAGACTTCTGGCTATTTTTCTGAAGCCTTAGTTGTTATATCTGCCAGAAGAAGAAATGAGGCTAGTTAAATTCGTAGCAAGGTTACTGGCACCCGGGTGAAGATGGAAAATTGTACATTGGAGAAGGGAGAGTTAAAGAGCTTTTCAATATTAACTCACAACTCAGTGATCTAGGTCTTTGCTGAACAGACTGGCTTTCTTTGGATGTAAATGTCTCGAATGCAATTTAGATTTTAATTAGAGATGTGCCGGACCTTAATGTGGAAGTATTTATATAGGGAGACCAAAGACGTTAAACTGAAAACCTTGCGTTTCTTACAGATGGTTTGTTAAATTAAAAAGTGTCTCTTAACCTCTAGTCTTGCCCCTGCCGTTGCAAAGATGAGTCACTGAAGCATTAGCCTGTCAGTTATCCTGAATGATTGGCTGGGTGCTCCAACTGGATGCATTACCCAACAACTTATTAAGCTGGGTAATTTATAAGGGTTTTTATTTTTATTTTCTCATAAGATAGTTGAATTACTTTTATCCAATTAGAATTTTCATCCTCATCCACTTATTATCTTCTGCTCTAAGCAAAAACAAACCTGTGTGTCTCTGCTGTGTGCAAATTAGCCTGGCTCCCAAGGTCCCAAGGCTTAACAGAAACCTCTCTATGAGTAAGTAAAAATGTTATTAAATTCGAAACCACATCACCAGCGCTAGATTCCTCTAGGCTACAGATGTTCACTGTCAGCAAATACTTCCTCTGTGAGACACCAGCTTGGAAACATTTGAACCCAAAGGTATTACATGTGTGTTTATATCAGAAATCATATACACAGATATATCCATGCCTTCAGCTTCCTGGAGGAAGCAGCTGGCCTTGGTGGTGTCAGACTGCTACAGGGCTTGTGGCCTTGTGGCTCCATGCCCAGGAGATTCACAAAGAGAATAAACTGGGTTTTTGTGCAGAATGCTGCTTCTGCAAAGAACGCCCTCTCCCACTACCCCGCCCTTCCCGGCTCACTGTAGGTTCTGAAAACCCACTGTATTTCTAAACTATTGTTACGCTGCCGATGGGATGAATCATTGGAAGACTTCTGGCTATTTTCTGAAGCCTTAGTTGTTATATCTGCCAGAAGAAGAAATGAGGCTAGTTAAATTCGTAGCAAGGTTACTGGCACCCGGGTGAAGATGGAAAATTGTACATTGGAGAAGGGAGAGTTAAAGAGCTTTTCAATATTAACTCACAACTCAGTGATCTAGGTCTTTGCTGAACAGACTGGCTTTCTTTGGATGTAAATGTCTCGAATGCAATTTAGATTTTAATTAGAGATGTGCCGGACCTTAATGTGGAAGTATTTATATAGGGAGACCAAAGACGTTAAACTGAAAACCTTGCGTTTCTTACAGATGGTTTGTTAAATTAAAAAGTGTCTCTTAACCTCTAGTCTTGCCCCTGCCGTTGCAAAGATGAGTCACTGAAGCATTAGCCTGTCAGTTATCCTGAATGATTGGCTGGGTGCTCCAACTGGATGCATTACCCAACAACTTATTAAGCTGGGTAATTTATAAGGGTTTTTATTTTTATTTTCTCATAAGATAGTTGAATTACTTTTATCCAATTAGAATTTTCATCCTCATCCACTTATTATCTTCTGCTCTAAGCAAAAACAAACCTGTGTGTCTCTGCTGTGTGCAAATTAGCCTGGCTCCCAAGGTCCCAAGGCTTAACAGAAACCTCTCTATGAGTAAGTAAAAATGTTATTAAATTCGAAACCACATCACCAGCGCTAGATTCCTCTAGGCTACAGATGTTCACTGTCAGCAAATACTTCCTCTGTGAGACACCAGCTTGGAAACATTTGAACCCAAAGGTATTACATGTGTGTTTATATCAGAAATCATATACACAGATATATCCATGCCTTCAGCTTCCTGGAGGAAGCAGCTGGCCTTGGTGGTGTCAGACTGCTACAGGGCTTGTGGCCTTGTGGCTCCATGCCCAGGAGATTCACAAAGAGAATAAACTGGGTTTTTGTGCAGAATGCTGCTTCTGCAAAGAACGCCCTCTCCCCACACTACTCCTCGCCCCTTCTTTTCCTGGCTCACTTTTGCCACCTCCTCTCAGAATCTTTTCTTTGTTTCCTCCCCCAACTGAGTTAGAAGTCTTTTTTTATGTGTTTGCACAATGGCCAGTGCTTATATTGTGCTATCGTCAATGTTTGCTTCTCTGGTGTCTCCATATTTTAAAACTTACCCCAAAGTCTGCTACATAGTAAATGCCTAAGACAGACTAGTGTGTTTGGTGGGAGACCCAAGAGGGGGGCATATATGCATACATATAGCTGATTGGCCTCACTGTGCAGCAGAAACTAACACAACATTGTAAAGTAATTATATTCCAGTTTGAAAAGTGACAAACCACAAGTACTTATCCAGCCTAAGGACCTCCAAGCAGTATGGTAGCCATTTGCTTCTGCGTCAACCTACCCTCAAGCTTTGCCAGCCAGCTCTTCAGGGGAGTCATGCTCAGATCCGCCCCCTCCCAGGCGCAACCTCCAGATGTTCTGGAAGAGGAGGGGCCAGGTGAGAGGAGGGACTATTTGTGTCTGGACGTTCCCAGTGTGGGGCCTTCATGGCTTTTCAGATGAGTAGGTGGAATTCATGGTGGGAAAAAGACACTTTAAGGTTTCAAAGACCCAAGATTGGCATTTCTTAGTGAGGAAGTTCTTGCTGCCTCACAATCCCTCTCTTCCTCCTGCTTCTGTCCTCCCACACCTGACAGCCAGGACTTGGTGGGGGTGGTTCAGGTGGTTCAGGTTCAACCCGACTGTCCAGGTTGCTCAAGTTGCCTTTTCTCTCCTCTGTATTAGAATATGTATCCATAGAGGAAGATCTTTCTGACTCCACTCACACCATTCTCACGGAGCTTTCTGAGTAAGGAAACTGGTCCCTCTCCCACCGTGTGGAAAGCGCGGCCTTGCAGATATTCTTGGGTTTTGGTTAATGTGCAGAAATCATATACACAGATATATCCATGCCTTCAGCTTCCTGGAGGAAGCAGCTGGCCTTGGTGGTGTCAGACTGCTACAGGGCTTGTGGCCTTGTGGCTCCATGCCCAGGAGATTCACAAAGAGAATAAACTGGGTTTTTGTGCAGAATGCTGCTTCTGCAAAGAACGCCCTCTCCCCACACTACTCCTCGCCCCTTCTTTTCCTGGCTCACTTTTGCCACCTCCTCTCAGAATCTTTTCTTTGTTTCCTCCCCCAACTGAGTTAGAAGTCTTTTTTTATGTGTTTGCACAATGGCCAGTGCTTATATTGTGCTATCGTCAATGTTTGCTTCTCTGGTGTCTCCATATTTTAAAACTTACCCCAAAGTCTGCTACATAGTAAATGCCTAAGACAGACTAGTGTGTTTGGTGGGAGACCCAAGAGGGGGGCATATATGCATACATATAGCTGATTGGCCTCACTGTGCAGCAGAAACTAACACAACATTGTAAAGTAATTATATTCCAGTTTGAAAAGTGACAAACCACAAGTACTTATCCAGCCTAAGGACCTCCAAGCAGTATGGTAGCCATTTGCTTCTGCGTCAACCTACCCTCAAGCTTTGCCAGCCAGCTCTTCAGGGGAGTCATGCTCAGATCCGCCCCCTCCCAGGCGCAACCTCCAGATGTTCTGGAAGAGGAGGGGCCAGGTGAGAGGAGGGACTATTTGTGTCTGGACGTTCCCAGTGTGGGGCCTTCATGGCTTTTCAGATGAGTAGGTGGAATTCATGGTGGAAATAGACACTTTAAGGTTTCAAAGACCCAAGATTGGCATTTCTTAGTGAGGAAGTTCTTGCTGCCTCACAATCCCTCTCTTCCTCCTGCTTCTGTCCTCCCACACCTGACAGCCAGGACTTGGTGGGGGTGGTTCAGGTGGTTCAGGTTCAACCCGACTGTCCAGGTTGCTCAAGTTGCCTTTTCTCTCCTCTGTATTAGAATATGTATCCATAGAGGAAGATCTTTCTGACTCCACTCACACCATTCTCACGGAGCTTTCTGAGTAAGGAAACTGGTCCCTCTCCCACCGTGTGGAAAGCGCGGCCTTGCAGAAACCTCTGTCCCCTCACACTCTTGACTTCAGCTGACCAGACCAGGGGCAAGGCCCAGCCCAATGCCAGCAGACTCTGACGGACTAATACGAGAGAGAAGATGAATGAGCTGGCCAGCGAGCATCTCTCGCAGGGAGTTTAAATGAGGGAGCACGGAACTGTGCCATGGAACTGGATGGGGTGTGTCACGAGACGCCCGAGCCCCGGGACCTAGAGGGGGCCCAGCTGCGCCGCCACTGGCCGGGGAGGAACAGCTGTGCTCTTCTTTCCTACCAAGTTGTCGCTTGTCTAAAGTCCTAAAATGAATCCCATTTTCCCTTTCTTTTTTTTTTTTTCATTTTAATCTAAAAATACACAGATCACTGCCTCCAGAGTACAACTGTGTTCTTCTGAGGCCCCGACGATCTGTAGGTCTTAGCTGGAATCCAGCTCTTCAACAGACAGTATCTGCAGCTGATTATAGTAGACGCTTTATGCCTTGACTGGGGCAGCTCCGAAGAGCGGTGAGAAACGACTCTCCCACTGGAGATTCACCACACGGCTCATGTTTGTGGTGCCTACACGGGCACACAAGTCAGACGTGCAGGCGAAGAAATGAGGCCGAGTGGAAGGAGCATGTTCTATACTGTCAAGAGTATTGTGGCTGTGCGTCTGAGCACCTCCCAACCACAGTCATTGACCTTCAGGGTGGCTTTGGAGGAGGCAAAGGAAGTAGGAGGAAATGTTAGGAATCAGTGGGTCCAGCACTGAAAGTGTTAGGAATACAAGGATGAGAAGATTTTCAGGAGTAGGTTTGGTATTGAAAACTGTGATCTCTGGGCTTCAGAATGGTTGCAGCTTAGATTGTGTAAAGAACAAATACAAAGAGAAAATCTTCACTATTAGGTCTTAAATGAGGTGTGTGTTCTTGGCTCCGTCACTCAGTTGTGTCCCACTCTGTGTGACCCTGTGAACAGGCTCTTCTGTCCATGGAATTTTCCAGGCAAGAATACTGGAGTAGGTTGCCATTTCCTTCTCCACTGAGCCATCTAGGAAGCCCCAAATGAAGAAACCCATTAGCATTCTGTGGCATTGAATAGAATTTTCTATGCAACTTTCTGACTCTGTGACCAACTTGAGAGAAAAGCCAGCACTTTCAGCAAGGGGACAAGTGTTAATTTGGACAGACACGGTCATCTCTCAGTGTCAGGGTTTGCTGGGTGGTTAAACTGTTGATGTAGTTTAAGACCGTATTTTTTCTGCTCTGTTATTAAATCTTTGCAGAGGTCGGAGAAAAAACCCCTAGGGAGTTAGCATTTTGGTTTGATTTTTTTTCTCCATGTTGGAGCAGGTTATTGGGTTATCAGAAAATGGAAATTAGCCCTGTTCAAAGAGTCTTAAGAAGCTGCCTTTTTAAAAAGTAACAGAACTTATGTTTTTTTTCCTGCCTTTCTAGTTTTTATTCTACACCAGGGCCAGCCACCTACACTAGTGGGCTTGCTGCCTGGGTGCCTGGAGGAAGGAGTCTCAGCACCTTCCTGAGGAGGTGACATGGCTTCATGTGCAGTGAGGGGCATGTGAAGATGAATATTTTTCCTCATAAACAGGAGAGGATAGCAATAATTAGAAGACAAACCTGATTGAATTATTTTATTGCTTCTTGGTGACAAATTGACAATGTCTGTCAAAACCTATGAATTTTGTGTTTCTTTTGTCCAGTAATTCCACTAGAACAATTGATGCCAAAGAAATTAAGTCGATGGAAGGGTCTTCATTTCAGTCTTATTTATAATAGAAAAACCTGAAAACAACATAAATTTCTAACAACTGGAGAATGGATGAATAAATCATGGCAGATTCAGCCAGAATACTTAGGGAACTGTTAAAAATTTCATCTGTTTTTGAAATCATTCATAAATAAGTGAGAAATTTCAGGAGTAGGTTTGGTATTGAAAACTGTGATCTCTGGGCTTCAGAATGGTTGCAGCTTAGATTGTGTAAAGAACAAATACAAAGAGAAAATCTTCACTATTAGGTCTTAAATGAGGTGTGTGTTCTTGGCTCCGTCACTCAGTTGTGTCCCACTCTGTGTGACCCTGTGAACAGGCTCTTCTGTCCATGGAATTTTCCAGGCAAGAATACTGGAGTAGGTTGCCATTTCCTTCTCCACTGAGCCATCTAGGAAGCCCCAAATGAAGAAACCCATTAGCATTCTGTGGCATTGAATAGAATTTTCTATGCAACTTTCTGACTCTGTGACCAACTTGAGAGAAAAGCCAGCACTTTCAGCAAGGGGACAAGTGTTAATTTGGACAGACACGGTCATCTCTCAGTGTCAGGGTTTGCTGGGTGGTTAAACTGTTGATGTAGTTTAAGACCGTATTTTTTCTGCTCTGTTATTAAATCTTTGCAGAGGTCGGAGAAAAAACCCCTAGGGAGTTAGCATTTTGGTTTGATTTTTTTTCTCCATGTTGGAGCAGGTTATTGGGTTATCAGAAAATGGAAATTAGCCCTGTTCAAAGAGTCTTAAGAAGCTGCCTTTTTAAAAAGTAACAGAACTTATGTTTTTTTTCCTGCCTTTCTAGTTTTTATTCTACACCAGGGCCAGCCACCTACACTAGTGGGCTTGCTGCCTGGGTGCCTGGAGGAAGGAGTCTCAGCACCTTCCTGAGGAGGTGACATGGCTTCATGTGCAGTGAGGGGCATGTGAAGATGAATATTTTTCCTCATAAACAGGAGAGGATAGCAATAATTAGAAGACAAACCTGATTGAATTATTTTATTGCTTCTTGGTGACAAATTGACAATGTCTGTCAAAACCTATGAATTTTGTGTTTCTTTTGTCCAGTAATTCCACTAGAACAATTGATGCCAAAGAAATTAAGTCGATGGAAGGGTCTTCATTTCAGTCTTATTTATAATAGAAAAACCTGAAAACAACATAAATTTCTAACAACTGGAGAATGGATGAATAAATCATGGCAGATTCAGCCAGAATACTTAGGCAACTGTTAAAAATTTCACTGTAGAAATAATTTCATGATATAAAAATATATTCATGAAATCATTATACCAAAAAGGACATAGATACAATAATACAGAATGAACTGTTAAGTAATTCTATGTTTGAGCAGAATTATTATTATTATTTTAAATATTTATTTATTTATCTGTGCAGGGTCTTAGTTGTGGGACTTGGAATCGTTAGTTGCAGCACGTGGGCCAAGGATCCCAAGGATTGAACCCAGGCCCCCTGCATTGGGAGCATAGTGTCTGAACCACAGGACCACCAGGGACGCCCCTGAGCTGAATTATTAATCATTTTTCTTTCCTTCTTCTTGTCTATCTGCATTTCATGATTTTCACCAGCATTTATCTTTTTTTTTTCTTTAAAAAAGGAAAGAAAAGAAAACCAAACTCTTCATGACTTTGTGTTGCTTTGTGGTGTATGTGTGGAAGGAAGCGCAGTTGCATGAATGGGGCGTTCTGGGCTAGAAGAGCTGAAGAGAGAGAGGAGGGAGGCCTGCGTGTGAGCAGAGGCCAAGCTGCTTTTATGGGAAGACCCCAAGCTCAGTGATGCAAAGAACAAAGGAATCTACCGTGTCCAGGCTAAGTGTTCCTGGACAACAGGCAGCACTAACCATTTCCTGCAGGGCCGGACTCCTTCTGTCTTGAGGCTCTGCTTCTTCAGCACTTTGTCATCCACTGTATGTGTGGTGGAAGCACTGCACACCAAAGTGGCCCCGTCACAATGCATTTCACGGGTGAGAACTTCGTCCATGACCTGACCCAACTGCAAATGTGCTGTGGTTGGAATGCACATGGCTGGCCTCGATTCTGCTCCTGGGGAAGGTGGGCAGAGTGGATACGGGGGACCACTATTTGTCTCCACTGGGAGTCTATGAACTGAGTGTAGTCACAGTGAGCCCTGCGGTGAAGCAGGAGAGCAGAGAGAGCAAGTGGAGGAAATGGAAAGCGTAGCCCCTGCTGGTATCTTTCAACCAGTGCTTCCTGTTGAAACACTAAATGACAATCTCAGCAGTACAAAGACGGATGGGTGCCGTGTGTCAAGCACTTTTTGCATAGTTCCTGATGTGCCAGCGTCACTCCTTTCTCTCCTGCTCAAGGAAGAGTATCAGAATTCAAGGTAATGCAACATTGTGTTGAAGAAGCCTCCGTGGGCTCTTGCCTGGGCTTCTGCAGCATCCTCCTAACTCATCTTCTCACCACCCCCAGTCCATGATCCTCAGCCACAGAAGTCTTCTCAAACTGAGGAAAAGCACCTCGTTTCCTTGCTGACAGTCTCTTCAGAGGCTCTCCAATGTTCTTAAGATGAGATATAAAGCCGCCTTGATTCACAGTGTCCTCTGCAGTATGACCCAGACATACTCCAACAGCACTGTGGCATTGCTGATCTCCAGCCACCCTGGTTGGATAGCTCTTGAGTATAAGGAAGCTTTCTCTTGACCCCAGGGCCTTTGCATATGCTGTTCTCCCTGCCTAGAGCGCTCTTCTGGCTCTTTTCCTGGACAACTCCTCTTCATCCTTCAAGGCTTTTGAGTAAAAGTCCTTTCTTCAACATGACTACCTGTCTCTCCAAACCAGTCAACACACCTGTGCTATATATTTTCACACTCCCTCCACTCCCTCACACTTTCAGAATTCCTATAAAATTGAAATTTACTTACATAATAATGTCTCTCTTACTCAACAGTACTGAACCCCAAGGACAGAGTCCACATCTATCTGTCTTGTTAGACTCTGCGTTAAATGGGTGAATCACAAAGTATTTAGATTCTTTGGGGTGATAGAATCCTTTCAAATGAAGAGATTTAGAGTCAGGTGGAAGTTAACTTGGGGTAGGGCTGCCAGCCTAAGGAGAGAGGAAGAATGTTAAAAGGTGAGTGAAGCATTCACTGACCTTGAGGGAGAAACCTGAGTGTAGTCACAGTGAGCCCTGCGGTGAAGCAGGAGAGCAGAGAGAGCAAGTGGAGGAAATGGAAAGCGTAGCCCCTGCTGGTATCTTTCAACCAGTGCTTCCTGTTGAAACACTAAATGACAATCTCAGCAGTACAAAGACGGATGGGTGCCGTGTGTCAAGCACTTTTTGCATAGTTCCTGATGTGCCAGCGTCACTCCTTTCTCTCCTGCTCAAGGAAGAGTATCAGAATTCAAGGTAATGCAACATTGTGTTGAAGAAGCCTCCGTGGGCTCTTGCCTGGGCTTCTGCAGCATCCTCCTAACTCATCTTCTCACCACCCCCAGTCCATGATCCTCAGCCACAGAAGTCTTCTCAAACTGAGGAAAAGCACCTCGTTTCCTTGCTGACAGTCTCTTCAGAGGCTCTCCAATGTTCTTAAGATGAGATATAAAGCCGCCTTGATTCACAGTGTCCTCTGCAGTATGACCCAGACATACTCCAACAGCACTGTGGCATTGCTGATCTCCAGCCACCCTGGTTGGATAGCTCTTGAGTATAAGGAAGCTTTCTCTTGACCCCAGGGCCTTTGCATATGCTGTTCTCCCTGCCTAGAGCGCTCTTCTGGCTCTTTTCCTGGACAACTCCTCTTCATCCTTCAAGGCTTTTGAGTAAAAGTCCTTTCTTCAACATGACTACCTGTCTCTCCAAACCAGTCAACACACCTGTGCTATATATTTTCACACTCCCTCCACTCCCTCACACTTTCAGAATTCCTATAAAATTGAAATTTACTTACATAATAATGTCTCTCTTACTCAACAGTACTGAACCCCAAGGACAGAGTCCACATCTATCTGTCTTGTTAGACTCTGCGTTAAATGGGTGAATCACAAAGTATTTAGATTCTTTGGGGTGATAGAATCCTTTCAAATGAAGAGATTTAGAGTCAGGTGGAAGTTAACTTGGGGTAGGGCTGCCAGCCTAAGGAGAGAGGAAGAATGTTAAAAGGTGAGTGAAGCATTCACTGACCTTGAGGGAGAAACCTGAGTTGTAGATTTTGAAGAAGCTGAAATAGGTAAGAATTAGATATTGCAGAGGGTGCCAAAAGTAAATGTGTCTGACCTTGTCTTCAGAGCATTCCTGGCCTCCGGGATATATTTGTATGCAGCTGTCATCTCCTATTTATAAATGAGCCTGGAGGGACTGTAGGTAGGGAGATGGGCAGAAGGACAATGGTGAGTCCATGCTGGGGCAAGAAAGAGGAGGGAGAGAATGGCAAAAAGTGTTCGCTATGCTGTATTTTGTACATCAGCTTAGCAACTCATTTTGACAACTTACCAATGTGCCAGGCACTGTGTTGGACACTTTGGAGGTGAGAAGAAGGTAGTAAGGAGGTAGAGGATTGAAAACTCAAGGTCTGTGAATACACAGAAGAAAAAGAATTTGCCTGGGTCAGGTCAGGGGAGGCTGAATTTGAGCATGGTGGACTTTAAAGAAAAATGGGAATTTTCCAGTCAAAAAGGAGGGAAAATGGTACTCCAGGAAAAGGATAACTTGAGCTTGAAAAATCTGAGAGTATTTGGCAATGGTGAGAGTAGAGCGCACTGTGTATCAGAAACTGGGGCTGGAAAGCAGCGATAATACTAATAACTAACACTTGGCAGACACTTCTTGTGTGCCAGATACTGCTTAAGTGCTTCATTCAACATTATCTCAGCCTGTAAATGGCAGAGTCAGGGCCTGAGCCAAGGCAATCTGACTCCAGAACCCACACTTGGAAGCACAGGGCTGTTCCACATTGTCAAGGAGACTAAATGCCATGCTAAACTCCTGGGAGGGGATGAGGGCTTGGGAAAAATTTTATCATTTGAAAAATAACCCATTCAGATGGTACTTTAGAAAGTTCATTCTGAAAGCTGTGTGCAGACTGGATGTGTAAGATGTCCTAAGAGGCAGAAAATGTGGGAACCTGCCCACCATCAGGAAGTGAAGAGTCTCTCCGACAAGCAGAACTGTGAGCCAGTGAAATGTTAGAACTGCTGCCACGGGCAAAAATAGGAATTCTAAAAGGCCTAGGAGACAGCAGGGCAGCTTGAAAGAAGGTAGAGGGAGAAACCTGAGTTGTAGATTTTGAAGAAGCTGAAATAGGTAAGAATTAGATATTGCAGAGGGTGCCAAAAGTAAATGTGTCTGACCTTGTCTTCAGAGCATTCCTGGCCTCCGGGATATATTTGTATGCAGCTGTCATCTCCTATTTATAAATGAGCCTGGAGGGACTGTAGGTAGGGAGATGGGCAGAAGGACAATGGTGAGTCCATGCTGGGGCAAGAAAGAGGAGGGAGAGAATGGCAAAAAGTGTTCGCTATGCTGTATTTTGTACATCAGCTTAGCAACTCATTTTGACAACTTACCAATGTGCCAGGCACTGTGTTGGACACTTTGGAGGTGAGAAGAAGGTAGTAAGGAGGTAGAGGATTGAAAACTCAAGGTCTGTGAATACACAGAAGAAAAAGAATTTGCCTGGGTCAGGTCAGGGGAGGCTGAATTTGAGCATGGTGGACTTTAAAGAAAAATGGGAATTTTCCAGTCAAAAAAAAGGAGGGAAAATGGTACTCCAGGAAAAGGATAACTTGAGCTTGAAAAATCTGAGAGTATTTGGCAATGGTGAGAGTAGAGCGCACTGTGTATCAGAAACTGGGGCTGGAAAGCAGCGATAATACTAATAACTAACACTTGGCAGACACTTCTTGTGTGCCAGATACTGCTTAAGTGCTTCATTCAACATTATCTCAGCCTGTAAATGGCAGAGTCAGGGCCTGAGCCAAGGCAATCTGACTCCAGAACCCACACTTGGAAGCACAGGGCTGTTCCACATTGTCAAGGAGACTAAATGCCATGCTAAACTCCTGGGAGGGGATGAGGGCTTGGGAAAAATTTTATCATTTGAAAAATAACCCATTCAGATGGTACTTTAGAAAGTTCATTCTGAAAGCTGTGTGCAGACTGGATGTGTAAGATGTCCTAAGAGGCAGAAAATGTGGGAACCTGCCCACCATCAGGAAGTGAAGAGTCTCTCCGACAAGCAGAACTGTGAGCCAGTGAAATGTTAGAACTGCTGCCACGGGCAAAAATAGGAATTCTAAAAGGCCTAGGAGACAGCAGACAGCAGAGCTCACCTGGTTGACTGGAATGTGCCCATTTTAACTTGAAAGAAGGTAGAGTTGGCATGTCCAAGTTGAGATTTTTTTTTTTTTTTGCCTCTTGGCTGTGAAATGAGCCTGTTTTTGTCCCCAGATATATTGTTTGTGTCCCCTTTAAAATTCATGTTCACCCCAAACCTCAGAGCATGACCTTATTTGGAAATAGGGTCCTACGGATGTAATCAGTTAAGATGCGGTCAGTCTGGAGTAAAGTGGAGGCTGTCTAAATGTGATTTCACTGGTGTCCTTATAAGAAGAGTCAAAGAACCAGAGAGACTGATGTGGACACACAGAGAGAAGGCCCCATGAAGGCAGAGGCTAAGATAGGAATGAGGTGTCCACAAGCCAAGGAATGGTAAGGGTACCTGGTGACGACGGGCAGCTACAAGAGACAAGGAGGGATCCTCTCCTGGAGGCTTCACAAGGAGACTGACGCTGCCTGTGTCCACCTTGATTTTGGACTTCCAGCCTCCAGAACAGTGAGGTCATACATTTCAATTCTTTTAAGCCACGTTTGTGGTCATCTGTTACAGTAACCGTAAGAAACCTTCAGGGAGTCTGAGATATCAGAGACAACGTCGAGTCCACCTACCAGGATCCACGGTCATACTGCGGATGCTAACCACACTGTGAGCTGCATGTCAAGGTCATGGACTCTGGATTTCAAGTTCCCCGCCCCCACCACCACCACCACTTATTTACTGGGTGACCTTAGACAAGTTACTCAATTGCCTCATGCATTGAATTTCTTCGCTATGTGATTAATATGAGTTCCTGCCTTACAGAGTTGCTTTGAACATGAAATGGTTAGTACATTACCATTTAGAGCCGTGGCTCTGCTCCCCTTATTGTCACCGATGACCTCATTCACTGGGGTTTCGGGTGGAGAACAAGACACCCGAGACCTTTATCAGCTCCCCCTGCTCCAGCCAAGCACGTCCCTGCCTCTGAGCACTGGATCCTGAACGTTCAATGTTGCCGCGTACACTGCTCTGTTGGTGAGGGTGATGGGGGCTCCATACACAAATGTGCAGGGAGCCAGGCTGATGAAACCCATCTGAGATTCAGATAGTGTGGTGTCCCGGGGGCCTGTGCACCAGGCTGCTGCGAGGTTGTTTGCTCCACAGAACACAGTGCAAGTGCCAAGCGGTGCCAAGAGGCCGCAGCTGTTGGATCCCGGGAACCACATCTCCACGTCTCACAAGGCCCATTCAAATACAAGGGCCTGGAACGAGTTCCCAAATCATCACTTGGAAACTCTCGTTCCCAGACCTGGCCCAGCCTACTGTCACCGGAGAGCCACCAGTGAGTCTACCAACCCTTGGTCTCATGCTGGCAGTGGAAACACTTGAGAAGAAATTGAAGTTCTCTGGGATTCTTACCACACTAGCACGCCTGGGTTTCTTAGCACTTTTGTCTTCTCAAGATCCAAGCTTTTCTAGGTCTGGGAAGGCAGTCATTCCTTCCATTCCCAAGGGTCTGGCTTAGACTCACTCCCAAGGGTCTAACTGAGCTGAGGTCCATATATCAGCTTTATTTCCCAAAGAAAGGGCTCCCAAGGAAACTGTCATTGCTGTTTAGTCCTTAAGTCGTGTCTGATTCTTTGTGACCCCATGGACTGCAGCATGCCAGGCTTCTCTGTCCTTCACTCTAGACTTGAGGTCAAAATGGATCTTTATGCCCCTTTCCCTGCCTTAAAATCTGATGGGTCTCCCCATTGTGGTAAAGATGGCTGCAAACCCTTTGCCCCTTCTCCCATCACATGTAGGATCTATGGCCCCTTTTCTTGAATCTCGTAGGGTCTTTGGTGAACAGAATATGGGTAGAAGTGACACTATGCCAGTTTCCCCCCTTCTCCTGTCTTCTGGAGCACTCACTGTTAGAGTCCTGCGTGACTTGTGAGATGTCCAACTACCCTGCTGGAGGGACCACATAGTGAGGCTATGGTTGGACACAACCTAGCAATGGAACTGACCCAGACTCCATGGGGAGGAAGAGGTGCCAGCCTTCCAGCCATGCCCACTATGGTGCCAGGCCCCTGGGTGAAGTTGTCTGGAGATCCTCAACCCAGCCCACCCATCAGTTGATTATGACAGAGTAACCGTGGTCATTGCCACATGAAGCAAAATTTCCCAGCCAAATTCCTGATCAATAAAACTGTGATATATGATAAAATGGCTGTTGTTTTCAGCCACTAAGCTTTGGTTCTCAGCAAGAGATAATCAGAACATTTACCCACTCCCAGATGGAGATGCTAGATGCTGAGAATAGAGGTCAGGCTGGCAGAACAAGCAAGCACGCTCTGTTTGGCATAAATGAGACTCCAAGGCACCCGAGCCCGGAGTTCAGAAATGAGAGGAGCAATGAGCCCTCACTTGAAACTCTGTTCCCAGACCTGGCCCAGCCTACTGTCACCGGAGAGCCACCAGTGAGTCTACCAACCCTTGGTCTCATGCTGGCAGTGGAAACACTTGAGAAGAAATTGAAGTTCTCTGGGATTCTTACCACACTAGCACGCCTGGGTTTCTTAGCACTTTTGTCTTCTCAAGATCCAAGCTTTTCTAGGTCTGGGAAGGCAGTCATTCCTTCCATTCCCAAGGGTCTGGCTTAGACTCACTCCCAAGGGTCTAACTGAGCTGAGGTCCATATATCAGCTTTATTTCCCAAAGAAAGGGCTCCCAAGGAAACTGTCATTGCTGTTTAGTCCTTAAGTCGTGTCTGATTCTTTGTGACCCCATGGACTGCAGCATGCCAGGCTTCTCTGTCCTTCACTCTAGACTTGAGGTCAAAATGGATCTTTATGCCCCTTTCCCTGCCTTAAAATCTGATGGGTCTCCCCATTGTGGTAAAGATGGCTGCAAACCCTTTGCCCCTTCTCCCATCACATGTAGGATCTATGGCCCCTTTTCTTGAATCTCGTAGGGTCTTTGGTGAACAGAATATGGGTAGAAGTGACACTATGCCAGTTTCCCCCCTTCTCCTGTCTTCTGGAGCACTCACTGTTAGAGTCCTGCGTGACTTGTGAGATGTCCAACTACCCTGCTGGAGGGACCACATAGTGAGGCTATGGTTGGACACAACCTAGCAATGGAACTGACCCAGACTCCATGGGGAGGAAGAGGTGCCAGCCTTCCAGCCATGCCCACTATGGTGCCAGGCCCCTGGGTGAAGTTGTCTGGAGATCCTCAACCCAGCCCACCCATCAGTTGATTATGACAGAGTAACCGTGGTCATTGCCACATGAAGCAAAATTTCCCAGCCAAATTCCTGATCAATAAAACTGTGATATATGATAAAATGGCTGTTGTTTTCAGCCACTAAGCTTTGGTTCTCAGCAAGAGATAATCAGAACATTTACCCACTCCCAGATGGAGATGCTAGATGCTGAGAATAGAGGTCAGGCTGGCAGAACAAGCAAGCACGCTCTGTTTGTGATTCATAAAATGAGACTCCAAGGCACCCGAGCCCGGAGTTCAGAAATGAGAGGGGAGCAATGAGCCCAAGACTTTACAGGCATGGACCTGCCCCTGGTGTATGGACCCAGCAGGTGTCCTCCTCCTACCATTTTCACTGAGCAGATAAACCCCTCTCTGAAGGACTTCTTGAGAGGGCAGAAGTGTTTGCAGAAGGCTCTTCTTCTGATAAAACCTGAGAGCAGAGGAGTAAATATCATATGCTAACAGAAAAAAGCAGAAGCTAATTATTGGGCTTGACTTCTCAAGGCAAAGACATGCTTGGAACTGGTGAGACAGAATCTGGCAAAATACTAGATTTTTGCTCCCCAGTCTGTTTTTAACGCAGAGCAGGCCAGGTCCTGCTGTACGCTTTCTTGTCACTTTTTATTTCTCCCTGAGAATTCCTTTCAACATTATTATTAATCCTTCATAGGGTTATCTGTTTAATGTCTGTGCTAACCTACCCTGAAAGCTCCATGATGGCAGAGCATTTTTCTGCCACTGAGACAAATGCCATTTTTCTTTCCACTGAGTCCCCAGGGCCCAGCACAGTGTCTTGATCACCACAGATGCCCAGGAAGTATTTACTGAAATCCTGCAAGTATTTACTGAAACGAGCTACAAGGGGCTTCTCTTGTAGCTCAGTTATTAAGGAATCCACCTGCAATGCAGGAGACCTGGATTTGATTCCTGGGTCAGGAAGATCCCCTGAAGAAGGGTTAGGCTCCCACTCCAGTATTCTTGGATTTCTTTGATGGCTCAGCTGGTAAAGAATCCACCTGCAATGCGGGAGACCTGGGTTCAGTCCTTGGGTTGGGAACACACCCTGGAGAACGGGTAGAATACACACTCCAGTATTTTTGCCTGGAGAATTCCATGGCTTGTCCACAGGTCTTTGGAGGGAGAGGAAAATATTCAAAGAGTTGGACACAACTGAGTGGCTTGAATTGAATAAATAAATAAGGCATCCCTAATGTTTGACTTGTGGAGCCCTGATTTTACTCATTCCTCTGGTTCATCCTTTGAGTCAGCACCTCAGCCCTCTGCTCCTTGGCATCCACATGGAGTCCTTCCAGCAGGTTGCTGGCACTCCTGGCCTTTCCCTGTGACCCACGTGTAGGGCACTAGCTTTTCTTTAGTTTGCATTCAGCTGAACCATGTCAATGTGAGGACAAAACTGTAAATGCCAGGAGGCAGCTTCTCCTGTCCCCACCTTCTACTTCCAAGTTGGCTGTGTGACGCTAAGCAAGCCACCTAACAGATTGAACGCAGCCTTCTGTACATAAGCATCATCTCTGCTCTGCCAGTCCCACACAGCAGTTGTGGAAAGCCAATCAGAAAGTGAGACCAAGATTTTCATAAAGCTCTCCTTTAAACCATTAGCAGTGGAAATATATTCTCAGGACTGAAGTAAAACACAAACTTTTTTCCTGGTTCAGGACTTTTTTTTTTTAAACAACAGCTTTATTGACATAAAATCACATACTGTACAATTCAGCATTTAGAAGTTGCAATTCAGTGATTTTTATCTCCCTGAGAATTCCTTTCAACATTATTATTAATCCTTCATAGGGTTATCTGTTTAATGTCTGTGCTAACCTACCCTGAAAGCTCCATGATGGCAGAGCATTTTTCTGCCACTGAGACAAATGCCATTTTTCTTTCCACTGAGTCCCCAGGGCCCAGCACAGTGTCTTGATCACCACAGATGCCCAGGAAGTATTTACTGAAATCCTGCAAGTATTTACTGAAACGAGCTACAAGGGGCTTCTCTTGTAGCTCAGTTATTAAGGAATCCACCTGCAATGCAGGAGACCTGGATTTGATTCCTGGGTCAGGAAGATCCCCTGAAGAAGGGTTAGGCTCCCACTCCAGTATTCTTGGATTTCTTTGATGGCTCAGCTGGTAAAGAATCCACCTGCAATGCGGGAGACCTGGGTTCAGTCCTTGGGTTGGGAACACACCCTGGAGAACGGGTAGAATACACACTCCAGTATTTTTGCCTGGAGAATTCCATGGCTTGTCCACAGGTCTTTGGAGGGAGAGGAAAATATTCAAAGAGTTGGACACAACTGAGTGGCTTGAATTGAATAAATAAATAAGGCATCCCTAATGTTTGACTTGTGGAGCCCTGATTTTACTCATTCCTCTGGTTCATCCTTTGAGTCAGCACCTCAGCCCTCTGCTCCTTGGCATCCACATGGAGTCCTTCCAGCAGGTTGCTGGCACTCCTGGCCTTTCCCTGTGACCCACGTGTAGGGCACTAGCTTTTCTTTAGTTTGCATTCAGCTGAACCATGTCAATGTGAGGACAAAACTGTAAATGCCAGGAGGCAGCTTCTCCTGTCCCCACCTTCTACTTCCAAGTTGGCTGTGTGACGCTAAGCAAGCCACCTAACAGATTGAACGCAGCCTTCTGTACATAAGCATCATCTCTGCTCTGCCAGTCCCACACAGCAGTTGTGGAAAGCCAATCAGAAAGTGAGACCAAGATTTTCATAAAGCTCTCCTTTAAACCATTAGCAGTGGAAATATATTCTCAGGACTGAAGTAAAACACAAACTTTTTTCCTGGTTCAGGACTTTTTTTTTTTAAACAACAGCTTTATTGACATAAAATCACATACTGTACAATTCAGCATTTAGAAGTTGCAATTCAGTGATTTTTTAGTATACTCACAGAGTTGTGTAGCCATCACCACAATCAATTTTTGAACATTTTCATCTCTTCCAAACAAACCTCATACCCATAAATAGTTACTCTCCATTTCCCCATTGATGCCTCAGGTCTAGACAACTGCTAATCTACTTTCTGTCTCTATAAAGTTGCCATTTCTGCACATTTCATATAGATGGAATTGTACAAAATATGGCCTTTGTGCCTAGTTTCATTCACTTAACATAATGTTTTTAAAGTTCATCCATGTTGTACCAAATAATATTTCACTATATGAATATGTCATTGGCTAATGTACATTTCAACTGTTTCCATGTTTTGGTTATTCTGAATAAGACTGCTATGAACAGCTGTCTATAAGTTTTGATGTGACCTGTGTTTTCATTTCTCTTGAGAATATATGTAGGAGTAGAATTGCTGAGTTATAATGTAGCTCCATGTGTAACATCACTACCAGGGAAGTTGCTGCTTTGGCATTGGAAAAATGGGGCTGTTCTGAATGGCAGGGGCATGTGCATGTGTCCACATGTGTGCACACATGTGTGGGTGTGTTACACGTATGTGCTTCTGAGGTAGGCGGAGCAATTTTTGAATATAATTTTGTATTCAAAGTGCTTCTAGGCCAGTCAGTTCGTTATGACCTTGAAATTTCTACCTCTCTGCTCCTTTGGTTGAATGTTGTCCCTATGGGTTGATGGTCCTCACCAGTTTTTTCATCAATTGTGCACGTGTGTTTAGTCATTCCGTTGTGTCTGACTCTTTGTGAGCCCTTGAATTTTCCAGGCCAGAATACTGGAGTGGATTGGGTCATTCTTGGTACGAATAAAAGGCCTTCTGTACATAAGCATCATCTCTGCTCTGCCAGTCCCACACAGCAGTTGTGGAAAGCCAATCAGAAAGTGAGACCAAGATTTTCATAAAGCTCTCCTTTAAACCATTAGCAGTGGAAATATATTCTCAGGACTGAAGTAAAACACAAACTTTTTTCCTGGTTCAGGACTTTTTTTTTTTAAACAACAGCTTTATTGACATAAAATCACATACTGTACAATTCAGCATTTAGAAGTTGCAATTCAGTGATTTTTTAGTATACTCACAGAGTTGTGTAGCCATCACCACAATCAATTTTTGAACATTTTCATCTCTTCCAAACAAACCTCATACCCATAAATAGTTACTCTCCATTTCCCCATTGATGCCTCAGGTCTAGACAACTGCTAATCTACTTTCTGTCTCTATAAAGTTGCCATTTCTGCACATTTCATATAGATGGAATTGTACAAAATATGGCCTTTGTGCCTAGTTTCATTCACTTAACATAATGTTTTTAAAGTTCATCCATGTTGTACCAAATAATATTTCACTATATGAATATGTCATTGGCTAATGTACATTTCAACTGTTTCCATGTTTTGGTTATTCTGAATAAGACTGCTATGAACAGCTGTCTATAAGTTTTGATGTGACCTGTGTTTTCATTTCTCTTGAGAATATATGTAGGAGTAGAATTGCTGAGTTATAATGTAGCTCCATGTGTAACATCACTACCAGGGAAGTTGCTGCTTTGGCATTGGAAAAATGGGGCTGTTCTGAATGGCAGGGGCATGTGCATGTGTCCACATGTGTGCACACATGTGTGGGTGTGTTACACGTATGTGCTTCTGAGGTAGGCGGAGCAATTTTTGAATATAATTTTGTATTCAAAGTGCTTCTAGGCCAGTCAGTTCGTTATGACCTTGAAATTTCTACCTCTCTGCTCCTTTGGTTGAATGTTGTCCCTATGGGTTGATGGTCCTCACCAGTTTTTTCATCAATTGTGCACGTGTGTTTAGTCATTCCGTTGTGTCTGACTCTTTGTGAGCCCTTGGAATTTTCCAGGCCAGAATACTGGAGTGGAGTGGGTTGCCATTTCCTATTCCATGGGATCTTCCCAACCCAGGGATTGAACCCACATCTCTTACGTCTCAAGCATTGGCAGGCAGATTCGTTCACCATTGAACTGCTGGGAAGCCCCCCTCCATCAATTAGAAGACTGAAAAATTCAATGAAAGTGTTATACAAGAGTCAATTGGTTACATGAACTTGACAGGACAGAGTATTGTAAATGTGATTATTAGTTGTCATTGCATGTTATGTACCTTTTAGATCTGTGCCATTTATGATCAATATATGGACATATGCATGTGTACACATTCCCGCCCCCATTCCCCACCAAAAGTCATTGTTACACACGTACCAGTGTGTCTGTCAGTGTTTGAGTAACTGAACTGGGAGCTCTGGCAGAGGATGGGAGCAGAGAGGGAAGATGAGTGTTTAAATTTTCAGAACAAGACCAGGTAATTGCCAACTACAGACTGTAATCTTTCCACAGACCCTTGCCCTGCCCCTCAGTAGCAGTCCCTGACATCTCCTTGAGGGTCTGCTTCTTCTGGGCTTGAATTTGCTCCAGTAACTCTGAATCCCCTTCCTGTTTCAAGGGAATACCATTGAAGCAACCTCCTGATAATACCCTGACCTGATCCCAGAACAGGAAAGGCCTGATGTCCTATCCTGGAGCCCCACGTCCTGCATCCTAGAAGGTATTCATGACAAACACACATCAGGATGATTCTAATGTGCTTCTCTGCTGGCAAAACCAGCCCTTTGGGAAAGAATAATTTTTGGCAGGCACCAGAAAAATACCCTTGAGTTTCTAGGCTTTGCACAAGCTTCGAGTTGCTTCTTATGACGAGCACAGAGGCAAAGAGCCTGCTGACGTCACTGGAGTCAGCTGTCGTCTCTGGGGGTGCTGCTTCCCATCTTGAGGAATGTTAGCAGTGATGACAGTCTCTGATAATGCTCTGAGCATTTTCACAAGCCATTTCTGCAGGGCTAATGCAGTACTGCATGATCTAGTGGCTTTTTTAAAAATTTTTTTAAGGGTTTGGATTTAGTTCACCAATTCATTTTTCCTTTAAACAAGTGTGTTTTGGAAGGACTCTGGCGCAAGGACATTCCTGCCTGTCCTAGCAGGAGCTCTGTTCCTCTCTGTCCCTCCTGCCTGCTGCCTGCTTGAGGTGCCTGTCAGTCAGTCACCTAATAACTCAGAGGAAGCGCTATGACTTTAGCCTGGAAGACCCCAGGGGACCAGAGTACTGCAAAAAAGAAGAGGTGGAGAAAAGAAACCACGTGTTTCTTCTCCGATCCCAGGCTTGACATGGTTCACTCCTTCTGCCTCCAGCTCCCTCGAGCAATTAGGTTGTTGTCTGCAATCATCATCCTTCTGGAAGAATAAAGGTCTTTAGCTTCCACTTGACACTGGGATTGCTTCCTATTCAGTGTCCTTGGTCCCCGCACCCCACAGGTATGTGTTGAAATGTCAAATCTGCAGAGAAAGAAGTCTCACAGTGACAACTTTGAAAGAGAAAACCCTGCTACTAAATGTACAGAGATTTTTGGAGAACTGGTAAGATACATTTAATGATTAGTGCCATGAAAATTGGCATATTGATCTTTTTTCAGGGAAATAAAACTGATCAGGTGCTTACAGCACATTGTTGGATCAGTTCTGCTACATCTGATGAACTGAGAGCATTCTTCACTGGATACATGTTAACACCCTAATTGATATATTCCATCATTTAATTATAAGCCACAGGCTTACTTCTGGAGATAGCAGTTTAGTTTTTATTGGCAAGAGCTTCAGAGCTGAAGGTGTGTGATATTTCCCTAAAGCAACTGAAACTGAGACACAAGTGAGATCAACTGGAAAACACCTCTGACGTTTGGATCTTCAGGAGATGCCCCTAACCAAGGCTGTACCTGTGCAGTTCACATACAAATGGGAAAAACCCCAGTAACACGAGAGGCTCCCAAGTTATGACTGTGAGTGGTTTATTGTGGTTGACTTACAGTAAATTAGACTTTGGTCCAGTTTCCCAGGCACAGTGTTTTACCAGTCCCTGACTCACTACTTTCTCTGCCTAATTTGCTTTCCTGGTGTCACTGAGGAGAGTTTGAGCTTTCTAGGATGCAGAAAACTGGGGCAGACCCATTTCCCTGGAGGCTCATCTTTAAACAGTGCTGACAGCCTCACCAGGCTCTAGTCGTGAGATGCATGTCTCGCTTACCTTAAGTTCTCTCCCAGCTCTTCCTGCTGAGGCCGTTCTGACCTTGCCCAAATATTTGCAGGTGCAGACCGATCCTGAACAAATAATCGCCCACAGAGTTAAATTGTTCGTAGTGTTTAGTATTCTGCTAGCTTCTGCCTTGCATTTTGTGAGTTTGAAGTGCCGTGAGGAGCAAACATGTATGGGAGGGTGCCTATGGCAAAGAAGCAGGAGTGTCTGCCTTGAGAACTTCTGGTCCAGTTCAGCCCTACTCCCATCGCCTCCACCTAGCACCTGATGTGATTATTCATGCTCAAAATAGGAGTGTTGTCACGGCTCTTCTGCAGGTGGGAAGCTTTGTGGAAAGAGATTGCTTCTTTCCAGCTCCCCTCCCAAGGCCTTGAGTGCCAGATGGACGAATGCTGNCTGGTTTTTAGTTGGGCCAGGGTTGAGAACTGGTAAGATACATTTAATGATTAGTGCCATGAAAATTGGCATATTGATCTTTCAGGGAAATAAAACTGATCAGGTGCTTACAGCACATTGTTGGATCAGTTCTGCTACATCTGATGAACTGAGAGCATTCTTCACTGGATACATGTTAACACCCTAATTGATATATTCCATCATTTAATTATAAGCCACAGGCTTACTTCTGGAGATAGCAGTTTAGTTTTTATTGGCAAGAGCTTCAGAGCTGAAGGTGTGTGATATTTCCCTAAAGCAACTGAAACTGAGACACAAGTGAGATCAACTGGAAAACACCTCTGACGTTTGGATCTTCAGGAGATGCCCCTAACCAAGGCTGTACCTGTGCAGTTCACATACAAATGGGAAAAACCCCAGTAACACGAGAGGCTCCCAAGTTATGACTGTGAGTGGTTTATTGTGGTTGACTTACAGTAAATTAGACTTTGGTCCAGTTTCCCAGGCACAGTGTTTTACCAGTCCCTGACTCACTACTTTCTCTGCCTAATTTGCTTTCCTGGTGTCACTGAGGAGAGTTTGAGCTTTCTAGGATGCAGAAAACTGGGGCAGACCCATTTCCCTGGAGGCTCATCTTTAAACAGTGCTGACAGCCTCACCAGGCTCTAGTCGTGAGATGCATGTCTCGCTTACCTTAAGTTCTCTCCCAGCTCTTCCTGCTGAGGCCGTTCTGACCTTGCCCAAATATTTGCAGGTGCAGACCGATCCTGAACAAATAATCGCCCACAGAGTTAAATTGTTCGTAGTGTTTAGTATTCTGCTAGCTTCTGCCTTGCATTTTGTGAGTTTGAAGTGCCGTGAGGAGCAAACATGTATGGGAGGGTGCCTATGGCAAAGAAGCAGGAGTGTCTGCCTTGAGAACTTCTGGTCCAGTTCAGCCCTACTCCCATCGCCTCCACCTAGCACCTGATGTGATTATTCATGCTCAAAATAGGAGTGTTGTCACGGCTCTTCTGCAGGTGGGAAGCTTTGTGGAAAGAGATTGCTTCTTTCCAGCTCCCCTCCCAAGGCCTTGAGTGCCAGATGGACGAATGCTGTCTGATTGTAATGTGTGCTCAGGGTGGGTTGGGGAGGTGACAGCAAATTCCACTTGTTACCATGGTCAGAGGCAAGGCCCGGGCAGAACGGCTTGCCTGGGTTTCTCACTCCCAAAGCACAAGAATAGTGATGCTGGCAGTGTAGATATGCCAAAAGCAGCTGTGGAGTGCTTCCTTTAAGTGAAAAGGTGAAAGTTCTCTACTATTTAATAAGGAAAGAAAAATTCATATGCTGAGGATGTTAAGATCTACGGGAATAGCAAACCATTCCATCCATGAAATTTGAAGAAGGAAAAAGAAATTTGCGCTAGTGTTGCTGTTGCACCTCCAATTGCAAAAGTTATAGCCACAGGGACTTCCCTCGGGGCCCAGCCATGGAGGATCTGCCTGCCAATGCAGGGGACATGGGTTTGAACTCTGGTCCAGAATTCCACATGCCCGTGTGCCACAACTCCTGAAGCCCATGCTCCGCAGCAATAGAAGCCATGGCGATGACAAGCTGGCGTACCACAGTGAAGAACAGCTCCCCTCACCACAACGAGAGGAAACCTGTGTGCAGTGAGGAAGACCCAGCATGGCCAAAAATAAATAAATAAATAAACTTTACAGCCACAGTGTGTAATACTTGCTTAAGATGGAAAAGGCACGAAATTTGCACAAGATATTTCAAGAGAGAGACTGCATTCATGTAATTTTTATTACAGTGCATTGTTCTATTTTAGTTTTAGTGGTTGTTAACCTCTAACCGTGCCCAATTTATAAATTATACTTTATCATAGGTATGCATGACCTCTTTCCCCTATACATAGCATGTACAGGGTTTGGTAGTATTAGTGGTGTCAGGCATCCACAGGGGTCTTGGAGCATCCCCCATGGATAAGGGAGGTCTGGTCCAGGGTGGGCGGAGCTGCTACAAATAAATAACTCCCCCACATCACCTGGATAAATAATATATTAGAACTTCTGGTCCAGTTCAGCCCTACTCCCATCGCCTCCACCTAGCACCTGATGGGAAAGGGCCTTTGGTGGAAAGAGATTGCTTCTTTCCAGCTCCTCCCAAGGCCTTGAGTGCCAGATGGACGAATGCTGTCTGATTGTAATGTGTGCTCAGGGTGGGTTGGGAGGTGACAGCAAATTCCACTTGTTACCATGGTCAGAGGCAAGGCCCGGGCAGAACGGCTTGCCTGGGTTTCTCACTCCCAAAGCACAAGAATAGTGATGCTGGCAGTGTAGATATGCCAAAAGCAGCTGTGGAGTGCTTCCTTTAAGTGAAAAGGTGAAAGTTCTCTACTATTTAATAAGGAAAGAAAAATTCATATGCTGAGGATGTTAAGATCTACGGGAATAGCAAACCATTCCATCCATGAAATTTGAAGAAGGAAAAAGAAATTTGCGCTAGTGTTGCTGTTGCACCTCCAATTGCAAAAGTTATAGCCACAGGGACTTCCCTCGGGGCCCAGCCATGGAGGATCTGCCTGCCAATGCAGGGGACATGGGTTTGAACTCTGGTCCAGAATTCCACATGCCCGTGTGCCACAACTCCTGAAGCCCATGCTCCGCAGCAATAGAAGCCATGGCGATGACAAGCTGGCGTACCACAGTGAAGAACAGCTCCCCTCACCACAACGAGAGGAAACCTGTGTGCAGTGAGGAAGACCCAGCATGGCCAAAAATAAATAAATAAATAAACTTTACAGCCACAGTGTGTAATACTTGCTTAAGATGGAAAAGGCACGAAATTTGCACAAGATATTTCAAGAGAGAGACTGCATTCATGTAATTTTTATTACAGTGCATTGTTCTATTTTAGTTTTAGTGGTTGTTAACCTCTAACCGTGCCCAATTTATAAATTATACTTTATCATAGGTATGCATGACCTCTTTCCCCTATACATAGCATGTACAGGGTTTGGTAGTATTAGTGGTGTCAGGCATCCACAGGGGTCTTGGAGCATCCCCCATGGATAAGGGAGGTCTGGTCCAGGGTGGGCGGAGCTGCTACAAATAAATAACTCCCCCACATCACCTGGATAAATAATATATTAGTTTATTTCTCTCTTGTGTAACAGTCCAAAGTCACTCCCTTCTGTGTGGAACCTAGGCTGCTGGCTGACTCTTCCAAGGGCAGGCGTCTTGTCCTGTGTATTCCCTTTAGGAAGAGAGTCCGAGAAAAGGTCCTGGGGAAGCAGTTTTATTTTAGAACTTAATTTTGAGATCCATGGGCCTATGAAGACGTTTTGGGGAAAACTGTAACAGGGATTGGGGTGAAGCCAATGCAAGGGTGGTTATCAAGCTGGTCCCACTGTGGGAAACTGTGTCACCATCTCACTCACAAGATGTGGGACATTCTGAGGTGGTACGTATTAGTTTTCTGGGGCTGCCATGCCAAAGCACCACAAAAGGGTGGCTTAAACCTGAGAAAGGTGTTGTCTTAGTTCTGGAGGCTGGAAGTCTGAGATCAAGGTGTTGGCAGGGTTTATCTCTGAGGGCTGTGAGAAAGAATATTTTCTGGACCTCTCTCCCAGCTTTTAGTGATTTGGCAATCTTTGGTGGCCCTTGTTTTACAGAAGCATCACCCTAATCTCTACGTTTATGTTCACATGAGGGTCTCCATGTATGTATGTCTGTCTGAGGGTGTTTCCCAATTTCCCTATTTTATAAGGACAGCAATGTTTATAAAGGACATAGAGGTTCATCCTAATGGTCATCTGCCAAGATCCTATTTCCAAATAAGATGACATTCACAGGTACGTAAGACTTAGGACGTCAACATCCTTTTTGAGGACACAATTTAACCCATAAGGAGTCACACAGACTCTACTTCAGAATTGTCTGTCCAAGGAACCAAAGAAGGAAACACAGGCCTCCAATGTCAATGCCCCAGGGGCGTAAATGTTCCTATTTTTCCAGATTGCATTGTGTGAGTGGCCAGTGGCTCCCGCTGGCACCCCGAATGGCAGCTTCAGAGGCTCTCCAGCACAGAAAGTGAAAGATACACCGAGCAACAGAGAGGGCACAGCTCTGGGAGCTCTCAGAGTAAAAGCTGGGCTCAGAAGATGTGAGATGAGGCCAGGAGGCATCTGACAGGGTGGGTGAGGTGCTCCTATAATCCCCTGCTCACACCCTGATGCTAGCCCTGCTTGTCTGCCCCTCTTACTGGACTGGAAGCTCCATGAGGGCAAAGTCACTCTTCTGTGTGGAACTTGTCACTCTTCCAAGGGCAGGCGTCTTGTCCTGTGTATTCCCTTTAGGAAGAGAGTCCGAGAAAAGGTCCTGGGGAAGCAGTTTTATTTTAGAACTTAATTTTGAGATCCATGGGCCTATGAAGACGTTTTGGGGAAAACTGTAACAGGGATTGGGGTGAAGCCAATGCAAGGGTGGTTATCAAGCTGGTCCCACTGTGGGAAACTGTGTCACCATCTCACTCACAAGATGTGGGACATTCTGAGGTGGTACGTATTAGTTTTCTGGGGCTGCCATGCCAAAGCACCACAAAAGGGTGGCTTAAACCTGAGAAAGGTGTTGTCTTAGTTCTGGAGGCTGGAAGTCTGAGATCAAGGTGTTGGCAGGGTTTATCTCTGAGGGCTGTGAGAAAGAATATTTTCTGGACCTCTCTCCCAGCTTTTAGTGATTTGGCAATCTTTGGTGGCCCTTGTTTTACAGAAGCATCACCCTAATCTCTACGTTTATGTTCACATGAGGGTCTCCATGTATGTATGTCTGTCTGAGGGTGTTTCCCAATTTCCCTATTTTATAAGGACAGCAATGTTTATAAAGGACATAGAGGTTCATCCTAATGGTCATCTGCCAAGATCCTATTTCCAAATAAGATGACATTCACAGGTACGTAAGACTTAGGACGTCAACATCCTTTTTGAGGACACAATTTAACCCATAAGGAGTCACACAGACTCTACTTCAGAATTGTCTGTCCAAGGAACCAAAGAAGGAAACACAGGCCTCCAATGTCAATGCCCCAGGGGCGTAAATGTTCCTATTTTTCCAGATTGCATTGTGTGAGTGGCCAGTGGCTCCCGCTGGCACCCCGAATGGCAGCTTCAGAGGCTCTCCAGCACAGAAAGTGAAAGATACACCGAGCAACAGAGAGGGCACAGCTCTGGGAGCTCTCAGAGTAAAAGCTGGGCTCAGAAGATGTGAGATGAGGCCAGGAGGCATCTGACAGGGTGGGTGAGGTGCTCCTATAATCCCCTGCTCACACCCTGATGCTAGCCCTGCTTGTCTGCCCCTCTTACTGGACTGGAAGCTCCATGAGGGCAAATTCACGCTGGTCTTTTTCACTCTTGTATCTCTGGGTACAGCAGAATGCCTGGCACAAGAAAAGTGATTATTCATACTGAAAGCATGCAGGAATGTGGGGATGTGTGTCTAGTCCCTAGATCTCTATTAAGGCTCGATGTTTTGGAGACTTGAAGTAGCCACAGAAGGCTGTTTAAGTGAACTGGGGAGATAGGATTCTCCAGTAACCATTTCCCACCCACAGTTAAACCTTTGGAAAGGTGAGAAAGCATGACCTGCATCCTCTTCTCCCCACTCCCCACTCTGGACTCACCCCCTCCCTCTGCCTTCTAGTTAATTCCTGAGGGATGGAAGTACAGCAAGGCATTTAATTTCTGCTTAAGTTGATGTTTCTCAACTTTCATTTTGTGTGTGTGAACCCACTGTATATGTCCATATAATATGACTTCCAGGTATTTTAATAATCGGATCCCTTTGGCAGGATTCAGGATGGAGACTGCGTGGAACAAATGCCGCTGTAACAGGTTTCTGCGCATTACCATTATCACAGTCTCCTTCATTTCAGCACAGGCTTGCAGAGAGAGAAGAGAGGTCATCTGTAAAACGCTCATTTAAAAGTAATTTCTAAGCATCTGTCTGCACTGAGCGCTGCATTAGGTACTAAGTGTACGGAACTTGTTCAATTGTGATCCTAAGAAGGTCGAGCCAGAGCTTTTACCGGTTCCGCTCAGACTGGGTGAACAGGGACACTGTGACCCGCCTCTAGGAGTCACTCATTAACAAAACAGAAAAATAAATCTGTTTTGTCCTGATCTGTAAAACCCGCCTACTTTTGACACAAGCAGGGGTCATGGCTCGCTGGCACCGAATGGCAGCTTCAGAGGCTCTCCAGCACAGAAAGTGAAAGATACACCGAGCAACAGAGGGCACAGCTCTGGGAGCTCTCAGAGTAAAAGCTGGGCTCAGAAGATGTGAGATGAGGCCAGGAGGCATCTGACAGGGTGGGTGAGGTGCTCCTATAATCCCCTGCTCACACCCTGATGCTAGCCCTGCTTGTCTGCCCCTCTTACTGGACTGGAAGCTCCATGAGGGCAAATTCACGCTGGTCTTTTTCACTCTTGTATCTCTGGGTACAGCAGAATGTCTGGCACAAGAAAAGTGATTATTCATACTGAAAGCATGCAGGAATGTGGGGATGTGTGTCTAGTCCCTAGATCTCTATTAAGGCTCGATGTTTTGGAGACTTGAAGTAGCCACAGAAGGCTGTTTAAGTGAACTGGGGAGATAGGATTCTCCAGTAACCATTTCCCACCCACAGTTAAACCTTTGGAAAGGTGAGAAAGCATGACCTGCATCCTCTTCTCCCCACTCCCCACTCTGGACTCACCCTCTCCCCTCTGCCTTCTAGTTAATTCCTGAGGGATGGAAGTACAGCAAGGCATTTAATTTCTGCTTAAGTTGATGTTTCTCAACTTTCATGTGTGTGTGTGTGAACCCACTGTATATGTCCATATAATATGACTTCCAGGTATTTTAATAATCGGATCCCTTTGGCAGGATTCAGGATGGAGACTGCGTGGAACAAATGCCGCTGTAACAGGTTTCTGCGCATTACCATTATCACAGTCTCCTTCATTTCAGCACAGGCTTGCAGAGAGAGAAGAGAGGTCATCTGTAAAACGCTCATTTAAAAGTAATTTCTAAGCATCTGTCTGCACTGAGCGCTGCATTAGGTACTAAGTGTACGGAACTTGTTCAATTGTGATCCTAAGAAGGTCGAGCCAGAGCTTTTACCGGTTCCGCTCAGACTGGGTGAACAGGGACACTGTGACCCGCCTCTAGGAGTCACTCATTAACAAAACAGAAAAATAAATCTGTTTTGTCCTGATCTGTAAAAATGCGTCAGGTTTCCGCCCCTGGAACTTGAGTTAGACACAAGCGCATGGATCTCTTGCACCTCCTTGGGGGGTCTTACTTGCCATCCCGCTTCTCCACAGTGGGTCCCTGGAGCCTCTGCACCCTCTGGTGGTCTCAGGGGGTGAGGGGAAGAGCCTTGTGTGGTTGTGCAAGAAGGGAAATGGAGGTGTCAGGTCAGTTTGTTTCTCTTGCTTGGTTCTTGTCTCATCACAACAAAAAATTGAAACCACAGACTAAAGGGTTTAGATAGACAAGTCAGAATTTTTTTTTGGTAGTGGTGGGGGAGGGGGGCTCTTCTATTGGTCTTTCTTTTATTTATTTTCATCCGTCTTCATTCCTTGGCCCGCACGGGCCCCTCCCACCGCAGTGGCCCGTCCCGTCGCAGAGCACAAGCTCTGGGCTCGGTAACTGGACACAGCCGTCCAACCGCTCCGCAGCACGGGGGATTTGAACCCAGGCCAGGGATCGAACTGGAGCTCCTTGCACCACAAGATGGTGTCCTTAACCACTGGACCACCAGGGAAGCCACAAATGTTTTAATAGACAGATACTCCAAAGACATGGGAGCAGGCCGACCCCAAAGGAATCGTTCTCCTTTTCCCCTCTTGGCTCCCCCACACTTTTTTTTCTTTTAAAAATATTCTTTATTTTGAAATAATTATAGACTCACAGAAGTTTTGCCAAAAAAAAGAAAAAAGAAAACCCGTATAGAAAGCCTTCAACCAGATTTCCTAATGTTCACATTTTACATATGCATAGAAAAATTATCAAAATCAGAAATTAATATTGATGCGGTACTATTAATTAATCCATGTATTTTAATTGAATTTCACCATTTATCGTAGTAACCTCCTTTTCCTGTTCCAGCATCCCATTCTGGATATGGCATTTGGCCGTCATTACTCCTCCGTCTCCTCCAGGCTGAGAATTCTTCAAGGTTTTTGGGTCTTGCCCAAGGGTGACACTATTGGAGATACTGGTCAGGTTTCACAGAATGTCTGTCAATTTGTCTGCTGTTTTCCTATGTTTTAGATGGAAGTTACACATTTTTGGCAATAATTTGTTGTTGTTCAGTCCCTAAGTCATGTCTTTTTGATACTCCATGAATTGCAGCATGCCAGGCTTCCCTATCCTTCACCAACTCCCTGAGCTTGCTCAACTTCATTGAGTCAGTGATGCCATCCAACCATCTCATCCTCTGTCATCCTCTTCCGCTTCTGCCTTCTCTCTTTCCCCAAATCAGGATCTTTTCCAGTGAGTCATCTCTTTGCATCAGGTGGCCAAAGTACTGGAGCTTCAGCATCAGCATCAGTCCTTCCAATGAATATTCAGGTTGCTTTCCTTTAGGATTGACTGAGCTCCTTGCTGTCCAAGGGACTCTCAAGAGTCTTCTCCAACAGCAAAGTTTGAAAGCACCAATTATTCAGCGCTCAGTCTTCTTTAAGGTCCAACTCTTACATCGGCACACGACTAGTGAAAAAAACCATATGTTGGATTATACAGACATTTGTAGGCAGCAGACAGTGTGCAATAATCCTCAGGAACTTTAACTGAATTTTAACCAATTATAATGAAAGCTAAAGGCTGGTTCAGTTCACTTTTCATCATACAATGTATCTGTGTTTTAAGAAGCTCATCTATGGCAAAGTATAATTTCGCTGGCTTCCAAGGGGTGTTTCCCTTCTGTGAATAGTGTTCCTTTACACAGTTATGTGAGTTTTATCACATTTATATGCACATACAAGGCATTCTCTAAAATAGTTTTTATTTTTAAAAAAAAACTTAAGAGACACAATTTGAGATGATATTGAGATGAATTTCTTTTAGCTTTTGCTTTTGATACATAAAACTAACTTTTAGAGATAAGCCCTTTCCATGGCCCCTCCTCCAGGAGGCTCTGATTCATTTGGGCTCAAGCATTTGCATTTTAAATTCATCAGAAAATTCTGATGAGCAGCCAGCTGTGGGAATCACCTATTCTAGTCACGGCTTCTAGAGTTATAATCCCAACTTTGGTTACATCAGCATTTTATTTTCATTGAAGAAGAGGCAAACATTTTAGTAAGAAGTAAATTATGTTTTATTAACAAAAGCAAGTATTAAATTACTGACCTCTTGCTATTACCATACACTGGAGAGGAACTTCTTAAGAATTAAAAATAATTTAAAATTATTAAAATTTTAAAAATTAAAAAATTAAAATTAAAAAAATAAGTAAAAACTTAGTATAGTCTTCATTGATAAGTTATAGAACATCCTCACGTTCTAAATTCACAGAAACTGAAGCTAAAAGAGGTTGAAGAGATTATATGAGTCACTAGTTCACAAGACTAAGTGGAGGAATATGGTTAGAATAAAAGTATCTCTAACTCTGGAAGGAATCCTATTTCTGAACGACTACCCTAAGTTGCCAGTTTATGGGATGCGGGTTGATTCCAGAGTTTATCAGCTTCTTTTTGCCTTTTGAAGATAAGACGTCCTCCTTATTATTAGTGGGAGAGCAATAAGCCGTAGTGGACACTTTCTGCAGTAGCCAAGCACACTAAAAATCTATTTATCTAATTCCTATTTATCTGAGAAAACCATATGTTGGATTATACAGACATTTGTAGGCAGCAGACAGTGTGCAATAATCCTCAGGAACTTTAACTGAATTTTAACCAATTATAATGAAAGCTAAAGGCTGGTTCAGTTCACTTTTCATCATACAATGTATCTGTGTTTTAAGAAGCTCATCTATGGCAAAGTATAATTTCGCTGGCTTCCAAGGGGTGTTTCCCTTCTGTGAATAGTGTTCCTTTACACAGTTATGTGAGTTTTATCACATTTATATGCACATACAAGGCATTCTCTAAAATAGTTTTTATTTTTTAAAAAAGAACTTAAGAGACACAATTTGAGATGATATTGAGATGAATTTCTTTTAGCTTTTGCTTTTGATACATAAAACTAACTTTTAGAGATAAGCTTCTTGCCATGGCCCCTCCTCCAGGAGGCTCTGATTCATTTGGGCTCAAGCATTTGCATTTTAAATTCATCAGAAAATTCTGATGAGCAGCCAGCTGTGGGAATCACCTATTCTAGTCACGGCTTCTAGAGTTATAATCCCAACTTTGGTTACATCAGCATTTTATTTTCATTGAAGAAGAGGCAAACATTTTAGTAAGAAGTAAATTATGTTTTATTAACAAAAGCAAGTATTAAATTACTGACCTCTTGCTATTACCATACACTGGAGAGGAACTTCTTAAGAATTAAAAATAATTTAAAATTTTTAAAAATTTTTAAAAAATTAAAAATTAAAATTAAAAAATAAGTAAAAACTTAGTATAGTCTTCATTGATAAGTTATAGAACATCCTCACGTTCTAAATTCACAGAAACTGAAGCTAAAAGAGGTTGAAGAGATTATATGAGTCACTAGTTCACAAGACTAAGTGGAGGAATATGGTTAGAATAAAAGTATCTCTAACTCTGGAAGGAATCCTATTTCTGAACGACTACCCTAAGTTGCCAGTTTATGGGATGCGGGTTGATTCCAGAGTTTATCAGCTTCTTTTTGCCTTTTGAAGATAAGACGTCCTCCTTATTATTAGTGGGAGAGCAATAAGCCGTAGTGGACACTTTCTGCAGTAGCCAAGCACACTAAAAAAATCTATTTATCTATTTATTTATCTGCCAAACAACTTTAGGCCTTTATTCAGACAACAAAAACTGAGAAGAAGGTCAAAGCAAAGCCTATGCGTTCCTAAATATTTGAACCAATGTTTTGAGCCAGGATTGATTTAAATTTATTACCTAAAAGTAATACCTTTTATCACACAGTTAATGTATCCATTTAACTATACCCATAGGGTGTTCCTTCTGTTTGTACTGTCATAAATCATTGAAAGACTGTTAATAGTAACACTGACTTAGTCACTCGCATGCCTCTGTTGCTAATGGGAATTATAAAAATAGATGGAGGTGTGAAGAAATGTGTTTTCTGAAACTTGCCAGGCTTGAGTAGAGCAGAGGCACAAACCTGGAACGTGAAGCCCATGGACACATTTGGGATGAGACTACTGACAACTATTCCATCACCTTGCTTCTGCGTGGCTCTATATGAAGAGCTTGAGTTTATTTTTGGATAGCCCTCTGAGGCCGGCATTTTGGCCTCTGCCTTCAGGTGAGGAGACATATGCAGCTTCTAGGTCAGAGCATCTTCCTCCCATTACAGCTGCCTCTGGGCCCAGAAGGACCACTACCTGGTGCTGGCCATTTTTGTCTTACCCCTACCCATCCTCATAAGGCCTTTATATCCCGTGATTTACCTATGTGCTTGATTTGAAGGGAGCTGGACTGAGATTCCGCATCGCTCCAGGCTGCACACACATACTTCAGTTGCTGGTCAAAGGAAACAGAGAAACTGAATGGTCATTCGGCTCCACAGAGGGGAATTTGCCATAAATTCTCAGCCTTTCCATAGCTCTGCTTTATGAGGGTGTGAGCCAGGGGTATTTTTCTTCATTTCCTAACAGTGCTCACGCAAAGATGATTGCTTTGTAATGGTTAGTTTTCTTGGCACTGTAGCTGAATTAAATGAAGACCAAGAGGGATTTGGACGGGAGGGAGTGGGAGAGGGAGCAGCTCTTTGCCTTGGATCCACCTCTCGGCCCAGTTTCCTGTATTTAATGAACACAGTGGTGAACATAAGAATTGACCCACATGCTGTGGGCCTCCACAGAGTCAGGGCAGGGCTTTCAGAAATGAAGAAAAATATCATTTAAAGTGTTTCTGAAATTGAGTCGCTCCTTTTTCTTCCCCCAGCAAACCCGTGCAGCAACTACTCGTGATTTTCTGGTTGTAACTAGGTTGAGGGGAGGAGGAGAGACATATGAAGTGTTTTTTAGGTCTTTGTGTTTTATTAACCTGTAAGTGGGTTAATTTTATTGCACTTCCAATTCCAATTTATCTGCATCTCCAGGACTAAATGGAAGCTGGAGTCAATGAGTGTTCAGTTCATATGGGGCTGGAAGCTGTGAAGAAGGGGAGAACTACAGGAATTTCATGTCAGAACGAGACACAGGCTTGGAAAAGCTTCTGAGACAATCATCAGAGTTCTGTGGAGACTGGAAAGTGCTTTGTCCTGAAACGGTTGGCCCAGTGGAGTCTGAGCACTCCAAGGAAAAAGAATGATATCAGCCTTGTGGGTAATTCTCATCTCTCTGGTGCCTTGGAGGCCAAGGAAAGCTGAATAAGAGGGTTGAGGGGTGGAGGGGGTAGGGGGGGATGGCAAAGGCAGCCCTCTACTGAGACTGATGGCGTGCTGGCTGCCTTCCTCCACAGCCTCAGCAGGATCTGCTTTTGTACCACCAGCCTTGGTGGAAGAGACCATTTCCTCTTCATTACCAACCAGCCCCAGCCCCACTGAGCCAATAGAGAAAAAGAACATGCACGTGAGAAATTCCAGCAGCTAGAGAAAGATAAATCAAACAACAGAACACAATCTTAGCTGGAGGAAATAGAAATATAATAAGAGAACCTAGAGAGATTGAAGTGCAATACAAAAGGAATATCTAATAGAAAAAAATTTCATTGATCAGTTCAGCTGGTATAACTGAAAGAGTTAATGGTCACTACGGCAAGTCCTCTACATAGGAACCTTCATGTTGTGAACTTTCAAAGATACAAATATGCATCTGTATGTCCTCAGGTAGGCTTTCTGTCCGTAGATCTGAAATACAAAGAAGTCTCCAGCCCTTGGGCAGCAGTGTTAAGAGCTGAAGAGGGACCAAGTCAAGATGAAAGAATTCCAGGTAAGCAAATTTCCTGTATTTAATGAACACAGTGGTGAACATAAGAATTGACCCACATGCTGTGGGCCTCCACAGAGTCAGGGCAGGGCTTTCAGAAATGAAGAAAAATATCATTTAAAGTGTTTCTGAAATTGAGTCGCTCCTTTTTCTTCCCCAGCAAACCCTGCAGCAACTACTCGTGATTTTCTGGTTGTAACTAGGTTGAGGGGAGGAGGAGAGACATATGAAGTGTTTTTTAGGTCTTTGTGTTTTATTAACCTGTAAGTGGGTTAATTTTATTGCACTTCCAATTCCAATTTATCTGCATCTCCAGGACTAAATGGAAGCTGGAGTCAATGAGTGTTCAGTTCATATGGGGCTGGAAGCTGTGAAGAAGGGGAGAACTACAGGAATTTCATGTCAGAACGAGACACAGGCTTGGAAAAGCTTCTGAGACAATCATCAGAGTTCTGTGGAGACTGGAAAGTGCTTTGTCCTGAAACGGTTGGCCCAGTGGAGTCTGAGCACTCCAAGGAAAAAGAATGATATCAGCCTTGTGGGTAATTCTCATCTCTCTGGTGCCTTGGAGGCCAAGGAAAGCTGAATAAGAGGGTTGAGGGGTGGAGGGGGTAGGGGGGGATGGCAAAGGCAGCCCTCTACTGAGACTGATGGAGTGCTGGCTGCCTTCCCTCCACAGCCTCAGCAGGATCTGCTTTTGTACCACCAGCCTTGGTGGAAGAGACCATTTCCTCTTCATTACCAACCAGCCCCAGCCCCACTGAGCCAATAGAGAAAAAGAACATGCACGTGAGAAATTCCAGCAGCTAGAGAAAGATAAATCAAACAACAGAACACAATCTTAGCTGGAGGAAATAGAAATATAATAAGAGAACCTAGAGAGATTGAAGTGCAATACAAAAGGAATATCTAATAGAAAAAAATTTCATTGATCAGTTCAGCTGGTATAACTGAAAGAGTTAATGGTCACTACGGCAAGTCCTCTACATAGGAACCTTCATGTTGTGAACTTTCAAAGATACAAATATGCATCTGTATGTCCTCAGGTAGGCTTTCTGTCCGTAGATCTGAAATACAAAGAAGTCTCCAGCCCTTGGGCAGCAGTGTTAAGAGCTGAAGAGGGACCAAGTCAAGATGAAAGAATTCCCAAGGGAAACAGGCCCTAAGACTAAATGGGTTCATAGATGAAAGGAAGTTACAATGTTATTTAAACTTTTCTTGGTCATAGAAAAACGTATAAACTGAATTCACCTAATGGAGTCAACCTAATACAAATACTCTCAACTCTAATAAAGGAGGAATAATTGGAAATTCTAAAGTATAAATTAATCTAATATGAATGCTCAGAATAAATGCAAAACTCAAAGCAAGTATCAAAAAGAATCTAGAGAAGTTTTAAAAGAATACTACACTGTACATTAGATTTATTCAAAGATTGCAAGAATAGATGGAAATAAGATACCTACCAAAATAACTCATTACATCTGCAAATTAGAATATGATATATATACAAGTATTAAAACCTGTCTTTTTCTTCAAGTAAGCAGCAGAAATGGTAAAATTCATTTATAATAGCTTTAAATACTATAACATATTGTAATTAAGTATATTAAGAAATACAATGAATCTATCAATATGTGAAGAAAACTGTAAAACCTTACTGAGGAACACATAACAATCTCTGAATATTTGGAAAGGCTTTTTTTTTTCAAAGTAAAAAGTTTAGCGCAATAAAGGTAATTTCTTCAGAACTCATACAAATTCTTACACAAATTTTAGGAATTCTTGTCAGTATTCCAAGAGAGAGTTTTTATCTTGGGAATTAGACAAAATAAGTCTTACAGTTTAAATAGAAGAAAAGGTTTTATGTAAGAGAAAAATGGAGGCCTTTCCTTAGCAGATATCATCACCATCTTTGAAGACAATGAGACTACAATTACATATTACTTGCACAGAGTTGACAAAGAGATTCATGGAACAGAATAGATAATCCAGGTATAGAGCTTGATGTATATGAGAATCTAGTGTATTCCAGAAGTGGCACTTTAATTCAGCCAGGAAAGGCTGGATTAATAATATGGTCTTGGGATTCCTGGTTCTCCAACTAGAGGAAACCAGTGTTGGATCACTTTATATGCACACAATAATGCAAATCTTAAAAAAAAAAAAAAAAAAACATAAGATTTCGCGTGTCTGGTACAAGAGAGATCTTAGAAACTTCAAGCTGTAAAAAAGCAGAAAAAAAAGATTTCACCAAGCATAAGGAAATAAAAACTAAGTCCATGATACCCACAGAAAAAACAGCAAGTGGACTTGGTGAAGTTATGTTTCCCAACCTTGGAGAAGTGGCCCTTGGTAGGAGATACTCTATGCATTCCGGCAACATGCTCTCCTCTAATCACCCAGGCTCTATGCTCTAGGAGTTCCCCTTAGGAGGGTGCATGGGTCCTTCTCTTGTGGTGGGCTGACTATGTGGGCAATCTGGTAGGCTTGGCACCCCAGTCTAGTTGGTGCCAGGTCTTACCTTATGAGAGGCTGCTACTTGGTAAGGACTAGTCACAGGACTGACTGTAAATAGATGGAAATAAGATACCTACCAAAATAACTCATTACATCTGCAAATTAGAATATGATATATATACAAGTATTAAAACCTGTCTTTTTCTTCAAGTAAGCAGCAGAAATGGTAAAATTCATTTATAATAGCTTTAAATACTATAACATATTGTAATTAAGTATATTAAGAAATACAATGAATCTATCAATATGTGAAGAAAACTGTAAAACCTTACTGAGGAACACATAACAATCTCTGAATATTTGGAAAGGCTTTTTTTTTTCAAAGTAAAAAGTTTAGCGCAATAAAGGTAATTTCTTCAGAACTCATACAAATTCTTACACAAATTTTAGGAATTCTTGTCAGTATTCCAAGAGAGAGTTTTTATCTTGGGAATTAGACAAAATAAGTCTTACAGTTTAAATAGAAGAAAAGGTTTTATGTAAGAGAAAAATGGAGGCCTTTCCTTAGCAGATATCATCACCATCTTTGAAGACAATGAGACTACAATTACATATTACTTGCACAGAGTTGACAAAGAGATTCATGGAACAGAATAGATAATCCAGGTATAGAGCTTGATGTATATGAGAATCTAGTGTATTCCAGAAGTGGCACTTTAATTCAGCCAGGAAAGGCTGGATTAATAATATGGTCTTGGGATTCCTGGTTCTCCAACTAGAGGAAACCAGTGTTGGATCACTTTATATGCACACAATAATGCAAATCTTAAAAAGAAAAGAAAAAAAAAAACATAAGATTTCGCGTGTCTGGTACAAGAGAGATCTTAGAAACTTCAAGCTGTAAAAAAGCAGAAAAAAAAGATTTCACCAAGCATAAGGAAATAAAAACTAAGTCCATGATACCCACAGAAAAAAACAGCAAGTGGACTTGGTGAAGTTATGTTTCCCAACCTTGGAGAAGTGGCCCTTGGTAGGAGATACTCTATGCATTCCGGCAACATGCTCTCCTCTAATCACCCAGGCTCTATGCTCTAGGAGTTCCCCTTAGGAGGGTGCATGGGTCCTTCTCTTGTGGTGGGCTGACTATGTGGGCAATCTGGTAGGCTTGGCACACCCAGTCTAGTTGGTGCCAGGTCTTACCTTATGAGAGGCTGCTACTTGGTAAGGACTAGTCACAGGACTGACTGTAAACCCCCAGGGGACCCTGGGGCTAATGCTGGCTCATTGTAGGTAGAGTCAGGGTCCAGAAGACTCCAGGGCTGTTGCCCACACATTGGTGGGTGAAGCCAGTTGCTGGGGTTAGTGCTGGACTAATGGCAGGCAGAGCCAGGTCCTGGAATCTGGCTGGAAGGCTCAGGGATTTTAGAGCTTCTGTCAGATCTCTGATCGGGGAAACCAGTTCCTGACACAGTTCAGTCTAGGGCCCAGGGTGTCCTGAGGCTTGTGTTGTCCTGCTACGGGGCAGGGCTAGAGCTCAGCTGGTTCAGGGTAGGGTCTGGCTTGTTGTGGGTATGTTGGGTCCTCAGGCTATATGCCAATGGTTTTCTTCTATCTGATGTCTGCCCCCTGTGGATGAGGCTGGTCCAGAAGCTAGAGCAGGCTTCTCACAGGGTAGTGCCAGTGTCTGCCTACAGGTAGGTTGTGCAGGGCTGTGTCTAGGTGGGTGTCTAGAGGTGGTTGTGGGCTTGAACCATCTTTAGGCAGCCTGTCTGCTTATGGGTGGGGCTGTGTCCCTGCTCAGTAAGTTGCTTGGCCTGAGTTTTCCACTTCTGGTGCCTACAGGCTATTGGGTGGGGTCAGTTCTTGTCTCTAATGGGCTAGAGGGAGGATTTTACAATGGCATCCTCCAGTACCAGTGTCTATGCAGTAGAAGTAGCTCCCCTACCAGCAGCTAGGTCTGACCCATGTTCCTTCAAATGGGAAAGGAAAAAGGGAAGAAAAAGCTGGTGGATGGGGCTGCCAGAGGCTCTGCCGATCTAGCGTAATTGGCAGAACCAAGTTGATTATGATCAGGATTGCAGCTAGCCAGCTCTGACAATTATGGCTTTACTAAAACCATAAGCTGTTTTGAGGCCAGACTTCAAAGTAAAGATGGAGGTAGATACACCAGATGTGAGCAGGTCAGACTGGCACACCAGAGGACTCTATGCTAAGTTTTAAAATAATCCAGTTACTGATAGAGTGGGTCTGAAAATGTTGTTTAGGAAAACTAAAAAGTCCTAGGAAGCTATTCTTCTTCCCTGTTCTAGACCTGAGTACACCTTGAATTGTTCCAATGCTAATATTAACTTTCATTTAAAAAAGTGTTGAAATTGAAAAATCTTCTGTTCTAGCACCAGATCATTCTTATTAATGCCAAGGCTTTCTCAGTGAATAAAGAAAGGGGAACCTGGTGTGTCTGTTGCACCTTTACAATTGTGCAGTCCCAGAAGAGATTTCATGTTTATTTATAGAAAGAGAATCCATCTCTTGGTCTCTGCAATCCCTGCTGCTTATGGCTGCTTACCAGTGTGAAAGTGTTGCCTTGGTTAATCAGGAGGGGAGGTACATCTGCCTTCCAATAATTACCTCCTGCCTGGCCCTGAGCCCTGGCAGGATGGGCAGTTTGGTGGGGGTGCTGGGGAGGAGGGAAGTCCTGAAGCAGAGGTCAAGCAGCTTCTGCTACAATGTTAGTGAATCAGTTCCACCCTCTATAAGGCAAGGGACAGTTTGCCTGGAGTTGGGGTTGGAATGTTGCAGCTATAGCACTGCCTTTTTGGCCTCTGAAGAGGAGGGTGTGGCAGTGACATATGTGAATGAGCGTCGTCAGACCTCTTCCTGCAGGTGGTCAGCACACCCCATCTGCCTGAGGAGAGCATGGGTTCCCTCAGGGTGAGTTTCCTTCTTGACTTCTGCCAAGTATAACTCAGTAGACTGTGGTTGGCTTTTCTCCCCCATTGGTGATCTCCTTTCTAGGATGATCTTTTGTGAAATCGTGGAAAGTTTTTTTTCTGTCCAAGATAAATTGCATTGCTCTGTTCTCTTTTTCTCTTCTTCATCTTGTGCTTCTATGTTCCATTTCTCCTCCCCTTTTCCCATACCAGTATGATTGACATTGCTGGGCATTTAGTGCTCCATGAGGTGTTTGCTTTCATACCAGTAATGGACCTCTCAGACTGACTCCTGGAGACAAAGTTATTCTTATATTTTGGGGCATTATTCATTAGTATTTGAAGGAATCTTTTAGACTGGCACACCAGAGGACTCTATGCTAAGTTTTAAAATAATCCAGTTACTGATAGAGTGGGTCTGAAAATGTTGTTTAGGAAAACTAAAAAGTCCTAGGAAGCTATTCTTCTTCCCTGTTCTAGACCTGAGTACACCTTGAATTGTTCCAATGCTAATATTAACTTTCATTTAAAAAGTGTTGAAATTGAAAATCTTCTGTTCTAGCACCAGATCATTCTTATTAATGCCAAGGCTTTCTCAGTGAATAAAGAAAGGGGAACCTGGTGTGTCTGTTGCACCTTTACAATTGTGCAGTCCCAGAAGAGATTTCATGTTTATTTATAGAAAGAGAATCCATCTCTTGGTCTCTGCAATCCCTGCTGCTTATGGCTGCTTACCAGTGTGAAAGTGTTGCCTTGGTTAATCAGGAGGGGAGGTACATCTGCCTTCCAATACCTCCTGCCTGGCCCTGAGCCCTGGCAGGATGGGCAGTTTGGTGGGGGTGCTGGGGAGGAGGGAAGTCCTGAAGCAGAGGTCAAGCAGCTTCTGCTACAATGTTAGTGAATCAGTTCCACCCTCTATAAGGCAAGGGACAGTTTGCCTGGAGTTGGGGTTGGAATGTTGCAGCTATAGCACTGCCTTTTTGGCCTCTGAAGAGGAGGGTGTGGCAGTGACATATGTGAATGAGCGTCGTCAGACCTCTTCCTGCAGGTGGTCAGCACACCCCATCTGCCTGAGGAGAGCATGGGTTCCCTCAGGGTGAGTTTCCTTCTTGACTTCTGCCAAGTATAACTCAGTAGACTGTGGTTGGCTTTTCTCCCCCATTGGTGATCTCCTTTCTAGGATGATCTTTTGTGAAATCGTGGAAAGTTTTTTTTCTGTCCAAGATAAATTGCATTGCTCTGTTCTCTTTTTCTCTTCTTCATCTTGTGCTTCTATGTTCCATTGCTCCTCCCTTCTCCCATACCAGTATGATTGACATTGCTGGGCATTTAGTGCTCCATGAGGTGTTTGCTTTCATACCAGTAATGGACCTCTCAGACTGACTCCTGGAGACAAAGTTATTCTTATATTTTGGGGCATTATTCATTAGTATTTGAAGGAATCTTTTGACAAAAACCAAATTGAGGTATTGGGTATTGTACATCTTATTTTAAGAAATTTCAAGGCTATTTGATTGGTACTGATAGGGACAGAGTAGAATAGGTAGGCAGTTGTAGAGTCCTAGTAGTGGATGGTAGGTAGAAGGGAGACACCTGAGAAAGGTTGGGAGGCCAGTGAGTTGACGATAACTCAGGAGAGCTGCTCCTTGTTCAGTAAAGCAGGCTTGACTGGGTATAAACACCTGATGAAGGAGGAGCTGGCGAAGAAGCAACCAAAGATGTATGTCCTGCATCTGTGTCTACTTGAGGGGGGCGGTCTTCTACCATCCTATATATATGGCTGCCCACTCAATCGAAGAGAGAGAAAGAGCAGAGCAGAGCTTTCCTGCCTGCCCGCTTGCACTGCTTACAAGTACCCTATCCTAATAAATCCTCTTCTTGCTTATCACTCTGCCTGTCGCTGAATTCCTTCTGCGTTAAGGCATGAAGAACCTGAGCCTCAGTGGGTCCAGACGTTGGGTGAGTGTTGGATTAAGTCCCGGTCAAGTGGATTCAAGTCCCAGACAGGGTTTTGCCTGGGATTGAGTCCTGACTATGTGTTCAAGTCCCAAGCAGGGTTTTGGTTGGGGTTAAGCCTTAGTCACGTGGGTTCGAGTCACAAACTGGTTTTGGCTAACTTCAAGCCCCAGTCACATGGATTCAAGTCCCAAACAGGGTTTTTGCTGGAATTCAAGCTCCAGTCACGTGGGTTCAAGTCCCAAGCAGGGTTTGATCAGGTCTGGGCCCTGAGTTTAAGTCTCAAATCGAGGTATAACCCTTTCAGTACCAGCCTGGATAAAAGAATTTAGAGCAAGAAAGAGCATGTGAATACATAGAGGACACAGTATGGTAGGTCTAGTCTCAAGATATCTAATTTTTTCTGTCCAAGATAAATTGCATTGCTCTGTTCTCTTTTTCTCTTCTTCATCTTGTGCTTCTATGTTCCATTGCTCCTCCCTTCTCCCATACCAGTATGATTGACATTGCTGGGCATTTAGTGCTCCATGAGGTGTTTGCTTTCATACCAGTAATGGACCTCTCAGACTGACTCCTGGAGACAAAGTTATTCTTATATTTTGGGGCATTATTCATTAGTATTTGAAGGAATCTTTTGACAAAAACCAAATTGAGGTATTGGGTATTGTACATCTTATTTTAAGAAATTTCAAGGCTATTTGATTGGTACTGATAGGGACAGAGTAGAATAGGTAGGCAGTTGTAGAGTCCTAGTAGTGGATGGTAGGTAGAAGGGAGACACCTGAGAAAGGTTGGGAGGCCAGTGAGTTGACGATAACTCAGGAGAGCTGCTCCTTGTTCAGTAAAGCAGGCTTGACTGGGTATAAACACCTGATGAAGGAGGAGCTGGCGAAGAAGCAACCAAAGATGTATGTCCTGCATCTGTGTCTACTTGAGGGGGGCGGTCTTCTACCATCCTATATATATGGCTGCCCACTCAATCGAAGAGAGAGAAAGAGCAGAGCAGAGCTTTCCTGCCTGCCCGCTTGCACTGCTTACAAGTACCCTATCCTAATAAATCCTCTTCTTGCTTATCACTCTGTCTGTCGCTGAATTCCTTCTGCGTTAAGGCATGAAGAACCTGAGCCTCAGTGGGTCCAGACGTTGGGTGAGTGTTGGATTAAGTCCCGGTCAAGTGGATTCAAGTCCCAGACAGGGTTTTGCCTGGGATTGAGTCCTGACTATGTGTTCAAGTCCCAAGCAGGGTTTTGGTTGGGGTTAAGCCTTAGTCACGTGGGTTCGAGTCACAAACTGGTTTTGGCTAACTTCAAGCCCCAGTCACATGGATTCAAGTCCCAAACAGGGTTTTTGCTGGAATTCAAGCTCCAGTCACGTGGGTTCAAGTCCCAAGCAGGGTTTGATCAGGTCTGGGCCCTGAGTTTAAGTCTCAAATCGAGGTATAACCCTTTCAGTACCAGCCTGGATAAAAGAATTTAGAGCAAGAAAGAGCATGTGAATACATAGAGGACACAGTATGGTAGGTCTAGTCTCAAGATATCTAATTTTTCAGGCTAAAAATTGGGACACACAGAATGGGAAATAGGCTTATAATAGTAGAGACAATAAGGAAGACTAACGTTTGGACTGTCTTAGAACATAGAAAGCAATAAGTACTCCATTGCAGTGCACAAAGCAAGGAAGCAGAGAGAACCATGCTATTTAGATGTCAAGGGAAGAAAAATTTTAGTTTTTCTGCTGCCTCTGTAATCCCATTGATCCTAGGATTTCAGAGGTCAGAGCCTCACTCTGTTGAATGATTATTCAGGGGAGTCATATCATAGTGTAGCCGCTTTTCAAGGAAATGATTAGAAAATGATTTGGGGAGATTTCTGGTTGGCTTTATGGGCTTTAGATTGCTAATGTTTGAAGGAACCTGGGAAAGAAGTAATTAAGGACATTTGCTGTAGGTTGCTGTATTGAGTCTTGCTTCCGGGCACATTCTGCACTTGAAAATGAAACTGGAATTCTAAAAACACAATTAACATCTCTGCAATTTCCCAGCTTCTGCCCCAACCCCTGGGTTTTTGTCTTTTGTAGTCTTTGAAATGAAAAATAGACTTCTTGGTTACTTATGGCTCAAAGTTGCTATTCATGTTTCCACTGAGAGAAATGTTAATTGCTCTTACAGAACAGAAATATGAGCCAACAGGATTCTTCAGGAAAAGGGTCAGATTGTTGTTAATGTCAGATTTCTCAAAATCATTCATAATGGACTGAAACAATCTATTTTGAATCTGGAATGTGAGTAGCAATTATTTTAATGGATTGAATTTCAATCTTTTCTGACAGACTATTGTTTGATTCTTTAAAATCATCATGGGGCCAAATTATGCTACTTTTAGGTGTATTTTTGTGGTTAAGAAAATAGGCACCATCCTTTCATTATCTTTAATGAGGGGGCATTTCATCAATAGAGTCCTAGAAGTAGAAGAGACCCAGCAGCCATGTTATTCGTCTATTGCATTTTATAGATGAAGCACATAGAAAATGCTCAGAGAGGTTGTCCTGACCCTAGTCCTCACAGCTAGTCAGAATGTCAGCATGACTAACAGCTAGGTTTCCCAACTGGTGATATTTCCATGTTCTGCACTTAAAAGCACCTTGACCATCCAGATTTCTTGCTCTGGTTTTCAGTACAGTCAAGAGCTCCTGTGCCTTGCACCACTGGAGTCTTCCAAGGATTCCATATTTTCACTTTTATAAGCATCACTTTTGTTTATGTTTCTCTGTCTAGAAAAAATATCATTGCTTACATGGCTATATTTTGATTAAATTAGGTACCGACTGAACTAGAACTAGATTGATGGTTGTTGGTAGGACCTTAAAGATCATCTAGGTCAACTTCTCAAGATAGCTTCATCCCTCCGGAGACAGTCTTACCTGAGATAGGTGTGACCAGGTATTTTTTTCCTTTTGAAACTAAGCAATAAGTCCAAGACAGTTGAGTGTTTCTGTTGAAGGAAAGGACTAGAAACACGCCAAGTGAGACACAGGCATTTGTCTCCATGCTATCTTCAAGAAACATTGGAGGCAGAGGTCTTGTGTCTAAAAACACAATTAACATCTCTGCAATTTCCCAGCTTCTGCCCCAACCCCTGGGTTTTTGTCTTTTGTAGTCTTTGAAATGAAAAATAGACTTCTTGGTTACTTATGGCTCAAAGTTGCTATTCATGTTTCCACTGAGAGAAATGTTAATTGCTCTTACAGAACAGAAATATGAGCCAACAGGATTCTTCAGGAAAAGGGTCAGATTGTTGTTAATGTCAGATTTCTCAAAATCATTCATAATGGACTGAAACAATCTATTTTGAATCTGGAATGTGAGTAGCAATTATTTTAATGGATTGAATTTCAATCTTTTCTGACAGACTATTGTTTGATTCTTTAAAATCATCATGGGGCCAAATTATGCTACTTTTAGGTGTATTTTTGTGGTTAAGAAAATAGGCACCATCCTTTCATTATCTTTAATGAGGGGGCATTTCATCAATAGAGTCCTAGAAGTAGAAGAGACCCAGCAGCCATGTTATTCGTCTATTGCATTTTATAGATGAAGCACATAGAAAATGCTCAGAGAGGTTGTCCTGACCCTAGTCCTCACAGCTAGTCAGAATGTCAGCATGACTAACAGCTAGGTTTCCCAACTGGTGATATTTCCATGTTCTGCACTTAAAAGCACCTTGACCATCCAGATTTCTTGCTCTGGTTTTCAGTACAGTCAAGAGCTCCTGTGCCTTGCACCACTGGAGTCTTCCAAGGATTCCATATTTTCACTTTTATAAGCATCACTTTTGTTTATGTTTCTCTGTCTAGAAAAAATATCATTGCTTACATGGCTATATTTTGATTAAATTAGGTACCGACTGAACTAGAACTAGATTGATGGTTGTTGGTAGGACCTTAAAGATCATCTAGGTCAACTTCTCAAGATAGCTTCATCCCTCCGGAGACAGTCTTACCTGAGATAGGTGTGACCAGGTATTTTTTTCCTTTTGAAACTAAGCAATAAGTCCAAGACAGTTGAGTGTTTCTGTTGAAGGAAAGGACTAGAAACACGCCAAGTGAGACACAGGCATTTGTCTCCATGCTATCTTCAAGAAACATTGAGCAGAGGTCTTGGTGTGGGGGGCATCTTGTAGATGGCCTTTCTTCCAAGGCTTCTGGGGCTTGGTTAGGTTTCTTGTTAGAAGATGATCTGGATCTTTTTTATTCTATGATGATATGGGTTTAGGTACTTGTATGGTGGTTTTAGAGTAGGAGTTGATCCTTGAACACTTCCACACACTCTTTTTCTCTTTGGGGTTCCTTCCAAGGAATCTACACATACAAAGAACATGAGAAATATGTTACCAGCATTTGTGGCCAGCATGTTGCCCAAAGAGGGTTGATATTATTTGGCTCCAGGCCAGATCAGCAGCCCAGGTCAGGCTGCCTGGTGGGAGAGGAGAGGAGATGGATGACCGTTCTCCCATTGCTTTCTAACTGCTGAGCCTTAGGGAGTGTAGAAGGTGGTGATCTGAGCCCATTGCTCATGGAGCAGGAAGTGAAAAAAAGAAAGAATGATGTCATTCCTGTTTAAGGCACAGGAAGAGAACTATCTAGCAAAATGTGATCTAATGAACATCAGGCTCTGACAAATCAGTGAGACAGTCTTTCTCCTATGAAGAGACCTAAGAAGGAAGAGAGTAGGAATTATAAAACCTTTTTTTCTGTACTATGGGCCAAGGCCAAAATGTATGGAAATAAATTGAGAATTTCTCTTCTTAACAGAACTTTACCATTCATAAAATAAAGAATTATGAGTTCATAGATTAAGATGAATGCTTATATTCATTAAGTGAAACCTAAACTAGGACAAAATTAATGCCATTTTCCAAGACCCCATTCCAGTACAAGCATCACTTTTGTTTATGTTTCTCTGTCTAGAAAAAATATCATTGCTTACATGGCTATATTTTGATTAAATTAGGTACCGACTGAACTAGAACTAGATTGATGGTTGTTGGTAGGACCTTAAAGATCATCTAGGTCAACTTCTCAAGATAGCTTCATCCCTCCGGAGACAGTCTTACCTGAGATAGGTGTGACCAGGTATTTTTTTCCTTTTGAAACTAAGCAATAAGTCCAAGACAGTTGAGTGTTTCTGTTGAAGGAAAGGACTAGAAACACGCCAAGTGAGACACAGGCATTTGTCTCCATGCTATCTTCAAGAAACATTGAGCAGAGGTCTTGGTGTGGGGGGCATCTTGTAGATGGCCTTTCTTCCAAGGCTTCTGGGGCTTGGTTAGGTTTCTTGTTAGAAGATGATCTGGATCTTTTTTATTCTATGATGATATGGGTTTAGGTACTTGTATGGTGGTTTTAGAGTAGGAGTTGATCCTTGAACACTTCCACACACTCTTTTTCTCTTTGGGGTTCCTTCCAAGGAATCTACACATACAAAGAACATGAGAAATATGTTACCAGCATTTGTGGCCAGCATGTTGCCCAAAGAGGGTTGATATTATTTGGCTCCAGGCCAGATCAGCAGCCCAGGTCAGGCTGCCTGGTGGGAGAGGAGAGGAGATGGATGACCGTTCTCCCATTGCTTTCTAACTGCTGAGCCTTAGGGAGTGTAGAAGGTGGTGATCTGAGCCCATTGCTCATGGAGCAGGAAGTGAAAAAAAGAAAGAATGATGTCATTCCTGTTTAAGGCACAGGAAGAGAACTATCTAGCAAAATGTGATCTAATGAACATCAGGCTCTGACAAATCAGTGAGACAGTCTTTCTCCTATGAAGAGACCTAAGAAGGAAGAGAGTAGGAATTATAAAACCTTTTTTTCTGTACTATGGGCCAAGGCCAAAATGTATGGAAATAAATTGAGAATTTCTCTTCTTAACAGAACTTTACCATTCATAAAATAAAGAATTATGAGTTCATAGATTAAGATGAATGCTTATATTCATTAAGTGAAACCTAAACTAGGACAAAATTAATGCCATTTTATTATTTTCTCATATGACAAGAACTAGTAGGCTAATAGCCATAATTTTGCCTACTGAACTCCCACATATGTTGCTAATACCATCATGAAGTGATAACATAACCTTGGGCAAGTCATGACACTTTCCTAAAACTCATTTTCCTCAGCTAAGAAATGAAAGTTTTGATTTGGATGCTATCGTTAACTGATGCTAAAATTTTATGACCCTATGACTTGGAATTATTTACAGTTGCACGTGAAGGGGGTGATTTAAGGAGAATTCACTATGTTCTGTGTATCATATTCTGTAGATGTGTACACACTGACTGCTTTTGTGTATAAACGGTCAAAGGAGTGGAATAGAGTGGCATTGGGGAGAGATGAGAGGCATTTCTGCTTTCAAGTTCAAGGGGATTTAGAAGAACATTTCAGCAATTACCCAAGGATAAATGAATCAGTTACTTGATAGAAGTAGATTTCAAGCCAACCACTATGGAATATCAGGATTTGGTAATACTGTCTTAATACATAAAAAGCATTTATTATGTATATGAAGAGACTACTATATTTTTCTCTAAATTAACAATTTCCTTGTAATGTTTTAGTAAGAATATTTTCAACTAGGGGAATGGGAATAGACATTTTAATATGATATATTTTTTCCCAGATGTATTATATGGGTGTAAATCTAAATTGTATTTTATTCTAGAAAAGGGTAATCAGAGTTCTTGTGACAGATTATAACCTACAGTAGTATATGAAACATTTTTTAAGTTATTATTTTTAAAAGCTTCAGGACTCTTAAAGATAACATTAAGCAGCTTCTTCTTGGTACAGTGAGTTTGTAGCAATGATTTGCTAGAGAAATTTTTATGGATATAGCAAAGATAAACACGGCAAAGTTCATGAAGTCTGAATTCATGAGGTTTCTCTCTATTCAATGTTATCCACTAAACTTAATTTCATGCTAGATTATGAGTTAAGTTTAAACTCTTCTAACCAAACTTTGACTCTGTCACCAATGTTTTCACCTGAGAAACCCAAATACTGGTAGGAAAATCTAATTTATCTATATTTAATTCCTAATTTATGTTGTGCTATTTCTGTATAAGGATAATGACATGAAGTAGACATTGTCCTTTAATAGACAGATGAAGGTAATTACAGTGATTGTAATATATGCTGGCAAATATTGCATTACGTTGACTAATTTAGTCACATTACAGAAACTATTAAAACTGGAGAATTAAATGTTATGATATTTATTAAGAATCACACAACACAAATACCTTTAAAATTGTAATTGTGTAGAAATCAGCTCCTGCCATTGTTGACTGGAATTAATTTACACAGTTGCACGTGAAGGGGGTGATTTAAGGAGAATTCACTATGTTCTGTGTATCATATTCTGTAGATGTGTACACACTGACTGCTTTTGTGTATAAACGGTCAAAGGAGTGGAATAGAGTGGCATTGGGGAGAGATGAGAGGCATTTCTGCTTTCAAGTTCAAGGGGATTTAGAAGAACATTTCAGCAATTACCCAAGGATAAATGAATCAGTTACTTGATAGAAGTAGATTTCAAGCCAACCACTATGGAATATCAGGATTTGGTAATACTGTCTTAATACATAAAAAGCATTTATTATGTATATGAAGAGACTACTATATTTTTCTCTAAATTAACAATTTCCTTGTAATGTTTTAGTAAGAATATTTTCAACTAGGGGAATGGGAATAGACATTTTAATATGATATATTTTTTCCCAGATGTATTATATGGGTGTAAATCTAAATTGTATTTTATTCTAGAAAAGGGTAATCAGAGTTCTTGTGACAGATTATAACCTACAGTAGTATATGAAACATTTTTTAAGTTATTCTTTTTAAAAGCTTCAGGACTCTTAAAGATAACATTAAGCAGCTTCTTCTTGGTACAGTGAGTTTGTAGCAATGATTTGCTAGAGAAATTTTTATGGATATAGCAAAGATAAACACGGCAAAGTTCATGAAGTCTGAATTCATGAGGTTTCTCTCTATTCAATGTTATCCACTAAACTTAATTTCATGCTAGATTATGAGTTAAGTTTAAACTCTTCTAACCAAACTTTGACTCTGTCACCAATGTTTTCACCTGAGAAACCCAAATACTGGTAGGAAAATCTAATTTATCTATATTTAATTCCTAATTTATGTTGTGCTATTTCTGTATAAGGATAATGACATGAAGTAGACATTGTCCTTTAATAGACAGATGAAGGTAATTACAGTGATTGTAATATATGCTGGCAAATATTGCATTACGTTGACTAATTTAGTCACATTACAGAAACTATTAAAACTGGAGAATTAAATGTTATGATATTTATTAAGAATCACACAACACAAATACCTTTAAAATTGTAATTGTGTAGAAATCAGCTCCTGCCATTGTTGACCTGCGTTCATGGTGCTTGTTCTGAAAGTTAAGAGTCCAACAATATACTCTGTGCACTTTTTTGCACTTTTTTCTATTCTCACTCTCCCTGTCCTTTCATCCCCCTTTCCATTCTTCCTTTCTTCTTCCCCTGCCCTTTTCTTTTGTCACTCTCTCCTGTCCTTTCTTCTTTCCTTAAGACCTTTAAGAACTTGTCTCTTTCTCCCTGGAATTTACCCTTGAGGAGTTATTTGCTCAGTCCCTTGGTCTTGACAGAGGTGGAGGCCACATAAGACATGGACACATAGTGAGAGGCCAGAGATTGAGACGGAAGAAAATCTTCACATTTTCAAAATATCTTGGTCCACAACTCTTCTAATGCTGCTTTACTTACTGGAGATGAAAAGCACTAGATAATCAATGGATAAAAGAGACACTATATGAAAGCTGGGTCATCCTTTCCACTTTGATGACTGCTCTCTACTTGCAAGATTTCCTTCCTGCTAGACCTTTATGGGCAAATTTTACTTTCAAGGTCAACTTGACACTGGTTTCATCTGGACAGCTCGGCCTCTCCCACCTTTGCTCTACTTTCCTACTTCCTTCTCAGGATTGATGCTACTTTTCAGCAACCTTTACAAATTTTTTTTTTCAAATGTTCTCAGCAAATCCAGAATCCTAATTATCCCTCCTGAAGCAGATGGCCTAGTGCCACCTGCTCCCCCGTCCTCCTCTCTCCAAAATAAATTTTCCTCTTAACCAAACTCTCTTGATTTTTCATTGGCATTTTATAGCTTTGTACAAAATTGTGCAGTACTTAAATCACACCTAATTATGATCCCTGCCAGCAGGGCTAGCTACCCAGAATGGAAATGTGAGAGACCCAGAAGAAACCACAGAAGAATCAGCCATTTGAAAGGGGAATCAAATACTTACAGTTGGTTGTTTTCTGTTAGAAATACTGGGAACTCAGACAATCAGTTCTTAACCCACCCACAGCCTAGCAAGTAATTCAAAAGTCTTATTCTGTCCAGGTTGTTGAAATAATACCATGTGCCTCTTTCTGTCAATGGCAGCTCTCTTTGGATCTTTTCAAAGAAACTGAAAATGATTACATCTGTGGAGGAAACTTGGGACAAGGAAGGGCACAATGAAGGTCTTGCAGGACTACTTGTTTCCATGGAGGAAGCTATGATTATTCCAGAGAATGTCCAATCTGGGTTTTTGTTATCTGTTTAAAAATTTTCCAACTACTGTGTTAGTTTTCTTTTATTCTCCAATGGTTCTGAGATAGTTTTTTCCCTTCAGTTTGCAGAATGCTCAAGAGAAGTAAAATATTTTTTAATATTGGTCAAAGTCAAATACACGTAGGTATTAAATTTTGCAAAGCAAATTTTAAGGAATTTTTAATATAACCTGTGCATTCACAGTTCTAACATCTCAGGGCCCACAGTTAAAGGATGACATTCTCAAAATATCTTGGTCCACAACTCTTCTAATGCTGCTTTACTTACTGGAGATGAAAAGCACTAGATAATCAATGGATAAAAGAGACACTATATGAAAGCTGGGTCATCCTTTCCACTTTGATGACTGCTCTCTACTTGCAAGATTTCCTTCCTGCTAGACCTTTATGGGCAAATTTTACTTTCAAGGTCAACTTGACACTGGTTTCATCTGGACAGCTCGGCCTCTCCCACCTTTGCTCTACTTTCCTACTTCCTTCTCAGGATTGATGCTACTTTTCAGCAACCTTTACAAATTTTTTTTTTCAAATGTTCTCAGCAAATCCAGAATCCTAATTATCCCTCCTGAAGCAGATGGCCTAGTGCCACCTGCTCCCCCGTCCTCCTCTCTCCAAAATAAATTTTCCTCTTAACCAAACTCTCTTGATTTTTCATTGGCATTTTATAGCTTTGTACAAAATTGTGCAGTACTTAAATCACACCTAATTATGATCCCTGCCAGCAGGGCTAGCTACCCAGAATGGAAATGTGAGAGACCCAGAAGAAACCACAGAAGAATCAGCCATTTGAAAGGGGAATCAAATACTTACAGTTGGTTGTTTTCTGTTAGAAATACTGGGAACTCAGACAATCAGTTCTTAACCCACCCACAGCCTAGCAAGTAATTCAAAAGTCTTATTCTGTCCAGGTTGTTGAAATAATACCATGTGCCTCTTTCTGTCAATGGCAGCTCTCTTTGGATCTTTTCAAAGAAACTGAAAATGATTACATCTGTGGAGGAAACTTGGGACAAGGAAGGGCACAATGAAGGTCTTGCAGGACTACTTGTTTCCATGGAGGAAGCTATGATTATTCCAGAGAATGTCCAATCTGGGTTTTTGTTATCTGTTTAAAAATTTTCCAACTACTGTGTTAGTTTTCTTTTATTCTCCAATGGTTCTGAGATAGTTTTTTCCCTTCAGTTTGCAGAATGCTCAAGAGAAGTAAAATATTTTTTAATATTGGTCAAAGTCAAATACACGTAGGTATTAAATTTTGCAAAGCAAATTTTAAGGAATTTTTAATATAACCTGTGCATTCACAGTTCTAACATCTCAGGGCCCACAGTTAAAGGATGACATTCTCAAAATTTCTGGTGTGCTGATGGCACCTGTCTTGTTCCCACATTATGTAATTCTCTTATTTTAATGAAATTTGGGGGCAGTTTAATGTATCTACTTAGTCAGGGCTGTTTGGTACTATCCCATTCATAGCCTGTCTTTGCACATGGTGCCTCTTCTCCCTAAAGCGCCTTCTTCTTCACCTTTACATGCTTTTTCTAATTCACCATCTACCTCCCTCCCTACAACTTATAGTTACCCTTTCTCATACCTGAGTTATCTGTGTTTCTTTGTCCCTGGTGCACTTCTCTTTAATTGTCAGCCTTTCCACATGGGAAGGTTACTTCTTGGAGACAAGAAGATGCGTCTTTTTGTCTTGGTTATCACTGCATCCTCAGTGCCCATCATAAGTCTGGACACACAGTAAGCACCACCTAAGGAAGGCATTAGTTGCTCAGTTGTATCTGACTCTTTGCGACCCCATGGGCTGTAGCTTGCCAGACTCCTCAGTCCATGGAATTCTCCAGGCAAGAATACTGGAGTGGGTATTTCCTTTCTACAGAGTATCTTCTCAATGCAAGGACCAAACCCAGGTCTCCCACATTGCAGGTGAATTCTTACCACCTGAGCCCCCAGGGAAGCCCAAGAATACTGGAGTGGGTAGCCATTCCCTTTTCCAGGAGATCTTCCCAGCCCAGGGCTCAAACTCACATCTCCCACTCTGCAGTCAGATTCTTTACCATCTGAGCTACCATGGACGCCCCAAGAATACTGGTGTGGGTAGCACCACATAGATGTTACCAAATTGAGCATCGCAAGCCTGCTCCATCGCTTACCCACACCATTTCCCCTGCTTCCTTGGAAGAAAATGGACCCGCAACAATGTCGAGCTATTAGGAGTTGTGAGTTTAGGCACAGGTGCTGTACTGGCTGTCTTTCGGGTCATCATGACCCTCTGGGCTGGAATGGAAAAATAACCTTTTAAGGATGTCTCGAGGGTCTGACATAGAGATTGACATGCATTTTCTCATACGAAGAATTGAGCACATTACCATTAGTTCAAGGTAGCACCCTCTGTTCCCTGTTAGGAAGAATAAAAACAGTTTTTGAAATATTGATGAAATGTAGCAAAAGAAGTAAAATTCTATCAAAAGTAAAAGATAAGTTAAAATGGACTTGCCACTAAACTCTGGAGACATTTAAATTATTTTATATCATATAACATTTGATACATAAAATATATAACACATAGGTTATAAAACAAATGCATTCTTAAAATATATTTTATAATTATATATATATGTGTGTGTGTGTGTAATAAATTAAACACCAGAAACTCACCATCCAGCTTAAAAACTAGTAGCTTAAAAATAGTTTTTCAGTAGAAGAACTGTCTACAAAGATGTAGACAAGGTAGGCAAGGTTACAGTGAACCAGCAGGGCATACAGAACCATAGAGCAGTATTAGGGAGATATTACCTTTGTAGCCTTGAAGCAGCCAGACAAGGGAGCAATTACCAGAACCCAGAGAGAAAAAGCAGCTATAGGAGTCTGACAGGTGGTGGTTTTTGGTGTTTCTCCTGAGTGTTTTGAGTTTATCATTTCTATTTATCTGAGTTTTAAATGACAGAAAGAAATGTCAAAATATGAGTGGTATGAATCCTTAGCATTTCTATAAATTTTCAGTGAAACTTACCAGATAAGCAATTATTTCCATGACTTGTTAATTCATTCATATATTTCATAAACATTTTGTGCAGTTTCTACGGACCTGACATTATACTCAGTTATGGGGATATAATTATGAACAAGCCGTATTTCAGCCCCACAGAACTTATGATCTTATGGAAAACATTGCAGCTAAATTGGCCACTGCACTGCAAAGGGAGACAAAGGGAGTTCCTAGGAGGGGCAGGTAACTGGGCCTGGAGGTCAAATGATTCTCAAAGGATGAGTTTGAGCTAGGCAGGCCTAGGGGAGGGCTGCTGGGAATAGTATGTGCAACAACCTGAGATCATTGAAAGCCTAGAGTACTAAGGGAGCTGTGCAGAGTTTAGAGAAATGAACTGTAAAGGGCAGATCTGGGAGTGGAAATCAAGAGGTTCTAAAGAGAAACACGACTCAGAGAGAGCCTTGCATGTTGTTATTAATCAACATATGTTTTTTCAACATTTTCTATGTACATACAAAACACTGAGCTTGGCACCAGGAATACAAAAAATAAAAGAGCAAATCCTTGCATTTAAGGAATAAAAAAATCTTCTCAAGAGATGGAACATGAATATGGGTTTGTGCACATACAGAGAACACAAAAAAGATATTAACCACACAGAGATGACTGGGGTTTAAGTAATTGATAAATTGCCAAGTGCTACATGAAACTCTGAAGAGATATTTGAGACTGAAGATATTAACAACAATATGGTCTGAGTCAGTTCCTTCTTTAGAATACAGACTTATATATAGATGCTTTGTTAGCAAAGGCAAATGTAACAGTACATTAAATAACTCTTGTGCTCTGACTTCTAACTTCCCTAAGCAATGTTTATAGAATTGCTTTGTTCCAAATCTGACCAAAAAGCTACCAGCCACCTTGACTAATATTCTTTAAGATAGTGTTGGCCAATAGAATTTTCTGCAGTAATGGAAATATCCTCGGAGGCTTTCAACAGTCAGTTTGTAGGGAAACAAGGAAAACAAGCAGTAGATGGGAATGAGGATGGGGACCAGAATTAAATGAGGAAGGCAGATATGCTTGGCCTCTCTATGTACCCATGTAAGGAGCTCTGTCCCAAGTAGTATAAAGGTATTTGTCAGCTGAAAAAATTATGTGCTTTATATTTCATAAACATTTTGTGCAGTTTCTACGGACCTGACATTATACTCAGTTATGGGGATATAATTATGAACAAGCCGTATTTCAGCCCCACAGAACTTATGATCTTATGGAAAACATTGCAGCTAAATTGGCCACTGCACTGCAAAGGGAGACAAAGGGAGTTCCTAGGAGGGGCAGGTAACTGGGCCTGGAGGTCAAATGATTCTCAAAGGATGAGTTTGAGCTAGGCAGGCCTAGGGGAGGGCTGCTGGGAATAGTATGTGCAACAACCTGAGATCATTGAAAGCCTAGAGTACTAAGGGAGCTGTGCAGAGTTTAGAGAAATGAACTGTAAAGGGCAGATCTGGGAGTGGAAATCAAGAGGTTCTAAAGAGAAACACGACTCAGAGAGAGCCTTGCATGTTGTTATTAATCAACATATGTTTTTTCAACATTTTCTATGTACATACAAAACACTGAGCTTGGCACCAGGAATACAAAAAATAAAAGAGCAAATCCTTGCATTTAAGGAATAAAAAAATCTTCTCAAGAGATGGAACATGAATATGGGTTTGTGCACATACAGAGAACACAAAAAAGATATTAACCACACAGAGATGACTGGGGTTTAAGTAATTGATAAATTGCCAAGTGCTACATGAAACTCTGAAGAGATATTTGAGACTGAAGATATTAACAACAATATGGTCTGAGTCAGTTCCTTCTTTAGAATACAGACTTATATATAGATGCTTTGTTAGCAAAGGCAAATGTAACAGTACATTAAATAACTCTTGTGCTCTGACTTCTAACTTCCCTAAGCAATGTTTATAGAATTGCTTTGTTCCAAATCTGACCAAAAAGCTACCAGCCACCTTGACTAATATTCTTTAAGATAGTGTTGGCCAATAGAATTTTCTGCAGTAATGGAAATATCCTCGGAGGCTTTCAACAGTCAGTTTGTAGGGAAACAAGGAAAACAAGCAGTAGATGGGAATGAGGATGGGGACCAGAATTAAATGAGGAAGGCAGATATGCTTGGCCTCTCTATGTACCCATGTAAGGAGCTCTGTCCCAGTAAGTGATAGAATTCCAATAAAGTGGTATTTGTCAGGTTCACTGTCTTTTCTCACCACTCCCTGTGCTGCTGTCAATGATATTATTAATACTTGATCACTTCAAACAGTTTTAAGCCCCTGTCCCTTTTCTTATCCTGTTTACTCTGTTGTGAAGGTCTTTACCCCCACTTTGCTGTCATCCTTGAGAGGGTTCATCTCAGAAACAACATTCACATCACATGTCACAAGCATTGGTTCTCTGTGCTCCCAAGCAGTGTGGTTATAATTCTTCCATCTTCTTATTGTTGATTGTGAGGGAGATCTGTCCCATTATGCTCTCTGCCTCCTTGGGGAACTTGCATATTCACTGCTGCATAACTTTGTCTCCCACCTCTGGGCATGCTATGTACATAGTAGGTGCTTTTGAAAAATGTCTGTTGACGTCAGTGAGGGCACTCGTCTGCGATGAAAGTGAAGAATTCCATTGAAGGCTGTAAAGCTGTAGACCCAGCAGTGTTAAATGACAAACACCCAGCATATTAGAGCAAAACTTCACTTGTATTTATATATTCTTCCTTGTCATGTATTTCCAGCAGATCTAGGGTGTGCTTTGACAAGCAAGCTGATTAGCTATAGGCAAGACTAAATAGGCTTGGAAAAGAAGAGTAATTTGAAGACTTTTATCTTCCAAGGATTACTTTACCTTTCTTTGTAGTTTTCAGTGAGAACAAGTAAAACAAAGGCAAAAATTCAATGCCTGCCAGTTCAACCTGTTCAGAGGGACTTAACAAGTGGATGCAAATTCATCTAATACAAACAGAAGCCTTAAATACTCAAAGGTACAAGTTTAAAGAGTGAACTGTGGCTTCTGAAAGGTGGATGTGAATTTGTTCCCAAATCGGGGCTGAGAGTTGTGGTCAGGCTCACTGTCTTTACTTGAAGATTGTCTTCTGTTTATGTCCTCGGAGGCTTTCAACAGTCAGTTTGTAGGGAAACAAGGAAAACAAGCAGTAGATGGGAATGAGGATGGGGACCAGAATTAAATGAGGAAGGCAGATATGCTTGGCCTCTCTATGTACCCATGTAAGGAGCTCTGTCCCAGTAAGTGATAGAATTCCAATAAAGTGGTATTTGTCAGGTTCACTGTCTTTTCTCACCACTCCCTGTGCTGCTGTCAATGATATTATTAATACTTGATCACTTCAAACAGTTTTAAGCCCCTGTCCCTTTTCTTATCCTGTTTACTCTGTTGTGAAGGTCTTTACCCCCACTTTGCTGTCATCCTTGAGAGGGTTCATCTCAGAAACAACATTCACATCACATGTCACAAGCATTGGTTCTCTGTGCTCCCAAGCAGTGTGGTTATAATTCTTCCATCTTCTTATTGTTGATTGTGAGGGAGATCTGTCCCATTATGCTCTCTGCCTCCTTGGGGAACTTGCATATTCACTGCTGCATAACTTTGTCTCCCACCTCTGGGCATGCTATGTACATAGTAGGTGCTTTTGAAAAATGTCTGTTGACGTCAGTGAGGGCACTCGTCTGCGATGAAAGTGAAGAATTCCATTGAAGGCTGTAAAGCTGTAGACCCAGCAGTGTTAAATGACAAACACCCAGCATATTAGAGCAAAACTTCACTTGTATTTATATATTCTTCCTTGTCATGTATTTCCAGCAGATCTAGGGTGTGCTTTGACAAGCAAGCTGATTAGCTATAGGCAAGACTAAATAGGCTTGGAAAAGAAGAGTAATTTGAAGACTTTTATCTTCCAAGGATTACTTTACCTTTCTTTGTAGTTTTCAGTGAGAACAAGTAAAACAAAGGCAAAAATTCAATGCCTGCCAGTTCAACCTGTTCAGAGGGACTTAACAAGTGGATGCAAATTCATCTAATACAAACAGAAGCCTTAAATACTCAAAGGTACAAGTTTAAAGAGTGAACTGTGGCTTCTGAAAGGTGGATGTGAATTTGTTCCCAAATCGGGGCTGAGAGTTGTGGTCAGGCTCACTGTCTTTACTTGAAGATTGTCTTCTGTTTATGTCCTTTGGAGACATCCGCAATGATGCTTTGGATAGATCCACCAGATCCCCACTCAGGGTGGGCCAGTCAGTAACTGGGGTGTTGAGGGGCTCAATTAATAATAATAATTATCAATGTTTACTAAGCACTTACTTTGTTCCAGGTGCTGCTCCAAGCCTTTCATATGTCGGAACCCTTTTAATTGTCATGACAATCCTTTGTCATAGGACTTAGGTACCATCATTCCTGTTTTGCATCTGAGAAACTGCGGCCCAGAGAGAACAAATATCTTACCTAAGGTCTCACAGTTTGTCTCTGGATGCACAGGACTGAGATCAGGCCATCTGTCTAGAGTTTACACATGTCAGAATCATTCTGGTCTGAGCCACCAGGAGGGCCAGAGAGGGTTGGAGGATGAATGAATATGCCTAGCGTGTTCTTTTGATAGTGTTCTGGATAAAATTGTGTTCTCCCCCAAATTCAGATTTTGAAGTCCCAGTACCCCCAGTTCCTCAAAATTTGACTGTGTTTGGTAGATAGGGTCTTTAAAGGGGTAATTAAGTTAAAATTAGGTAATTAACATAGGTCTTAATCCAATGTCCTTGTAAGATCTAGAGGAGATTTGGACACAGACATGTATAGAGAGAAAAGGCGACCTCAGAAGAAACCAATCCCACTGACTTCTTCGTCTTGGACTTCTAGTTTCCAGAACTGTGAGAAGATAGATTTCAGTTGTTTAAGTCACCCAGTCTGTGGTGTTTTTTACGGCAGCTGCAGCAAAGAACACAGATGGTCCGAGGTGGTCAGTGCTGTGCCCACCTTTATTTTCCTAGACTGTATTTCTAGGAGCAACCACCCCGTCCAGATGGTCTGGGCTGAGGGTACAGAGGGGCAAAATTCAATGCCTGCCAGTTCAACCTGTTCAGAGGGACTTAACAAGTGGATGCAAATTCATCTAATACAAACAGAAGCCTTAAATACTCAAAGGTACAAGTTTAAAGAGTGAACTGTGGCTTCTGAAAGGTGGATGTGAATTTGTTCCCAAATCGGGGCTGAGAGTTGTGGTCAGGCTCACTGTCTTTACTTGAAGATTGTCTTCTGTTTATGTCCTTTGGAGACATCCGCAATGATGCTTTGGATAGATCCACCAGATCCCCACTCAGGGTGGGCCAGTCAGTAACTGGGGTGTTGAGGGGCTCAATTAATAATAATAATTATCAATGTTTACTAAGCACTTACTTTGTTCCAGGTGCTGCTCCAAGCCTTTCATATGTCGGAACCCTTTTAATTGTCATGACAATCCTTTGTCATAGGACTTAGGTACCATCATTCCTGTTTTGCATCTGAGAAACTGCGGCCCAGAGAGAACAAATATCTTACCTAAGGTCTCACAGTTTGTCTCTGGATGCACAGGACTGAGATCAGGCCATCTGTCTAGAGTTTACACATGTCAGAATCATTCTGGTCTGAGCCACCAGGAGGGCCAGAGAGGGTTGGAGGATGAATGAATATGCCTAGCGTGTTCTTTTGATAGTGTTCTGGATAAAATTGTGTTCTCCCCCAGATTCAGATTTTGCAGTCCCAGTACCCCCAGTGCCTCAAAGTTTGACTGTGTTTGGTAGATAGGGTCTTTAAAGGGGTAATTAAGTTAAAATTAGGTAATTAACATAGGTCTTAATCCAATGTCCTTGTAAGATCTAGAGGAGATTTGGACACAGACATGTATAGAGAGAAAAGGCGACCTCAGAAGAAACCAATCCCACTGACTTCTTCGTCTTGGACTTCTAGTTTCCAGAACTGTGAGAAGATAGATTTCAGTTGTTTAAGTCACCCAGTCTGTGGTGTTTTTTACGGCAGCTGCAGCAAAGAACACAGATGGTCCGAGGTGGTCAGTGCTGTGCCCACCTTTATTTTCCTAGACTGTATTTCTAGGAGCAACACTGGGCATCCCTGTCCAGATGGTCTGGGCTGAGGGTCAGGGATTCCTGTGGTCGTGTGCTCTTTGTTTGGTGGCTGCTGATCAGCAGAGCCCTCTGCTCTCCAGTCTGCATCCTACTGACTTTTGGCCACTATTGGATCGATGTGCTGTGCTCAGTCACTTCAGTTGTGTCCAACTCTTTGTGACCCTCTGAACCATACTTTGGCAGGCTCTTCAATCTATGGGATTTTCCCAGCATGATTACTGGAGTGGGATGCCCTGCCCTCCTCCAGGGAATTGTCCAGACTCAGGGATCAAACCCTTGTCTCCTGTATCTCCTGCAGTGCAGGCGAATTCTTTTACCAATGACCTTGTTATAGGCCCTTATTAAATCCTCATCAAGTGCGACATTGTAAACTGCAGTGAGCTTTCTGAGAGAGACATTTTGCTGAAGGCCTTTGGTCCCTTCTTTCCTGATACAGGGCTCTGTGGAGGCTGAACCCAAAGGCAGGTGGTTGAAATTTACACAAAACCCCTCCTCCTTCCTTAGTTCCCAACACAGAGCAGCCCAAGGAGAAGAAAGCTCTTGGATCATCCTGATAGAGGCTATATCCTAAATACTGAAGATGTTTTTCTTCCCAAGCTCATTAGGATATATGGAAGATTAGAAAATCCAATTAAAACAAGGTCTCAAATGGCATTCTCTTAATGTGTCTGAGCTTGATATCAGGTAGACTGGAGGAGATTGGATCTAAATTCTATTCTGTTTGCATTCTTATGCAACATCACTGCTTTTTTCCCCAGACCAAGATATCTTTGTCATTAAGCTATTTGCCATTAAAATGGAGGTGATTTCTAGTCTTCCATCATCCTGCACATGTGTACACACACACAGAGTAAACGGAGCTTCACTTGAATATCTTCTAAAACCATGCAGTTTAAAGTCCATCCCTAGTTCTGGTTCCAGAGCAGGATTGTTTGGATTTGTCACTTGATAGCCAGTTTCAGGGTGTTTACAACATTTCATTAGCTTGTATTAAAGGCTGGCATTTCTCTCAGGCAATCAAACAAGGACTCAGAGGCTGCTGTGCTTAGGCAGATACAAAAGAAGCTGGAGATAAGGCTGCCCCTGCCCTTACCTAGGAGTTGGTAGACAGAAACCTCTGATTTGGAATAAGTACTGCTGGATACTAACCTGTGCGACCCCAATCACAGATGAAGTGCAGCCAAGAGAGACAGAGAGTGAGTAGTTGGGTTGAAGACCCATTGGGAGGGCCTTCTCTGCTCACAGAAGCTCCCCTCTTTCTGGGAACCACATCTTCTATCCACAGGGTCACAGGCTGGCTCTGCAGGATATCCTGGAACCCACATGCTGGCCCTTCCTGTAACAAGGGTGGATGCCTGAGCCAAGTTGAGCCAACTGGCTTTTCTCTAGATAGTCGATGAAATTGATCCTGAATCTGTGAACTTGGGGCTATCTTCTTCTTCTTTTCTGTGTGCTTTTTTTGTGGTTCAGCTGGTAAAGAATCTGCCTGCAATGCAGGAGACCCCAGTTCAATTCCTGGGTCGGGAAGATCCCCTGGAGAAGGGAAAGGCTACCCACTCCAGTGTTCATGCCTGGAAGATTCCATGGTTCATCCATGAGTCACAAAGAGTTGGACATGACAGTAACTTTCACTTTAAAATGCTTAATGTTCACTTTTATATATATTTTTTGTTTGTTTAGCAGTGCTATGGGATTTTCAGTAGTAATTTGGTTTGTTTATGTTGTAGATTTACTTACAGTGCTCTATTTGTTTTTGGTTAAACAAGTTTTCAATGGGAAAACATAATATGTTGTTAAGGATATATACCAAAGGTTAGAAAAGAAACCATTATTCTATCTTTTCAGTAAATTGTAGGTGAGCTGAGATCAAACCAAACTGCTTAGACAGAAATTGAAGCAAGGAGTGGTGAGGTCAGAGGAAGGCATTGTGGATCCCAGTGACCTCTTTCCAGCCACAGACCCAGAGGAGAACAGTCCCCACACAAGTGCGTCCTCAGATTCACAGCGTGAAACAGATACCTCTCTGTACCTGGTACATTTTTTCTAAGAGATAGAAACCTGCATGCAATTGTGTGAACTTGAAGTCTGTTGATACTTAGACTATAGTAGGAGATTTTAGAATGAGATAGGAAAGAAACAAGATTTCTTTTCATTCAGGGCCACCTTCTTATATGGGACAGAGAAACAAAGAGCCAATCTATGGAGAAAAATGAAGCTGATTTTTGAACCGAAGGCATTTTCATACATCTTTTATCTTTTAATAAACCTCTGATTTGGAATAAGTACTGCTGGATACTAACCTGTGCGACCCCAATCACAGATGAAGTGCAGCCAAGAGAGACAGAGAGTGAGTAGTTGGGTTGAAGACCCATTGGGAGGGCCTTCTCTGCTCACAGAAGCTCCCTCTTTCTGGGAACCACATCTTCTATCCACAGGGTCACAGGCTGGATCTGTGGGATATACTGGAACCCACATGCTGGCCCTTCCTGTAACAAGGGTGGATGCCTGAGCCAAGTTGAGCCAACTGGCTTTTCTCTAGATAGTCGATGAAATTGATCCTGAATCTGTGAACTTGGGGCTATCTTCTTCTTCTTTACTGTGTGCTTTTTTTGTGGTTCAGCTGGTAAAGAATCTGCCTGCAATGCAGGAGACCCCAGTTCAATTCCTGGGTCGGGAAGATCCCCTGGAGAAGGGAAAGGCTACCCACTCCAGTGTTCATGCCTGGAAGATTCCATGGTTCATCCATGAGTCACAAAGAGTTGGACATGACAGTAACTTTCACTTTAAAATGCTTAATGTTCACTTTTATATATATTTTTTGTTTGTTTAGCAGTGCTATGGGATTTTCAGTAGTAATTTGGTTTGTTTATGTTGTAGATTTACTTACAGTGCTCTATTTGTTTTTGGTTAAACAAGTTTTCAATGGGAAAACATAATATGTTGTTAAGGATATATACCAAAGGTTAGAAAAGAAACCATTATTCTATCTTTTCAGTAAATTGTAGGTGAGCTGAGATCAAACCAAACTGCTTAGACAGAAATTGAAGCAAGGAGTGGTGAGGTCAGAGGAAGGCATTGTGGATCCCAGTGACCTCTTTCCAGCCACAGACCCAGAGGAGAACAGTCCCCACACAAGTGCGTCCTCAGATTCACAGCGTGAAACAGATACCTCTCTGTACCTGGTACATTTTTTCTAAGAGATAGAAACCTGCATGCAATTGTGTGAACTTGAAGTCTGTTGATACTTAGACTATAGTAGGAGATTTTAGAATGAGATAGGAAAGAAACAAGATTTCTTTTCATTCAGGGCCACCTTCTTATATGGGACAGAGAAACAAAGAGCCAATCTATGGAGAAAAATGAAGCTGATTTTTGAACCGAAGGCATTTTCATACATCTTTTATCTTTTTAATAAACTCTTTTTTTTTTTTTTCTATATCCTTCTCCATTTGGCTTCTGTAACCAATAGATTAAGAGATCTAACTACAATGCCTGGTTTACCAGACAATCAGGGCCGGTAAGACTGATTTATGAGGGTAAAAGAGAATTCTCTAGATTCCCTTAATGAGAAGGAAACTCTTGAGAATTTTCCTACTAGATTTGTGGGGAAGGACTACTCTTTTCTGTGGCTGTCCTATGGGAAATACTAACCATGATTCTGGGCTTCTATCTGCCCTTGCTGCTGCTGCTAAGCTGCTTCAGGCATGTCTGACTCTTTGCGACCCTATGGACCGTAGCCCTCCAGGCTTCAATCTGATCAGCCCTCCTATCTCTGTCCATGGGATTCTCTAGGAAGTGGGTTGACATGCCCTCCTCTAGGAGATCTTCCCAACCCAGGGATTGGACTTGCATCTCTTAGGTCTCCTGCATTGGCAGGTGGTTTCTTTACCACTAGCACCATCTGAGAAGCCCCTCTTTATGCCTCGGTGTGCTAAGTTGCTTCAGTCATGTCTGACTCTTTGCAACCCTATGGACAGTAGCCCACCAGCCTCCTCTGTCCTTGGAATTCTCCAGGCAAGAATACTGGAGTGGGTTGCCATGGCCTCCTTCAGGCTCTATGCTTTGCTTACTCCCTTATCTGGGAAATATTAATAATAAAACATAGGGCATAATAATAGTAACTTTCCCATATGCCTGTTGAGAAGATTAATTGAATGAATTCATGTAAACTACTTAGGAAAAAATCTGGCTCATAGCAAATACTCAATTAATATTAGCTGTGGCCATTTTGTTTCATTTTTGCCAATTCGTATGTTTAAATATTTAATTTACATTTATTTGATTATTAGTAAATTTAAATGGCTTTAAAATTATGTATATTGCCCACATATTTCTTTCATAAAATGCCTGTTCCTGTTCACTGACCACTTTTCTATTGGGATGTTTATTTTCTTTTGGATTCATAAGAATGCTTTGTGTATAAGATTTATAAAACTCATATCTGCTGTGAATATGTCTTGACTTATTTCTTGCCTTTTATTTTTCCATCCTACTAAGGAAATGAGAGATGGCATGATTCAATAGAGAAAGATAAAGAACTCCTTCATCTATAGCATCTCCTTCATGGAAATGACAGTTTAGTAGAGAACATGAGTCATAAACAAATGGAAATATAACAAGTATGAGAGGTGACAGAATAAACAGTAATGATTTATGAGGGTAAAGAGAATTCTCTAGATTCCCTTAATGAGAAGGAAACTCTTGAGAATTTTCCTACTAGATTTGTGGGGAAGGACTACTCTTTTCTGTGGCTGTCCTATGGGAAATACTAACCATGATTCTGGGCTTCTATCTGCCCTTGCTGCTGCTGCTAAGCTGCTTCAGGCATGTCTGACTCTTTGCGACCCTATGGACCGTAGCCCTCCAGGCTTCAATCTGATCAGCCCTCCTATCTCTGTCCATGGGATTCTCTAGGAAGTGGGTTGACATGCCCTCCTCTAGGAGATCTTCCCAACCCAGGGATTGGACTTGCATCTCTTAGGTCTCCTGCATTGGCAGGTGGTTTCTTTACCACTAGCACCATCTGAGAAGCCCCTCTTTATGCCTCGGTGTGCTAAGTTGCTTCAGTCATGTCTGACTCTTTGCAACCCTATGGACAGTAGCCCACCAGCCTCCTCTGTCCTTGGAATTCTCCAGGCAAGAATACTGGAGTGGGTTGCCATGGCCTCCTTCAGGCTCTATGCTTTGCTTACTCCCTTATCTGGGAAATATTAATAATAAAACATAGGGCATAATAATAGTAACTTTCCCATATGCCTGTTGAGAAGATTAATTGAATGAATTCATGTAAACTACTTAGGAAAAAATCTGGCTCATAGCAAATACTCAATTAATATTAGCTGTGGCCATTTTGTTTCATTTTTGCCAATTCGTATGTTTAAATATTTAATTTACATTTATTTGATTATTAGTAAATTTAAATGGCTTTAAAATTATGTATATTGCCCACATATTTCTTTCATAAAATGCCTGTTCCTGTTCACTGACCACTTTTCTATTGGGATGTTTATTTTCTTTTGGATTCATAAGAATGCTTTGTGTATAAGATTTATAAAACTCATATCTGCTGTGAATATGTCTTGACTTATTTCTTGCCTTTTATTTTTCCATCCTACTAAGGAAATGAGAGATGGCATGATTCAATAGAGAAAGATAAAGAACTCCTTCATCTATAGCATCTCCTTCATGGAAATGACAGTTTAGTAGAGAACATGAGTCATAAACAAATGGAAATATAACAAGTATGAGAGGTGACAGAATAAACAGTAAGCAAGTGGTAATAGTAGTGAAAAGAACTACCTTCTTTGCAAGTAGCTTGTTCTATTGTGCAGTTCAGATGAACTATTTTTGCCTCTTGAGTTGGTGAGCACTATTTACCATGAAGGTGCTTGTTATGAAGTTATGTTTACCCTTAAAGGGCTGTGAAGGTTGGATTAGAAGATGATTTATAACTGTGAGACCATGGGAAGAACTAGATTAAGATGTAACACTGGAGCCTAAATGGCAAGGGTGTCTGGAAAAGGTAGTTCCCAGTCTTCTGGTCCTGAGCTAAAGGTGAGAGTAAGAATGGGGTTCCTAACATAGAGTCTGGCACAGCTGCTATTTTTTTTTTAAATTTTGGCCTCTTTTTCATTGATTTTTTATCTGTTTATTTATTTATTTTTTTAAAGATTTATTTATTTATTTATTTTGGGCGGGGGTCGGGTTGGGGAGGGAGGGGAGCGGGCAGCCACTTCTATTGGTCTTTCATTTCTCTATTTTCATCTGTCTTTGTTCTTTGGCCCTTGTGGGCCTCCCATCGCGGTGGCGTCTGTCGTTGCAGAGCACTGGCTCTGGGCGCATGCGCTCCAGAGCTCCGGCTCGGTCATTGGACACATCGGTCCGGCCGCTCCGCGGCACGTGGGATCTTCTCAGGCCAGGGATCAAACTGGCGCCCCTTGCACTGCAAGGCGGTGTCCTTACCCACTGGACCACCAGGGGAAGCCCTATCCATTTATTTTTATCCATCTTTATTCTTTGGCCTGTGTGGGCCTCCCATCGCAGTGGCCTCTCTTGTTGCAGAGCACTGGCTTTGGGCGCATGCATCTCAAGAGTACTGGCTGCTAATTGGACACACCAGTCCAGCTGCTCCACAGCACGTGGGATCTTCCCGGGACAAGGATCAAACCAGTGCCCCCTGCACTGCAAGGCAGATTCTTTACCCACTGGACCACCAGGGAAGCCCACAGCTGCTATTTTAATACAGTGGTGAGAAAGAAGGAAGTGTGTCCTGTAATGCCTCCAGATTCTGTTCATATCTTTCTGTCCCACTGGTTTATGCCATTATTCTTTACTGTCATTTTTGAGACAACTACTTTGAGGCTTTCTTTCTTTAATCTTGCACTCCCCAAATTCACTCCCAACTCTGCATAAAGAGCAGCTATTTCTAAAGTGTAAATCGAACCATCCTTATCACAAAGGACATTATCCAAACTCCATAGAATGGCATTAAGATGCTGCATGTCCCAGCCCTGACAGGCTCTTCAACCTCATCTCTCCCACTGCCCCTCTGAGTTCCTCGCCTCTGTCTGTTCTAAACCACATGAGAATTCCCAAGCAAACTAGGCCGTCTCTTACCTCATACATGTGATTCCTTCTGCTACGATTGTTCCCTACATCTAACTCTTTGCCATCTTTCAGGTGTCTTTTGTGTCCTACTAAATCATTTTATTTTCCCATCTTCTTTTCGATTAAGGGTCGCCATAGACTAACAATGGCTAAGGGTAGTTCATAGACTCTGAACAATGAGTTCTTGGTAGAAGGAAATGTTTTAATCATGAGAACCTGAGCATGGAGTGTTTTGAATCCTGACTCCTCTAAATGCTAACTAGGAATTCAACCTTCTGAGCTCCTCTTAAAAGATGCTTGTTAGAGCGCTGGCTCTGGGCGCATGCGCTCCAGAGCTCCGGCTCGGTCATTGGACACATCGGTCCGGCCGCTCCGCGGCACGTGGGATCTTCTCAGGCCAGGGATCAAACTGGCGCCCCTTGCACTGCAAGGCGGTGTCCTTACCCACTGGACCACCAGGGGAAGCCCTATCCATTTATTTTTATCCATCTTTATTCTTTGGCCTGTGTGGGCCTCCCATCGCAGTGGCCTCTCTTGTTGCAGAGCACTGGCTTTGGGCGCATGCATCTCAAGAGTACTGGCTGCTAATTGGACACACCAGTCCAGCTGCTCCACAGCACGTGGGATTTTCCCCGGGACAAGGATCAAACCAGTGCCCCCTGCACTGCAAGGCAGATTCTTTACCCACTGGACCACCAGGGAAGCCCACAGCTGCTATTTTAATACAGTGGTGAGAAAGAAGGAAGTGTGTCCTGTAATGCCTCCAGATTCTGTTCATATCTTTCTGTCCCACTGGTTTATGCCATTATTCTTTACTGTCATTTTTGAGACAACTACTTTGAGGCTTTCTTTCTTTAATCTTGCACTCCCCAAATTCACTCCCAACTCTGCATAAAGAGCAGCTATTTCTAAAGTGTAAATCGAACCATCCTTATCACAAAGGACATTATCCAAACTCCATAGAATGGCATTAAGATGCTGCATGTCCCAGCCCTGACAGGCTCTTCAACCTCATCTCTCCCACTGCCCCTCTGAGTTCCTCGCCTCTGTCTGTTCTAAACCACATGAGAATTCCCAAGCAAACTAGGCCGTCTCTTACCTCATACATGTGATTCCTTCTGCTACGATTGTTCCCTACATCTAACTCTTTGCCATCTTTCAGGTGTCTTTTGTGTCCTACTAAATCATTTTATTTTCCCATCTTCTTTTCGATTAAGGGTCGCCATAGACTAACAATGGCTAAGGGTAGTTCATAGACTCTGAACAATGAGTTCTTGGTAGAAGGAAATGTTTTAATCATGAGAACCTGAGCATGGAGTGTTTTGAATCCTGACTCCTCTAAATGCTAACTAGGAATTCAACCTTCTGAGCCTCAATTTTCTCATTTGACAAATGGGGAGAGTGGCTTTTAGCCCATACTTTAAGTTGAAAAGCTATAGTGAGAATCGATGAAAAAAAAAAAAAATGCCTAGTATGCAATAGATGTTTAATAGTGATTTTACTATGATTGTTTTTCTTTAGGGGGATTTATAACAGGACAATGGTTCTAAAGAGCTGAAGGCAGAAACATGTGGGTTGATATGAGTTCAGTGGACCCTGGCCCATTTGGGCATATTTGTCAGCACAGGCAAAAGGATTGAGGGAGACGGAGGTGTGGTCTCTGTGACAGTTACTAGTCGCAGGATTTGAGAGGCTAGGGAGGGCGACTTGAGCAGAAGAAAACCAGCACTTTCTGACAACGCTTGAAGACAAGAGTCTCAAGGGAGGGTGATGGGCTCCCTCTCATCAGGCTGGTGTGGACAGAGGCCATTTCTGAGTCATCTGCAAACACGGTTTGGTGGAAGGAGCAGGGGCCTTAGTTCAGAAGCCATGGGACTGACCAGGGCTTCTCTTTCCATGAGAACCAGGCAAGACACTGTGACTTTGTGAGGAAGCCATGTATGGAGGCACATGAACGTGGTCTGTAGCCTGCTCAGTGCTGTGCAGTGTTGGCAATGGGGCCTTAGGGGACAGCCCTGGACTTGTGTCAGACATGGATGCGTACCCATAAAGAGCAGCTCATGCTAACATGATAATATGTTGGATGACACTGACTTTGGCTCTTTTAAAAACAAAGACTCCATAGAATGGCATTAAGATGCTATGTCCCAGCCCTGACAGGCTCTTCAACCTCATCTCTCCACTGCCCCTCTGAGTTCCTCGCCTCTGTCTGTTCTAAACCACATGAGAATTCCCAAGCAAACTAGGCCGTCTCTTACCTCATACATGTGATTCCTTCTGCTACGATTGTTCCCTACATCTAACTCTTTGCCATCTTTCAGGTGTCTTTTGTGTCCTACTAAATCATTTTATTTTCCCATCTTCTTTTCGATTAAGGGTCGCCATAGACTAACAATGGCTAAGGGTAGTTCATAGACTCTGAACAATGAGTTCTTGGTAGAAGGAAATGTTTTAATCATGAGAACCTGAGCATGGAGTGTTTTGAATCCTGACTCCTCTAAATGCTAACTAGGAATTCAACCTTCTGAGCCTCAATTTTCTCATTTGACAAATGGGGAGAGTGGCTTTTAGCCCATACTTTAAGTTGAAAAGCTATAGTGAGAATCGATGAAAAAAAAAAAAAATGCCTAGTATGCAATAGATGTTTAATAGTGATTTTACTATGATTGTTTTTCTTTAGGGGGATTTATAACAGGACAATGGTTCTAAAGAGCTGAAGGCAGAAACATGTGGGTTGATATGAGTTCAGTGGACCCTGGCCCATTTGGGCATATTTGTCAGCACAGGCAAAAGGATTGAGGGAGACGGAGGTGTGGTCTCTGTGACAGTTACTAGTCGCAGGATTTGAGAGGCTAGGGAGGCGACTTGAGCAGAAGAAAACCAGCACTTTCTGACAACGCTTGAAGACAAGAGTCTCAAGGGAGGGTGATGGGCTCCCTCTCATCAGGCTGGTGTGGACAGAGGCCATTTCTGAGTCATCTGCAAACACGGTTTGGTGGAAGGAGCAGGGGCCTTAGTTCAGAAGCCATGGGACTGACCAGGGCTTCTCTTTCCATGAGAACCAGGCAAGACACTGTGACTTTGTGAGGAAGCCATGTATGGAGGCACATGAACGTGGTCTGTAGCCTGCTCAGTGCTGTGCAGTGTTGGCAATGGGGCCTTAGGGGACAGCCCTGGACTTGTGTCAGACATGGATGCGTACCCATAAAGAGCAGCTCATGCTAACATGATAATATGTTGGATGACACTGACTTTGGCTCTTTTAAAAACAAAAGACTTTATTCATGTATTAATAAACTCTATTTTTAAAGCAAGTTTCAGGTTCATAGCAAAATTGAGAGGAAAGCACAGAGATTTCTCCTAAACCTGGAGCCCGCTTCATACCCAACTTCCCCTGTCATCAACATCCCCACCAGAGGATCTGTTCCGATCAGTAAACTTGCATTAACATGTATTACCACTCAAAGTTTGTGATTTACTCTGGTGGTGTACATTCTATGGGTTTGAACAAATTTATAACGACTTGTATCCGACAGTAGACTATCACATCAGTACTTTCACTGCCTTACAAATCCTGCGTTCTACCTGTTCATCCCTCTTCCTCCAACCCCAGGCAACCAATCATCCTTTTCTGTCTCCACAGTGCTCTCTTTTCCAGGATGTCGTATAGTTGGGATCCTGCACTAAACTGCAGCCTTGGTTTTCTGTTGTTGTTTTCTACAAGATTGATTTATAAACTACGATACATATCACATAAGGCCTTTTGAGTTTTTTACACCATTCCCATTGAGGCAAGTATAATACTTTGTAGCAAACAGATGATTTAAAAAAACAAAACCAAACAAAAACACCTCAGTCAGAGATGCCTCAGCCTCAGTTGATGGCTGACCATGCACAAATCAGATTAGAACCTCAAAAACAAAAACAAACAAACAAAAAAAACCCCACGGTGTGGTTATTTCAAAAAAAAAAAAAAAAAAAAAAAGCCAGTCTGAAAGTTAAGTAAACATTCCTAACACCAACTAGAGGATGTCCTGGTTAAAGCCCCTAAAATACAAAGAAACAATTGTTATACTTTCTTTACATACAGTTCTCCACTTTCACCGTGAAACAGAATTTTGCACTTGGGTTCAGAAGCCATGGGACTGACCAGGGCTTCTCTTTCCATGAGAACCAGGCAAGACACTGTGACTTTGTGAGGAAGCCATGTATGGAGGCACATGAACGTGGTCTGTAGCCTGCTCAGTGCTGTGCAGTGTTGGCAATGGGGCCTTAGGGGACAGCCCTGGACTTGTGTCAGACATGGATGCGTACCCATAAAGAGCAGCTCATGCTAACATGATAATATGTTGGATGACACTGACTTTGGCTCTTTTAAAAACAAAAGACTTTATTCATGTATTAATAAACTCTATTTTTAAAGCAAGTTTCAGGTTCATAGCAAAATTGAGAGGAAAGCACAGAGATTTCTCCTAAACCTGGAGCCCGCTTCATACCCAACTTCCCCTGTCATCAACATCCCCACCAGAGGATCTGTTCCGATCAGTAAACTTGCATTAACATGTATTACCACTCAAAGTTTGTGATTTACTCTGGTGGTGTACATTCTATGGGTTTGAACAAATTTATAACGACTTGTATCCGACAGTAGACTATCACATCAGTACTTTCACTGCCTTACAAATCCTGCGTTCTACCTGTTCATCCCTCTTCCTCCAACCCCAGGCAACCAATCATCCTTTTCTGTCTCCACAGTGCTCTCTTTTCCAGGATGTCGTATAGTTGGGATCCTGCACTAAACTGCAGCCTTGGTTTTCTGTTGTTGTTTTCTACAAGATTGATTTATAAACTACGATACATATCACATAAGGCCTTTTGAGTTTTTTACACCATTCCCATTGAGGCAAGTATAATACTTTGTAGCAAACAGATGATTTAAAAAAACAAAACCAAACAAAAACACCTCAGTCAGAGATGCCTCAGCCTCAGTTGATGGCTGACCATGCACAAATCAGATTAGAACCTCAAAAACAAAAACAAACAAACAAAAAAAACCCCACGGTGTGGTTATTTCAGAAAAAAAAAAAAAAAAAAAAAGCCAGTCTGAAAGTTAAGTAAACATTCCTAACACCAACTAGAGGATGTCCTGGTTAAAGCCCCTAAAATACAAAGAAACAATTGTTATACTTTCTTTACATACAGTTCTCCACTTTCACCGTGAAACAGAATTTTGGGCACACAGCCAGACTACTAACACATTGCAATACCATTAATGTTTCTTCCCCTACTTCTGGAAACTCAAAATATTTGTTAATCCAATATATAAAAAGATCATTTAACATGTGAAAATATTAAGTACCAGAAACATAAGCTAGCAGCAGCGCTATTGACATTTTCAAACAAGTTTTATTCCCATACAATTCAGACTTCTTTTTAAATGTACACAGGGAACATGATTCTTCTTAGTTCAAACAATAACTCATGCCCTGTCTCGACTACACTGGAGGGTAACATCACTGCTGTCGGTGCTGGCTGAGGCGGGCTGCTGGGCGGGGACCTCGACGAGTCTGCAGGCCAGCTGCCAGTGGAAGGGAGGCTCCTAGAGAAGCAGGAGGTGAGAGGAACAGCTTTTGTTTTTATAGCTTGCAAAGGATCCTCACGACTACGGACAATCCTATGAGGCAGATATTCTTTTCTCCATTTCATAGCCCAGCCCCTGAAAGCCAGGTCATTGCAGGTCACACAGCAGGTGGGGGTGATTCCAGATCTTCAGATCCCTTCCCCCAAGGAGGCCTCCTGGTGTGAAGGGGAGAAACCTTTGATGATGGTGGTGACTCATGATTGTCCTGTTTGCAAGGCTTTCTCCAGGCCCTGTGTGAACCTCTTTTTCTTTAAGGGATTTTTTTCAAAATATGTATTTTGAAATAATACAAGTATTTCAAAATAAGTATTTCAAATATGCAGTTTTTCTTCTGCATCTGTTTCAGCCAGAAAGCTGATTTTCTATTTGCTCTGAATCTCCCACTGAAATACTGCTGTCTCCTTTTCTGCCAAATCAATCCTGAAAGACACTCTTGCATCGTTGATCTCCTGATGCCTCGCCGGCCCAGTCATTCTCTGCTTGCCCCATCTCATCTCTGTCAGTGATGGATTCTCAGCACAGCACACAGCCTTCCTTGGGAAGGTTAAGTAAACATTCCTAACACCAACTAGAGGATGTCCTGGTTAAAGCCCCTAAAATACAAAGAAACAATTGTTATACTTTCTTTACATACAGTTCTCCACTTTCACCGTGAAACAGAATTTTGGGCACACAGCCAGACTACTAACACATTGCAATACCATTAATGTTTCTTCCCCTACTTCTGGAAACTCAAAATATTTGTTAATCCAATATATAAAAAGATCATTTAACATGTGAAAATATTAAGTACCAGAAACATAAGCTAGCAGCAGCGCTATTGACATTTTCAAACAAGTTTTATTCCCATACAATTCAGACTTCTTTTTAAATGTACACAGGGAACATGATTCTTCTTAGTTCAAACAATAACTCATGCCCTGTCTCGACTACACTGGAGGGTAACATCACTGCTGTCGGTGCTGGCTGAGGCGGGCTGCTGGGCGGGGACCTCGACGAGTCTGCAGGCCAGCTGCCAGTGGAAGGGAGGCTCCTAGAGAAGCAGGAGGTGAGAGGAACAGCTTTTGTTTTTATAGCTTGCAAAGGATCCTCACGACTACGGACAATCCTATGAGGCAGATATTCTTTTCTCCATTTCATAGCCCAGCCCCTGAAAGCCAGGTCATTGCAGGTCACACAGCAGGTGGGGGTGATTCCAGATCTTCAGATCCCTTCCCCCAAGGAGGCCTCCTGGTGTGAAGGGGAGAAACCTTTGATGATGGTGGTGACTCATGATTGTCCTGTTTGCAAGGCTTTCTCCAGGCCCTGTGTGAACCTCTTTTTCTTTAAGGGATTTTTTTCAAAATATGTATTTTGAAATAATACAAGTATTTCAAAATAAGTATTTCAAATATGCAGTTTTTCTTCTGCATCTGTTTCAGCCAGAAAGCTGATTTTCTATTTGCTCTGAATCTCCCACTGAAATACTGCTGTCTCCTTTTCTGCCAAATCAATCCTGAAAGACACTCTTGCATCGTTGATCTCCTGATGCCTCGCCGGCCCAGTCATTCTCTGCTTGCCCCATCTCATCTCTGTCAGTGATGGATTCTCAGCACAGCACACAGCCTTCCTTGGAAAGGTGATGTCCTTCACCATGTCATTGGCTACATTTCCTTCTGAACACCCAGCTCGTCCCCATCCCCTCAGATTTGTTATCCTGTGATTCACTATATTTAGCCAGACTGTTTTATAAATGCATTCTCTAATGAGACGGGTTCTCTAAAAACCTAGCTCCCTTCTGTAGCCATATGGAGCTGAGCTGATGGAGGGCTCAGGGAGGTGAGGTGGTCTGAACTGGCATTTTGGGAGGAGAACATCCATGTGACAAGTCTGCCTGTGTGTGAGAGAGCAGTGGGTGTGGTTTTGGAAGCTGGGCTCTTTTTCTGACTTCGTCACTGCCTGGGTGAAGGCGAGTAGGGCCTGCTTTGAGCAGAAAGAAAGTAGAGGTTTACAAGTGGCAGCACTGGTGGCTTTGTGGACCAATGACCAGAGTGCTTGATGCACCGATTCCACAGAAGACCCAGGGATCTCTGCACAGCCCCAAGAAAAAAGCCCCTCAATCAACTGAAATCGAATTTTCTGCCACCATTGTTAAGGGTCCCTGGCATTGAGTTTAAGTTGATGTAAAGTACGTACAGAAATGCAATATGCTTGTATATCTGAGTTTGTAGACTGAGACTCAACCTCATGTCCTAAACCTGAACCCGCGCCCCCTCGGACCCAGGCAAGCCTCACTCCTAAATACGCCCTATTGCCTTTCCAACAGAGCCAAGCCAGTTGTGCTTTGAAGCAGACTGTTTTTCTACCTCCGTGTCTTTGCTTGTGGCTCTGAGAAAAAGATTCTGAACCAAGTTGTTTGTGTGTAGTGCTCTTTGGCTGGGCTATGCCCCCTCTCTCTGTGCGGAAACAAGCATCTAACAGACACACCAAGAAGTAGCCTCAAAATGGTGTGGCATGAGAACCTTGCTCAGCAAGATTGCTCTACACAGGAAGGGCCTGGCCAGTGGAGTCTCAGTCTCGGTAAATTTGATTGCAACAAACAGATCAGTAGCACTAGCGAAGGAAGTAATGAAGGGATATAAGGGGAAGGCGGTAGCAGTAACCACCACAAATAAACAGAAACCAGAGGGAACAAAGTAAGAACATGGAGGTGGGTGAAAATGTAGAAAGAAGAGAAAGAAAGAGACAGAGAGAGAAAGAGACTTTATTATCATTACATGTGATAGATTACTTGGATAAGGGACAATGGATTCCCTTCTAAGAGAACATAGGATAAGTCAGTGCCAAGAATTGTGTTGATTCTTGAATATTTCAAATAAGGTCTGACTATCTTGGTGCAGAGATGGATCCTGTCTTTTACTTCTCTGTGTATCCATATATTAAATTCCCTTCAACTGAACCCACAGTTTAGTCCTTCAGTCTAGAAAAATTCAACACAATTCTGAGGTCCCCTCTACACAGATCCCTCTCCTCTCTCCTGTAACCCTGGCTAACTTCTGTTCCTACTATAAACTGTGCTCAGGGGACTTTCCTGGTGGTTCAGTGGCTGGGAATCTGCCCGCCAATGTATGGAACACAGGTTTGATCTTCGGTCTGGGAAGATTCCACAAGCCATGGGGAAACTAAGCCTGTGTGCAACAACTACTGGGCCCATGCGCTCCAACTACTGAAGCCCATGAGCCCTAGAGCCTGTGCTCTGCAACAAGAGAAGCCACCTTAACATAAAACCTGCACACTGCAACTAGAGAGTAGCCCCACCTGCTCACCATAACTAGAGAAAGTCACATGCAGCAACAAAGACCCAACACAGCCAAAAATGAATGGATAAATAAATTAATTTAAAAAACTCTGTTCAGATGCCTTCCCCCCTTTTGACTTCTTCCCTTTCTTTCCCTCAGGTCCCATTCCCTGTGTTCCTAAGTCTATAAATGTCTCAAAACTGTGTGGCCTCATCATATTGTAATCATATATTTATTGTCCTGATTAGACAGGATATTCTGCCTCTTGATGGCAGGGATCATATCTTATTCATCTTTTAATCCAACTAGAAAATGTAAGAATTTGAAATGGAACTAAGGCCTTTGGTATTAAACTCATTACTACTGCTTTATCCTGTTTCCCAGCAGATTTTTCTTCAGCAAGAAATTTTTTCTAGCTTCTTCTAGCTTACACAAAAACTTGCTTAAACTTGTATATGTATCAGAGTAAGGCACAGCTTTTCATTACCCCCGGGTTTGCTTGCTAATTTCTTAGTTGAAAAATAAAAGTGATTTTTTTTCTCACTGAAGAGTAGAAAGGTTGATAAGTTGAGGTTAAATAAATCTTTAAGATCTATTTTCAGGTGCAAAGTATGTCAAAATATGGTAACCTGGTGGACGGCGCCCATAGTGTTGCAGAGTTGGAGACAACTACAAATGAAGCAACTTAGCATGTAACATGAATGTCAGAATGTACCAAATACATGTGTGGCAGAAAAGGCCCAGAGATTTATGGTGGGCTATGAATGAATCAAAGAATCATGATTCCAGAAGCTTGGCTACATAAAACTAAACATTGTCAGAAGGAGTAATGGAGAACCTGTCAACAGGGTGGGGAACCCACTGACTACTTATGTGAAGTGCCTAGACTTCAAAATGAAAGGCAGCATCACTCTTGAGGCTCATGTGAGACCCTGACAGTGACTCCACCTTTGGCACCTTATTGTGTGTGCCTTTGTACCTTGGAAGTTTTGAGCGATGAGATTGTGCTGTCTTGTTCCCTGCTGTGTCTCCCACACCTAGCACACTGTCAGCACTAATGAATGTTTGTGGAGTATCTTATTAGGATCTGGGGAAACCTTGGCAGTAAGTAGTATCCATGCCTTTTAGAGCAGACAAGACCAAGTGTTATTTGCTCAGTCCTGTCTGACTCTTTGTGACCCCATGAACTGTATAGCCTGCCAGGCTCCTCTGTCCATGGAATTTTCCAGGGAAGAATACTGAGTGGGTTACCATTCCCTTCTTCAGGGAATCTTCCTGAACCAGGGATTGAACCTGGGTCTCCCACATTGCAGGCAGATTCCTTACAGTCTGAGCCACCGGGGAAGTTATTAGACAAGCCTAAAGATAATTGGATTTTGAATTGGATGGCCTGGGATAGATGAGACAGGGGGAATTCCACTCTTCTTCTCTAGTGGATTTTTCTTCAGCAAGAAATTTTTCTAGCTTCTTCTAGCTTACACAAAACCTGCTTAAACTTGTATATGTATCAGAGTAAGGCACAGCTTTTCATTACCCCCGGGTTTGCTTGCTAATTTCTTAGTTGAAAAATAAAAGTGATTTTTTCTACTGAAGAGTAGAAAGGTTGATAAGTTGAGGTTAAATAAATCTTTAAGATCTATTTTCAGGTGCAAAGTATGTCAAAATATGGTAACCTGGTGGACGGCGCCCATAGTGTTGCAGAGTTGGAGACAACTACAAATGAAGCAACTTAGCATGTAACATGAATGTCAGAATGTACCAAATACATGTGTGGCAGAAAAGGCCCAGAGATTTATGGTGGGCTATGAATGAATCAAAGAATCATGATTCCAGAAGCTTGGCTACATAAAACTAAACATTGTCAGAAGGAGTAATGGAGAACCTGTCAACAGGGTGGGGAACCCACTGACTACTTATGTGAAGTGCCTAGACTTCAAAATGAAAGGCAGCATCACTCTTGAGGCTCATGTGAGACCCTGACAGTGACTCCACCTTTGGCACCTTATTGTGTGTGCCTTTGTACCTTGGAAGTTTTGAGCGATGAGATTGTGCTGTCTTGTTCCCTGCTGTGTCTCCCACACCTAGCACACTGTCAGCACTAATGAATGTTTGTGGAGTATCTTATTAGGATCTGGGGAAACCTTGGCAGTAAGTAGTATCCATGCCTTTTAGAGCAGACAAGACCAAGTGTTATTTGCTCAGTCCTGTCTGACTCTTTGTGACCCCATGAACTGTATAGCCTGCCAGGCTCCTCTGTCCATGGAATTTTCCAGGGAAGAATACTGAGTGGGTTACCATTCCCTTCTTCAGGGAATCTTCCTGAACCAGGGATTGAACCTGGGTCTCCCACATTGCAGGCAGATTCCTTACAGTCTGAGCCACCGGGGAAGTTATTAGACAAGCCTAAAGATAATTGGATTTTGAATTGGATGGCCTGGGATAGATGAGACAGGTCATGGTATCTCCCAGGCAAGGATGAATTCCCACTCTTCTTCTCTAGTGGATTTTCACAAAGAAAACACTAATATTTAAATAAACTAGTTTAGTCTAGTGTTAGGGGACTAGATGAGATGGATTTTGGAAGAAACTCCAAATCTTTATTCCATTATTTATTACTCCATTCTTCCAGCAATCATTTATTGAACTTCTACTTCATGTCATAATTGACAAGATCTGATTCCTATAGAGTAGTTGAAGGTGTGGATCTAGATACAAGAGCCCTCTGGGCCTAGCTGTAGAAACTTGGGGAAGCTGGTGGTATTATCTAAGGGAGGCCTGAGGCAGCTGGGAAGGTGCTAGTCCCTGCATACATAAAGACCCAACATGATCAGGACCAGTAGTTGATGGGTTAACTGGAAACACTGATTAATGTGAGGAAGCATAAAACATAGCGGACATTATTTTAACTTAAAATGTACAAATGTGCATTTATTTGCTGATACTTTGACACAAAACCAAAGTCTTTGAGTGAGGGCACGTCATCCTGAGGTTCAGCGCCCTCTTTTTTTGTATCATCAGTGCATCCATCATCTGTGAGTTCTTGTTTCAATTTCTGTAAAATGGAGCAAGAAGTCCTGATTAGAATTCTGCCTCTTGATGACAGGGATCTCTTGAAGGCAATCTGGAGAAGTCAGATTGAAGGCAATCTGTGCAGACTCTTCTAGAGTTTTATAATCCCCTGTTCTCTAATCTTTAAAAATTTCTCACTCATACCTTATTCACCAGTGGTTTTTAATGGCTCAGCTTTACGAAATCTTTGTAAAACATTTGACTCATTTTAGAAACTAATCTCTTTCTTTTCATATTCATATTTAATGTTTATAATATACAAGTATCTAAAAGTATATATATATATATATACACATATATATGTTTCATATATATAGTTTATTGAAGCATAGGTGAGTTACAATGTTTCAGGTACACAGAAAAGTGATTAAGTTTTACATATACACATATACTATTTTTAAAATTATTTTCTATTACAGTCTGAGCCACCTTATTGACAAGCCTAAAGATAATTGGATTTTGAATTGGATGGCCTGGGATAGATGAGACAGGTCATGGTATCTCCCAGGCAAGGATGAATTCCCACTCTTCTTCTCTAGTGGATTTTCACAAAGAAAACACTAATATTTAAATAAACTAGTTTAGTCTAGTGTTAGGGGACTAGATGAGATGGATTTTGGAAGAAACTCCAAATCTTTATTCCATTATTTATTACTCCATTCTTCCAGCAATCATTTATTGAACTTCTACTTCATGTCATAATTGACAAGATCTGATTCCTATAGAGTAGTTGAAGGTGTGGATCTAGATACAAGAGCCCTCTGGGCCTAGCTGTAGAAACTTGGGGAAGCTGGTGGTATTATCTAAGGGAGGCCTGAGGCAGCTGGGAAGGTGCTAGTCCCTGCATACATAAAGACCCAACATGATCAGGACCAGTAGTTGATGGGTTAACTGGAAACACTGATTAATGTGAGGAAGCATAAAACATAGCGGACATTATTTTAACTTAAAATGTACAAATGTGCATTTATTTGCTGATACTTTGACACAAAACCAAAGTCTTTGAGTGAGGGCACGTCATCCTGAGGTTCAGCGCCCTCTTTTTTTGTATCATCAGTGCATCCATCATCTGTGAGTTCTTGTTTCAATTTCTGTAAAATGGAGCAAGAAGTCCTGATTAGAATTCTGCCTCTTGATGACAGGGATCTCTTGAAGGCAATCTGGAGAAGTCAGATTGAAGGCAATCTGTGCAGACTCTTCTAGAGTTTTATAATCCCCTGTTCTCTAATCTTTAAAAATTTCTCACTCATACCTTATTCACCAGTGGTTTTTAATGGCTCAGCTTTACGAAATCTTTGTAAAACATTTGACTCATTTTAGAAACTAATCTCTTTCTTTTCATATTCATATTTAATGTTTATAATATACAAGTATCTAAAAGTATATATATATATATATACACATATATATGTTTCATATATATAGTTTATTGAAGCATAGGTGAGTTACAATGTTTCAGGTACACAGAAAAGTGATTAAGTTTTACATATACACATATACTATTTTTAAAATTATTTTCTATTATAGGTTATTACAAAATATTGACTGTAGCTTCCTGTGCTACACAGTCAACTTTTGCTGGTTGTTGCATGTCTATTTTTTTAATTAGAAATCTAGCATTCTATTCATACTAAGTCAAACGAGTGGGGTCAAAATGTCATACATTTTTTAGTTAAGGAAAAATTTGTGTTTTTCAAAAATGTGTATATTTTACATATTATTTATATGTACATGAATACAAAAGCTTTCTTACTGTGCTTGATAAAAGCTTGAGAAAGAACATAAAGAGATGGATAAACGAGGACTCAAACTAAATGAAATGGTAATACTGAATATGAAATAGACAAACTGAAACAAAGTAGGTAAAAGTAAAAGATCATGATATAGTCGAGGGGTTTTTTTTGTGTCTAAGTTGTCATTTTTGTTTTCATCCATCTTTATTCTTTGGCATGTATGGGCCTCTTTCTGTAGAGCACTGGCTCTGGCGCATGCACTCCAGAGCAGTGGCTTGTAATTAGACACACCAGCCCAGCCGCTCCGCAGCATGCGAGGGGTCTTCCCAGGCCAGGGGTTGAACCGGTGCCTCTTGCACTGCAAGGTGGACCCTTTACCCACTGGACCACCAAGGAAGCCCAGTCCTGTTGTTTTTAAACATGACTGCTCATTAGAAACATATCTGGAACTCTGGAGGACAAAAAAGCAATACCTGGGCATTTCTATTTTTCAAAATATTTCAAGATAATTCTGATATGCATCTGGATTTAAAAAAGTGCAGGTTTTTCTATTAAACCATGGTTTTGGTGATATAGAGTTCTATTATTTTTCTGTTGACCCATCATGATACAGTGGTATTAAGTAATAGTTATATTATCACAAGAGTGAAAGATGTTTATCAGTCTTCACAATCAATTCAATAAGTATGTTAAAAGTGTATATTTACATATGCTTATGTAATATATATATATATATATATATATATATATATATACATAATTAAATTGCATAATTACAAAAAGGAAACAATTGTTTGTGTTTCATGTAAAACATAAGCATGTAATTCAACTGGGAGGAGTGTGCCAGTGACTGCTACTGGCTCCACTGCAGTGTTCAGTGTGCTGTGGCCACCGGTCTGTGTCTCACAGAGAAGCAGAAGCACTTCTGACCTGAAGCACTCAGCTAGTAGAGGTGGGTTAGGACAATATTTACTAAATCCGTGCTGTATTACCAGTTCCTGAACGTAGTCTTCTACTTTAGATGGCCAGAAACTCACTCTTGTTAGGAACAGACGGGAATTAAGCTTAAGATGCTGGCTCAGACTAATGAAGTCACAGAGTCAGTATATTAACAGTTCATTTACAATGAAGGATAATTGTCAAAAGACCCAGGTTATCGGAGTCTGCATGGCGAGCATATTCTCCCTATGATATCTCGGCCCTTGTTATTTTTTATCCCTTCACTGCATAATCTGTAATTATTCTCAGGCCTTTTTATCTGGTAATTGCAACTGAGGGTTGCATGAGGATTTAAAACATAGTTTCAACAGGCTTTAGTTTTTAGGTTCACAGCAAAATTGAGGGGAAGGTACAGAAATTTCCGACATAGCCTCTGCCCTCCTCACCCTTCCCCATATCAACATCACTAATCAAATGTGGTACGTTTGTTACAATTAATGAACACATCTTAATTCCCTAAAGTCCATAGTGCACATTAGATTTCATAGTGTACATTCCACAGATTTGGACAAATATATAATGATACGTATCTGTAATTATGGTTAGATACAGAGTATGTCACTGTCCTAAAAATCCTCTGTGTTCTACTTCACTCTCCCTCTCTCCTGACATGGAATGACCACTGATCGTTTGCTCTCTTCATCATTTAGCCTTTTCCAGAATGCTATGTAAATTGTGATCATGCCTTTTCAGATTCGTTTATTTGCTCAGCAATATTCACTTAAATTTCCTCCATGCCTTTTCACAGCTTGATAGCTCATTTCCTTTTTAGAGCTAAATACTATTCCATGGTCTGGATGTATCACAGTTTATTTTTCTACTCAACTATTGAAAAACATCTTCCTGCCAGTTGTGGCAATTATGAATAAAGTTGCTGTAAACATCTGTGTGCAGGTTTTTGTGGAACATAACTGATAAACCTATAGTGACACATCATAATCAACCAAAGCCCTTAGCTTATATTACAGTTTACACTTGATATTATACATCCTATGAACTTGTATAAATGTATGATACATATCCATCATTATAATATCATATATTTTCACTGTTTTGAAAATCATCTGTGCTCTGTCTCTTCATCGCTCCCTGCCTATCCAACCCATGGCAACCACTGATCGTTTTGCTGTTTCTGCAGTTTTGCCTCTTTCAGAGTGGCATATACCTGGAATCATATAGTATGCAACCTTTGCAGATTAGCTTCTTTCACATAGTAATATGCATTTCAAATTTCATCATGCCTTTTCACAGCTTGATAGCTCATTTCCTTTTTAGAGCTAAATACTATTCCATGGTCTGGATGTATCACAGTTTATTTTTCTACTCAACTATTGAAAAACATCTTCCTGCCAGTTGTGGCAATTATGAATAAAGTTGCTGTAAACATCTGTGTGCAGGTTTTTGTGGAACATAACTGATAAACCTATAGTGACACATCATAATCAACCAAAGCCCTTAGCTTATATTACAGTTTACACTTGATATTATACATCCTATGAACTTGTATAAATGTATGATACATATCCATCATTATAATATCATATATTTTCACTGTTTTGAAAATCATCTGTGCTCTGTCTCTTCATCGCTCCCTGCCTATCCAACCCATGGCAACCACTGATCGTTTTGCTGTTTCTGCAGTTTTGCCTCTTTCAGAGTGGCATATACCTGGAATCATATAGTATGCAACCTTTGCAGATTAGCTTCTTTCACATAGTAATATGCATTTCAAATTTCATCATGTCTTTTCATGGATTGATAGCCCTTTCTTTTTAGTGCTAATGTTCCATTGTCTGTGTGTACACAGTTTAGTTTTACCCATGGTATTTACCCATTACTCTAGGACACTTTGGCTGCTTCTAAATTTTGGCAATTATGAGTTAAGATGCTAATAAACATCTATGTGCAAGTTTTCATATAGATATAAGCATTCAATTGCTTTGAGTAAATACCAAAGACTGCAATTTCTGGACCAAATGGAAGGAGTACGTTTAAGAAACTCTCAAATTGTCTTCCAAAGTGGCTGTGCATTTTGTGATCCCACCAACAATGAATGAGAGTTCCTGTTGCTTCAAATTCTCTCCAGAATTTGGCATTGTCAGTGTACCAGATTTTGGCCTTTCTAGTAGATGTGATAGGCCATTCTGAGAGTGGTATTTCATTGTTTTTTAAATTTGTATTTCCCTCATAACATATTATATGGAATTCTTTTCAAATGTGTATTTGCCATCTTTTTATCTTCTTTGGTAAGATGTCTGTTAAGGTCTTTGGCCCATTTTAAATCAGGCGGTTTTCTTATTATTGAGTTTTAAGAGTTATTTGTGTTATTTGAGTGAATGGTTCTTTATCAGATCGTCTCTGTTTTTTGAAGATGGAACTCTTATCCAGAAGTCCCCCTCCCCAGTTGATTTCCTCATATATTTCATAGGACCCTGACTATAAGGAAAGCTAGGAAAGTGAGGATTCAGTGTTCCTAGCTTTTGCAGGTGGAGGTGATTTGAAAGAAGGGAGCTGGGAATGCCTGCTGGGTGACCACTTGATAGCCGGAGACACTGAGGTCCTTGATGGGGCTGGTGAGGGACTGGTATTACAGTTAAACACTTGATTATTACAGTTTACTTTTTCCTATGAACTTGTATAAATGTATGATACATATCCATCATTATAATATCATATATTTTCACTGTTTTGAAAATCATCTGTGCTCTGTCTCTTCATCGCTCCCTGCCTATCCAACCCATGGCAACCACTGATCGTTTTGCTGTTTCTGCAGTTTTGCCTCTTTCAGAGTGGCATATACCTGGAATCATATAGTATGCAACCTTTGCAGATTAGCTTCTTTCACATAGTAATATGCATTTCAAATTTCATCATGTCTTTTCATGGATTGATAGCCCTTTCTTTTTAGTGCTAATGTTCCATTGTCTGTGTGTACACAGTTTAGTTTTACCCATGGTATTTACCCATTACTCTAGGACACTTTGGCTGCTTCTAAATTTTGGCAATTATGAGTTAAGATGCTAATAAACATCTATGTGCAAGTTTTCATATAGATATAAGCATTCAATTGCTTTGAGTAAATACCAAAGACTGCAATTTCTGGACCAAATGGAAGGAGTACGTTTAAGAAACTCTCAAATTGTCTTCCAAAGTGGCTGTGCATTTTGTGATCCCACCAACAATGAATGAGAGTTCCTGTTGCTTCAAATTCTCTCCAGAATTTGGCATTGTCAGTGTACCAGATTTTGGCCTTTCTAGTAGATGTGATAGGCCATTCTGAGAGTGGTATTTCATTGTTTTTTAAATTTGTATTTCCCTCATAACATATTATATGGAATTCTTTTCAAATGTGTATTTGCCATCTTTTTATCTTCTTTGGTAAGATGTCTGTTAAGGTCTTTGGCCCATTTTAAATCAGGCGGTTTTCTTATTATTGAGTTTTAAGAGTTATTTGTGTTATTTGAGTGAATGGTTCTTTATCAGATCGTCTCTGTTTTTTGAAGATGGAACTCTTATCCAGAAGTCCCCCTCCCCAGTTGATTTCCTCATATATTTCATAGGACCCTGACTATAAGGAAAGCTAGGAAAGTGAGGATTCAGTGTTCCTAGCTTTTGCAGGTGGAGGTGATTTGAAAGAAGGGAGCTGGGAATGCCTGCTGGGTGACCAGTCACTTGATAGCCGGAGACACTGAGGTCCTGAGAAATGATGGGAGTTTTCTGGTAGCTAGATCTAAAATCTACAGTTTCAACCAGGAATCCAAAATGGGAAACTGAGTGTGTGGAGGAGTAGCTTTTCTGTCCCTCGGCAACTCAGTTCCATATGATCCACATAGATCACATGGCCTGGCTTTGGGCCAATCGAGACCTGGATGTAGCTAGGTCTTAGTGGCCAACGTCTTAGTGGTCAATTTTTCTTTTTATTGCTTGTTTTCAGGCTACAATTCCAGGTCAGTTGTCTGGTTATCACAGAAAATGCTGGTGTTTCTTCTGTCAGAATTCATTTTTTGTAAGGGGTTGGTGATTTTTTTTTGTTAGTCAAAGGACAAAAGAAAAGTACTTGAGTCTCTAATTCCCTTAAGGTGAGCTATTTTAGATATCCTCATAAAGTCAAGTAGGAAAAGATCACAGCTCAGATCAATAGCTGCTTCCTGGACTGAGAGCAGAAGATGGTTTATTTATGTGCCTGGGATGTTGTTGAGTGTATGCTCAATACCCAGGCCTTCAGCCACATGGGCATAGATAACACCAAGCAGTGAATTATTAAAACCAAGAGAGACTTGCTTGATTCACATCTCCTGTGTTGATGCTGCAAAAAGCAACTTCTACTCTCTTGACTTCTTTGAAAAACTTCCCAGAGCTGTGATTTGAAATCACTTTTTGTCAAAGCTCTTAAGTGCAGTGTAGGTCAAACTCATCACATACAATAATTGTATTCCTGGGAGGGAATTTGTAAAAGTCACATCATGTTTTAATTGCACTGGAAAAGAAGACAAGCTAAAGGAACCATAAAGCCCACTCCTTTGCACAGAGAAGGCTTATTTTATGATGTTATTTGTAATGCTAATAAACTCAATCCTACATATCTGTTTTGTGTGTGATGTGCGCCCCTTGCACTGCCAGGCGGTGTCCTTATCCACTGGACCACCAGGGGAAGCCCCCAGTTGATTTCCTCATATTTCATAGGACCCTGACTATAAGGAAAGCTAGGAAAGTGAGGATTCAGTGTTCCTAGCTTTTGCAGGTGGAGGTGATTTGAAAGAAGGGAGCTGGGAATGCCTGCTGGGTGACCAGTCACTTGATAGCCGGAGACACTGAGGTCCTGAGAAATGATGGGAGTTTTCTGGTAGCTAGATCTAAAATCTACAGTTTCAACCAGGAATCCAAAATGGGAAACTGAGTGTGTGGAGGAGTAGCTTTTCTGTCCCTCGGCAACTCAGTTCCATATGATCCACATAGATCACATGGCCTGGCTTTGGGCCAATCGAGACCTGGATGTAGCTAGGTCTTAGTGGCCAACGTCTTAGTGGTCAATTTTTCTTTTTATTGCTTGTTTTCAGGCTACAATTCCAGGTCAGTTGTCTGGTTATCACAGAAAATGCTGGTGTTTCTTCTGTCAGAATTCATTTTTTGTAAGGGGTTGGTGATTTTTTTTTGTTAGTCAAAGGACAAAAGAAAAGTACTTGAGTCTCTAATTCCCTTAAGGTGAGCTATTTTAGATATCCTCATAAAGTCAAGTAGGAAAAGATCACAGCTCAGATCAATAGCTGCTTCCTGGACTGAGAGCAGAAGATGGTTTATTTATGTGCCTGGGATGTTGTTGAGTGTATGCTCAATACCCAGGCCTTCAGCCACATGGGCATAGATAACACCAAGCAGTGAATTATTAAAACCAAGAGAGACTTGCTTGATTCACATCTCCTGTGTTGATGCTGCAAAAAGCAACTTCTACTCTCTTGACTTCTTTGAAAAACTTCCCAGAGCTGTGATTTGAAATCACTTTTTGTCAAAGCTCTTAAGTGCAGTGTAGGTCAAACTCATCACATACAATAATTGTATTCCTGGGAGGGAATTTGTAAAAGTCACATCATGTTTTAATTGCACTGGAAAAGAAGACAAGCTAAAGGAACCATAAAGCCCACTCCTTTGCACAGAGAAGGCTTATTTTATGATGTTATTTGTAATGCTAATAAACTCAATCCTACATATCTGTTTTGTGTGTGATGTGCGCCCCTTGCACTGCCAGGCGGTGTCCTTATCCACTGGACCACCAGGGGAAGCCCCATGGAGGCCTTTTGACTACCTTCATCCAGTTACTGCAACCACCACCCCTGCTACAAATCTGATCTCTTTTCCTATGAGTTTGTTTGTTTTAGAAGTATAACCGACCTACAACACAATGTTAGTTCCTGTTATCATGACACGGTGATTCAGTATTTTTGTACATTTCAAAATGATCACCAGGATAGATCTAGTTGTATGTCAAGTGCTTCTGCTGTGGAATTTTGTGTTTCCATTTTCATTTGTTTCCTGGTATTTAAGAAAAAAATTTCTTTAATTATTCAGTGATTCATTGATTATTTAGTAGCTTATTGTTTAGCCTCCAGATATCTATGCTTTTTTGCATTGTTTGGGTGGCTGGTTTCTAGTCTCAAAGCAGAAAAGATGCTTGATATGACTTCAATTTTTAAAAATTTACTGAGACTTCTTTTGTGTCATAGCATGTGATCTATCCTAGAGAATGTTCCATGTGCATTTGAAAAGAATGTGTATTTTGCTGCTTTCAGATGGAATATTATTTTCTCTCTGAATAATGTAAATGAGGTGTTGAAGTTCATTATTATGTTACTGCCAATTGTTCCCTCTATGTCTGTTAATATTTGCTTTATATATTTATGTGTTTTATGTTGGGGTGGATATATTTATAATTGTTACAGGCCTTCAGCCACATGGGCATAGATAACACCAAGCAGTGAATTATTAAAACTAAGAGAGACTTGCTTGATTCACATCTCCTGTGTTGATGCTGCAAAAAGCAACTTCTACTCTCTTGACTTCTTTGAAAAACTTCCCAGAGCTGTGATTTGAAATCACTTTTTGTCAAAGCTCTTAAGTGCAGTGTAGGTCAAACTCATCACATACAATAATTGTATTCCTGGGAGGGAATTTGTAAAAGTCACATCATGTTTTAATTGCACTGGAAAAGAAGACAAGCTAAAGGAACCATAAAGCCCACTCCTTTGCACAGAGAAGGCTTATTTTATGATGTTATTTGTAATGCTAATAAACTCAATCCTACATATCTGTTTTGTGTGTGATGTGCGCCCCTTGCACTGCCAGGCGGTGTCCTTATCCACTGGACCACCAGGGGAAGCCCCATGGAGGCCTTTTGACTACCTTCATCCAGTTACTGCAACCACCACCCCTGCTACAAATCTGATCTCTTTTCCTATGAGTTTGTTTGTTTTAGAAGTATAACCGACCTACAACACAATGTTAGTTCCTGTTATCATGACACGGTGATTCAGTATTTTTGTACATTTCAAAATGATCACCAGGATAGATCTAGTTGTATGTCAAGTGCTTCTGCTGTGGAATTTTGTGTTTCCATTTTCATTTGTTTCCTGGTATTTAAGAAAAAAATTTCTTTAATTATTCAGTGATTCATTGATTATTTAGTAGCTTATTGTTTAGCCTCCAGATATCTATGCTTTTTTGCATTGTTTGGGTGGCTGGTTTCTAGTCTCAAAGCAGAAAAGATGCTTGATATGACTTCAATTTTTAAAAATTTACTGAGACTTCTTTTGTGTCATAGCATGTGATCTATCCTAGAGAATGTTCCATGTGCATTTGAAAAGAATGTGTATTTTGCTGCTTTCAGATGGAATATTATTTTCTCTCTGAATAATGTAAATGAGGTGTTGAAGTTCATTATTATGTTACTGCCAATTGTTCCCTCTATGTCTGTTAATATTTGCTTTATATATTTATGTGTTTTATGTTGGGGGTGGATATATTTATAATTGTTACATCTGCATGTTAAATTAATCCTCTGATCATTTTACTTCCTTGTCTCTTGTTACAGTCTTTGTTTTAAAGTCTATTTTGTCTTAGATTTGTCTTTGTTTTCTTTTCCACTTGTATGGAATATCTTGTCCTGTCCCTTCCCTTTCAGTCTGTGTGCGTCTTTAGATCTAAAGTGAATCTCTTATGGGCAGTGTATATATGGATATTGTTTTGTATCCATTCAGCTATCTATATCATTTGAATTGAGCATTTAGTCCATTTACACTTACAGTAATTATTGATAGGTATGTACTTTTTGTCACTTTGTTAATTGTTTTGGTATTGCTTTTCTGGTTCTTTTTAGTCCTTTCTTTTTCCTTTGTTCCTTTCTTTTGTGTTTGATGGCTATTTTTTTTTTTTTTTTAAGTTTTTTTTGGGAGGGGATGCTGGCGAGGAAGGGGGGCAGGCAGACCACTTCCATTGGTCTTTCATTTATCTAATTTCATCCATCTTTGCTCTTTGGCCCATGTGGGCCTCCCATCGTGGTGGCCTCTGTTGGTGCAGAGCACCAGCTCTGGGCACATGTGCTCCAGAGCTCCAGCTCTGTCATTGGACACATTGGTCCAGCCGTTTCGCGGCACGTGGGATCTTCCCAGGCCAGGGATCGAACCGGTGCCCCTTGCACTGCAAGGTGGTGTCCTTACCCACTGGACCACCAGGGAAGCCCCCTGTTTGATGGCTATTTTCTGAAAAGTTTACTGGTAGCTTTATGGCAGTTCCATTGTGTATAACTCGTTGCTTTTCCCTGTATGCATTTAATAGTCTCTCTTTTTTGCCCTTTTTGTCATTTTGATCATAATGTGTCTTGGTATGGTCTTCCTTAGGCTGATGCTATTTGAGACTCTTCTGTGCACATTGGGACTGGATGTTTGTTTCCTTTCCCAGGGTAGGGAAGTTTTCAGTTGTTATGTCATCAGATATGTTCCCTGCCCCTTTCTCTCTTTCTTACCTTCTGAGACCCTTATAATGCTAATGTTGATATACTTTTTGTTGTCTCAGAGGTTTTTAAACATTATGCTCTGTATCTTTAATATTTGTTAATTTATGTGTTTTATGTTGGGTGGATATATTTATAATTGTTACATCTGCATGTTAAATTAATCCTCTGATCATTTTACTTCCTTGTCTCTTGTTACAGTCTTTGTTTTAAAGTCTATTTTGTCTTAGATTTGTCTTTGTTTTCTTTTCCACTTGTATGGAATATCTTGTCCTGTCCCTTCCCTTTCAGTCTGTGTGCGTCTTTAGATCTAAAGTGAATCTCTTATGGGCAGTGTATATATGGATATTGTTTTGTATCCATTCAGCTATCTATATCATTTGAATTGAGCATTTAGTCCATTTACACTTACAGTAATTATTGATAGGTATGTACTTTTTGTCACTTTGTTAATTGTTTTGGTATTGCTTTTCTGGTTCTTTTTAGTCCTTTCTTTTTCCTTTGTTCCTTTCTTTTGTGTTTGATGGCTATTTTTTTTTTTTTTTTAAGTTTTTTTTGGGAGGGGATGCTGGCGAGGAAGGGGGGCAGGCAGACCACTTCCATTGGTCTTTCATTTATCTAATTTCATCCATCTTTGCTCTTTGGCCCATGTGGGCCTCCCATCGTGGTGGCCTCTGTTGGTGCAGAGCACCAGCTCTGGGCACATGTGCTCCAGAGCTCCAGCTCTGTCATTGGACACATTGGTCCAGCCGTTTCGCGGCACGTGGGATCTTCCCAGGCCAGGGATCGAACCGGTGCCCCTTGCACTGCAAGGTGGTGTCCTTACCCACTGGACCACCAGGGAAGCCCCCTGTTTGATGGCTATTTTCTGAAAAGTTTACTGGTAGCTTTATGGCAGTTCCATTGTGTATAACTCGTTGCTTTTCCCTGTATGCATTTAATAGTCTCTCTTTTTTGCCCTTTTTGTCATTTTGATCATAATGTGTCTTGGTATGGTCTTCCTTAGGCTGATGCTATTTGAGACTCTTCTGTGCACATTGGGACTGGATGTTTGTTTCCTTTCCCAGGGTAGGGAAGTTTTCAGTTGTTATGTCATCAGATATGTTCCCTGCCCCTTTCTCTCTTTCTTACCTTCTGAGACCCTTATAATGCTAATGTTGATATACTTTTTGTTGTCTCAGAGGTTTTTAAAAAATTATCCTTATTGCTTTTCTTTCTTTTTCCTTGTTGCTGTTTAGCTTCAGTGATTTCCACAATTTTGTCTTGTAGCTCACTGATCTGTTCCTCTGCATCTTTTAATCCACTGTTGATTCCTTCTAATGTATTCTAACTTTTCAGTTATTGTATTCTTCAGTTTGGTTTTTCTTTATATTTTCTCTTTGTTCAAGCTCACTCTGTTCATCCAGTCTTCTCTCAAGTTCTTTGAGCCTCTTTACTGTCATTACCTTAAGCTCTTTTTTAGGTAGAGTGCGTCTCTCCAATTCACTTAGTTCTTCTTCTGGGATTTTATCTTCTTCTTTCATTTGGAACATCTTCCTCTGTCACTTTGTTTTGTGTAATTTGCTATTTTATTTCTTTTTATTTGGAAGGTTGGTTACATTTCCTCACCTTGTAGAAATGATCATAGGACAAGATGTCCTAGGCCTCTCAGCAGCCTCTTCTCTGGTTACTTAGGCTATATGCTGCAAGGCTTCCCCCAGTCTGGGCCGTGTGGGTCCTTCTGTTGTGGTGGGTGGCCACTGTGAGTAGTCTGGTGAGCATTGCTGGCCCTTTGCCTGGTTGGTGGCCAGGCTTTGTGTTTTGTGGAGACTGCTATCTGTTGGTAGACAGGGTTGGGTCATGAGGCAGCTGACTGTAGATCTGTAGGGAGTCTCAGGGCTAAGTTTAGCCCACTGGTGGGCAGAGCTGGGCTCTAGGGTAGGTGGTTGTGGGCTGAGAGTCCTGGATCTAGTTTGATCTGCTGCTGGGTGAGGCCTTTTTCTGACATGGTTGGCTATGCAGTGTCCCAGAGCTGGTGCTGGCTTGATGGTGAGTGGGTTGGATCTTAATGCATCCCAGAGCTGGTGAGCATGGCCTAGGCATGGGGAGGTCTGGGCTGGTTTTGGCCTGTTAATGTGTAGACTGGATTCTGACACAGAAGACTATGGGCCTATAGAGGTCCTGGGGTTTGTATCTGACCTGGGGCTGGTTCCACGTGTGGGCAGAGCCTGGTTCTAGCATCCCTGACTGCAGAGTCCTGGGATCCTGGGTGATAGCCAGTGCATTTTTGTGTGGAACCAAGTCCTCAGCCCTCTTGTGGGGGTCTTAAGGCAGTATGCTTACTGGTGAGTGGGCTGTGTCCTTACCCAACTTTTTGCTTGACTTGAGACATCTCAGTACTGTTGTTGACAGGCTGGCAAGTGGGTCCAGGATTGCATTAATCAGCCACAGGGAGGATTCCAAAATGGCATTTGCTGGCCCCTATGTCTTTGTGGGAGAAGAAGCCTCCAAATATAGTTGCTGCCAGTATTTCCATCCCCAGGGTAAGCTCCAGTTGGTCTTGCTTCTCTGGGAGTCTCTCCAAGATCAGCAGGTAGGTCTGACACCAGGCTCCTTTCAAATTACTGCTTCTACCCTGGGTCCTGGACTGTGTGAGGTTTCTCATGTGCTTTTTAAGAGTGGAGGGGCCACATTGTGTGTCCACAGTATGAATGGTAGTATATGCTGGGATATTTGTTCCACCTTGTAGAAATGATCATAGGACAAGATGTCCTAGGCCTCTCAGCAGCCTCTTCTCTGGTTACTTAGGCTATATGCTGCAAGGCTTCCCCCAGTCTGGGCCGTGTGGGTCCTTCTGTTGTGGTGGGTGGCCACTGTGAGTAGTCTGGTGAGCATTGCTGGCCCTTTGCCTGGTTGGTGGCCAGGCTTTGTGTTTTGTGGAGACTGCTATCTGTTGGTAGACAGGGTTGGGTCATGAGGCAGCTGACTGTAGATCTGTAGGGAGTCTCAGGGCTAAGTTTAGCCCACTGGTGGGCAGAGCTGGGCTCTAGGGTAGGTGGTTGTGGGCTGAGAGTCCTGGATCTAGTTTGATCTGCTGCTGGGTGAGGCCTTTTTCTGACATGGTTGGCTATGCAGTGTCCCAGAGCTGGTGCTGGCTTGATGGTGAGTGGGTTGGATCTTAATGCATCCCAGAGCTGGTGAGCATGGCCTAGGCATGGGGAGGTCTGGGCTGGTTTTGGCCTGTTAATGTGTAGACTGGATTCTGACACAGAAGACTATGGGCCTATAGAGGTCCTGGGGTTTGTATCTGACCTGGGGCTGGTTCCACGTGTGGGCAGAGCCTGGTTCTAGCATCCCTGACTGCAGAGTCCTGGGATCCTGGGTGATAGCCAGTGCATTTTTGTGTGGAACCAAGTCCTCAGCCCTCTTGTGGGGGTCTTAAGGCAGTATGCTTACTGGTGAGTGGGCTGTGTCCTTACCCAACTTTTTGCTTGACTTGAGACATCTCAGTACTGTTGTTGACAGGCTGGCAAGTGGGTCCAGGATTGCATTAATCAGCCACAGGGAGGATTCCAAAATGGCATTTGCTGGCCCCTATGTCTTTGTGGGAGAAGAAGCCTCCAAATATAGTTGCTGCCAGTATTTCCATCCCCAGGGTAAGCTCCAGTTGGTCTTGCTTCTCTGGGAGTCTCTCCAAGATCAGCAGGTAGGTCTGACACCAGGCTCCTTTCAAATTACTGCTTCTACCCTGGGTCCTGGACTGTGTGAGGTTTCTCATGTGCTTTTTAAGAGTGGAGGGGCCACATTGTGTGTCCACAGTATGAATGGTAGTATATGCTGGGATATTTGTTCCTCTGTACCTGGGGTCATGTGATTCTGCTTAACAGTAAAGGAAAGGCTGAAAATGTATCAGGAGCTACTTTAAAGACTTGCAATCTGATTGAGGTTCAGAAGAACATGGTGAACAATTAACTTTAGTATAGAGAATAGAGGGGTATTTATAGGTAGATTCTAATTATTATGCATAAAGACTTTGTGATCCTATATTCAGATGATATAGAGTGTCTTACACAGACAGACTGTGTATTCCTGGGCCCGTGTTTATTGTATTTCATTGTGATGATCCAGTTTGGTATATCTTTCTGTCTTTACTGATTACGTCTATTCTCTGTTTCCATTGCCTCTTTTGCTAGTTCCAAAGCCCGTGCAGTGCATGCACCTGAAAGTTTTTCTTTAACCCCCTTTGCCAGATGGAACTTGAACTCCACCCCTCAGACTTTTTAGCCGTGTTTCTTAGACATATTACATGTGCAGGAATTTCAGAGAAAGACGTATCATTTTTATCATATCTGGTCTCCTTTTCTCGATATTTTCTACCATAGTCCTTTGTTTGAGCTAATAGAGGACCATACTCTTTCTCATTCTTAAAAAAATTCAGCCATTTGGACCTCAGTGCTTTTGTTTGTGCTCTCCCTTTTGTCTGAAATCCTCTCACCCCTAACTCCTTGTCTTTGGGTAAAGTTTCTCTGGTTCCAAGAAAGAAACCAAATAAAGTTTCCTTCTACAGAAAGGAGAACATTTCCTGAAAAGACAAATAGGAAAACTCAATGAACTCAAAGGCAGTAACTGGACCTTATGAACCAGGAACTGGAAGGCAGCAGAAATTCAGATAGTATTTTCTGTCTCACATTTCTCCTTTCTTCTCATCTCTGTCCATTATTCTTTGCTCTTTGTGGACTGATTTCCTTTGTTCTCTGTTCTCATGGTGGAAGACTTGGCCTTCTTCTAGCTCCCAAGTTTATAAGAAATAGGCTCAACTACCCAGAGAGGTTAATATTCTCTTTCTTTCTGGGTCCCAATCCTAAACTCCAAAGAAGGTACTCTAACTTGTCCATTTTGTGTCAATGACCATTAGTTGGAAAAATTAGCAAAGTCCAGGGCTCAAGATCTAGCAATGGATATATAATATACTATCAATACAATGCCTCTGGGCAAGATGAGCAGCTTCCAAAGAATAAGGGTGCTTAAGTCACAGGGTAGCCTTCCTTCCTTCCTTCTTTCTTTTCTTATATCAATACAATGAGTAAATGTCTTAGACAAAATGCTGAAAATACAGCTTTGAATAGAACCTAGTCCATACCTCACAGATCTTATAGCTGAGCAGAGAATGCAAACACAGGAAAACTTCTACTTATCCTTTACAGCCCAATTCACATATTACCCTGATCTTCTCTCTGTTCCCAGTTCTCACAGCTTTGTTGGTATTACCCTTTTTCTCAGTTCCTTGTGGTTCTACTGTAATAATCACACTTTATTACAGTTTGTTTTTATGATTTTATGTTTCTTCTGTTATTGTTCAAATAATGTCTGTTGATTGAAAGAATTGATCTCCTTTAGGAAAGAGTGGTCTTTAGGCCTTTGCCTCTTAAATTCTTAGTTTACTGAGGTGTCAGGCCAATGAGGGGACACTGCCTAGCTGCCTGTATCAGGTTAGATGGCTCAGCATCTCTTGGGAAAACAGGTCTACCGTGGACGCATGGCCTGTTCTATATGAATAGGAGCTGGAAGAATTAGCCTGCTGTCCACAAGCGCAGTAATTGATAGCCCTCAATAGTCCCAGTGGGAAGGGCCTCACAGATTGCTTTTATTACACAAAAAGCAAGTCAGACCATTAGCTTGACGGGTTTTTTGATTCTGGATTTTATTGCATAAAAGGGAAGCTTAGTATCAATGTCTCTCCCTTCTGAATCTTCCATTATTCATTATTTCCCTTCCCCATCTAAGATCCCACTGAATGTATCAAAATTCTTGCTTAGTTTATTGAAAGGAAAAATAAGTAAAATAAAATTTGCCTGAAGCATTCTTTGAGTGATTCACAGAACAATTAGAAGTACCCAAATTTGATTTAAATGATATTTTTTAAATGAGAAAATTTCTTAAAGTACTTATCTGGGGCTTGTTATGTTCATAGAACTGACTCATGGTCCTTTTGGATATTTGAGTGAATGCCATTGTTGGTTTTCAGTTTTTAACAATATATAATTGACATCCAAGAGCTCCACATTTTTTCTTTTTCTTCCCACAAATCAACTGTGAGTGGCAGGAAGCAGGAAACCTCCTCCCGAGCCTGTACTTCCCTTATGAGGTGTTCCTTGCCCTGTTTTCTGGATTGTATATTCTGAGATGCTAGATGATTAGGACATTTGATAAGGGAGTTTTTTTCTGTTGCATTTGCTGTGGCATTCTCTTCCTTTATGTTTTCTTCTTATTCAACATTAAAAAAAAAAAAAGCCTACTTTTTATTTTGTATTGGATATAGCCAATTAACAGTGTTGTGACAGTTTTAGGTAAACAGTGAAGGGACTTAACCATACATATAAAATGTATTCATTCTCTGCCAAACTCCCCTCCCATCCACTTATTCCATTTTGAAGAGAAAATTCGTGGAAATAATTCACCCTTTTTGGGGGAGAGGACGGCTCCAACGATGATGAATTAATTAGCAGAGAGTTTTCTCTAATCTTGATGTTTTTAGTTTCCTCCTCTATAAAATGAAATTAGCACTAGAACATAGTTCATTAAGTTGTTGCTGGGGAAAATGAGAACATAAAGAAGAAAATACACATGAAACAACTAGAATCCTGTGTGACCTAGTAAGTGTTCTGTAAAGATTAACTATTATTAATCTTGCTATGATTCTCTAGATGGTGATGCTGAGCAAACCAGATGTAAATGGTTCAGGATTCATACTTCTGCACCTCCTAGCTCTCTTGTGTTACCATGCTAGAACCCTGAGAAGGCACCAGCAAGGGTCTCCAGACTAAAAGTGCTCTTATCACAAATTTAATATCTAAGAATAAATGGAAATCATCTGTATGTATGTGTTTTTAGTCTGTTGTCAATGAGTTTTTGCTTCTATTCATCTCCTGCTTAAAGTGATCTTTCAAGTTAAACAGTGAGCAATTGCTGAAAAGGAACCATTAAGAAATCCAGGTTCTAATTAACTTTATCTCTAATTGTTACGTAGCTCTGAGTCACTGTTTCTTTGGTAAACAAGGGCAAGAAGTACAAAGATTAATGAAGGTTGTCAAGACCTGCAGAAGAACAGAGCTGAAAATGTCCATGATATCTTTCGAAGCCAGTGCTTTGCTTCATTTGATTACCAGTAACCTGGTGAAGTTGGAAGCATTATTTCTGTTTTGCTATGTAAGAAAGCTAAGCACAGACAAATGGAAGTTCTTCTGCATAACTCGATTTTCACATTCCTTCCCACGTTCCAGCCTTCTGACAGCGCCTTATAATGGAATCATTTGCTTCTTGTGTCCTTCTCCCACCAGAATGACGTCTTCTTGAGGACAGAAACCCGTCTCGCTCATCTCCGTGTATCTAGTGTCCAAGGTACATAGTACATGCCCGATAATGTAGAACAAATAAAAAGAAAGCTAAAACCAAAGATTTGATCCTATGATTCTCAGACAAATGCTTCTTTGCTAATTTTGCACAGCTACTCGCCCTACAGTGATCATGAAATTATCAGAGGAAAAAAAGACTGAGGACTTAATGAAGATACAAGCAGGAAGCGTTGAACCAAGAATATGGATTTTTTGTGTGTATGATTTTCTTAGATGGAACATTCAAAGAATCATCTAGTCTGACAACATTAATCAGTCACCATAGATTTATTGAGTACTTGCTCAGGCACTGAGTTCTGTGATGCAGGCTTGTTCTATAGTTTGGGAGATAGGAGGAATATATAGGAACAGCTTGCCCAGGGTCAACAGTGAGAACTGAACATCCTAAGAGTAGGAGATAGACGAAGACCTTCTGGAAGAGGATGGATTTGGCCTGGGCCCCAAAGGATCAGAGGGCGCAGCTCTCCAACAGAGGAGATGTGAGGAGGGGGGGACACCAAAGCAGACAGTCTTGGTGTGTGTGCTTAGGGACCACTGGGGCTAGGTGCTCAACTGGATTCTCCATGGAAGCCACAGGAGATGAGAACTTCATGTCTTCGTGTCTTCTACTCTAAACCTGTTCATGGTCTTTCTGTATAATACTTAAGATACACTCCTCTAATGACTGGCATTACCTAATAGAGTTATTCTTTTGTCAGAAGAGTCAATATTAAAGATGCCATAAGCAAGAAAGTTATTTCACCAAAGAAACTGGCAAATTGAGACATGCTCAGATCTCTCTCTGGGCATCCCTTGTCACCCACTTCCCCGCATGGACAGTCAGGCATAAAAGAGTTTAAGCTTACACTTTTTCGTCTGTCACTTTCTATATAAACTCAGCAAGTTATTCAACCTCTCTGAACCTTAATTTACTCAGAGACTAAAGAAAGCAACGTTGCAAAGTTGCTGTGAGGATAAAATGAGACAATGTAGAAGGGTTAGGAATACAGTGAGTGCACATAGATGCCTCATTAGATACATTGTTTTCAAACTCATATGCCCATAGGGACCAAGCAGATGATGTGAATGAATAATAGAAACTAAGTATAAGATATGAGGGCCAGGTGGGGACTCTGGTAGTAAGCTCCCGATAATGTAGAACAAATAAAAGAAAGCTAAAACCAAAGATTTGATCCTATGATTCTCAGACAAATGCTTCTTTGCTAATTTTGCACAGCTACTCGCCCTACAGTGATCATGAAATTATCAGAGGAAAAAAAGACTGAGGACTTAATGAAGATACAAGCAGGAAGCGTTGAACCAAGAATATGGATTTTTTGTGTGTATGATTTTCTTAGATGGAACATTCAAAGAATCATCTAGTCTGACAACATTAATCAGTCACCATAGATTTATTGAGTACTTGCTCAGGCACTGAGTTCTGTGATGCAGGCTTGTTCTATAGTTTGGGAGATAGGAGGAATATATAGGAACAGCTTGCCCAGGGTCAACAGTGAGAACTGAACATCCTAAGAGTAGGAGATAGACGAAGACCTTCTGGAAGAGGATGGATTTGGCCTGGGCCCCAAAGGATCAGAGGGAGCAGTTCTCCAACAGAGGAGATGTTAGGAGGGGGGGACACCAAAGCAGACAGTCTTGGTGTGTGTGCTTAGGGACCACTGGGGCTAGGTGCTCAACTGGATTCTCCATGGAAGCCACAGGAGATGAGAACTTCATGTCTTCGTGTCTTCTACTCTAAACCTGTTCATGGTCTTTCTGTATAATACTTAAGATACACTCCTCTAATGACTGGCATTACCTAATAGAGTTATTCTTTTGTCAGAAGAGTCAATATTAAAGATGCCATAAGCAAGAAAGTTATTTCACCAAAGAAACTGGCAAATTGAGACATGCTCAGATCTCTCTCTGGGCATCCCTTGTCACCCACTTCCCCGCATGGACAGTCAGGCATAAAAGAGTTTAAGCTTACACTTTTTCGTCTGTCACTTTCTATATAAACTCAGCAAGTTATTCAACCTCTCTGAACCTTAATTTACTCAGAGACTAAAGAAAGCAACGTTGCAAAGTTGCTGTGAGGATAAAATGAGACAATGTAGAAGGGTTAGGAATACAGTGAGTGCACATAGATGCCTCATTAGATACATTGTTTTCAAACTCATATGCCCATAGGGACCAAGCAGATGATGTGAATGAATAATAGAAACTAAGTATAAGATATGAGGGCCAGGTGGGGACTCTGGTAAAATAAATGGTGCATGTGCTCTCCAAAAGAGCAACTGCTTTTCAGAACTACATAATACTGCCATGGGCTTCCCCGGTGGGTCATTGGTAAAGAATCCACCTGCCAGTACATCTGAAGCGGGTTCAATCTCTGGATCTGGTAGATCCCCTGAAGCAGAAAATGGCAACCCACTCTAGTATTCTTGCCAGAGGAGCCTGGCGGGCTACAGTCCACAGGGTTGCAAAGAGCTGGCGATGTCTTAGTGGCTAGACAACACCAACGCCATCTCAAGTTTTAGTTAGGTCCATGTTCTTCCCTCTCTCTCTCCTTTCAGCTGCTAGATATTATGTTTTCTAGGTTTCCTTGCAGCTAGGTATGATGACTTCCCAAGTTTGTTCAATAGAGCATAAAGATGAGTAACCTGTTCAAATCTGTGGTCATGTTCTTAGCAAATATGCTCCTTGAATTCCACCTTATTTTTTTGTTTGTTTCCTACTGGTGATGAGCCTGTTTCAATCATATGAGTGAATCCATCATTTTCTGAGACAACTGAGAGCAGCAAGGTAGGGGTAGAGTTACCTTTGTAGCCTGCATCTTTACTAAGAGACAATTAAATATCTATCTCATTAAAGCTATTGTTATTTGGTTTCTAATACATCAGCAAGACCAATACTCTAATAATACAGTAATTCAGTGTTCAAACACAAAGAAAATACATGCAAATACACATATAATCTATTTATGGGCAAAATTGCAAGCTTCGTTTGGTTTTGAGGACAGTCAGGCATAAAAGAGTTTAAGCTTACACTTTTTCGTCTGTCACTTTCTATATAAACTCAGCAAGTTATTCAACCTCTCTGAACCTTAATTTACTCAGAGACTAAAGAAAGCAACGTTGCAAAGTTGCTGTGAGGATAAAATGAGACAATGTAGAAGGGTTAGGAATACAGTGAGTGCACATAGATGCCTCATTAGATACATTGTTTTCAAACTCATATGCCCATAGGGACCAAGCAGATGATGTGAATGAATAATAGAAACTAAGTATAAGATATGAGGGCCAGGTGGGGACTCTGGTAAAATAAATGGTGCATGTGCTCTCCAAAAGAGCAACTGCTTTTCAGAACTACATAATACTGCCATGGGCTTCCCCGGTGGGTCATTGGTAAAGAATCCACCTGCCAGTACATCTGAAGCGGGTTCAATCTCTGGATCTGGTAGATCCCCTGAAGCAGAAAATGGCAACCCACTCTAGTATTCTTGCCAGAGGAGCCTGGCGGGCTACAGTCCACAGGGTTGCAAAGAGCTGGCGATGTCTTAGTGGCTAGACAACACCAACGCCATCTCAAGTTTTAGTTAGGTCCATGTTCTTCCCTCTCTCTCTCCTTTCAGCTGCTAGATATTATGTTTTCTAGGTTTCCTTGCAGCTAGGTATGATGACTTCCCAAGTTTGTTCAATAGAGCATAAAGATGAGTAACCTGTTCAAATCTGTGGTCATGTTCTTAGCAAATATGCTCCTTGAATTCCACCTTATTTTTTTGTTTGTTTCCTACTGGTGATGAGCCTGTTTCAATCATATGAGTGAATCCATCATTTTCTGAGACAACTGAGAGCAGCAAGGTAGGGGTAGAGTTACCTTTGTAGCCTGCATCTTTACTAAGAGACAATTAAATATCTATCTCATTAAAGCTATTGTTATTTGGTTTCTAATACATCAGCAAGACCAATACTCTAATAATACAGTAATTCAGTGTTCAAACACAAAGAAAATACATGCAAATACACATATAATCTATTTATGGGCTAAATTGCTGTTGGGATGTTATTTTTTTAAAAAATTTTGATCTCTTATTGTTTTTTTTTTAATCATCAAGCTGGCAGAGATCTGAAAATTTATAATCGTGCTAGAAAGGACCAGAAGTTAGAGACTAATTTACTTCTGGAAGATGATGAAATGGGTATCCCACTTGGCTCTGTGAGTCAGCTCCTAGAAACAGATATGTCTGTGAACCCAGCTATCCCATTTCTGGAGTTTTTAAAATTTGCCTTTTATTTTGATCAAAGCCAAACATGCATATAATTTTTTTCCCCTTTATTTTAAAGATTTTACAGAGTTTTGTTGTTCACAGACATGCATGTTCCCAGATCATTCATATGCATATCCCTGGACCCCCCCACCGCCACCCAGTTCCCCCACTCCCACCCTTCCAGACCATCGCCCTAAGTGGTTGTAGGTACTCCTATTCCCTTAGCACAATGACAACAGCTATCTTTTCCACAACACGACAGTATAGGTTTCCATGTTACTCCCTCCATGCCTCCCTCTCACTGTTCGGTCTCCACAATGTCTTTATGTCTATTCTGTTTTTTTCATTAGTTCACTGCGTGTGTTATCACTACCATCTTACTAGATTCCAAAAAATATATACTTTCTCTTTTGATTTTCTTCAGGTTTCCTTGCAGCTAGGTATGATGACTTCCCAAGTTTGTTCAATAGAGCATAAAGATGAGTAACCTGTTCAAATCTGTGGTCATGTTCTTAGCAAATATGCTCCTTGAATTCCACCTTATTTTTTTGTTTGTTTCCTACTGGTGATGAGCCTGTTTCAATCATATGAGTGAATCCATCATTTTCTGAGACAACTGAGAGCAGCAAGGTAGGGGTAGAGTTACCTTTGTAGCCTGCATCTTTACTAAGAGACAATTAAATATCTATCTCATTAAAGCTATTGTTATTTGGTTTCTAATACATCAGCAAGACCAATACTCTAATAATACAGTAATTCAGTGTTCAAACACAAAGAAAATACATGCAAATACACATATAATCTATTTATGGGCTAAATTGCTGTTGGGATGTTATTTTTTTAAAAAATTTTGATCTCTTATTGTTTTTTTTTTAATCATCAAGCTGGCAGAGATCTGAAAATTTATAATCGTGCTAGAAAGGACCAGAAGTTAGAGACTAATTTACTTCTGGAAGATGATGAAATGGGTATCCCACTTGGCTCTGTGAGTCAGCTCCTAGAAACAGATATGTCTGTGAACCCAGCTATCCCATTTCTGGAGTTTTTAAAATTTGCCTTTTATTTTGATCAAAGCCAAACATGCATATAATTTTTTTCCCCTTTATTTTAAAGATTTTACAGAGTTTTGTTGTTCACAGACATGCATGTTCCCAGATCATTCATATGCATATCCCTGGACCCCCCCACCGCCACCCAGTTCCCCCACTCCCACCCTTCCAGACCATCGCCCTAAGTGGTTGTAGGTACTCCTATTCCCTTAGCACAATGACAACAGCTATCTTTTCCACAACACGACAGTATAGGTTTCCATGTTACTCCCTCCATGCCTCCCTCTCACTGTTCGGTCTCCACAATGTCTTTATGTCTATTCTGTTTTTTTCATTAGTTCACTGCGTGTGTTATCACTACCATCTTACTAGATTCCATATATATGAGTTAGTATACTGTACTTATCTTTCTCTTTTTGATTTTCTTCACTTTCTATGATAGGTTCTAGAGCTAGCCACCTCATTAGGACTAAGTCTTCTGCATTTCTTTTAACAGCTGAGTAGTATTCCATTGTATATATGTACCAGAGCTTCTGGGTCCATTCATTTGTCAATGGACATCTAGGTTGCTTCCATGTTCTGGCTATTGTATAGAGAGCTGCAATGAACATTGGGGTACAGGTGCCTCTATCATTTTTGATTTCATCAGGATATAGGCCTAATAGTGGAATTGCTAGGTCATAGGGTGCTTCTATTTTTAGTTTTTTAAGGAATCTCCATATTGTCTTCCATAGAGGTTGTATCAGTTTACATTCCCACCAGCAATGCAAGAGGGTTCTCTTTTCTCCGCACCCTCTCCAGCATTTGTTGTCTGTCGATTTGTTGATGATGGCCATTCTGATGGGTGTGAGGTGGTATCTCATTGTGGTTTTAATTTGCATTTCTCTAATGATAAGCGAGGTTGAGCATCGTTTCATGTGCTTTTGGGTCATCCGTATGTCCTCTTTGGAGAGGTGTCTCTTTAGATCTTTTTCCCATTTTTTGATTGGGTTGTTCGTTTTCCCTGTGCTGAGTTGTCTGAGTTGCTTGTAGATTTTGGAGATTAATTCTTTGTCTGTTGTTTCATTTGCTATGATTTTCTCCCACTCTGTGGAGTGTCTGTTCAACTTTTTGGTGGTTTCTTTTGCTGTACAAAAGCTTTTAAGTTTCATGAGGTCCCACGTGTTGATTTTTCTTTTCAGTTCCACTATTTTAGTAGGTGGGTCAGAGAAGATCTTGCTTTGATCGATGTCCTTGAGGGTTTTGCCTATATTCTCCTCTAAGAGTTTGATGGTTTCTGGTCTTACATTTAGGTCTTTAATCCATTTTGAGTTGATCTTTGTGCAAGGTGTCAGGGAATGTTCCAACTTCATTTTTTTGCATGTAGCTGTCCAATTCTCCCAGCACCACTTGTTGAAGAGGCTGTCTTTGTCCCATTTTATAGTTTCTCCTCCTCTGTCAAAAATAAGGTACCCATAGGTGCGTGGGTTTATCTCTGGGTTCTCGATCTTGTTCATTGATCTATAGTTCTGTTTTTGTGCCAGTACCATACTGTCTTGAGGACTGTTGCTTTGTAGTAGAGTCTGAAGTTAGGGAGGTGATCCCTCCAACTCCGTTTTTCTTTCTCAGGATTGCTTTGGCTATTCGAGGTCTTTTGTGTTTCCATATGAACTATGTTATTGTTTGGTCTAGTTCTGTGAAAAATGTCCATGGTAGTTGGATAGGTATTGCATTGAATCTGTAGATGATATTTGGTAGTCTGGTCATTTTCACAATATTGATTCTTCTGAGCCAGGAACATGGAATATCTCTCCATCTGTTTAAGTCTTCTTTAATTTCTCTCATGAGTGTCTTGTAATTTTCTGTGTACAGTTCTTTTGTTTCTTTGGGTAGGTTTATTCCTAGATATTTGATTCTCCTGGTTGCAATGGTGAAGGGGACTGCTTCTTTGATTTCATTTTCTGATTTTTCATTGTTTGTATATAGGAATGCCAGTGATTTCTGTGTGTTGACTTTGTATCCTGCGACTTTGCTGAATTCGTTGATTAGCTGTAGTAGCTTTGTAACCGTGTCTTTGGGGTTTTCTATGTATAATATCATGTCGTCTGCAAAAAGAGAGAGCTTGACTTCTTCCTTTCCAATCTGGATTCCTTTAATTTCTTTCTCTTCTCTTATTGCTGTTGCTAAGACTTCCAGGACTATGTTGAATAGTAGTGGTGAAAGTGGGCACCCCTGTCTTTTTCCTGATCTTAGAGGGAATGCTTTCAGTTTTTCACCATTAACAATAATGTTCGCTGTGGGCTTCTCATAGATGGCTTTTAAAAATATGGAACGCTTCACGAATTTGCATGTCATCCTTGTGCAGGGGCCATGCTAATCTTCTCAGTATCGTTCCAATTTTAGTATATGTGCTGCCAAAGCAAGCACTGGTTTTTTATTTATTTATTTTCATCCATCCTTATTCTTTGGCCTGTGTGGGTCTCCCATTGCAGTGACCTCTCTTATAGCAGAGTACCAGCTCTGAGTGCATGTACTCCAGAGTGCTGACTCTTAATTGGACACACCAGTCCAGCTGCTCCATGGCACATGAGATCTTCCCAGGCCAGAAATCGAACCACTGCCCCTTGCACTGCAAGGCAGACTCTTTACCCACTGGACCACCAGGGAAGCCTGGGATGTTATTTCTTAAAAGAATTAAGCAACGTAAGACCCAATCCATGCTGGCTAAAACCTTTAGTCCCACTGGAAAATCAGGCTGATATACAAAACAATTAGCCCATGATATGAATCAGAGTGTACATACTCTGAGTGCCAGAAGAACTTAAACGAAATAGGTACCAACTAAAGACTTCCCACATCCTTTGCTAGGTCACCTGCAGTGCATTTACCATTGCCAGGATTCCTTGTGTAGCAACAGCCAAGGTGGTGCAGGCTGGAAAGGGGACAGTTACACCCTGTGCCTATGACTGGTGTGTTCCATGTCTGTTGATTTCAGTCACCCTTTGCGAGAAGAGGAATAGGAAGCTCTGTGCAGGTGGTATTCCCATTGTGCAGCACTCACATTTTATATTCATTGTATCATTTCAATCATCCTTCTCCCATTACATTTGCTTTTTTCTGTTCGTGTTGACTTTGCTGAATTCGTTGATTAGCTGTAGTAGCTTTGTAACCGTGTCTTTGGGGTTTTCTATGTATAATATCATGTCGTCTGCAAAAAGAGAGAGCTTGACTTCTTCCTTTCCAATCTGGATTCCTTTAATTTCTTTCTCTTCTCTTATTGCTGTTGCTAAGACTTCCAGGACTATGTTGAATAGTAGTGGTGAAAGTGGGCACCCCTGTCTTTTTCCTGATCTTAGAGGGAATGCTTTCAGTTTTTCACCATTAACAATAATGTTCGCTGTGGGCTTCTCATAGATGGCTTTTAAAAATATGGAACGCTTCACGAATTTGCATGTCATCCTTGTGCAGGGGCCATGCTAATCTTCTCAGTATCGTTCCAATTTTAGTATATGTGCTGCCAAAGCAAGCACTGGTTTTTTATTTATTTATTTTCATCCATCCTTATTCTTTGGCCTGTGTGGGTCTCCCATTGCAGTGACCTCTCTTATAGCAGAGTACCAGCTCTGAGTGCATGTACTCCAGAGTGCTGACTCTTAATTGGACACACCAGTCCAGCTGCTCCATGGCACATGAGATCTTCCCAGGCCAGAAATCGAACCACTGCCCCTTGCACTGCAAGGCAGACTCTTTACCCACTGGACCACCAGGGAAGCCTGGGATGTTATTTCTTAAAAGAATTAAGCAACGTAAGACCCAATCCATGCTGGCTAAAACCTTTAGTCCCACTGGAAAATCAGGCTGATATACAAAACAATTAGCCCATGATATGAATCAGAGTGTACATACTCTGAGTGCCAGAAGAACTTAAACGAAATAGGTACCAACTAAAGACTTCCCACATCCTTTGCTAGGTCACCTGCAGTGCATTTACCATTGCCAGGATTCCTTGTGTAGCAACAGCCAAGGTGGTGCAGGCTGGAAAGGGGACAGTTACACCCTGTGCCTATGACTGGTGTGTTCCATGTCTGTTGATTTCAGTCACCCTTTGCGAGAAGAGGAATAGGAAGCTCTGTGCAGGTGGTATTCCCATTGTGCAGCACTCACATTTTATATTCATTGTATCATTTCAATCATCCTTCTCCCATTACAGATGAGGAAGTTGTGGTTGAAAGAGATGAAGTAACTTTCCAGCAATCAAACTTGAGACTGCTGGGCATGAAGTTCTTCCTTCTGTCTGTTGCCCAGCCGTGGTATCTGCTTCCTTGGTGGACTCCCGTGGGCTAAACCACATCATTAATCATGCCAAGGAAGGTGGGGAGGAATAATAAACTCTGAAATCTCTTTTTGACATTATAGTCCTTGCTTGAAATAAATTCATGGGGAAGAAATTCAAGAGGAGAGAGGAAAAGGATGAACTGAAAGAAGTATTATTTTTTTTTTAAGTTTAACTTGCATTGAAAGAAACAAATGATGTTAGAAGCATCATTTTCTTAAGGTTCCCACAATGTATTTTGATCTCTAAGAAGAGGGGCTCATTAACCAGGAAGATTATCTGCTTATTTAGGAATGACAAATCTATCCTTATAATCATGACTGCAAATACTTGGGAGTCTGATCATAAGCACATTTTCATAATCTTTGCAAAGATTAATGAACGATAATTACTTTATTCAGTGGCAAAAACTTTGCTTTGGAGTATGTGTCATAGTAACAATTTCTGCTATTCATATTCTAAAATAGGTCTGCATAATGCATTACTCATAATTCCTGCAATTTTTTTCTTTCCTTTCAGATTCGTTGGTAGACTCTCTTCATTTTATAGTGTAAAGTAATTCAAATCTCTCATGACTTGTCAGTTCCTGCATTAAAAAAAAAAAAAAATCACACTTTGGGTTTTAGTTCTTGGGTGAACCAGGACCATTTCTCTGTATATGTTGACATCATGGCTGCAGGAACCTTTGTTTCCTTCAGGTTAAATGAACTCCCATTTCAATATTGAAGTTTCAGGAACACCAAAGAGCAGTTCTGAAATTACACAGTTGATGGTCTTAATTGCAATGTGGAGCCTGGAGACCATTGCTGAGTTGCAAATTAATAAAATTCTTCTGAAGTGGAAAGGTCATATTCAAAGAGGCAGTAGGATTTAAGCTATAAAAACCTGGGAAGGCATCTACATGTGCACAGGAAAAAAATTCACCCCAAAGCAGCTTTGATGATTAGTGAAGAATAAAAACAAGAGTGTTTTGTGTACCCAGGGCAAGGTTAGCTACAGGAGAGACAGGATATAGGGGTTCTGTTTTTAATTTCGAAATTGCTCTGCATGACTCCGTGTGATATCTGCTTCCTTGGTGGACTCCGTGGGCTAAACCACATCATTAATCATGCCAAGGAAGGTGGGGAGGAATAATAAACTCTGAAATCTCTTTTTGACATTATAGTCCTTGCTTGAAATAAATTCATGGGGAAGAAATTCAAGAGGAGAGAGGAAAAGGATGAACTGAAAGAAGTATTATTTTTTTTTTAAGTTTAACTTGCATTGAAAGAAACAAATGATGTTAGAAGCATCATTTTCTTAAGGTTCCCACAATGTATTTTGATCTCTAAGAAGAGGGGCTCATTAACCAGGAAGATTATCTGCTTATTTAGGAATGACAAATCTATCCTTATAATCATGACTGCAAATACTTGGGAGTCTGATCATAAGCACATTTTCATAATCTTTGCAAAGATTAATGAACGATAATTACTTTATTCAGTGGCAAAAACTTTGCTTTGGAGTATGTGTCATAGTAACAATTTCTGCTATTCATATTCTAAAATAGGTCTGCATAATGCATTACTCATAATTCCTGCAATTTTTTTCTTTCCTTTCAGATTCGTTGGTAGACTCTCTTCATTTTATAGTGTAAAGTAATTCAAATCTCTCATGACTTGTCAGTTCCTGCATTAAAAAAAAAAAAAAATCACACTTTGGGTTTTAGTTCTTGGGTGAACCAGGACCATTTCTCTGTATATGTTGACATCATGGCTGCAGGAACCTTTGTTTCCTTCAGGTTAAATGAACTCCCATTTCAATATTGAAGTTTCAGGAACACCAAAGAGCAGTTCTGAAATTACACAGTTGATGGTCTTAATTGCAATGTGGAGCCTGGAGACCATTGCTGAGTTGCAAATTAATAAAATTCTTCTGAAGTGGAAAGGTCATATTCAAAGAGGCAGTAGGATTTAAGCTATAAAAACCTGGGAAGGCATCTACATGTGCACAGGAAAAAAATTCACCCCAAAGCAGCTTTGATGATTAGTGAAGAATAAAAACAAGAGTGTTTTGTGTACCCAGGGCAAGGTTAGCTACAGGAGAGACAGGATATAGGGGTTATCCAATGTAGATGTGGGGGAGGGACCTCATGTCACATTTGACTCATAGCTTTCCTTCAGGCCCCAAGGTGACAGACAAGAGAGCCTCTTTTGGTGCTAATTGTATAAATTCCTCTACCCTCCTTCTCAGCATAAAAGCCAGAAGCAGAGGCCCTGGAAATAGAACTAGGTTTCCTGTTCAATCTCTTTAAAATTCTCTTTAGCTACAATGTCCCTTTCTGGAGATAAAACTTATCCTTACAGACATTATAAAAGGTACCATTTAAACAATATATGTAGAATAGGTTCTTCAGGTTTCATCTTCCATTCACTGGTATACAGCACCTGTAAGTTTCCATTCTTTTTTCTCTTCTTGGTTTTCCAATTTTTTATGATGATGTGCTTCAGCATTTCTGCTTCACAGAGACTCATTCTAGAAGGATCATTAATCTTTCTTTAGTTTTTCTTGTTACAAGGCCCCAGAAATGCTTCCTTTCTAACAGCCATTTGCTTATATGATCTCCTATAATCCTAGCCTCTGCTTTGGAAGCTTTCATTTGTGGAGTTGGGACATGCAGGCGTGGCCTTTTCATCCCAGGACTGAAGACTGGATTCTCCTGTCCTTAAGAAGCAGAGAGGGTTCTCCGGCCTCTCAACATTTTTTTGTATATTGAGAGGGGGCGGAGCCTGGGCTTTTAGCTTAATCTCTTTGCCTCCCAGTTTCTCATTTTTATTCTAGTCCACCCTTTCCCTCATCAGTGTTTGAACTGTATCCTGCACTTTGTTAACTTTGAGGCAAAATTCAGCTTCTTCACTGGTTTCTACAAGAAATTCAAGGAGGTTTTCTGAATGTCTGTGGGGTCCCAGCGAGAGGTTCCCTCACAAAGCACACAGCAGTTTTTGAAAAATCTATTCATCTTGTTTATTTTTCCCTCTTCTCTCCTTCATCTGCACCTTAGATGGGGACTCTGCTTTTCTTTCGATGTTTTCCCCTCTGCACACATACTTACCCCCAAATACAGCTTTTACTCTATTCCCCAATTTTCTCAGCGTCCACTCTTTCTTCTCTTTTTTGTGTAAAGTAGCTCTTTGCTCCCCTGAAGGAAATCTAGTGCTCAGCCCAATATCCTTGTCTAGAGGTTGATTCTCCTGGGTTTGGGTGAGTGGGCTTGTCCAACAGCTTTGCAGCCAAGCTAGCTTTCTCCTTTGAGAATTCTCTGATCAGCTGTTATTACAAAAGCATAAATATTTCTGCATATCAGTACTCATAAAATGGGATTATTTGTACTTCATAGGTTTGCTGAGAGGGTGAAAGGAAACAGTGAGCATGGAGCACTTGGCACAGTGTAGTTTATCATCAGCATCATCGAATGGAGTCAGATTATGCAATTCTTATCCTCTCGCTCTCTGGATCTGTGTGGCTACCTGCATTCCAAATACAGCTGAGTTGTCAGGTTGTTCTTAGCTTTCAGCTCCCCAAGGGTAAGCGCTTCATCTTATCCATCCTTGTATCTCCAGCACCTGCTGCTGTATGCAGTGCACAGTGACACGTAATAAATGTTTGTTGAACAATTGAATCTTTGGCCTGAGGAGCTTCTGGAACATTCTGCAAAAGCCCTATGTGTAGAGAAAAAGACAGATATGACAAAGAATGGAAACTAGAACCCAGGGTCATTGCTGAAAGCTGTTCAATACACTGAAAGCCCTTTGCAAGGAGGGGCCAGGAGAGGTTGTGCTCCCCATTTGTGGATGCCAGTGCCCAGTAGTGCTCAGTACCATGGTGGGCACAGAGGAAGTCCCAGGTCTCCCTTCACCATTATAGACTCCTCCCATTCACTTTATCTGTTAGCCACTTACCTATTTAAGTTTTAAACACTACATTTTTGTCTATTTTAATAAGAAACCTTGAATGTCAATGAATGAGGTTCTAATTGCATGAATCGTTTATCGTAAGTCACCTACTCACAGCAAAAGGATGAGCTCTAAAAAGCTCTGTGCTTTCGCCAAGTTCTTACTGTGCTTTGTGCCTTTGGTTTTCTCTCCGTTGTTTGAACAAACAGTCCCGTGGCTAACTGTGAATGGGAGGAGGAAGGATCTAATTGTGCAACTCCTACCCTGTGTGGTCTGCTTCCCCCAGACCCAAGAGGAGCGTGTGTGGGGAAGGACTGGGCTAAAACACTGAAGTCTCCCAGGAAAATGCTGGCATTTGATGTCTTAGCAATCTGGAATTCTTAAACATTTGTTCATTAGAAGTGAGGACCTATCTCGTGAAAAAAGGAATCATATTGCAAATGAAAGAAAGATGCAGCTCTAAGCATCCGTCTGAAAACTGTGTACCCATATTAGACAAAAGGAGTCTCTGCATTAACCCTATCAGCCTTCTTAGACAATAGCTCATGGATGTGCAGTCTCATGTTACTTGAGTGTGTTCCTGTGTGGGTAATCATCGAATGGAGTCAGATTATGCAATTCTTATCCTCTCGCTCTCTGGATCTGTGTGGCTACCTGCATTCCAAATACAGCTGAGTTGTCAGGTTGTTCTTAGCTTTCAGCTCCCCAAGGGTAAGCGCTTCATCTTATCCATCCTTGTATCTCCAGCACCTGCTGCTGTATGCAGTGCACAGTGACACGTAATAAATGTTTGTTGAACAATTGAATCTTTGGCCTGAGGAGCTTCTGGAACATTCTGCAAAAGCCCTATGTGTAGAGAAAAAGACAGATATGACAAAGAATGGAAACTAGAACCCAGGGTCATTGCTGAAAGCTGTTCAATACACTGAAAGCCCTTTGCAAGGAGGGGCCAGGAGAGGTTGTGCTCCCCATTTGTGGATGCCAGTGCCCAGTAGTGCTCAGTACCATGGTGGGCACAGAGGAAGTCCCAGGTCTCCCTTCACCATTATAGACTCCTCCCATTCACTTTATCTGTTAGCCACTTACCTATTTAAGTTTTAAACACTACATTTTTGTCTATTTTAATAAGAAACCTTGAATGTCAATGAATGAGGTTCTAATTGCATGAATCGTTTATCGTAAGTCACCTACTCACAGCAAAAGGATGAGCTCTAAAAAGCTCTGTGCTTTCGCCAAGTTCTTACTGTGCTTTGTGCCTTTGGTTTTCTCTCCGTTGTTTGAACAAACAGTCCCATGGCTAACTGTGAATGGGAGGAGGAAGGATCTAATTGTGCGCAACTCCTACCCTGTGTGGTCTGCTTCCCCCAGACCCAAGAGGAGCGTGTGTGGGGAAGGACTGGGCTAAAACACTGAAGTCTCCCAGGAAAATGCTGGCATTTGATGTCTTAGCAATCTGGAATTCTTAAACATTTGTTCATTAGAAGTGAGGACCTATCTCGTGAAAAAAGGAATCATATTGCAAATGAAAGAAAGATGCAGCTCTAAGCATCCGTCTGAAAACTGTGTACCCATATTAGACAAAAGGAGTCTCTGCATTAACCCTATCAGCCTTCTTAGACAATAGCTCATGGATGTGCAGTCTCATGTTACTTGAGTGTGTTCCTGTGTGGGTAAGGAGCTCATCCAATACCAAGTGGTTTTGAAAAAATATTTTTCCTAATCGCATAACCTGAAAAGAGTTCTTGTGAAATACATTTTTTCCAACTCAGTAAATTTCCAATGATGCCTTAGTATCCAGTACTTTCCAATGATGCAATAGTAGCCACTATTGATTGATTCTCCAGTTGACATTGCCTTAATATTCCACATTTAGTTTGGGAAGCAGTTAAACTCTGGCTCATGAAAAGTATGTTCTAAGTTTATGATTGCACTTGTTGCATTGAAAGATATAATATGAATGTTGATATAATTTCATTTTCTAATGATTTTCAAGTATTTCTTTTTTAGTTGGAGGATAATTCATTACAATGATTTGTCAGTTTCTGCTGTGCAAGAGTGTGAACCAGTCATAAGTGTACACCTATTCCCTCCTCTTAAGCCACTTTCCCTTGCCCCTCCCTCCCCTCTAGGTCATCACAGAGCACAGACTTGAGTTCCCTGTGTTATATAGCTGCTTCCCACTAGCTATTTTATATATGATGGTATGTACATGTGAATGCTGCTTTCTTAATTCATCACCCCCTTTCCTTCCCACTCTGTGTCTACAAGTCCATTCTCTATTCTTGCTCTGCAAATAGGTTCATCAGTACCAGTTTCTAGATTCCATACATATGCATTAATATGCAATATTTGTTTTTTCTTTCTAACTTCTGTTAGTCTTCCATTTATACATTTGCATCCATCTTTGTTCTTTGGCCCATGTGGGGCTCCCATTGCAGTGGCCTCTCTCACTGCAGAGCACTAGGTCTGATCGCATGGGCTCCAGAGCTCCAACTCAGTAGTTGGACATGCCATCTCATCTGCTCTGCGGCATGTGGGATCTTCCCAGGCCAGGGATCAAACTGGCATCCCTTGCACTGCAATGCAGTGTCCTTACCCACTGGACCACCAGGGAAGCCCCTGAATTATGGTTTTCTAGGGGTATATGCTCGCTGGTTGGATTGCTGGGTCATAGGGTAGTTTTATTCCTAGTTTTGAAAGAATTTCCATGCTGTTCTGCATAGTGGTTGTTTATTCAATCAAGAAAGTCAGCCTTCTTAGACAATAGCCATGGATGTGCAGTCTCAGTTTGAAATACATAATATTTTTCCTAATCGCATAACCTGAAAAGAGTTCTTGTGAAATACATTTTTTCCAACTCAGTAAATTTCCAATGATGCCTTAGTATCCAGTACTTTCCAATGATGCAATAGTAGCCACTATTGATTGATTCTCCAGTTGACATTGCCTTAATATTCCACATTTAGTTTGGGAAGCAGTTAAACTCTGGCTCATGAAAAGTATGTTCTAAGTTTATGATTGCACTTTTTGCATTGAAAGATATAATATGAATGTTGATATAATTTCATTTTCTAATGATTTTCAAGTATTTCTTTTTTAGTTGGAGGATAATTCATTACAATGATTTGTCAGTTTCTGCTGTGCAAGAGTGTGAACCAGTCATAAGTGTACACCTATTCCCTCCTCTTAAGCCACTTTCCCTTGCCCCTCCCTCCCCTCTAGGTCATCACAGAGCACAGACTTGAGTTCCCTGTGTTATATAGCTGCTTCCCACTAGCTATTTTATATATGATGGTATGTACATGTGAATGCTGCTTTCTTAATTCATCACCCCCTTTCCTTCCCACTCTGTGTCTACAAGTCCATTCTCTATTCTTGCTCTGCAAATAGGTTCATCAGTACCAGTTTCTAGATTCCATACATATGCATTAATATGCAATATTTGTTTTTTCTTTCTAACTTCTGTTAGTCTTCCATTTATACATTTGCATCCATCTTTGTTCTTTGGCCCATGTGGGGCTCCCATTGCAGTGGCCTCTCTCACTGCAGAGCACTAGGTCTGATCGCATGGGCTCCAGAGCTCCAACTCAGTAGTTGGACATGCCATCTCATCTGCTCTGCGGCATGTGGGATCTTCCCAGGCCAGGGATCAAACTGGCATCCCTTGCACTGCAATGCAGTGTCCTTACCCACTGGACCACCAGGGAAGCCCCTGAATTATGGTTTTCTAGGGGTATATGCTCGCTGGTTGGATTGCTGGGTCATAGGGTAGTTTTATTCCTAGTTTTTGAAAGAATTTCCATGCTGTTCTGCATAGTGGTTGTACCAATTTACATTCAAATCAACAATGAAAGTGTTCCCTTTTCTCCACATCCTCCACCATTAATTGTTTATAGCCTTTTTTTTTTAAAAATTTATTTATTTATTTATTTTGGTGGGGGTGGGGTGGAGAGGGAGGGGAGCAGGCGGGCCACTTCTGTTGCTCTTTCATTTGTCCATTTTCATCCATCTTTGTTCTTTGGCCTGTGTGGGCCTCCCATCGCGGTGGCCTCTGTTGTCACAGAGCACCGGCTCTGGGCACATGTGCTCCAGAGCTCCGGCTCAGTAATTGGACACATGGGTCCAGCCACTCCGCGGCACGTGGGATCTTCCCAGGCCAGGGATCGAACCGGCGTCCCTTGCATTGCAAGGCAATATCCTTACCCACTGGACCACCAGGGAAGTCCATTTATAGACTTTTTGATGATGGCCATTCTGACCAGTGTGAGATGATATCTCATGGTTTTGATTGACATTTCTCTAATAATGAGCAATGTTGAGCATCTTTTTACGTTTGTTGGCCTTCTGTATATATACTTTGGATAAATGTCTGTTTATGTCTTCTGTCCATTTTTGCATTGGGTTGTTTTTTTGATCTTAAACTACATAAGCTGGTTGTATATTTTGGAGATTAATCGTCTGTCAGCTGCGTTGCAAATATTTTCTCCCATTCTGAAGGCTGTCTTTTCATCTTGTTTATAGTTTCATTTGCTGTGCAAAGCTTTTAAATTTAATTAGGTCCTATTTCTTCAGTTTTGTTTTTTATTTCCATTACTCTAGATGGTAGGCCAAAGAGGATATTGCTGTGATTTTATGTCAAAGAGTGTTCTATGTTTTCCTCTAAGAGTTTTAAAGTTTCTAGCTTTACATTTAGGTCTTTAATCCATGTTTAGTTTATTTTTGTGTATGGTCTTAGTAAGTTCTCTAGTTTCCTTCATTTACATGTAGCTCTCCAGTTTCCCCAGCACCACGTATTGAAGAGACTGTCTTTTCTTCATTGTATATTCTTGCCTTCTTTACAAAGATAAGGTGCCTGTAGGTGTGTGGGTTTATCTCTGGGCTCTCTTTTTCTACTAATCTATAGTTCTGTTTTGGCACTAGTACCATACTGTCTTGATTACTACATTTTTGTAGCACAACCTGAAGTCAGGAAGGTTGATTCCTCCAGCTCCGTTTTTCTTTCTCAGGATTGCTTTGGCTATTTGGGGCCTTCTGCATTTCAATAAACATTGTAAAATTTTTTATTCCAGTTCTTTAAAAATGCCTTTGATGATTTGATAGGGATGCATTGAATCTGTAAATTGCTTTGGGTAGTATAGTCGTTTTCAAAATAATGATTTTTCCAATCAAAGAACATGATATGTCTCTCTATCTGTTTGTGTCATCTTTGATATCTTTTATCAGTGTGTTATAGTTTTTGGAGTATAGGTCTTTTGTCTCCTTAGGTAGGTTTATTCCTCAGTGTTTCTTTTTGTTGCAGTAGGGAACAGGATTGTTTCCTTAATTTCTCATTCTGATTTTTCATTGTTAGTACATACAAATGCAAGGAATTTCTGTGTATTGATTTTGTATCCTACCACTTTACTAAATTCATTGATTAGCTCCAGCAATTTTCTGATGGTATCTTTAAGGTTTTCTATGTATAGTATTATGTCATCTCAGACAGTGAGAATTTTCTTTTCCAATCTGGATTCCTTTTATTTCTTTTATCTCTTTGTTTTTTTTTTTCGCTGTCAGCTGCGTTGCAAATATTTTCTCCCATTCTGAAGGCTGTCTTTTCATCTTGTTTATAGTTTCATTTGCTGTGCAAAGCTTTTAAATTTAATTAGGTCCTATTTCTTCAGTTTTGTTTTTTATTTCCATTACTCTAGATGGTAGGCCAAAGAGGATATTGCTGTGATTTTATGTCAAAGAGTGTTCTATGTTTTCCTCTAAGAGTTTTAAAGTTTCTAGCTTTACATTTAGGTCTTTAATCCATGTTTAGTTTATTTTTGTGTATGGTCTTAGTAAGTTCTCTAGTTTCCTTCATTTACATGTAGCTCTCCAGTTTCCCCAGCACCACGTATTGAAGAGACTGTCTTTTCTTCATTGTATATTCTTGCCTTCTTTACAAAGATAAGGTGCCTGTAGGTGTGTGGGTTTATCTCTGGGCTCTCTTTTTCTACTAATCTATAGTTCTGTTTTGGCACTAGTACCATACTGTCTTGATTACTACATTTTTGTAGCACAACCTGAAGTCAGGAAGGTTGATTCCTCCAGCTCCGTTTTTCTTTCTCAGGATTGCTTTGGCTATTTGGGGCCTTCTGCATTTCAATAAACATTGTAAAATTTTTTATTCCAGTTCTTTAAAAATGCCTTTGATGATTTGATAGGGATGCATTGAATCTGTAAATTGCTTTGGGTAGTATAGTCGTTTTCAAAATAATGATTTTTCCAATCAAAGAACATGATATGTCTCTCTATCTGTTTGTGTCATCTTTGATATCTTTTATCAGTGTGTTATAGTTTTTGGAGTATAGGTCTTTTGTCTCCTTAGGTAGGTTTATTCCTCAGTGTTTCTTTTTGTTGCAGTAGGGAACAGGATTGTTTCCTTAATTTCTCATTCTGATTTTTCATTGTTAGTACATACAAATGCAAGGAATTTCTGTGTATTGATTTTGTATCCTACCACTTTACTAAATTCATTGATTAGCTCCAGCAATTTTCTGATGGTATCTTTAAGGTTTTCTATGTATAGTATTATGTCATCTCAGACAGTGAGAATTTTCTTTTCCAATCTGGATTCCTTTTATTTCTTTTTATTCTCTGATTGCCATAGCTGGGCATGGACAACTATTTTGAATAATATTGACAAGACTGGACATCCTTGATATGATTTCTTATTAATTTTGATCTCTAGGTATTTTTGATGTGTAACATTTTTTATTTTTTGTTGAGATATAGTTAAGTTATAATCTTGTGTTAATATCAAATAAACAGTAAAGTGATTCAGTTTAGGTGATTCAGTTTAGTATTTGTTTCATTATTCCAGCAGTTGTTGTTTATTAGCTCTGAGGTTCTGAGTTGCTATTATAGGCACTATGTCTCTGAAAAGGAGGTCCTAGAATGCATTCTAGAGCATTTCCCATAAAGGTTGCCTGATAATTGTGGTCTGACTGGCCGAATAAATACATGAATGGAACTCTATCAGTCTGATGAAAGATCTTGCTTTTGTTTGAGATTTTTATATGTTGAGTTTTTCAGATTTACACAACTGTTAAATGGAAGTAAAAATTTCTACCATTTTCACAATATCATTTTGATAGGTAGACTGCAAAATTTTGGTGCTAAAAAGGCCTTAGAAATATATTACAACCGCCTGCTTTTACAGGTGAAAATCCTGAGGCCTAAAGTTATAAAACTTATCTAAGATGTTCTGTCACATAGAAAAGAACTCTTTCTTTTTGGTCTGTGTTGGTGATTTTTGTTACTATTTGCCATTGTCAGCACTTTATAAGGTTTTCTCTTGATTGTATTACATCCAAGGACTTCAAGCATTCGGTTTAGTTTAAGTTACTCCAAGCCCAGTGCCAATCTCCATGATTAAGCTAGCCACTGAAGGCAAGGAAAGTTAATAAAACATAATCTCTTGAAGAATATTAGCAAACTGATGAACTAGTCAGCTGCAGGCGTGTTCTGAGAACCAGATGGACATCTGACAGAATCACATCAAATTTTCATGCAGGCAATTCGTTTCCTCCACTTAGAGCCCTTCAATTATACACTAGGAATTTCTGTGTATTGATTTTGTATCCTACCACTTTACTAAATTCATTGATTAGCTCCAGCAATTTTCTGATGGTATCTTTAAGGTTTTCTATGTATAGTATTATGTCATCTCAGACAGTGAGAATTTTCTTTTCCAATCTGGATTCCTTTTATTTCTTTTTATTCTCTGATTGCCATAGCTGGGCATGGACAACTATTTTGAATAATATTGACAAGACTGGACATCCTTGATATGATTTCTTATTAATTTTGATCTCTAGGTATTTTTGATGTGTAACATTTTTATTTTTGTTGAGATATAGTTAAGTTATAATCTTGTGTTAATATCAAATAAACAGTAAAGTGATTCAGTTTAGGTGATTCAGTTTAGTATTTGTTTCATTATTCCAGCAGTTGTTGTTTATTAGCTCTGAGGTTCTGAGTTGCTATTATAGGCACTATGTCTCTGAAAAGGAGGTCCTAGAATGCATTCTAGAGCATTTCCCATAAAGGTTGCCTGATAATTGTGGTCTGACTGGCCGAATAAATACATGAATGGAACTCTATCAGTCTGATGAAAGATCTTGCTTTTGTTTGAGATTTTTATATGTTGAGTTTTTCAGATTTACACAACTGTTAAATGGAAGTAAAAATTTCTACCATTTTCACAATATCATTTTGATAGGTAGACTGCAAAATTTTGGTGCTAAAAAGGCCTTAGAAATATATTACAACCGCCTGCTTTTACAGGTGAAAATCCTGAGGCCTAAAGTTATAAAACTTATCTAAGATGTTCTGTCACATAGAAAAGAACTCTTTCTTTTTGGTCTGTGTTGGTGATTTTTGTTACTATTTGCCATTGTCAGCACTTTATAAGGTTTTCTCTTGATTGTATTACATCCAAGGACTTCAAGCATTCGGTTTAGTTTAAGTTACTCCAAGCCCAGTGCCAATCTCCATGATTAAGCTAGCCACTGAAGGCAAGGAAAGTTAATAAAACATAATCTCTTGAAGAATATTAGCAAACTGATGAACTAGTCAGCTGCAGGCGTGTTCTGAGAACCAGATGGACATCTGACAGAATCACATCAAATTTTCATGCAGGCAATTCGTTTCCTCCACTTAGAGCCCTTCAATTATACACTAGCAATTAAACCCCAACCTACAACATTATAATACGATTAGCCCTTGGCCAGTAATACAAAAGAAACATCAAGGCAATTATGAGAAGAGTGAGAAGGTCTGAAGTACAAGGTTCATTTTTAGATTCTGTGTTCAGTGCTCTATCACCACTGGGTGAGATGACAGAATCTCTTTGGTGAGAGAAATCAGCCATTCCTTTTACTAATAAGAACGGAAAGTAAGTTCTATATCTCATGTCTTTAATTTCTGCCAGGGAATTTTCTAAACTATTATGTACTATTCTGGTTCAGACACCAGTCAAAAAAGGATTTTTTAAAGCAATACATGTAAAGGTTGAAACAGCTGGGACTATTCAGCCTGGCTTCCCTAGTGGTTCAGTTGGTAAAGGATCCACCTGCCATATGGGAGACCTGGGTTCAATCCCTGGGTCAGGAAGATCCCCTGGAGAAGGAAATGGCAACTCACTCCAGTATTCTTGCCTGGGAAATCCCATGGGCAGAGGTGCCTGGTGGACTACAGTCCATGGGGTTGCAAGAGTTGTACATGACTTAGTAATTAAGCCACCACTGCCACAAGCCCGAACAAGAGCCAGCTGAAGGGTTCCTGAAGGTAAGCTACTGCACGCAGAGCTTTTCTAGACAGGACAGTGGTAATCATTCTTTATCTTCACTGAAGCCAGAACAGATAGAAACTAGATTAAATTTTAGTGGGTTCTAGGTTAAAAATTAATTACCACTAGTTGAGGACAATACTATTCACAACTCATGGTTGAAAATGACAGAAACCCAATTCAGACTTTTTCAAGTAAAGAAAAAATTTCTTAGGTTTTTAAACTGACAAGATCGTGGATTTATGCACGTCACAGAAGGCTGGATCCAAATTCTCATTTCTAAGTGCTCAGTTAATTCTTGCATTTCCTAGCTGGTTTTCCTTTCTGTTTTTTTTTTTTTTTTTTTTTGCCTTCCCTTCCTTCCTCATCCTTTCCTTTCTTTCAGAATAATTTGAGGTGAAATTAACATAGTGTTAATCATCTGTTAGTGAACAATTTTAGTATACTCACTGTGGTGTGCCTCAATCTAGTTCCAAAATATTTCCATCACTCCAAAGTAAAAGCCTTACCCAGTAAACAGTTTCTCCCTATCTCCCTATGCCTCCACCCTATCCACAAATTGGTAGTCTATCTCTATGGGTGTATCTATTCTGGCTATTTTATAGGAATAGAAATATGTGACTTTTTACACTTGGCTGATTTTACTTAGTATCATGATTTGGAGATTCATCCATGTTACAGTACATGTAGGTACTTCATTTTTTTAATGGCTGAATAATATGCCATTGTTTGTATAGACTACAGTTTATCTATTGATGGACATTTAGATTCTTTTCTTTCTTTTTTTCAGAGACCCATATAGGGCTATTTTCATACTCATATTGTTAATAGTGTTGCTGTGAACATGTATATACATGTAGTTGTTTGAATACTTGTTTTTAATTTTTTAGGGTACATACCTGTATGGTATTGCAGGATCATGTGGCAGTTCTATGCTTAACTTTTAGACCTGGGTTCAATCCCTGGGTCAGGAAGATCCCCTGGAGAAGGAAATGGCAACTCACTCCAGTATTCTTGCCTGGGAAATCCCATGGGCAGAGGTGCCTGGTGGACTACAGTCCATGGGGTTGCAAGAGTTGTACATGACTTAGTAATTAAGCCACCACTGCCACAAGCCCGAACAAGAGCCAGCTGAAGGGTTCCTGAAGGTAAGCTACTGCACGCAGAGCTTTTCTAGACAGGACAGTGGTAATCATTCTTTATCTTCACTGAAGCCAGAACAGATAGAAACTAGATTAAATTTTAGTGGGTTCTAGGTTAAAAATTAATTACCACTAGTTGAGGACAATACTATTCACAACTCATGGTTGAAAATGACAGAAACCCAATTCAGACTTTTTCAAGTAAAGAAAAAATTTCTTAGGTTTTTAAACTGACAAGATCGTGGATTTATGCACGTCACAGAAGGCTGGATCCAAATTCTCATTTCTAAGTGCTCAGTTAATTCTTGCATTTCCTAGCTGGTTTTCCTTTCTGTTTTTTTTTTTTTTTTTTCCTTCCCTTCCTTCCTCATCCTTTCCTTTCTTTCAGAATAATTTGAGGTGAAATTAACATAGTGTTAATCATCTGTTAGTGAACAATTTTAGTATACTCACTGTGGTGTGCCTCAATCTAGTTCCAAAATATTTCCATCACTCCAAAGTAAAAGCCTTACCCAGTAAACAGTTTCTCCCTATCTCCCTATGCCTCCACCCTATCCACAAATTGGTAGTCTATCTCTATGGGTGTATCTATTCTGGCTATTTTATAGGAATAGAAATATGTGACTTTTTACACTTGGCTGATTTTACTTAGTATCATGATTTGGAGATTCATCCATGTTACAGTACATGTAGGTACTTCATTTTTTTAATGGCTGAATAATATGCCATTGTTTGTATAGACTACAGTTTATCTATTGATGGACATTTAGATTCTTTTCTTTCTTTTTTTCAGAGACCCATATAGGGCTATTTTCATACTCATATTGTTAATAGTGTTGCTGTGAACATGTATATACATGTAGTTGTTTGAATACTTGTTTTTAATTTTTTAGGGTACATACCTGTATGGTATTGCAGGATCATGTGGCAGTTCTATGCTTAACTTTTTGAGAAAATGCCAAACTGGTTTCCACAGTGGCTAAACCATTTCACATTCCTACTAGGTATATGAAAAGGTCCAAATTTCATCACATCCTCACCAACACTTCTTACCTCCTCTCCACTCCCTCTTTTGAATTGTAATCATCCAAGTGAGTACCACCTGATTGTGGTTTTGATTTGTATTTCCTGAAGACTAAAGATGTAGAGAATCTTTTCATGGACTTTTTGGCCATCTGTATATCTTATTTGGAGAAATACCTGCTTTCTCTTACAGGCTTTTATCATGGTGAGCTGAGTAATCAAATCATCTGCCTTGGATGAAGGGGTTTCCAGGAATGCAGGACTTTAAGATTTACTATAAAACAAAGAAAGTCTCAGCAAACCAGGGCAAGTCAGTCACCAAAGTGCTGGGAGAGATGGCCTGTGGAATTCTGGGCATGATTTTAGAGTTGAGATATCAGTGCAATAAATAGTGTAATTGTTCCTTAACCTTAGGAACAGTCACAGCCATGCTGTTTGGCTGTTCTAATTGGCCTGACTTGGAGTAGAAATCCATCCCTGGATTCTCTGTGGCCAGGTAGATAAATTACTTGGCATATTTAGGCATGTGTTCACTCCTGAGTTGAAGGTTTAACTTCTTCTCGAACAATCAGGCTGAAGTAGGATTACTTCATGCAACTGGAATGATCTCCCTATGCCTCCACCCTATCCACAAATTGGTAGTCTATCTCTATGGGTGTATCTATTCTGGCTATTTTATAGGAATAGAAATATGTGACTTTTTACACTTGGCTGATTTTACTTAGTATCATGATTTGGAGATTCATCCATGTTACAGTACATGTAGGTACTTCATTTTTAATGGCTGAATAATATGCCATTGTTTGTATAGACTACAGTTTATCTATTGATGGACATTTAGATTCTTTTCTTTCTTTTTTTCAGAGACCCATATAGGGCTATTTTCATACTCATATTGTTAATAGTGTTGCTGTGAACATGTATATACATGTAGTTGTTTGAATACTTGTTTTTAATTTTTTAGGGTACATACCTGTATGGTATTGCAGGATCATGTGGCAGTTCTATGCTTAACTTTTTGAGAAAATGCCAAACTGGTTTCCACAGTGGCTAAACCATTTCACATTCCTACTAGGTATATGAAAAGGTCCAAATTTCATCACATCCTCACCAACACTTCTTACCTCCTCTCCACTCCCTCTTTTGAATTGTAATCATCCAAGTGAGTACCACCTGATTGTGGTTTTGATTTGTATTTCCTGAAGACTAAAGATGTAGAGAATCTTTTCATGGACTTTTTGGCCATCTGTATATCTTATTTGGAGAAATACCTGCTTTCTCTTACAGGCTTTTATCATGGTGAGCTGAGTAATCAAATCATCTGCCTTGGATGAAGGGGTTTCCAGGAATGCAGGACTTTAAGATTTACTATAAAACAAAGAAAGTCTCAGCAAACCAGGGCAAGTCAGTCACCAAAGTGCTGGGAGAGATGGCCTGTGGAATTCTGGGCATGATTTTAGAGTTGAGATATCAGTGCAATAAATAGTGTAATTGTTCCTTAACCTTAGGAACAGTCACAGCCATGCTGTTTGGCTGTTCTAATTGGCCTGACTTGGAGTAGAAATCCATCCCTGGATTCTCTGTGGCCAGGTAGATAAATTACTTCGGCATATTTAGGCATGTGTTCACTCCTGAGTTGAAGGTTTAACTTCTTCTCGAACAATCAGGCTGAAGTAGGATTACTTCATGCAACTGGAATGGTGATTTTTCAAATATAGAAATGCCTGGCAGACATATATATGATCATTACAAGCATTAATATGCACCAGTTATTGTGTTTGATGCTTGCACACAGATTATTTCATTCAGTTCTTACATTGTTCTAGGTAGATGTTAATACCCCAGTATTAGACACGACAAAATTGAGTCTTAAGGGGCTTCCCCTGGTGGTCCAGTGGGTAAGGACACCGCCTTGCAGTGCAAGGGGCGCCGGTTTGATCCCTGGCCTGGGAAGATCCCACGTGCTGCGGAACAGCTGGACTGATGTGTCCAATTACCGAGCCGGAGCTCTGGAGTGCATGCGCCCAGAGCTGGCGCTCTGCAACGACAGAGGCCACCACGATGGGAGGCCCACACGGACCAAAGAACAAAGACTGGATGAAAATAGATAAAAGAAAGACCAATAGAAGTGGCCCGCCCAGCCCCCTCCCTCGCCACCCCACCCCCCCAAAAAAAAGATAAATAAAGATAAATAAATAAATAAATGTTTAATAAAATAAAATAAAATAAAAATTGAGCCTTAGGAAAGTTAAGTTACTGTGCTCAAAGTCACATAAGCTAGAGAAAGAATTGTATTTTTTTTCTTATTGAGATAATTGATATATAACATTGTATTAGTTTTAAGTATACAATAATAATATATATAATATGCCTATATATAAATGGAGAGATAATTTTGGTCAATTTTCAGTATAACACAGTATTAAAAAGAATTTTCAGACAGTCAGAAAGAGCCAAAGAAGCTTCCTTCAAAGAACTGTGCATCAGTTAGAGTCCATTCAGGAAAATGAACCACACCAGTTATTTCAATAGAAATTTTAATGAAAGAAATATGTTAAAAGGGTATTTAAATAATGAGAGAAGGAAACACTGAGGCAAAAAAGAATAGCAGCTTTAGCAACAGGAGCAAGAGGTTAGGGCTATTAGAATCAAATTGGCCTGACTTGGAGTAGAATTCCATACCTGAAGTCTCTGTGGCCAGGTAGATAATTTACTTCGGCATATTTAGGCACGTGGCCACTCCTGAGTTGAAGGTTTAACTTCTTCTCGAACAATCAGGCTGAAGTAGGATTACTTCATGCAACTGGAATGGTGATTTTTCAAATATAGAAATGCCTGGCAGACATATATATGATCATTACAAGCATTAATATGCACCAGTTATTGTGTTTGATGCTTGCACACAGATTATTTCATTCAGTTCTTACATTGTTCTAGGTAGATGTTAATACCCCAGTATTAGACACGACAAAATTGAGTCTTAAGGGGCTTCCCCTGGTGGTCCAGTGGGTAAGGACACCGCCTTGCAGTGCAAGGGGCGCCGGTTTGATCCCTGGCCTGGGAAGATCCCACGTGCTGCGGAACAGCTGGACTGATGTGTCCAATTACCGAGCCGGAGCTCTGGAGTGCATGCGCCCAGAGCTGGCGCTCTGCAACGACAGAGGCCACCACGATGGGAGGCCCACACGGACCAAAGAACAAAGACTGGATGAAAATAGATAAAAGAAAGACCAATAGAAGTGGCCCGCCCAGCCCCCTCCCTCGCCACCCCACCCCCCCAAAAAAAAGATAAATAAAGATAAATAAATAAATAAATGTTTAATAAAATAAAATAAAATAAAAATTGAGCCTTAGGAAAGTTAAGTTACTGTGCTCAAAGTCACATAAGCTAGAGAAAGAATTGTATTTTTTTTCTTATTGAGATAATTGATATATAACATTGTATTAGTTTTAAGTATACAATAATAATATATATAATATGCCTATATATAAATGGAGAGATAATTTTGGTCAATTTTCAGTATAACACAGTATTAAAAAGAATTTTCAGACAGTCAGAAAGAGCCAAAGAAGCTTCCTTCAAAGAACTGTGCATCAGTTAGAGTCCATTCAGGAAAATGAACCACACCAGTTATTTCAATAGAAATTTTAATGAAAGAAATATGTTAAAAGGGTATTTAAATAATGAGAGAAGGAAACACTGAGGCAAAAAAGAATAGCAGCTTTAGCAACAGGAGCAAGAGGTTAGGGCTATTAGAATCAAAACCTAGGAGAAGAGGCCCCTGACCCCTAGCCTGATATCTCTGCTCTCTCTGAAGTGGTTCAATAAGGCTGGTTCCAAAAGTGCTGAGAACATTTGAAACTGGAACCAACTCGAATTCCATCACCCCCACTAGCTTTGTGTGTAGTAAGGCCCACTGACTTTGCACTCTAAGAGGTCTGGCTGTAGGTAAGTGATCAAACCATCATGGTTATCTGAGTTATTAAGAATTTTTTTGTACAGTTCCTCTGTGTATTCATGTCACCTCTTCTTAATATCTTTTCCTTCTGTTAGGTCTATACCATTTCAGTCCTTTGTTGCACCCATCTTTGCATGCAATGTTCCCTTGGTATCTCTAATTTTCTTTAAGACATCTCTAGTTTTCCCCATTCTATTATTTTCCTCTATTTCTTCACATTGTTCACTTACGAAAGCTTTCTTATCTCTCCTTATTATTCTTTGGAACTCGGCATTCAGATGGGTATATCTTTCTTTTCTCCTTTGCTTTTCACTTCTCTTCTCAGCTATTTGTAAGGCCTCCTCAGACAACCATTTTGCCTTTCTGCGTTTCTTTTTCATGGGGATGGTTTTGATCACCGCCTCCTGTACAATGTTACAAACCTTCATCCATACTTCTTCAGGCACTCTGTCTATCAGATCTAATCCCTTGAATCTATGTGTCACTTCTACTATGTAATCGTAAGGGATTTGGTTGCGGTCATAACTGAATGGCCTAGTAGTTGTCCCTATTTTCTTCAATTTAAGTCTGAATTTTGCAGTAAGGAGTTTATGATCTGAGCCATAGTTCCCAGTCTTGTTTTTGCTGACTGTATAGAGCTTCTCCATCTTTGACTGCAAAGAATACAATCAATTTGATTTCAGTATTTAATTGCCCTAAGGTTTCCTTAATGATGATCGAGTGCAAAGACCCATCTTCCAATGTGGCAAGGTGGACGTTGGGGAATTATCATGTATTGTAAGCTTGTACTTCCAACTTTGGGAGATGATAGTTCTGAACTACCAGAAACGTTCAAAAGAATAGCAGCTTTAGCAACAGGAGCAAGAGGTTAGGGCTATTAGAATCAAAACCTAGGAGAAGAGGCCCTGACCCCTAGCCTGATATCTCTGCTCTCTCTGAAGTGGTTCAATAAGGCTGGTTCCAAAAGTGCTGAGAACATTTGAAACTGGAACCAACTCGAATTCCATCACCCCCACTAGCTTTGTGTGTAGTAAGGCCCACTGACTTTGCACTCTAAGAGGTCTGGCTGTAGGTAAGTGATCAAACCATCATGGTTATCTGAGTTATTAAGAATTTTTTTGTACAGTTCCTCTGTGTATTCATGTCACCTCTTCTTAATATCTTTTCCTTCTGTTAGGTCTATACCATTTCAGTCCTTTGTTGCACCCATCTTTGCATGCAATGTTCCCTTGGTATCTCTAATTTTCTTTAAGACATCTCTAGTTTTCCCCATTCTATTATTTTCCTCTATTTCTTCACATTGTTCACTTACGAAAGCTTTCTTATCTCTCCTTATTATTCTTTGGAACTCGGCATTCAGATGGGTATATCTTTCTTTTCTCCTTTGCTTTTCACTTCTCTTCTCAGCTATTTGTAAGGCCTCCTCAGACAACCATTTTGCCTTTCTGCGTTTCTTTTTCATGGGGATGGTTTTGATCACCGCCTCCTGTACAATGTTACAAACCTTCATCCATACTTCTTCAGGCACTCTGTCTATCAGATCTAATCCCTTGAATCTATGTGTCACTTCTACTATGTAATCGTAAGGGATTTGGTTGCGGTCATAACTGAATGGCCTAGTAGTTGTCCCTATTTTCTTCAATTTAAGTCTGAATTTTGCAGTAAGGAGTTTATGATCTGAGCCATAGTTCCCAGTCTTGTTTTTGCTGACTGTATAGAGCTTCTCCATCTTTGACTGCAAAGAATACAATCAATTTGATTTCAGTATTTAATTGCCCTAAGGTTTCCTTAATGATGATCGAGTGCAAAGACCCATCTTCCAATGTGGCAAGGTGGACGTTGGGGAATTATCATGTATTGTAAGCTTGTACTTCCAACTTTGGGAGATGATAGTTCTGAACTACCAGAAACGTTCCGTCCTTGGGAAGTACAGGTGAGCATGATACTGGCAGGAGTCCCAAACTTCTTTATAACTGGATAAATAGTCACAGAGGTATAGAAGTCTTGGATGCTCTGGAGGGTGACAGAGAGACAGAGATGGTAACTTTGTTTTCAGGAAATGAGGAATCAGGTCATAAATTGCCTTTACCTCATCAGAGAGTATAAGCTCAGTAAGCATCTCCTGTCCTCTCTCTGCCTTTTACTGAACCAGAGAAGATTTGATGTGAGTCCCCTGGAAGTTTTCATGAATGCAGTTTGTCAGGGGGGCTTTGCTCTCTAAAGATCCCCTGGTGAGCAAGTTTTAACACATGCTGTTACCATGCCTTTTCCAATTGGAAAACACATCATGGAGCTCAGCGCTTTGGGCTTTGTGGTCCTCATAGGTCTCTTAGCACATAGGAGTTAATAACGTGTGCAAACTCAAATTTAAAAATAAAATCATCTTTGAGCCACATGAGGGTAGAAAAGCAGGGTAACATTCTATTTTTCTTCTTTTTAAACAATCTGTTTTCTTATTTTTTTCTATCTGTTCTCAACTTTTAATCCTTCCTTTGAATCAAACTGCTTCCTGGACTGCAAACTCACTATTTTGCTTTTCAGCCTGGATTGAATTTTTACAGCAAGTCATAAACCCTTGGAAATAGGATTTATAATGAAAACTCTGATACAGGCCTAGCTAGTGTGGCCAGAGAGGTGTTCTAATAATACTGGAGAGTAATATTTTTCAAATCTAATACACTATAGATTTTTTTCTTGCTGTGATTCTCACTGACCCAGTTCTTTCTCTAACTTCTTCGATGCCAAAGCCTGTGGCCTATTATGTCCCTAACTGGGATGTCTGGGTCACACTGGTATCTGACAGAATATGACACAGTTAACTCCTGTAGGCACAGACTTAGGGGAGGGACATCCTGGAAGGAGACCAGATCCCTGGAGTGAGGCGGGCTTGGGATGGAGGGGACAGACAGCTAGCTGGGAATGATGATCGAGTGCAAAGACCCATCTTCCAATGTGGCAAGGTGGACGTTGGGGAATTATCATGTATTGTAAGCTTGTACTTCCAACTTTGGGAGATGATAGTTCTGAACTACCAGAAACGTTCCGTCCTTGGGAAGTACAGGTGAGCATGATACTGGCAGGAGTCCCAAACTTCTTTATAACTGGATAAATAGTCACAGAGGTATAGAAGTCTTGGATGCTCTGGAGGGTGACAGAGAGACAGAGATGGTAACTTTGTTTTCAGGAAATGAGGAATCAGGTCATAAATTGCCTTTACCTCATCAGAGAGTATAAGCTCAGTAAGCATCTCCTGTCCTCTCTCTGCCTTTTACTGAACCAGAGAAGATTTGATGTGAGTCCCCTGGAAGTTTTCATGAATGCAGTTTGTCAGGGGGGCTTTGCTCTCTAAAGATCCCCTGGTGAGCAAGTTTTAACACATGCTGTTACCATGCCTTTTCCAATTGGAAAACACATCATGGAGCTCAGCGCTTTGGGCTTTGTGGTCCTCATAGGTCTCTTAGCACATAGGAGTTAATAACGTGTGCAAACTCAAATTTAAAAATAAAATCATCTTTGAGCCACATGAGGGTAGAAAAGCAGGGTAACATTCTATTTTTCTTCTTTTTAAACAATCTGTTTTCTTATTTTTTTCTATCTGTTCTCAACTTTTAATCCTTCCTTTGAATCAAACTGCTTCCTGGACTGCAAACTCACTATTTTGCTTTTCAGCCTGGATTGAATTTTTACAGCAAGTCATAAACCCTTGGAAATAGGATTTATAATGAAAACTCTGATACAGGCCTAGCTAGTGTGGCCAGAGAGGTGTTCTAATAATACTGGAGAGTAATATTTTTCAAATCTAATACACTATAGATTTTTTTCTTGCTGTGATTCTCACTGACCCAGTTCTTTCTCTAACTTCTTCGATGCCAAAGCCTGTGGCCTATTATGTCCCTAACTGGGATGTCTGGGTCACACTGGTATCTGACAGAATATGACACAGTTAACTCCTGTAGGCACAGACTTAGGGGAGGGACATCCTGGAAGGAGACCAGATCCCTGGAGTGAGGCGGGCTTGGGATGGAGGGGACAGACAGCTAGCTGGGACTAGTCTAGTAGGCAGAATCTCATAGTTTCCAGGTTCCAGATAAGCAGACAGGCTGCCCTAGCAGGTGTGTGGAGCACAGTGATGAGGAGCCAGAAAACGTTCACAGAAATCCAAGCAGGTGGTTCCCTGAAGGGAAGTCTGGTGACAGGTAGCATAGTTTCAGTCCCTGGCCATGATTCCTGGGGAGTGGGAGGAAAGTTGGCGTACAATTTAAAACAACAACAACAACAACCAAAACAAATTTTGCCCTCAGTTCCTGGCACAGAGCCTCTGAAACACTTGGAATTTCCTGAGTGATGGGAGTGTCTTTTGTTATTCATAAAGAGCCCTTTTTTCCATACTTTAGCTTATGCTAGTGAGATGATTTTCCAGGGAAAGGCTGGCTACCTACTGTGACTAGAGTTGGCACTTTCCGCCCACTCTTCAATTTTGGGGGGTAAGGAGGGATGGGGGCTTCCCAGGTGGCACCGTTGTTAAAGAGCCCAGTGTTGGAGATAGGAGACATAAGGGATCCCTCGGTCAGGAAGACCCTGGAGGAGGGCATGGCAGCCCATGCCAGTGTTCTTGCCTGGAGAATCCCAGGGACAGTGGATCCTGGTTGGCTATAGCCCACAGGGTTGCAGAGTCAGACACGACTGAAGATATTTTGCATGCATGCATGCATTCAAGGAGGGATGGAGATTAAGTTCAATCACTGATGGCCAGTGTCTTAGTCAACCATGCCTGTGTAAGGAAGCCTTGATAAAAATTCCTGAACAAGTTTTGAGAGGCTCTCAAGTTGATGAGCACTTTGACATGAAGGGGCCTGGTGCACCCAGAGAGGTCATGGAAGTTCTGCACTCCCTCTGCCCCCGAGCTTCTCTTCTGTGTGACTGTCCTAAATGAGAAGTATAGAGTTTCCTGAGTACATGAGTAGATTTAGAGAGCTACAAAACTTGAGGATGAGCAAAAGGAAGACCCACATTTATATAACTGGCTGGGCAAAAGGGCAGATATCCTGGGGATCCCATTTATAGTTGGTGTCTTACAGCTGTGGAGTCTGTGCTAACTCTCATACTTAGTTCATGAATTGAATTGAATTATAGGGCACCAATCTGAGAACTGCTTATTGTTTGGAAAATGATATAGAGATCAAGGGGAGGGAGATACTGACTGGTATCTCCCAGAAAGGTAGGGCCCAAATCCCAGGGAAAGGGAGTTCTGATGCTGGTTCTGATGTTTACTATATGTGGAATGGTTGACAAGTGAACCTTTCAATTTCTGTTTCCCCGTCTGTAAAATGGGCATAATGACCTATCTGTTAATTGGTTGCATTCTCTCTTTTTCACGATCAACATTTGGCTAATAAAAAAATGTCTGTGCAATGAATGACTGAAGAACTCAGAGTACATGGATAATCTCTGCCGGGTCTTAAACTCAGGGAACAAACATGGAACTGAGCTATGCATCTGGGTACAAAAGAAGGGTGTCTTAGTCTCAAGTACAATTTGAAGCCACTCAAATTAACATCTTGTGCCTGAGATCAGAATTGGGTCTCATTTCTTCGAAGCCTACAAGTAGAAGTTAGAAGACCCAAGTTACAAGGAGAAGAAGGTTATAGAGGCTGGGACATGGCAAGGGCCTGGCTTGCACAGTGTAGCAGAAGAGGAGGGAGCATAGGCTCTGTCCTCAAGCCACCTGGGTTCTAATCCCAGCTCTGTTAGCTAGCTGTGTGACAGACATCAGGCAATCAACCTCTCTGAATTTGTTTCATTATCTGCAAAGTGAGGTTAAAGGCAGTTCTGACCTCATCTGTTCTTTTTTATTTATTTATTTATTTATTTATTTATTTTTGTACATGTATGTTCCCAGATCAATCAGATGCATATCCCTTGACCCTCCCCCCACCTAGGTTCCCCCTCATCTGTTCTTGTAAGGGAAACTGTTGGCTCAAAAACTTGGGGTCTCCTTGGGTGAAATCTGAAACTAGCCCCATATATGAAGGGCAAGGAGAGATGGAGAAAGAGGTAGGCCTTCCCAGATTGATAGGTGGCAGGTTTAATAAACAAGGAACTTAACTATGAGGCTTGTTTCGGGTGACCAAAAGACAAGTAGATTTCCACACTCCCACCAGAAGGTTAAAAGTTTGTGTAGAGGCTTTAATGGGGTCACATATTCAGCCTGGATAGGAAATGTGTGCATAAGATAGACTTAAGGATGTATGTGGACGAGTAAGGAGCCTTCACTGCCTGGGCCCAGTTCATGGATCAACCATGGGTCACATCCTCTTGATGGCCTCTGCCAATAATAAATGGAGACTGTACCAGGCACACATCTGAAACATGGGAATTGATTAGTGGTACTAGGTGTTATCCCTGCTTTTGTGATTTTTCTTTCTGAGAGAGTGAGTTCAGTAGTAAAGGAGGGGTGGGAGGGAATTCCAGGAGCATCCTTTGCATCTTCCAGGGAAAGCCAGAACCCAGAAAGGAAGATGAAAAGAGCATTCATCCCTTTGGAGCAGCTCCTATTCATCCCCGGACAGAGTGGAAAAGTTGAAAGGTAAGGCCTGAGGCACTGAATAAAGCTTCCCATTGTTCATCATTTCTTGTCAGAGCCCGGAGGCACAATTTCTTTCTGCCCTGGCTTTGCTGGTGTTCCACCCGACCCTGCGATGGAAAGAGTGTCTGCTTTGCTTGTCTCTCCTGGGGAGAGCCTCACAGACAGGAAGGAAAGGCGAAGAGTTGTATGTTTCCGCTCTACGGATCTGTGCAGGTGGATGGACAGTTGTTGCTGTTTAGTCACTCAGTCATGTCCGATTCTTATGTGACCTCCAAGACTGTAGCCCATCAAGTTCCTCTGTGGAATTTTCTAGGCAAGAACACTGGAGTGGGTTGCCATTTCTTCTCCAGGGTATCTTCCAACCCAGGAGTTGAACGTGCATCTTCCTCATTGGCAGGCTGATTTTTTTTTTTTTTTTTTTAACCACTGAGTGACCAGGGAAGTGGACGGACAATTTACCTTCACACAGAGTCTCACATGTCAGCTGTCAGGTAAAAAACCCGAGGCCCAGAAAGAGGTGAGCTGCTTGCAGACACTGACTAATTAATGTTCACTTACAGTACAGTTGGGAAAATTCACCTGTTGACATGGTTGTCTCTATACGAGTTTTTAATGAAAATTTTGCTGACATTGGTTTTGAATAACATAGAACACAGGGGGTCTTCTGTGGATAGGGGACAGGCAATTGGGTGGAGGGGGGCTACCCCAAGGGAAACCAGGGAGGCTCACATAGGGGGGGAAAAAAAACTTAAGGATGTATGTGGACGAGTAAGGAGCCTTCACTGCCTGGGCCCAGTTCATGGATCAACCATGGGTCACATCCTCTTGATGGCCTCTGCCAATAATAAATGGAGACTGTACCAGGCACACATCTGAAACATGGGAATTGATTAGTGGTACTAGGTGTTATCCCTGCTTTTGTGATTTTTCTTTCTGAGAGAGTGAGTTCAGTAGTAAAGGAGGGGTGGGAGGGAATTCCAGGAGCATCCTTTGCATCTTCCAGGGAAAGCCAGAACCCAGAAAGGAAGATGAAAAGAGCATTCATCCCTTTGGAGCAGCTCCTATTCATCCCCGGACAGAGTGGAAAAGTTGAAAGGTAAGGCCTGAGGCACTGAATAAAGCTTCCCATTGTTCATCATTTCTTGTCAGAGCCCGGAGGCACAATTTCTTTCTGCCCTGGCTTTGCTGGTGTTCCACCCGACCCTGCGATGGAAAGAGTGTCTGCTTTGCTTGTCTCTCCTGGGGAGAGCCTCACAGACAGGAAGGAAAGGCGAAGAGTTGTATGTTTCCGCTCTACGGATCTGTGCAGGTGGATGGACAGTTGTTGCTGTTTAGTCACTCAGTCATGTCCGATTCTTATGTGACCTCCAAGACTGTAGCCCATCAAGTTCCTCTGTGGAATTTTCTAGGCAAGAACACTGGAGTGGGTTGCCATTTCTTCTCCAGGGTATCTTCCAACCCAGGAGTTGAACGTGCATCTTCCTCATTGGCAGGCTGATTTTTTTTTTTTTTTTTTTAACCACTGAGTGACCAGGGAAGTGGACGGACAATTTACCTTCACACAGAGTCTCACATGTCAGCTGTCAGGTAAAAAACCCGAGGCCCAGAAAGAGGTGAGCTGCTTGCAGACACTGACTAATTAATGTTCACTTACAGTACAGTTGGGAAAATTCACCTGTTGACATGGTTGTCTCTATACGAGTTTTTAATGAAAATTTTGCTGACATTGGTTTTGAATAACATAGAACACAGGGGGTCTTCTGTGGATAGGGGACAGGCAATTGATGGAGAGCTACAGGACCCATGGGTCTTTGCTGGGAGCTCAGTGGCCCCTGGGGAAGAGGGAGAAACCAGGGAGGCTCTTTGGAATGAGGGATCTCAGCTACAGGTTGGGGTGGGTCACAGTGCCTCTAGTGGGCTCCTTTCCTAATGTGGCCTTTTTGCAGGATTCAGTGGAAACCTTTTTTCCCTGCTAGTCTCTGGCTCTTTTGACTCTCTTTTACAGCTTTAGGTAAGCAAGAACAACAACTGAGGGGCGGATGTTTTTCTTCTCATTTAGCCTGAAGGCTGTGTGCAGTTCTGGCCGTTAACCTCATAAATTAAGGTCTTTGAAGAACAGGCCTGTGTCTGTGCAACGAGGCAAGATTCAGCATTTTCCCAGGGAGGCTTCATCAGTATAGAATGAGAGAGACTGAGGGCTGGGAAGCACTCTTCCTCTTCTTGTGCTGATTTGTTTTGGCCTCCATAATACTTAGGCTGCTGCAGGTGGCCTTCCAGACTGTGCACTGCACAGCTCCCGGGTCACGGTCCTAGGATGTGATTGGAAGCCCAGTGTGTAGTGCTGGCCCTGGGCCGGCCTGTCACTGGGATGCTGCAGTTTCAGCCTCTGAAGTTCACTAATGAGGGAGCTGCTGGGTTGATCTCTACTCCTTTTGGCATTTTAGCTCCAGCTCTGCCTTTCATGTGGGCTCATGATGTCTTCCTGCTTCTAGGGAACCCCAAACCAGAGTTCACCCGTTCTAGGTAACAATTGTGACTGGAATTCTGTCCTGTCAACATGTCCTTGTTCTGGATGTGGCACACTACCCAGACCGCTGGCATTTGTAAGGGTACATCTGGAGACAAAATATCAACCTAAAGAAAAATTTTCCATGGTATTAGGGGTAAGGGCATTTTGGGAGCAGAAGGACCTTCACACAGATTTGTCAGCTGTCAGGTAAAAAACCCGAGGCCCAGAAAGAGGTGAGCTGCTTGCAGACACTGACTAATTAATGTTCACTTACAGTACAGTTGGGAAAATTCACCTGTTGACATGGTTGTCTCTATACGAGTTTTTAATGAAAATTTTGCTGACATTGGTTTTGAATAACATAGAACACAGGGGGTCTTCTGTGGATAGGGGACAGGCAATTGATGGAGAGCTACAGGACCCATGGGTCTTTGCTGGGAGCTCAGTGGCCCCTGGGAAGAGGGAGAAACCAGGGAGGCTCTTTGGAATGAGGGATCTCAGCTACAGGTTGGGGTGGGTCACAGTGCCTCTAGTGGGCTCCTTTCCTAATGTGGCCTTTTTGCAGGATTCAGTGGAAACCTTTTTTCCCTGCTAGTCTCTGGCTCTTTTGACTCTCTTTTACAGCTTTAGGTAAGCAAGAACAACAACTGAGGGGCGGATGTTTTTCTTCTCATTTAGCCTGAAGGCTGTGTGCAGTTCTGGCCGTTAACCTCATAAATTAAGGTCTTTGAAGAACAGGCCTGTGTCTGTGCAACGAGGCAAGATTCAGCATTTTCCCAGGGAGGCTTCATCAGTATAGAATGAGAGAGACTGAGGGCTGGGAAGCACTCTTCCTCTTCTTGTGCTGATTTGTTTTGGCCTCCATAATACTTAGGCTGCTGCAGGTGGCCTTCCAGACTGTGCACTGCACAGCTCCCGGGTCACGGTCCTAGGATGTGATTGGAAGCCCAGTGTGTAGTGCTGGCCCTGGGCCGGCCTGTCACTGGGATGCTGCAGTTTCAGCCTCTGAAGTTCACTAATGAGGGAGCTGCTGGGTTGATCTCTACTCCTTTTGGCATTTTAGCTCCAGCTCTGCCTTTCATGTGGGCTCATGATGTCTTCCTGCTTCTAGGGAACCCCAAACCAGAGTTCACCCGTTCTAGGTAACAATTGTGACTGGAATTCTGTCCTGTCAACATGTCCTTGTTCTGGATGTGGCACACTACCCAGACCGCTGGCATTTGTAAGGGTACATCTGGAGACAAAATATCAACCTAAAGAAAAAATTTTCCATGGTATTAGGGGTAAGGGCATTTTGGGAGCAGAAGGACCTTTGGCGGAAGCTCTGACACTATCCCGATTATGAAGGTCCTTTTATCTTTCCCCTACCCCTTTGATGTGGTTTAGCCACAGGAGACAGAACTGCTTAGTTGGTCACCAAGCAGCCTTTCTTGCTTGGTTTTACCTCCTCCCAAGACCACATAACTCTGGGTTGGGGCCCTACTCTTGGAAACTGAGCTTGGGCACATATATTTTTAGATAAAGAATATCTAATGGGGTATATTTTGAAATATTTTAATGCAATTTTTTCCCCTTTTTGAGTTCCTCCTCACTCAGCTGTGAATATCCATCTGCTTGCAGGTATGTTAGGAATATTTGGGAAGGAGTTCAAAAAGAATAGATATATAAAGTAGTATTCAGCTTCTGGTATGCAAAATGGAATGTGGTTAGATAATAGGCTTGAAAACCATACATTTCAGCATGATAAAGATTTCCTAAATTATTATACGTCCCATCAAACTAATCAAAGACTAAGTCTATGGGATTCCTATTATAGTGTTCTCTTGCTCTGTAGAGAAAAAACCCTTATTCAAAAGAGAATTCAGATCATAGAGCCCTTTTGGTGTGTAGAAGACTATCCCTTTGTTTGCAATGCATTTTAGTTGCAAGTTTGAAAGAGAAGAGTACATTTTACTGTTTCTCACAGTGTGCTACCCAGATCAGTACTGTCAGTATCATTTGTGAACTTGTTAGAAATGCAAGTTCCCTTGTTTCAAGTCAGACCTACTGAAAAAAATAAAGCTAAGGATAGAGCTCAGGAATTTATTTTTTTAAACAAATCCTCTGTGTGATTCTCATGTAGACTAAAATCTGAGAAGCAATGGTGTAGAAAAAACATCAGCACTTTCCAATCTAGGACATTTGGGAGGATGGAGGAAAGAGACATACCAGGTGTGTATCCCTATTTTTCTCCTCTCCAATCTTCAGCTCAGAAGTGGGATATCCTTTAGAGAAGTGAGAGCAACACAGAGGAAACAGGGCACCCTCATTCATGCTTATCTGGAACTCTGTGTGGTGGCCTTTCATGAGGTTGACCTAATCAGCTAAGATGTCACTAGATCTAAACAGAGTTTGGTGTTGCTGTGGTTAGGCTAAGTAACTTGCATTTTCAGTCGAAATCAACTCTGAATATTCATTGGAAGGACTGATGCTGAAGCTGAAGCTGATGTGGTTTAGCCACAGGAGACAGAACTGCTTAGTTGGTCACCAAGCAGCCTTTCTTGCTTGGTTTTACCTCCTCCCAAGACCACATAACTCTGGGTTGGGGCCCTACTCTTGGAAACTGAGCTTGGGCACATATATTTTTAGATAAAGAATATCTAATGGGGTATATTTTGAAATATTTTAATGAAATTTTTTTCCCTTTTGAGTTCCTCCTCACTCAGCTGTGAATATCCATCTGCTTGCAGGTATGTTAGGAATATTTGGGAAGGAGTTCAAAAAGAATAGATATATAAAGTAGTATTCAGCTTCTGGTATGCAAAATGGAATGTGGTTAGATAATAGGCTTGAAAACCATACATTTCAGCATGATAAAGATTTCCTAAATTATTATCGTCCCATCAAACTAATCAAAGACTAAGTCTATGGGATTCCTATTATAGTGTTCTCTTGCTCTGTAGAGAAAAAACCCTTATTCAAAAGAGAATTCAGATCATAGAGCCCTTTTGGTGTGTAGAAGACTATCCCTTTGTTTGCAATGCATTTTAGTTGCAAGTTTGAAAGAGAAGAGTACATTTTACTGTTTCTCACAGTGTGCTACCCAGATCAGTACTGTCAGTATCATTTGTGAACTTGTTAGAAATGCAAGTTCCCTTGTTTCAAGTCAGACCTACTGAAAAAAATAAAGCTAAGGATAGAGCTCAGGAATTTATTTTTTTAAACAAATCCTCTGTGTGATTCTCATGTAGACTAAAATCTGAGAAGCAATGGTGTAGAAAAAACATCAGCACTTTCCAATCTAGGACATTTGGGAGGATGGAGGAAAGAGACATACCAGGTGTGTATCCCTATTTTTCTCCTCTCCAATCTTCAGCTCAGAAGTGGGATATCCTTTAGAGAAGTGAGAGCAACACAGAGGAAACAGGGCACCCTCATTCATGCTTATCTGGAACTCTGTGTGGTGGCCTTTCATGAGGTTGACCTAATCAGCTAAGATGTCACTAGATCTAAACAGAGTTTGGTGTTGCTGTGGTTAGGCTAAGTAACTTGCATTTTCAGTCGAAATCAACTCTGAATATTCATTGGAAGGACTGATGCTGATGCTGAAGCTGAAACTCCAATACATTGGCCACCTGATGTGAAGAGATGACTCATTAGAAAAGACCCCAATGTTGGGAAAAATAGAAGGCAAAAGGAGAAGGGGACGACAGTGGATAAGATGGTTGGATGGCATCACTGAGTCAATGGATATGAATATGACTGAGCTCCAGGAGATGGTGAAGGACAGGAAATCCTGGCATACTGCAGTCCACGGGGTCACAAATAGTTGGACATGACTGAGTGACTGAAATGAACTGAAACCTCTCGAGTTTCCCGTGGCATAGTCAGGTTCCAGACTGAGTAATCTATCTATATTGGGAGTAAAGCAGCTTTGAACAGGACTGCAGGAGGATTCCCCAGGTCAAGGTGATGGGAAGCATAGTCATATTTCAAGGTTCTCTAGAGTCAGAAAGATCCATATGTAACTGCTATGGTACAGGTTTCTTGTTAAAGTAAAGAAAATGACGGCAGGTGTGGGTGGACACAGAATAGCACTCCAGGGTCCAAGACCAAATCACCCTCTCTTTCCCTGTGACATGAGTTAATACATTCTCATTTTTACTCTAGTTAGTACGAATGAGGTTTCTGTCACTTGCAGTGGAATGCACTTGGAGAATCTGCATCTCAAACTCATTGCAGTGAGTTTCATTCACTGCAAAGTGAAACTCATCTTCCCCCATCTGGTTCTTACTCTTATTCCATTTCCACTAACAGCACCACCATCCATCCCATTATCTAAGCCAGATCTCTGGGTTTCATCACTGACTCTGTCATCTCCTTTCCCCTCTCCCTATTTTCTCTTGAATCTTATCAGTTTTCTTTACTCTACCCCTGTTTAGGCTACCATGATCACGCCCCTGGATTCCTGCGATGGCTTCCCAACTAGTGTCCTGACATCTTCTCTGCCTTTTCCTTCCGTTCTCTGCAATCCAGCAAGAATGATCTTTATAAGGTGAAATATTGTGATGCAGTTCACTGACCCCGGTTCCAAATACCTGGTCTTTCTTAGGCATTGTGCATCTCTAGGATGCTTAATTAGACACAACATTTTCCTAATAGACTTCACCACCGAGTTTTTATTCATGAAACATTTCTGCTTAAAAATAAGAATTAGGGAAGTTAATACCAATACATTGGCCACCTGATGTGAAGAGATGACTCATTAGAAAAGACCCCAATGTTGGGAAAAATAGAAGGCAAAAGGAGAAGGGGACGACAGTGGATAAGATGGTTGGATGGCATCACTGAGTCAATGGATATGAATATGACTGAGCTCCAGGAGATGGTGAAGGACAGGAAATCCTGGCATACTGCAGTCCACGGGGTCACAAATAGTTGGACATGACTGAGTGACTGAAATGAACTGAAACCTCTCGAGTTTCCCGTGGCATAGTCAGGTTCCAGACTGAGTAATCTATCTATATTGGGAGTAAAGCAGCTTTGAACAGGACTGCAGGAGGATTCCCCAGGTCAAGGTGATGGGAAGCATAGTCATATTTCAAGGTTCTCTAGAGTCAGAAAGATCCATATGTAACTGCTATGGTACAGGTTTCTTGTTAAAGTAAAGAAAATGACGGCAGGTGTGGGTGGACACAGAATAGCACTCCAGGGTCCAAGACCAAATCACCCTCTCTTTCCCTGTGACATGAGTTAATACATTCTCATTTTTACTCTAGTTAGTACGAATGAGGTTTCTGTCACTTGCAGTGGAATGCACTTGGAGAATCTGCATCTCAAACTCATTGCAGTGAGTTTCATTCACTGCAAAGTGAAACTCATCTTCCCCAATCTGGTTCTTACTCTTATTCCATTTCCACTAACAGCACCACCATCCATCCCATTATCTAAGCCAGATCTCTGGGTTTCATCACTGACTCTGTCATCTCCTTTCCCCTCTCCCTATTTTTCTCTTGAATCTTATCAGTTTTCTTTACTCTACCCCTGTTTAGGCTACCATGATCACGCCCCTGGATTCCTGCGATGGCTTCCCAACTAGTGTCCTGACATCTTCTCTGCCTTTTCCTTCCGTTCTCTGCAATCCAGCAAGAATGATCTTTATAAGGTGAAATATTGTGATGCAGTTCACTGACCCCGGTTCCAAATACCTGGTCTTTCTTAGGCATTGTGCATCTCTAGGATGCTTAATTAGACACAACATTTTCCTAATAGACTTCACCACCGAGTTTTTATTCATGAAACATTTCTGCTATATACAATTTGGGAAACAACATTCTAGAAGAATTTAAGGGCAAGTTAATAATCTTGCCTGTACTATTAAGAGATTCGAATTTGATTCTTATAGAATGTGCCATTTTAATAATCATAGTATCTGACACTTATTGGATTCTTATTTTAGGATAGGCAATGCTAAGTATTTAACGTGTATTATATATTTTTTCATTAAAAAATTTTTTTTAACACCAAAAAGACATTTTGTATTCGGATATAGCCAATTAACAATGTTGTGATAGTTTCAGGTGAACAGTGAAGGGACTCGGCCATACATATACATAATATGCATTATCTTATGTAACCTCCAAAATAGCCCTTGAGGTTGCTGTTATTATCCAAATTTTACAAATGAAGAATAGAAACTTAATTTACTGAAATTCACATAGGAGATAAATGAGAGAATTGATATTTGGAACGAGGATTTCTTGATTCTAAAGCCTGTATGTTTAACTACTAGCCAGTATTTTTCAAATCCTGTTTTATACAGCCCTGGAATTCTACAGCTATGCCTGAGAAGCAGCAGCAAAGGAAGGAACAGGGGGAGACGGAGGTGAGAGGGAGACAAACTGTAAAATTGTGGTTCCCTGATGGCTATTTTGACCAGAGCATCTATGCTTTATCTCTTTTATAAATGGGGGCTCTGTAGAAAACTTTTCTTGTGCAAATAGTTGGAACATGTTGAAAACCACTAGATTACTTGATACTGATATTCAAGGGAAATTTTCTGTCAAGAATCCTTTCCTCCCATTTCTTCTGATCCTCAAGTTTGCATTTCCATGAATACACTGAAGGAACATTTGACTGACACCCAGAATTAGCTTATTCAATTGGCATCATTGGTAGATTATGTTTATGTAGAGTTTTCTTAGCTGTCTTCTAAATTACATGAAATAGAGTAGAGTGAGTATAATAGAATACTCCATTTAAGCTTGTCTGTTCCTTATCTCTAGCTAATTGATCTTTATAAGGTGAAATATTGTGATGCAGTTCACTGACCCCGGTTCCAAATACCTGGTCTTTCTTAGGCATTGTGCATCTCTAGGATGCTTAATTAGACACAACATTTTCCTAATAGACTTCACCACCGAGTTTTTATTCATGAAACATTTCTGCTATATACAATTTGGGAAACAACATTCTAGAAGAATTTAAGGGCAAGTTAATAATCTTGCCTGTACTATTAAGAGATTCGAATTTGATTCTTATAGAATGTGCCATTTTAATAATCATAGTATCTGACACTTATTGGATTCTTATTTTAGGATAGGCAATGCTAAGTATTTAACGTGTATTATATATTTTTTCATTAAAAAATTTTTTTTAACACCAAAAAGACATTTTGTATTCGGATATAGCCAATTAACAATGTTGTGATAGTTTCAGGTGAACAGTGAAGGGACTCGGCCATACATATACATAATATGCATTATCTTATGTAACCTCCAAAATAGCCCTTGAGGTTGCTGTTATTATCCAAATTTTACAAATGAAGAATAGAAACTTAATTTACTGAAATTCACATAGGAGATAAATGAGAGAATTGATATTTGGAACGAGGATTTCTTGATTCTAAAGCCTGTATGTTTAACTACTAGCCAGTATTTTTCAAATCCTTTTTTATACAGCCCTGAATTCTACAGCTATGCCTGAGAAGCAGCAGCAAAGGAAGGAACAGGGGGAGACGGAGGTGAGAGGGAGACAAACTGTAAAATTGTGGTTCCCTGATGGCTATTTTGACCAGAGCATCTATGCTTTATCTCTTTTATAAATGGGGGCTCTGTAGAAAACTTTTCTTGTGCAAATAGTTGGAACATGTTGAAAACCACTAGATTACTTGATACTGATATTCAAGGGAAATTTTCTGTCAAGAATCCTTTCCTCCCATTTCTTCTGATCCTCAAGTTTGCATTTCCATGAATACACTGAAGGAACATTTGACTGACACCCAGAATTAGCTTATTCAATTGGCATCATTGGTAGATTATGTTTATGTAGAGTTTTCTTAGCTGTCTTCTAAATTACATGAAATAGAGTAGAGTGAGTATAATAGAATACTCCATTTAAGCTTGTCTGTTCCTTATCTCAGATATTAGATTTAGGGAATTGCAGTTTATTCAGTGGAAAACTGACATAGGATACTAAGGGATATTCAAGAGATTGATCAGTCTGAGGAACTTGAAATGTAAGACAAAAACAAAGCAAAACAAAGAAAGGATATACAAACTGAATAGAAGAGTTTTCAAGTACAGTTTTCTTAAGGTTTTCAGCAAAATTAGTTGAGAATTTGATTCATCATGAAATCCCTTTTATCTCAGATATCTATCCTCAAGCTGCAGCCTGGTTGGCATAGATCTCTGCCATCTGGCTTGGTTCCTTCCCTTCCTCTCCTTATTATCTTCACTTAGACACCATCTTGTTTCCTGTCAGTCAGGCACAATCTGCCTAAAGATGTATTTATGCACTGACTTCAGCATTTTTTTCTCCCTTCATATAAACTTTCCATACTTCTGGGGATTTCTACTTTATTTCAGTTTTTTGAGTTGGGCCTGGGCCCAAGCTAGACTGATTTCTCTAATCACGGTGGCTAATACCACTGGGCTTCAGTGAAAACTCAGATGCTCCTAGCTCAGGTCATCCTAGTAATTCCATAAATTCTGAGGGATCTCTTCTCTAGTTATATATTTTTTAACTGAAACTCTGGGAATCCATCCTGTTTAGCTACTGTTTAACTGGTTGTTAATTAATAAATTGTTCTGAAGAATTAGATATGCTTGTTTGGAGGAGTGTGAGTCCCCTCCATGTGGGGGAAATGTATAGGAGATTCAAATCTTAGGAAAAAGATGGTATTAGGTGATCTCCTAGATCTTCTCTTGATCTACTCATTTCTGTTGCAGATTGATCCATGTAACTCTTCTGCTATGTGCATTTCAAGTCAAGTAGGAGGGTAATCATTTGTATTTTTCAATTCACAGGTAGCACATTAAGGCAAACTTAAGCAGAGAGTTAAGTTTAGTCGTAGCTATAAAGTATGGATTCAAGTTAGAGACAGATGAGGAGAGGCTATGGGGAGGTGGTAGGTGGGAGAGGTATTGCCAGATTACCCTCTCCTGGGTGCTAATGCATGGACTTACTTAAATTACTGTGCTGTCTTAGCTATTTGGATATGTTCCAGAGGTAAAAAGTATTATTGGTGGAAATTTCTTCTTATTGTAAAGTTGATCAAAAGCCCTGAAGACATCCCAGGACCAAGCATGTCTGATGAGTTCTAGTAGCATCTGTAATCTTGGTGTCTTTTTTGGTTAAAATAAAATTGAAGACTGTCAGACACCCAAAAGCAAGATACACAATTAATCAAATGTAGCACCTCTTCCTCAGGGATTCTAAATCCTGAATCCAGCCTTGCAAAAGTTACTGCAAAGATCATAAGGGATAAAAATGGTCATTTAAAAGCTCATGGAACAGTATTCATTTAAATTATGATAATATGTACTATTAAAGAGATGCACTCTGATCTCCTGTCAGACCAGACTAATATAAATCAATTTTGTTAATCTTTTGGAAAGAAAAGAGAAGTTACTTCCACTAGTGGTCAGAAATGAAAAATAAGTGAAACTAGTTGCAATATATTTTTTTCTCTCTAATGATTACACAGGGGGTGGTGATCCCTGCCGTTTTCTCAGGCTTTCAATACAATTTTTTAATCTAAGCTCTACACTTGGGTAGAAAATAATCAAAAGCATCACAAATCCAGAGAAATGCAAGCAGATTTCTGCCCACATTAGGAGGAATGGACAGGTGTTCATGCTGTAGGAGAAATTGTACATAAATTAGCAGCATCTGTGCCGATTAAAGCTAGTGACTAGAGCTAGACAAAGACTATGCATGAAAACTCATATCTACCAACACCCAAGCCATCCTTTTACCTACAACACCAATTACAAAGGAACAGAGTCCCCATTAGAATCCCTCTCATCTCGCCTTTAAGTTCAATAGCCAGTCAAAGTCTGTTGTGTTAGTGAGGACCTTATAATCAGGGTTGCAGTACCTTTATTCAGCATGCAGAATAACATTTTTAAATGTTGAAGATTTGGCTCAAGTTTGAAGCAAAAAAAATTATGATGAGGAGAGGCTATGGGAGGTGGTAGGTGGGAGAGGTATTGCCAGATTACCCTCTCCTGGGTGCTAATGCATGGACTTACGTAAATTACTGTGCTGTCTTAGCTATTTGGATATGTTCCAGAGGTAAAATGTATTATTGGTGGAAATTTCTTCTTATTGTAAAGTTGATCAAAAGCCCTGAAGACATCCCAGGACCAAGCATGTCTGATGAGTTCTAGTAGCATCTGTAATCTTGGTGTCTTTTTTGGTTAAAATAAAATTGAAGACTGTCAGACACCCAAAAGCAAGATACACAATTAATCAAATGTAGCACCTCTTCCTCAGGGATTCTAAATCCTGAATCCAGCCTTGCAAAAGTTACTGCAAAGATCATAAGGGATAAAAATGGTCATTTAAAAGCTCATGGAACAGTATTCATTTAAATTATGATAATATGTACTATTAAAGAGATGCACTCTGATCTCCTGTCAGACCAGACTAATATAAATCAATTTTGTTAATCTTTTGGAAAGAAAAGAGAAGTTACTTCCACTAGTGGTCAGAAATGAAAAATAAGTGAAACTAGTTGCAATATATTTTTTTCTCTCTAATGATTACACAGGGGGTGGTGATCCCTGCCGTTTTCTCAGGCTTTCAATACAATTTTTTAATCTAAGCTCTACACTTGGGTAGAAAATAATCAAAAGCATCACAAATCCAGAGAAATGCAAGCAGATTTCTGCCCACATTAGGAGGAATGGACAGGTGTTCATGCTGTAGGAGAAATTGTACATAAATTAGCAGCATCTGTGCCGATTAAAGCTAGTGACTAGAGCTAGACAAAGACTATGCATGAAAACTCATATCTACCAACACCCAAGCCATCCTTTTACCTACAACACCAATTACAAAGGAACAGAGTCCCCATTAGAATCCCTCTCATCTCGCCTTTAAGTTCAATAGCCAGTCAAAGTCTGTTGTGTTAGTGAGGACCTTATAATCAGGGTTGCAGTACCTTTATTCAGCATGCAGAATAACATTTTTAAATGTTGAAGATTTGGCTCAAGTTTGAAGCAAAAAAAATTTATGATGGGAATAGGTACTAGGGAAAGAATGGTTATCCTAAGGTACTAAGATCATAGATATAATGTCTTAGAAATAGTCTATGACATCACTTAGATATAATTAATATCTCAAGAAGTCTTAAATAATTGTACACATGCAAACATGTTTTGTTTCTAGTTGTTGTGGTCAGCTGAATGCTTACTTTTCATTCATTCATCATGCATTCTACAAATATTTTGTTGAGAACTTATTGTATGTCAAGCACTGCTTTAGGTTCTGAGGATATAGAAGTAAAGCAAAATACTTGCCTTTATGGATTTTGTACTCTTCTAAATAATAATGTCCTTTAATGTAGTCTGATTTCAAACTTCTTTAGATGCTATGGTTTATTTAAAAACCACTGTGATTTATGAAGGATGCCTTTGTTTTATACAATTTACTCTCTATACTGCTGTTAATGCTAGGTGCAATGTGTAAAGTGCAAATAAGTCAACATTAGTGCAAATAGATATACAGAGATAAAATTTGGTTTTTGGAATGTAGGCAAGAGGGGAAGCAACTAGGACAAAGAAAGTGGTATTGGATAGGCAGGACAGAGAAATAGACAGAAAGCACAAGACAATAGGATAGCAGTGATTTACAGTGAGTGCCATGAACTGGTAGCTGGGACCCAGTGAGAAATGTAAACTTGAATGGAGGGTAGGGTTGACACTGGATGTCCATTAAAAAATTCTTAGGTTAAAGTCAGGTAGGAAAGGCAGTGGAAAAACATAAATGATGAATGAAACTCAGGTGTGTGTGTCAGAAGCATGTGTAAGAAAGCACCAGGGTATGGCAAGATCAAGTGACCTAGGAAAATAGTCAGAGATTAGTAGAAACTGAAGCAAAGAGCAAAGCCAATGAAAAACCAGACATAGGATGGACAGAGTGAGCTGTATTTGGGGATAGGAGAACCAGGTGGCCCAGCCAAGTAAGATGAGGTTTATGGGGCCAGCAATAAATATAGCAGGAGACTGGAAAACCTGAGTTGGAACTGGTATGTGATAATGCAAACAGAATGAGTATTGAGATGGAGAAATTTGAAGCAAAGAGAGAAAATTTTGAAATGGGAAGAAAGGTAAACATCTGGAACTGATCAGAAAGTTCTAGGGTCTCTTAAACAGGAGGAGCAGGCTAGTTTGAGAAAGGCTGGCAGATTGCCTGTCTTGGGCTTGGAAAAATTTTCTTGAGAATAGGAAGTTGACAAGCAAAAGCACTTTTGTAGGCAAGGGCTATCTCAGAGCATATGGGGGTCCCCTCACTGGGGAACAGTCCCTGAGAAAAGGTGCTAGCATTTGTGACTACTGCAGTCTCAATCTATATTAGGGGCATTGCATATATAAATAATAATGACTCCCTCCATTCCCAAGGAAAAGAAGCTGTGATGTGGGCATTTCACTTTGAACAGGTACAGGCAAGAAGAAGGGGGCTTTCTCTCCCCTCGGCTCATAGGGCTATTATTTCATTTCACTAGGGACACTTTATCTTACCTCCCTTCCACTTCTGTCACAAAAGTACTATTCCAGGCCATACAGCTGAGACAGGACTTCCCTGGCAGCTCAGATGGTAAAGAATCCATCTGCAGTTGCAGGAGACTCAGGTTCCATCCTTGGGTTGGGAAGATGCCCTGGAGAAGGGAATGACCACCCACTCCAGTATTTGTCCCTAGAGAATTCCATAAATAAAGGAGTCTGGTGGGCTACATTCCATAGGGTCACAAAAAGTCAGACACGACTGATCAACTAAGCACACACACACACACACACACACACACACACACACACACAGAGCTGAGAGAATTGCTGCTCCCGTGCCTCATGTAGCTTTTATTTGTATGGAAAGGGCTGTGGCTGCCACCAGTTCCAGTGAAGTGGTGCCGAGTTTTTTCCCAGTGAAAGAGGTAGGCTTTAAGGACAGAGAAGCCCACAGCTCCACCTAAGCAGACTGAATTTATTTGGAAAAGAGTATGGAGAAGTTCATGCCTGAGTTTTTGCTAAAAACAATAGATATCTCAGTGGCAAGCAATTAAGGGAGCCTCGTAGTCCCATGATTATAAGCAGTAGAGAAAGAGATGACCAAGGAGAGCCCTCCTGGTCACTCTAATCCCTGGGGATCCAGACTGTACATATGTGCTTGTACTTAGGAACAATCCAAGTTGAATGTGGGTCAGACTAGAAAGCATGACCTAAGCCATACCCAGATCCACCAGCAAAGTGTGGAATCCTTATTGGCTTGAGAGAAGTAAGTACAACCTCTGACCAAACACTAGATGAACAATAAGCTACTCTGATCCTAAGAAGCCAAACTTCAAAATAAAGTTACATTTTCCCCTGGTGGTCTAAAAGACTATATACATGTACAAGACTGCCCTCTCAGGAGTGAATGGTGACAGAAACTGACATACTAAGTCTGACTGAATATAGGACAAAATTGTAAACTCTCTGAACTAGGAAGCAACCTCTTAGCTACATACATATGTAATGTAAGAGTGTATATCTAACTTGCTACAGGGGCTTATGTACAACCTTTGATCAAAAACTGCTTCACACAATCATAAAGGTGACCCCTAGAGGCCAGGACATAGGAAAAATTCTAAATAAGGACATCAGAGGCTACGTACTGATGTGGGGGAAGTGGCCTTCAAATAAAAGTCCAGTCAAGCCACTAAAAAAAAATTGATGAAACAAATTTAGTTCTCAAACACTTCCCAAAGAGAGGAAAGGATCAGTACTGAATTGTTACATTAATCGAAAGTGTACAAAGTTCTACAAAAAAATGAGACAAACAAGCCAACCCTAGGAAAGTGTGATACATACACAGGGAAAAAAAGCATACAAAGAACCCACACTTAGCCAACAGAGATTTCAAGGAAGCTAAATATATTCAAAGAACTCAATGAAACCATGCTTAAAGATTTACAGGAAGGTATAATAACAATGACTCATAAAATAAGCATTTAAAAAATAGAAATTATTTTAAAAAACCAAATGCATATTATGGTGTTGAAAAATACAATAACTGAAAGGAAATATTCACTAGTGAGACTCAATAGTAGATTTAAATGGGGCAAAAAGAAAAAATCAGAAAAACTAAAAGGAATTGAAACATGATAAGATAAAAATAATGGTAGTCCAGAAGCAGTAGAGAAAGAGATGACCAAGGAGAGCCCTCCTGGTCACTCTAATCCCTGGGGATCCAGACTGTACATATGTGCTTGTACTTAGGAACAATCCAAGTTGAATGTGGGTCAGACTAGAAAGCATGACCTAAGCCATACCCAGATCCACCAGCAAAGTGTGGAATCCTTATTGGCTTGAGAGAAGTAAGTACAACCTCTGACCAAACACTAGATGAACAATAAGCTACTCTGATCCTAAGAAGCCAAACTTCAAAATAAAGTTACATTTTCCCCTGGTGGTCTAAAAGACTATATACATGTACAAGACTGCCCTCTCAGGAGTGAATGGTGACAGAAACTGACATACTAAGTCTGACTGAATATAGGACAAAATTGTAAACTCTCTGAACTAGGAAGCAACCTCTTAGCTACATACATATGTAATGTAAGAGTGTATATCTAACTTGCTACAGGGGCTTATGTACAACCTTTGATCAAAAACTGCTTCACACAATCATAAAGGTGACCCCTAGAGGCCAGGACATAGGAAAAATTCTAAATAAGGACATCAGAGGCTACGTACTGATGTGGGGGAAGTGGCCTTCAAATAAAAGTCCAGTCAAGCCACTAAAAAAAAATTGATGAAACAAATTTAGTTCTCAAACACTTCCCAAAGAGAGGAAAGGATCAGTACTGAATTGTTACATTAATCGAAAGTGTACAAAGTTCTACAAAAAAATGAGACAAACAAGCCAACCCTAGGAAAGTGTGATACATACACAGGGAAAAAAAGCATACAAAGAACCCACACTTAGCCAACAGAGATTTCAAGGAAGCTAAATATATTCAAAGAACTCAATGAAACCATGCTTAAAGATTTACAGGAAGGTATAATAACAATGACTCATAAAATAAGCATTTAAAAAATAGAAATTATTTTAAAAAACCAAATGCATATTATGGTGTTGAAAAATACAATAACTGAAAGGAAATATTCACTAGTGAGACTCAATAGTAGATTTAAATGGGCAAAAGAAAAAATCAGAGAACTTGAAAACAGATAGAGATTACATAATCTGAAGAACAGAAACTAAAAGGAATAAAGGACAATGAACAGTCTCAGAGCAATGTGAATCACCATTTAATGCACTAACACACAAGTAATGGTAGTACTTATAGAAGGAGAGGAGAGAAAGGTACAGAAAAAAATATTCAAAGAAATCATGACTAAAACCTTTCCAATTTAGTGAAAATCACTAATACACACAACTAAACAGCTGAACAAACTACTAACACGTTAAACACAAAGAGGTCCATACTCGGAAACATCACAGTCAAAATGTTGACAGTCCAAGATAAACAGAAAAGTCTTGAACATAGCAAGAGAGAAATGATTCATCACAATAAGAGTAACATCTGACTTCACATCAGAAACCCCAGCCAGGGAATAATGTGACTTCTCTAGTGACTTCCTATCTCAGAATAAAATCCAAATGTTTAAACCGGCAACTGTCTCCACCCTAAAATCTCATGCCATCCTTCCCTGAAAATGCCTTTACTTTATCCCATATTTTGATCTTAGTTTGGATTGGTATAGAATTTTTGGTTGGCAATAACTTTTCCTCAGAGTTTGAAAGCACTGCTCTATTTTCCCTTTGCAACCTTTAAGGATACCAGGATATTCCTTTTCAACCTCAGCTCTGAAATGTTATAAAAATGTGTACTTGTGGATTACTTTTCTTTCATTGTGTTGGACACTCTATGTGGGCCCTTTTGATGTGTAAATTCCCACGTGTGTATGCGCATGCATCTGTGTTTGATTTCTCTTTCACCATCCCTCACGTTTTAAGTTTCATGAGTTCTGGTCTTTAGATATTTTCCTGTTCTCTGTCATATGTGACCCCAAGTGCAACCCCAAGTGTACCAGTCCTATTCTCTTGATCATCACTGCCAACTGTGCCTAATAAATTTTCATCCATTGTCAAAATGAAACTAGTTACTAGGAGTGACTATCAAGACGAACTGAAATGAGATGGGTCATACATATATCAACCCCTGGCCCAATTAAAATAAGCATTTAAAAAATAGAAATTATTTTAAAAAACCAAATGCATATTATGGTGTTGAAAAATACAATAACTGAAAGGAAATATTCACTAGTGAGACTCAATAGTAGATTTAAATGGGCAAAAGAAAAATCAGAGAACTTGAAAACAGATAGAGATTACATAATCTGAAGAACAGAAACTAAAAGGAATAAAGGACAATGAACAGTCTCAGAGCAATGTGAATCACCATTTAATGCACTAACACACAAGTAATGGTAGTACTTATAGAAGGAGAGGAGAGAAAGGTACAGAAAAAAATATTCAAAGAAATCATGACTAAAACCTTTCCAATTTAGTGAAAATCACTAATACACACAACTAAACAGCTGAACAAACTACTAACACGTTAAACACAAAGAGGTCCATACTCGGAAACATCACAGTCAAAATGTTGACAGTCCAAGATAAACAGAAAAGTCTTGAACATAGCAAGAGAGAAATGATTCATCACAATAAGAGTAACATCTGACTTCACATCAGAAACCCCAGCCAGGGAATAATGTGACTTCTAGTGACTTCCTATCTCAGAATAAAATCCAAATGTTTAAACCGGCAACTGTCTCCACCCTAAAATCTCATGCCATCCTTCCCTGAAAATGCCTTTACTTTATCCCATATTTTGATCTTAGTTTGGATTGGTATAGAATTTTTGGTTGGCAATAACTTTTCCTCAGAGTTTGAAAGCACTGCTCTATTTTCCCTTTGCAACCTTTAAGGATACCAGGATATTCCTTTTCAACCTCAGCTCTGAAATGTTATAAAAATGTGTACTTGTGGATTACTTTTCTTTCATTGTGTTGGACACTCTATGTGGGCCCTTTTGATGTGTAAATTCCCACGTGTGTATGCGCATGCATCTGTGTTTGATTTCTCTTTCACCATCCCTCACGTTTTAAGTTTCATGAGTTCTGGTCTTTAGATATTTTCCTGTTCTCTGTCATATGTGACCCCAAGTGCAACCCCAAGTGTACCAGTCCTATTCTCTTGATCATCACTGCCAACTGTGCCTAATAAATTTTCATCCATTGTCAAAATGAAACTAGTTACTAGGAGTGACTATCAAGACGAACTGAAATGAGATGGGTCATACATATATCAAGGGTTGCCCCCGTGGCCCAGGGGTAAAAAGTGTCCTTCAATGCAGGAGATACAGGAGAGCAGAGTTCAGTCCCTGGGTTGGGAAGATTCCCTGGAGGAGAGCATGGTAACCCACAGGAAAATTCTGTGAACAGAGGAGCCTGGCAGGCTACAATCCAAGGGGTTGCAGAGAGTCAGACACGACTGAAATGACTGAGCACAGTACACACAGAACATACATACATCCCTGCTCTAGGCTAGATGGCTCTGCAACTCCTGCTGACCTATTTCTTTTATTGGCATCTGTGGGTTCCTGACTCTCATTCTCAAAGAGCTTATGTGTTTCACTTCTGTCTTGATATCACCTTTATTCACCAGTTCTTCAAAACTGTCTCCACTACAGACCTTAACATTTTCAGAGCCATGCACTTAACCACTCAGTTCTTCCACCTTTAAAATTCCTAAAATTAATACCTGCCTAAAAATAATAGTAGTTTCCAGCTATTGAGCTAAGGTAGATATTATGCCCCCTATTTTTCATATGAAGAATGCAAGTTGGCTGGGGTAAAAGGATAAGGATTTCAATCTAGGGCTTCCTGCCTTTTCAAGCCTTCCATGCTGCTTCTTAGTCCTTACTGTGTGGTCATAAGAAGATGAGGCAAGCTCTGCACAGACTTTGGTTATGTTAATGGAAATGCAAATTCTTCCCTGAAATTTTCTCTCTAGAGCTGAGGAGATTAACATAAAGGAATGCATTTCTGATGAAAAGGTGTTAGATGAGCTAGCAGATATGGGGAGGGTAGAGGAGGTGGCCTAGGTGACTAGAGGGGATTTTGGCAGTGCCCTTGAGGAACCTCATGCAGGTGCTGCTTGGACAAGCAGAGCTAGGTGATAACAGCAGAGCTTCTGTTGGCACTGCTTCCTCCATGGATGACAAAGCCAAGGACAGTGTGTTCCTTCTTGTAGGGGGGAAACAAGCTGTGCATTAGGAGGTAAATCTCTGACTTGCAAAGGTTGAATAAGATACTCCTTTAAAAAGCTCACCAGGTGGCTAAATTTAGGGTGGTTAACACCAGCAGGCCAAGAATATTCTTTGGCCTTGGGCCCATAGCATTTTCATTTGACTGGGAATTGGATGTATTTTTATTTCCTCTTGACTCTTAGTACCTTTGTCTTTAGAGGCAGAAGACTATGTGCTGATAATTGGGTAGGGCCCTGTGGTGATGACTAATGCTGCTGTTGAGTATGACAGTTAAAGATGGCCCTGGTTTTTTTTGGATCCTGTTTTTCTGTGAGTGGTTGAGTGTGCCCTGTTAAGTTTTGTATAAATTGTTTCATCAGTTATCAATCTAGATTTTAGCCCCCCTTTTCATTTTTTTGGCATGTGTGGGTTCCTGACTCTCATTCTCAAAGAGCTTATGTGTTTCACTTCTGTCTTGATATCACCTTTATTCACCAGTTCTTCAAAACTGTCTCCACTACAGACCTTAACATTTTCAGAGCCATGCACTTAACCACTCAGTTCTTCCACCTTTAAAATTCCTAAAATTAATACCTGCCTAAAAATAATAGTAGTTTCCAGCTATTGAGCTAAGGTAGATATTATGCCCCCTATTTTTCATATGAAGAATGCAAGTTGGCTGGGGTAAAAGGATAAGGATTTCAATCTAGGGCTTCCTGCCTTTTCAAGCCTTCCATGCTGCTTCTTAGTCCTTACTGTGTGGTCATAAGAAGATGAGGCAAGCTCTGCACAGACTTTGGTTATGTTAATGGAAATGCAAATTCTTCCCTGAAATTTTCTCTCTAGAGCTGAAGAGATTAACATAAAGGAATGCATTTCTGATGAAAAGGTGTTAGATGAGCTAGCAGATATGGGGAGGGTAGAGGAGGTGGCCTAGGTGACTAGAGGGGATTTTGGCAGTGCCCTTGAGGAACCTCATGCAGGTGCTGCTTGGACAAGCAGAGCTAGGTGATAACAGCAGAGCTTCTGTTGGCACTGCTTCCTCCATGGATGACAAAGCCAAGGACAGTGTGTTCCTTCTTGTAGGGGGGAAACAAGCTGTGCATTAGGAGGTAAATCTCTGACTTGCAAAGGTTGAATAAGATACTCCTTTAAAAAGCTCACCAGGTGGCTAAATTTAGGGTGGTTAACACCAGCAGGCCAAGAATATTCTTTGGCCTTGGGCCCATAGCATTTTCATTTGACTGGGAATTGGATGTATTTTTATTTCCTCTTGACTCTTAGTACCTTTGTCTTTAGAGGCAGAAGACTATGTGCTGATAATTGGGTAGGGCCCTGTGGTGATGACTAATGCTGCTGTTGAGTATGACAGTTAAAGATGGCCCTGGTTTTTTTTGGATCCTGTTTTTCTGTGAGTGGTTGAGTGTGCCCTGTGAAGTTTTTGTATAAATTGTTTCATCAGTTATCAATCTAGATGAGCCTTTCTTGATTCTGCTCTTCTTTTTCCTCTCAATTCCCTTCTTTGAACTTTATTCTTTTCTTTTGAAGATATTTTCAAAGACAAGAATTGCATTGATAAGAAGAGTCCTTTGCTAGCCATATATAAAAGGTCTGAATGTTTGTTCATTTGCTTATTTGATTCAATGCCAGCTCTCCATGTCAACTCCCATGACTTCAGGGAGGCTCATCTTCCAAGCCAGCATCCTGCTAACCAGACTGTGAAAATAAACATCAGCAATAAAGCATCAGATGAAAAAAAGTGTTGAGTCTAACATCAATAGGCCCAACTTGCAATACCAACTTTGCTATTAATAGGTCATATTATTTACCTCTGTGAGCATTGGTTTCCTTTTTTGTCAGAAGATGATAATACTTTCAGTGAAATCTTTTATTTGGTTTAAAAAGAATGTATGTTGGTGCTATGTAAGTGGCTATTCCCTTTCCTCTTCTTTAACAAGGAGCCATTGGCCTGGCCTATCCTCTACCCTCTGGCATTGTCCATCCAGCAGCACCAATCCCTGGCTCTGTCACAGTGCTAAAACCTAACAACCTCTCAGTTCAGTTTTCATACCTAAAGACCTCTACTCTTCATACCTAAGAACATCTACTTTTCTTTTTATTGGTTTGTTCCTGAGTACACCTTAGTAGTTTTAATTATATCTATTTGTTTGGTTAAGATTTATTCATTCACTCGACAAATGTGTACTGAATAAGATACTCCTTTAAAAAGCTCACCAGGTGGCTAAATTTAGGTGGTTAACACCAGCAGGCCAAGAATATTCTTTGGCCTTGGGCCCATAGCATTTTCATTTGACTGGGAATTGGATGTATTTTTATTTCCTCTTGACTCTTAGTACCTTTGTCTTTAGAGGCAGAAGACTATGTGCTGATAATTGGGTAGGGCCCTGTGGTGATGACTAATGCTGCTGTTGAGTATGACAGTTAAAGATGGCCCTGGTTTTTTTTGGATCCTGTTTTTCTGTGAGTGGTTGAGTGTGCCCTGTGAAGTTTTTGTATAAATTGTTTCATCAGTTATCAATCTAGATGAGCCTTTCTTGATTCTGCTCTTCTTTTTCCTCTCAATTCCCTTCTTTGAACTTTATTCTTTTCTTTTGAAGATATTTTCAAAGACAAGAATTGCATTGATAAGAAGAGTCCTTTGCTAGCCATATATAAAAGGTCTGAATGTTTGTTCATTTGCTTATTTGATTCAATGCCAGCTCTCCATGTCAACTCCCATGACTTCAGGGAGGCTCATCTTCCAAGCCAGCATCCTGCTAACCAGACTGTGAAAATAAACATCAGCAATAAAGCATCAGATGAAAAAGTGTTGAGTCTAACATCAATAGGCCCAACTTGCAATACCAACTTTGCTATTAATAGGTCATATTATTTACCTCTGTGAGCATTGGTTTCCTTTTTTGTCAGAAGATGATAATACTTTCAGTGAAATCTTTTATTTGGTTTAAAAAGAATGTATGTTGGTGCTATGTAAGTGGCTATTCCCTTTCCTCTTCTTTAACAAGGAGCCATTGGCCTGGCCTATCCTCTACCCTCTGGCATTGTCCATCCAGCAGCACCAATCCCTGGCTCTGTCACAGTGCTAAAACCTAACAACCTCTCAGTTCAGTTTTCATACCTAAAGACCTCTACTCTTCATACCTAAGAACATCTACTTTTCTTTTTATTGGTTTGTTCCTGAGTACACCTTAGTAGTTTTTAATTATATCTATTTGTTTGGTTAAGATTTATTCATTCACTCGACAAATGTGTACTGAACAGTTTTATTTGCCGATGTTGCATTAAGTGCTAAAGGTATAATGTCTCTGTCCTCAATGAACCTTCGGTTTAGTGGAGAAACCAGGTGAGTCATCATACAGTTGCAGCTGAGCCGGCTTATGGCAAGAGAGTTACAGATGCACCTTAGCCAAACTTGGGGAGTCACTAAGGGCTTCTTGGACTGCTTCTGTGGCTCAGTGGTAGAGAATTCACATATAATGCGAGAGATATAGGTTCAATCCCTGTGTTAGGAAGATCCCCTGGAGGAGGATATGGCAACCCATTCCAGTATTCTTTCAAGGTAAATCCAGTGTACAGAGGAGCTGGGTCTGTAGTCTGTGGGACTGCAAAGAGTTGGACATGACTGAAGCTAATAAGCACAAGGCTTCTTGGTGGAGGGGACCTTTATATTGAAGTCTAAGAATGAGTAAGAACTGACAAGGTAGAATCTTGGTAAGGGTAGATTGGTATGAAGAATGGTGAATGTAAAGGGCAGTCACATCTTTGCAGATGGAATGATCTGGGCCTGGAAGAGACTGTGCTCACCTTAGAGCACAGTCTACCTAGAAGGTCCTGAGAGGCTGTGGGCCTGGAGATGTTTCAGAGAGGCAGAGGATCACTGGCAATGACTACTGAGAATTATTCTTTTGTGGAGTATTTTAAAAGATACGTTATTGCTTTTCAGATACTATTCTGAATAGTCCCAGTGTGATACTTTTGTTTGGTGTTTGTGGGCATTTATGTGTGGACAGGTGGAAAGTGTAGGGACAGATCACTTGTCTCAAGTTTAATGGCATGACAGTAAATGTTTTCTGTGTAGGTTGTTCATTTTCTAGGCCTAGGCAGTTTGAAGAACAAGCTCTGACATCTTTGGCTCAGATACCCTTCCCCACTTGAGGCATTACTCTCATTGATCCTGAAGAAGATCTACCTGCCTTAGGCAAGGTTTAGGGTGACTGACCAAGAGGAAGGATGTACAATACGAGAAACAGGACCATGGGTTCCTGCCCAGATGTGAGAGAAGAAAAGTAAAAGTATATAAATGTGTGTGGGGGGGTGTGGGTGTTGAAGGTGAATGGGAGGCCAGTAGACCACCAAAGTTGGATGCCACTTTTTCTCTTCCTTCTCCAGTGCTTCAACCTTGCCCGTTTTAGGTAGGGAACGTCTAAGAGCTCCATTATGAAGTCTCACTTGGGTTATCCAGGTATGGTCAATGTGGCTCAATAGTTTTAATTCTGCCTTGGTTAGGTAGGAGAGTCTTCCACTGGAGACTTGCAGTCATGCACCTCTAAAAAGAGGTGGATTGTCTCTTTTATCCCTTTTTCCTTCACACCTAGCTGCTCCCACCTCTCCCCTCTGCCACAACTACCTTTGAGTATGATACAAGATAGTTCTGTTTGAAGACCTAATGCCAACTGTGGCTCAGATCATCAGCTCCTGATAGCAAAATTGAGGTTTAAACTAAAGAAAGTGGTGAAAACCAGTAGGCCAGTCAGGCATGACCTAAATCAAATCCCCTATGACTATACAGTGGAGGTGAAGAATTGATTCAAGAGATTAGATTTAGTAGATACAGTGCTTGAAGAACTATGGAAAGAGGTTTGTGATATTGTATAGGAGGCACTGACCAAAACCTTCCCAAGGAAAAATAAACACAAGAAGACAAAGTGGTTGTCTGAGGAGGCTTTACAAATCACTGAGGAAAGAAGAGAAGTCGAAAGCAAGGGAGAAAGGGAAAGGTATATCCAACTGAATGGAGAGGTCCAGAGAATAGCAAGGAGAGACAAGAAGGCCTTCTTCAGTGAATGCAAAGAAAGAGAAGAAAATTGGAGATAATAGAGGAAAATTTCATGCAAAGATGGGCACAATAAAGGACAGAAATGGTAAAGACCTTGCTAAAGCAGAAGAGATCAAGAAGGGAAGGCAAGAATGCACAGAAAAACTATACAAAAAAGATCTTAATGACCCAGATAACCATGATGGTGTGGTCACTCATCTAGAGCCAGACATCCTGGAGTGTGAAGTCAAGTGGGTCTTAGGAAATACTGCTGCCAATAAAGCTAGTAGAGGTAATGGAATTCCAGCAGAGTTATTTAAAATACTAAAAGATGATGCTGTTAAGGTGCTGTACTCAATATGTCAGCAACTTTGGAAAACCCAGCAGGGCCACAGGACTGGAAAAGGTAAATCTTCATACCAATTCCCAAGAAGGGCAGTACTAAAGAGTTTTCAAATTACTGGAAAATTGCACTCATTTCCTGTGCTCATAAAGTTATGCTCAAAATCCTTCACACTAGCCTTCAGTAGTACTTTAGCTGAGAAATTCCAAATGCACAGGCTGGGTTTGGAAAAGACAGAGGAATTTGAGATCAAATTGCCTGCAGTAGCTGAATCATAGAGAAAGCAAGGAAATACCAGAAAAACATCTACTTCTGTTTCATTGACTATGCTAAAGCCTTTGATTGTGTGAATCATAACAAACTGTGGATAACTCTTAAAAAGATGAGAAGACCAGACCATCTTACCTGTCTGCTGAGAAACCTGTGCACAGGTCAAGATGCAACAGTTAGAACCTTATATGTAACAACTGACTAGCTCAGAATTGAGAAAGGAGTATGACAAGGTTGTAAGTTGTCATTCAGTTTATTTAACTTGTATGCAGAGGACATCATATGAAATGCCAGGCTGGAGAAGTTATAAGCTGGAATCAAGATTATCAGGAAAAATATCAACAGTCTCAGATAGGCAGATGATACTACTCTAATGGCAGAAAGTGAAGAGAAACTAAAGAGCCTCTTGATGAGGGTCAAAGAGCAGAGTGAAAAAGCTGACTTAAAACTCAGTATTAAAAAAACTAAGATCATAGCATCTGGCACCATCATTTCATGGCAAATAGATGGGAAAAAGTAGACGCAGTGATATATTTTGTCTTGTTGGGCTGTAAAATTACTGTGGATGTTGACTGCAACTATGAAATTAGGAGATGATTGCTCCTTGAAAGGAAAGCTATGACAATCTTAGTGTATTAGGGAACAGAGACTTCACTTTGCCAACATGAGGCTATGGTCTTTCCAGTAGTCTTGTATGGATGTGAGAGCTGGACCGTAAAGAAGGCTGAGTGCCAAAGAATTGATACTTTTGGACTGTGGTGCTGGACAAGCTCTTGAGGGTCTCTTGGACTACAAGGAGATCAAACCAGTTAATACTAAAGGAAATCAAGCATGAATACTCATTGGAAGGACTGATGCTGAAGTTGAAGCTCCAATTCTTTGGCTACCTGATGGGAAGACTTGACTCACTAGAAAAGGCCCTGATGCTGGGAAAAATTGAAGGCTAAAGGAGAAGAGGGAGACAGAGGATGAGATGGTTGGATGGTATCACTCTTTCAATGGACAAGAATCTGGGCAAATTCAGGGAGATGAAGAACAAGGAAACCTGATCTGCGGTCCATGGGGTTGCAGAGTTGTACATGACTTGGTGACTGAACAACAAAAAAGTTCTATTTGATCCAGAATCTTCAGATTCTGAGATGACTTGTAATTCTGACTCCATTCAGCAATTCTCAGGGTGGTCCCTAAGGCTAATAATGTCTCTTTGTAACACTTTTCTTTTAGTACTTTCATCTCTTACTATTTTTGAATCTAAATCCCTATTGTCAGAGGACCTCTGAGAGATTATCTGAGAGATTATTTCTCATATGATGAAGCTAATGCATCAGGAAGTTCAGTGATGTCTGTGTCCAAAGCTACAGAGCTAGCTGGTGTGAGAACCAGGTCACTAATTCTTAACCCGGTGGTGTTAATCCCAAATGTGGCTTCAGAAATGTGAGAAACTACTGACATTTGCTAACATTGTGCTAAGGGCCTTACACAGGCATGCTTCAGTCCATGGGGTCGCCAAGAGTTGTACGTGACTGAGTGACTGAACAATGATAACATCTTAATTATACCTGGGTTTATTCTTTGCTTTTGGGTTGCTTAAACAATTGTTTGCTGACTAAGAGAGTAATAATTTTAAAATGTGGAACTCACCAATTTCAGAGAGGGGTCTCAAGATCTTTCAAGCAGCCTTTCATAATGTCTTACTGGAAAAACCTCTTGACTTGTAGACTTATAGATGACTCATTTAACCGCTACCTGGAGCCTTTGTTTGTATTATTACAGAGGCTCTTAGAAAAGGTAGATATGACTGAAAATTGTAGTTTCTCTTTATTTACAAATAGAAAGTTCTCCTTCCTTGTTCCTGAATTGATCACATCTGATTGAGTTTTGTGGCCATGCATTCAGTTCCTTAATTCACATCAAGCACCCACAGGATTCAGGGGTCACTGTAGTGAAGACAGCCAGACTGAGTTATAGCTACTCATCTTTAGTGTTTAACTTTTGAAAGTTGAAGATTTGGAACATAGATTTTAAAGGGACTAGATTGGAGTTTTAAAAGTATTGTCATTGTCTTAGGTTCAAGTTATTTATGTCAGTTATTTCTTTGGGCTTATTTGTGCCTTTTGAGTTTGATATGCTTATCTGTGGTGTGCCAGGATGTCCTCACACTGCTTCACAATGTTTCTGGTTTTCCTGGAGTTGTCATGCATCTCTTAAACATGCAGGTTCACCTGGCTTTCTTTTGTGACAGCATTTTGAGGAATTTCTGTCTTGGTCTAAACAGCACATGACCAGGCAGCTCCCAAGCACCAGGAGTCCTAGCAATGCTCAAGGACTGAGTCCAGCAGGTGTAAGTGAGCTTTCCTCCTAGTTTGTGCAGAGATGTCTCTGTCATCCCCCAGCCAAGAGCTCTCTGGTTTTTAACTGAATTACTGACCTGCTATGATCTCTCACATTATCTCTTTCTCCCAGACATACTGTGGGCTCATTTTTTCAGTATAGAAGCTTCTAAGACGTACAAAGTGTCAGAAGGTACTGGGAAAGAATACATCTTATTTGCCCACATGAATAGTCTGGAGTGGACTGGGAGAGGAAGTGTGGGGAGAAGATAGAGAGGGAGGCAATGCTGATTTTGGACACCAACCCTTCCATCTTTTCAGAATGAAACCTATTTAGGAGGCTTCTGTCCTAAAACAGTCTAGTTAATGGAATGCTGTAAGAGGCTATAGATGTGAATGAAAAGAGAGTGAAGGTAAATTTGCAGTGTGTCAGATGTGCTGGTGGACATCAACCTTGGACTCTTCTTCATGGAATGTCTTTCTAATTCCCCCAGCCCCACACTTGCCGCCTCCTCCACCTTGACTTTGCTAACTTTAACTATTACCCTTTCCTGATTTCTACCTACTCAATAGCTTACCTCTACCTGAAACTGTTTGGATACTCACTACAGTGTGTTCTGGGATGAGTTGAGGGGATTCAGTAAGTCTTATAGTAACTTTATTCTGGAGAATTTGAGGGTCTCAGAAGTAGGATGCATTTTGGTGTGGGTGTTAAATTAAACTTCTCTGTGTTACCCTATTTTAAGATCACAAAGGCCTCAAGGCTTAATTTTTGTTAAGTATCATCACATATAGTTGTGATCAGACTTTTGAAAGGAAGATTTGGAACATAGATTTTAAAGGGACTAGATTGGAGTTTTAAAAGTATTGTCATTGTCTTAGGTTCAAGTTATTTATGTCAGTTATTTCTTTGGGCTTATTTGTGCCTTTTGAGTTTGATATGCTTATCTGTGGTGTGCCAGGATGTCCTCACACTGCTTCACAATGTTTCTGGTTTTCCTGGAGTTGTCATGCATCTCTTAAACATGCAGGTTCACCTGGCTTTCTTTTGTGACAGCATTTTGAGGAATTTCTGTCTTGGTCTAAACAGCACATGACCAGGCAGCTCCCAAGCACCAGGAGTCCTAGCAATGCTCAAGGACTGAGTCCAGCAGGTGTAAGTGAGCTTTCCTCCTAGTTTGTGCAGAGATGTCTCTGTCATCCCCCAGCCAAGAGCTCTCTGGTTTTTAACTGAATTACTGACCTGCTATGATCTCTCACATTATCTCTTTCTCCCAGACATACTGTGGGCTCATTTTTTCAGTATAGAAGCTTCTAAGACGTACAAAGTGTCAGAAGGTACTGGGAAAGAATACATCTTATTTGCCCACATGAATAGTCTGGAGTGGACTGGGAGAGGAAGTGTGGGGAGAAGATAGAGAGGGAGGCAATGCTGATTTTGGACACCAACCCTTCCATCTTTTCAGAATGAAACCTATTTAGGAGGCTTCTGTCCTAAAACAGTCTAGTTAATGGAATGCTGTAAGAGGCTATAGATGTGAATGAAAAGAGAGTGAAGGTAAATTTGCAGTGTGTCAGATGTGCTGGTGGACATCAACCTTGGACTCTTCTTCATGGAATGTCTTTCTAATTCCCCCAGCCCCACACTTGCCGCCTCCTCCACCTTGACTTTGCTAACTTTAACTATTACCCTTTCCTGATTTCTACCTACTCAATAGCTTACCTCTACCTGAAACTGTTTGGATACTCACTACAGTGTGTTCTGGGATGAGTTGAGGGGATTCAGTAAGTCTTATAGTAACTTTATTCTGGAGAATTTGAGGGTCTCAGAAGTAGGATGCATTTTGGTGTGGGTGTTAAATTAAACTTCTCTGTGTTACTGCCTTATTTTAAGATCACAAAGGCCTCAAGGCTATGGTGACAACCTCCTCTTGTGTGGTTAAGCCCATTGTATCATCACATATAGTTGTGATCAGTTCTTTGAGGTTCTTAGCTCTTTGTCTTATATTGGCAAACCCTGAACTGTCATGGTACAAATGCCAAGGATGGGGTATGTAGGTCCCTGAGATGAGATAAGAAAGGAGATTATCCCGCTCTGATGGCATCTGGCCTAAATGATTGAGATGGAGAGACTGATTGGGTTGGCTGAACAGCCTCTCTCTTCAATCTTACCTCTTGCCACTGTTTAGTAAATGGCAAGAGAGAGGAAGAAATATGGATATGGCCTTTTTCTCTGGAATCCATTTATTCAGTAGAAAGGATTCTGGAATTAGGCAGTTTCTCTCCTTTTCATTTTTCCTAACAGATTTTCTTTCCCTGTTACATTTTAAGATTGATTTCTATCTTCAAAATGTGCTCATGAGGATGAGGGCTTTTCAGTGAAAGCATTACAAATCATCGACAAACATCAAGCGTCTTTGGGAGAACTGAGGCTGTTCCTTCAATGCTCATTTTTCACAGAGAGCAGCACCACTTGCCATCTTCCTGTATTTCTAATTTCACATTGTCCTTGTCTGTTTGAAGGTTGGGTATGTGAATTCCAGATGAGCTTGTGCCAGCTTTTAAAATTTGCATCGTTTGAGGAGAAGGAGCAATGACAGCTAATTGACACAGAAATGACAAAGGAAGCCAGGCTGAATCAGAAGCCCTAATTCCAATGAAGCCCCTTTCTTTGCTGAGTGATGACTTGTCACCAGTGAGATCATGTTTCAAAGTGATTTCACAGGTATTGGTTCACTGACTCCTCCTAGAACTGTGCAAAAAGGGCAGAGGAAGAAAGATTAAGTCCATGTGGCAGAATCAGAAACTGAGAATTTGAATGTTTTTGTGACTTAGTTTTAGTCCAAAAGAGGTTAATGGCAGGGCTGGGATACAAACCCAGTTCTTTTTGCACTGTACTTGGAGAGATGAAGGCCTGGGGTAAATGTTCCTTAAAAGTTTATAGAAGGCTCTTTGGTTGTTCAGTAGCAAGAAACTCAGATGGAATCAGAACATCAGCCACAAGAGACCCAGAGTTTGGAAAGAACGCCAATGGCAGCAGAAGATGTGATCCCAAATAGCCTGAGGTTGTCTGCCTCTCAGCACAGACATTGTTCATTTGATTCCATAGGTTTTGGACTGACTGTTCTAGGGATTATTTCCCTTGCATTGTCCATTTAGATTTTGGGAACTCTATCAGGAAAAGAAGCTGACACTTTCTGTCAGACATTTTTCACAGCTTCTACAATAGCCTGTGATATGCCTGGCTGGACACACGTGACTTTGAATGTTTTAGAGGAGAAGTTATTGGGATTTGATTTTCTTCTTGATGTCTCCTCACTTTCAAAGCTCTCACTGACTTTTTACTTTTTCACTGATTTTTCTGACTTGGAATAGACATACTCTAATCCATCCTGTCTCTCAAACACAAGTTCTTGTTCTGGATTTTCTCGATGCCCTTGTACCTTGGCTGTGATGTCCTCTCACTGAGGAGCTGGGTCTGCTCTTTGGGCCTGTGATGGCTTGCCTGATTCCAGACCCTGATATTATCTGAAACTTTGGCTTCTGGGTTCCTCTAGTCTCTGTGACTGGAGCCATGTGTTATTTTCAGTCTTGCTGTTTTCCCTGTTTTTTTTTTTTTTTTTCCACCTAACTGATCTTACTGACCATTGACTATGCAGAGGAGAAGTTATTTTGTAAGTTGAGAGCAAAACAAATGATTAAAATACCATCTTATAGAACTTTGAAAAACTTTTTGTAAAAGTCTTCAATTTATTAATGAGAAAAGGAGTCCATAGAGGTTTAGTGAATTGCTTCAGTTCACAGAGAGTGTTGGTGGCTGAGTCATGTGCAGAACCTAGGTGTTTGTTCCACAGCTGTGTATCTATGTTTGTATATCTATGGTGTCTCCTAATTTTCTCAAATTTACGACAACATTCAAACTCCACAGGCAAAGGAGAGAGAGAAAACTTCTTCCAAACAGAATGAATACACATTTCCCTCCTGTGTCCCTTGCCCTTCTTCATCAATCCTAAATCTCTTAGGAAAGGAGAGGAATCTCCAATTCAAGTGTTCTGATTGCCTAGTGCTTCTAGTTTCCCAAGAGTCAAGGCTATGGGCCATTAGCAAAAGCATTACAGTTGGTTCACATAAGGAACCACATGTGATCTCCATGGCAACCATGAACAGAATGGAAATGGTAGCTTGTATTGCATCCTGGAGCTAATTGCTGGTCATAGAAGACCACAGACCACCAATATAATGAGCTCTAAGGGACCCATGGTCTCAGACTGATGATATTGGATCCCAGCCAAAGTTTGTAAGTGAATGAGCTTGCACAAACTTAATTTGTTAAGCTGTATAGGTGAGACTTGAGAAATTAAAATTTGAGAGCTGGTCTGTATTTTGTCTTGGAGCTGTCTGAGCCAGGTTCAGAGGCTTCTCTGTGATATGTAGGCTTCCTCTGTAGCTGAGAAACAAGGCTGTTCCCACGGTCACCTCACCTGAGAAGGCTAGATTTGCATTTCCTGCTGTCTTCTTTCTAAGGCACATGTGCCCCCATGAGGTCTATCTTAGGGCAGAGCCCATATTTTCGAGGGCCTCCACGTGGCCCACTAGTCCCTCTATAGGGACGGTGAGGCCCCAGGTGTAACTTGGGTGATTTAAGGGGGTAGTGATCTTGGATGCGGAAGCTGCCATGGATCTGGTTCACTTCTAGGCCCTCCATTTTTTTTTTTTTTTTTTGCTGGTAATTACTGCAAATCTAGGAATCTTAGACCAAACAGTAGGTTGCTGAAAACTAAGAGAGAAGATGTAGTGGGTTTAGAGAAGGTCAGATGCATGTTTGTGTTGTCTAGGGTGCTTCCTGCAGCCTACATAGACATAGGTAGACATATAGATAGACAGTGGTGGAACAGACACCTAGGTTCTGTGTCCTTTCTTTGCTCACCTCATCCCATCCCCCCTACAACTATGCTTTCCTACTTTCTACTTCCTTTCTTCTCTGTCAGGAAAGGAAATAGACATTTCCTACTAGACATTTCCACAGCTTTAGCAGCTGTGGACATATATGGCCTGATTCACATGATCTATTGTTGGAGGAGGTGTTGGGATGGCTGCAACAGGCTAGAGTTGGAAAAAGAGGAGTCTGGTACTAGACTGACAGTGAGAAACCTCTTCCATTCAGTATCAAGTGCTCAACACAGCTTCACTGAAGCTACTGTAACGGTGAATGAGGGGAAGCTTCTTGGAGGAGAGGGTGCCTGACCTACATCTACAAGACTGAAGGAGGCAAGGAAAGAGCAGAAGGGCCTTCCAGGTGGTAGGGTCAGCAGGAGCAAAGGCATGGAGGCGAGAATGAGTGGGGAGTGCAGAGATGCCACAGGCATTTGGATTCTGCTACAGTATGAAACAAACTGAAGTCAGAGATTGAGACAGGAGTGTTGGAATCACTTTCATCATGTGCTGGCTGCACTATTTGTCCTATCACTGTTGTTATTTGAGGGACCTTAATGAAAGCTCTTTTTTGATTATCTATATTAATGGAACTTCAGACATTACAAAATAATGGATAATTCTCAAGTCTATGAAATCTGGTCAGGGAAAGTGACCAGATGAGACTGTGGCATGTGGGGATCTGCCTGCAGCATTTGCTTTGCACCTGTCTCTGTGTAGGGGTCTCTCAGCTCTCCTGAGATGTCTCAGGAGCCTGTCTTCCTCCTTCTGTCTTCACGTGCTAAAGAGTGACTGAGAGAGGCTCTGGGCTGGGCAAAAGGCTCCAGACATGCCCTTGATGTCTGAGCTGGGAGACCTCAGACAGGTCACCTCACCTCACGGCACTTCTGTTTCCTAGTTTGTAAAATGAAGCAATTGTTACTTTGAAATCTTGATGGTGAAATTTGCTTTGATCTGAATGCCCCTAGCTCCAGAGATGATGTCAAATGTGGTTTTCCTGAACTGTAATTTTATATTATTAAAAAATGAAATAAAATTCAATTATAAAATATTACTCTATAAATATGTAAAATTTAGTATATTAAATATTAAACAAAACATAATGGTGATATTGTATATTTCAGTTCAGTTCAGTCACTCAGTCATGCCCGACTCTTTGTGACCCCATGGACTGCGGCACACCAGGCTTCCCTGTCCTTCACCATCTCCCAGAGCTTGCTCAAACTCATGTCCATTGAGTCAGTGATGCCATCCAATCATCTTGTCCTCTGTCATCCCCTCCTATGTTATCTTTCTTAGCTCACATATGTCAGTCTTAGAATTCTGGATATTTTTTGGCATCAGTACATATAAGTAAGTCTGTGGGGAAAACCAAAATAAATGCTACCATTGCCTCATCCTCTTTTTTTATACTAACAGGATAACCTAATTGAAATGTATATAAACCGTATATTTTGGGTATACAGGGTAGGACAGGAGATTTTCACAAGGGAAATTATGGCCTGAAGACATTCCTAGGGCCAAGTGCACTTGATCTCCTAGAGGTTGTGAAGGAGCCATTCAGTATATTAATAGTACAATAGCTACCATTTGTCAAGCATGCTGCTCCTTATGTGCATTATCTCTAAACTTTATCCAGACTTACCAGGTATGTATTGTTTTGCAGGTGAGGAAGCTAGCTCAGACAGGTTTGGTATTGTGCCTGCAGTCACCAAGCAAGTGTACCAGGAGTTGGAATGAGGACTAAATTTGCTGAGAAAGCTGGCTTTTCATTCCTGCTTACCCTGCTGCTCAACTAGAGTAATGTTAGCATGTGTGACATGAACTACATACCTTCACCGGCCTGCAAGTTCTGTGGGAGGTGGAAGCTCCATCTCCATCTGGAAGAGGGAGCTGCAGTGATTCTTAGATAAGTTTATATAAAGGACACAATGCTTAGTCAGTAACTGCTGATTCTCTATTCTGGTCCTTATAAAATATTGTGGCCTTAGCCCAATATTTCTAATACGTGCAATACATGGCTAGTTTATTTATTCCTTTGGTGGATACTTTCTGTTTATATGCTCAGCATATGGCAGGCCCCTATTCTAGCTCTAGGATTTCTGTCAGAAGGTCGTCTATTTTCTTGGCCTTTCCATTTGAGTACCATTGTCTAGTCCTAGGTTGGACACTGATCCAAGAAGGGCCAGCCCAAGTGGCCTGCTTACTTAGCCACAGTCGACTGGCCCATGTTTGGGAATCTGACTGGGTTTCAGCCATGGAAGTTTTCCCCCAGTGTTTTTAATAGGGATGAGAAAAAGCAACAAGTCAAGAGCTTTAAGACCTACAACTGTGGGACTGTCGTTGCCCATGGTATCCTCCACAATGGTCCCCACAGAGAAATAAGAGATGGAATATAGGCTAAGAGGAAATGGAGACTAGAAAATGAGAGAAATCCTGGTTATGTGTGTGTCACTGCTTTGAGTTATTACTCAGGTTCTAGTATTCCTGAATTAGGTTTCATGAGACACCTCATAGACAGTTTGGCCTAAACTATTGCTGGTTGAAAAGCCTCTTGATGAGATGAAAGAGGAGAATAAAAAAACTGACTTAAAACCCAACATTAAAAATACTAAGATCATGGCATCTGGTCCCATCACTTCATGGCAAATAGAAGTAGAGAAAGTGGAAGCAGTGACAGATTTTATTTTCTTGGACTCCAAAATCACTATGGATGGTGACTGCAGCCATGAAACTAAAAGACGCTTGCTCCTTGGAAGGAAAGTTATGACAGATGTAGACAGTGAATTAAAACATGGAGACATCACTTTGCTGACCAAGATCCACATAATCAAAGCTATGTTTTTCCTAGACAGCATGTTGAGAAGACAGGCACTGCTGCTCAACTAGAGTAATGTTAGCATGTGTGACATGAACTACATACCTTCACCGGCCTGCAAGTTCTGTGGGAGGTGGAAGCTCCATCTCCATCTGGAAGAGGGAGCTGCAGTGATTCTTAGATAAGTTTATATAAAGGACACAATGCTTAGTCAGTAACTGCTGATTCTCTATTCTGGTCCTTATAAAATATTGTGGCCTTAGCCCAATATTTCTAATACGTGCAATACATGGCTAGTTTATTTATTCCTTTGGTGGATACTTTCTGTTTATATGCTCAGCATATGGCAGGCCCCTATTCTAGCTCTAGGATTTCTGTCAGAAGGTCGTCTATTTTCTTGGCCTTCTCCATTTGAGTACCATTGTCTAGTCCTAGGTTGGACACTGATCCAAGAAGGGCCAGCCCAAGTGGCCTGCTTACTTAGCCACAGTCGACTGGCCCATGTTTGGGAATCTGACTGGGTTTCAGCCATGGAAGTTTTCCCCCAGTGTTTTTAATAGGGATGAGAAAAAGCAACAAGTCAAGAGCTTTAAGACCTACAACTGTGGGACTGTCGTTGCCCATGGTATCCTCCACAATGGTCCCCACAGAGAAATAAGAGATGGAATATAGGCTAAGAGGGAAATGGAGACTAGAAAATGAGAGAAATCCTGGTTATGTGTGTGTCACTGCTTTGAGTTATTACTCAGGTTCTAGTATTCCTGAATTAGGTTTCATGAGACACCTCATAGACAGTTTGGCCTAAACTATTGCTGGTTGAAAAGCCTCTTGATGAGATGAAAGAGGAGAATAAAAAAACTGACTTAAAACCCAACATTAAAAATACTAAGATCATGGCATCTGGTCCCATCACTTCATGGCAAATAGAAGTAGAGAAAGTGGAAGCAGTGACAGATTTTATTTTCTTGGACTCCAAAATCACTATGGATGGTGACTGCAGCCATGAAACTAAAAGACGCTTGCTCCTTGGAAGGAAAGTTATGACAGATGTAGACAGTGAATTAAAACATGGAGACATCACTTTGCTGACCAAGATCCACATAATCAAAGCTATGTTTTTTCCTAGACAGCATGTTAAAAAGCAGAGACATCACGTTGCCAACAAAGGTGTGTATAGTGAAAGCTATGGTTTTTCTAGTAGTCATTTTTGGATGTGAGAGTTGGGTCATAAGCTGAGCACTGAAGAACTAGTGCTTTTGAATTGTGGTGCAGGAGAAGTTTCTTGAGATTCCCCTGGACAGCAAGGAGATCAAACAGGTCAGTCCTAAAGGAAATCAATTCTGAATATTTATTGGAAGAACTGATGCTGAGGCTCCAATACTTTGGCCATCTTAAGTATTTCATTGAAAAATATCCCGATGATGGGAAAGATTGAAAGCAAAAGGAAGAGGGAGCGGCAGAGGATGAGATGGTTAGATAGCATCACCTACTCAAAGGACATGGATTTGAGCAAACTCTTGAACATAGTTAAGGACAGGGAAGCCTGGGATGCTGCAGTCCATAGGGTTGCGAAGAGTCAGAAATGACTTAGAAACTGAACAACACCACACCATTTCTGGTTGAGTTTCTATCACTCCTAAACAAAATAATGAAATAAGTTTCCCTTTGAAACTTACAAAAATACCCCTCATTGTTGTTGCTGTGTTTGGTTCTACAGAAGGCTGGTTAGTTTCACTTCTTAGAACACTATGCTAATGAGGTCAATGTTTGCATTACATTGATACACTCTGTTCCACATTGATCAATTTTACTTTTTTTCTCAGCTTATTGTTTGTAAGTTGTCAGTTTTGTTTTTGTGAAAAATTTCAGCTTTGGGCCCGTTTATTTAAAAAGCAGGATGCTTCAGAACCAGAATTTCAAATCAGAAAATCATAAATTAAAAGTGACTTGATAAATCTCTTGACTAATAATGAAAATGTTCTGTGCTTCGTGCTCCAGTTTTGCTTCTTGGACTACTACCTTCAATTTGGTGCTCCGACTGCTGTATCTGTTGCCTAAGTTCAGAGCTTGGCCTCTGATTATGGTTCTCAAGCAGCTTTATCTACTCTGTGATTGTAATATATTGATGATATCTGTTACCCTAAATTCCACTAATTCATTAGATTCTTCTTCCCTTTTCCATTTCTGGACCCTGGGTCAACTGGGACCTCATCGGAGTTAGGGCTCAAGTAGCTGTACTTTCGAAGATAAGAGAAAGCATTTAAAAATGAATGGTAGGATCAACTAAAATTCATCATCACTACTTTTGACCACAGTAGTCTTATCTTTCTTACAAAAAGCTACCTCCATATTCCTGTTTAGGTGAGTTCAACTTGCTGTAAAGTCTTCTAGATGAAAAAGAGATAGTAAGAAAATATAAGGGCCTTCTTCCCCACTCCATTTCCTGGTAACATTTAAAGTTCCTCTTTCAAGTCATATTACACAAAACATATTTTCTCTGTTCATATTTTTAAATGTATTAACAGTAATTTGAAGGGAAAATGATGAGAAAGTAATTTTTACAAAGTAGAGTTGCTATTCTGCCAATGACTTTTTGTGTATATATCAAATATGTACTTTGAACAATAAACTATTTTAAGCACAATTAAGAGTATTTTACTAAATGCAGTTCCCATTTGATTTTAAAAAAGCATTAGTGCTTGAGTGAACACTGAATGGTTGTTCTGCAAAATGAAAGTAAGGAGCTAATCACTTCTGAATCCTGTGTAATAATACTTGGCTATTACCACTAAAAGCTGCCATTGGGCTGGAGGAGTGGCAGTGTGATGAGACTGGCTACCTGGCCCCAAGAAGACCTAACTTCTGTTGGCTTCAAACAGATTATAAATATGAGGAATGGGTATAGATGGAAAATAAAACATTTTTTTTTTATGGATCTGTAACCCATGGTTCTGTATTTCTTTTTTCATTTTCTTTTGTATGTGTGTGTGTTTCCTGATTCAGCTTTCCCATCCCAGGGTGCTGGTTTGGTCCTGCTTGCTCTCCTTCTCCCTTTTTCTTCTTTCATTCTATCCAGTTATGCATGAGTCCCTGTCACCCTTTCTGGTGATCAAGGACTGCTGCTAGTAATCAGCTGGTGTTCTGTGAGAACTTTGCATCTGTAGATGTATCGCTGATGCATCTGTGAAGAGAGATACACTCTATGTCTACTTAACACTCCCACCATCTTGGAACCTCACACCTGTTGTGCTTTTCATTTGTATCTGGTGTTCTCTGCTTCTTTGTGCCTCATCTCCGAATTTACTGTTATTCATTTCTTGTCCAAATTTTCCCCTGTGCTTGTTAGGAATATATCTAACATTTATTTCTGTTTACTGGTTTTCCTAGTAGGCTGAAAGTCTAAAATTAATTAGTGCCTGAGTTCCTTGAATAATACAAGGATCTTAGAATTCTGTATCTCTGATCATTCCCCTCTGGGCTTATGTGCTGTTGTTATTCAGGATATTATTTCTATCTTTAAATTTTGTTTCACATGTTAAGAAATATTGCGGGCTTCCCTGGTGGTCCAGTGGATAAGGACACCGCCTTGCAGTGCAAGGGGCACCAGTTTGATCCCTGGCCTGGAAAGATCCCACGTGCTGCGGAGTGACTGGACCGATGTGTCCAACTACCGAGCCGGAGCTCTGGAGCGCATGCGCCCAGAGCAGGTGCTCTGTGACAACAGAGGCCACTGCAATGGGAGGCCCACATGGGCCAAAGAACAAAGATGGATGAAAATGGATGAATGAAAGACCAATAGAGGTGGCCCGCCCGTCCCCCTCCCTCCCCAACCTGCCCGCCCCCGAAATTTTTAAAAAAAGAGATATTGCTATTTTATACACTCAGGTTTTTCAGATTTGTCTAAATCTTTACTGATTTATTTGCTTGCCATCCTTTGTTATATTTCAAATCTTGGTCACTCAGTGATCAAGAATCCACCTGCCAATAATACAGGAGATGTGGGTTTAATTCCTGGGTCAAGAAGACCCCTTGGAGAAGAAAATAGCAACCCACCCCAGTATTTTTGCTTGGGAAGTCCCATGGACAAGGGAGACTGGTGGATTACAGCTCATGGGGTCACAAAAAAGTCTGACACAACTTAATGACTAAATAACAACAACCATTACGAATTTCTTTGTAATTCTTTATTATATTTCAAATCATACCTTTTGAATCCTTTCCTTTTTTTTTTTTTTGGATTTTATCACTTAGGATGTCATTTTTGAAAATTGGGTTGCCATTTCCTTCTTTAGGGGATCTTCCTGACCCCGAGATTGAACCAGAATCTCCTGAGGATTAAACCTGCCAGTGCATTTTCAGGCATTGGCAGGTGGATTCTCTACTACTGAGCCACCAGGGAAGCCTATGCTGCCACAGTTTGTATTTATCTAAAAATGTCTTTATTTAACTCTTGTTCTTGAAAGATAGTTTTGTTAGATATATAATTATAGAGTTAGAGTTATTTTCAACCATCAATTTTATCTTTATGCTCTGACTTCTAATACAACTTTTGAGAAGTTTGATATTAGTTTTATTTTCATTCAATTAAAAATGATCTGGGTTTTTTTTGGGTGGTTGTTTTTAAAGATATTTTGGTCTTTCATGGTAAACAATTTTCATTTGGATATTTTGCCTTTTTTAATCTGATTGCAGTTAACTGGGATTCCTGTACCTAAAAAATTGGTGTGTATATTTCACAAATTCTGAAAATTTAGTCATTCTCTCTTCAACTGTTATCTCTCCTCAGTTCTCCGTATCAGCTCATTTCTGGAACATCAGTAAGTCCCATGTTAGGTCTTTCACTCTATCTTCTATGTCTTAATTTAGTTTTTCAGTTTTTAAAATCTCCCTATCATTTGTCCTCAATTATGGATAAGTACTTTAATTATACTTTCCAATATGTTAATTATATTTTATAAGTATGTAATTAAGTTTAAAGTCTAACTTTAGACTTTAATGTGTATCTATATACCAGTTGTGAAATTTAAAATTTAAATATCTGTATATTTTATTTGTGTCTATTCACAACTTGGTAAATTTTGGTAGTTTCTTTTATTGTTTTTAGCTTAATTTCATTTAAATTTTTTCTTTAAAGGTATTATATATAGTATTTTATATTTGGAATCAAGTAATTCTGAATATCTGAAGTCCATGCTGAGGAATGGGCTAAAACTGTTTCTTCTCAAACCTGTTCATGGTATCTTACTTCTTTATTTGCTTAACAACTTTTATTTTGAGTTCATTATTTTTTTAAACATAGTTTGTGAGAAGTCTAGATTCAGATGCCTTCACCTAGTGAGAAATATTTGTTTGTGCCATAAGCAAAGACACACTTTACTTTCTCAATGTGGGGTGGGAGAGCTGACAATACCCATGAGCAGGCAGACCTAAAATTGTGGATTGTAAATTCTTAAGGGGTAACCATCATCAGTTCCAAATTGGGAAAGGAGCATGTCAAGGCTATATATTGTCACCCTGCAAATTTTACTTCTATATAGAGTACATCATGTGAAATGCTGGGTTGAATAATGCACAGGCTGGAATCAAGATTGCTGGGAGAAATATAAACAATCCTATATATACAGATGACACCATGCTAATGGCAGAAAGCAAGGAGGAATTAATGAGCCTCTTGATGAAGGTGAAAGAGCAGAGTGAAAAAGCTGGCTTAAAACTCAGCAGTCAAAAAACTAAGATCATAGCATCTGTTCCAATCACTTCATGGCAAATAGATGGAGAAAAAGTGGAAGCAATGACAGATTTTATTTTCTTGGCCTCCAAAATCACTGTGGATGGTAACTGCAGCCAGGAAATTAAAAGATGCTTGTTCCTTGAAAGAAAAGCAATGAGAAACCTAGACATTATATTAAAAAGCAGAGACATCACTTTGCTGACAAAGGTCCATATAGTCAAAGCTATGGTTTTTCCAGTAGTCATGTACAGATATGAGAGTTGGGCCATAAAGAAGGCTGAACACTGAAGAATTGATGCTTTTGAACTGTGGTGTTGGAGAAGGCTCTTGAGGGTCCCTTGGACAGCAAGGAGATTAAACAAGTCAATCATAAAGGAAATCAACCTCAAATATTCATTGGAAGGACTGATGCTTAAGCTCTAATACTATGGCCACCTGATGCAAAGAGTAGGCTCATTGGAAAAGACCCTGATGCTAGGAAAGTTGACGGCAGGAGGAGAAGAGGATGACAGAGGATGAGATGATGGGATGGCATCATCAGCTCAATGGACATAAGTTTGGAAAAAGTCTAGGAGAAAGTGAAGGATGGGGAAGCAGGCTGCAGTCCATGGGATCAAAGTCAGACACAACTGAATGACTGAACAACAGGTCTCTGAATACTTTGACTTCTGCCATGAATGTCTTGAGAACCCACAGACCCCAGTTTTAGAATCCCTGGAAAGGACTGACCTCTCATTTCCCTTTGGCTAATCTCAGAGCTCTAGGCTTTTGATCTTGGCACTTTCTTGCCAATTACCTCTGGCTTCTGCCTCCACAGTTAATGACCTGTTTAAGTGTAGTTTAAACCTCATGTTCCTTTTGTTCCTCTGTAAAGATTCTCTTATTTTTTAGAGATAAACAGTAAGTTTCAAATTTTGCTGTTTTTACTTTTGCAGGAGATAGTTTTATTATATTAGAGGGACTCTTTTTATTATATAAATGTGGTATCATTGGCCACATAGAGAAAAGTAGAATTATAGGTTTCTCCCCTTTTATAAGATCATAAAGGACAGAGATTTTTTCTTTTTATTGTTGTTGTTAAACCAACAACAGTGGACAAAATGTTTACATGTAATGGATACTACATGTAAATATTTGTTGAATGGATAGTTAATAAATGCAACTGTGGGACTTAAAGATCACCTCTGACTTCCCAGGGCCAGCTCTGTGAACTATTCAAAGAATTTTATAGTTTCAAGGTTTGAAGATGCAATTCTCCTGTGAATGCAGTGTGACCTATGTTCACAGTGAATATTCTATCTACAGATCTCTATATATAGAGATAAAGAGTGAAGCATATACCGGGGATGGCCATATATAGATTTATCTAGCTCCAAAGAGCAACGAATATTAGAATAGCACTCTTATACAACTTTAAAAAGATGATACCACTTTCTACATTTTTTAATTGCTCTAATAAAATCATTTTTAAGGAGAACATTTTACAAGATTGTCTCAATTTTAAGTACCATACTTCCATCTGAAGATATACTAGTTTTCATTTTTGTTTAATATCTTAACCTCAAGGGCAAAATCTGCCAGATTTCTCACTACTGCTGCTTCCTTCTAAGCTGCTGCCAAATGGAGGATATCTGACTATAAATCAAACTTTGGGACAACTTTAGTAGAAACCTTATAGTTTCCCCAACTCTCATTATTTCAAGCTACTATTAAGAACAAGCAAAAACACCCAGATGTGTTAGTGACATTTTCTGTTATGAAAGATTAAAATTGAGTTCTTGCTATGTTTGGTTCCCACTGTAATTAGTCTTTCCTTTATAAAACATCATTGCTTCATTACTCCTCTGCTATTTGTTAGAAGCAAATTATATATTACTTTTAGTATTTCATTCACCTTTTATATACCAAAATGTGGTACTGAATAAGAAAAGGACATTTTGTTCAGAATATGAAGTTTTCTAGAATACCAAGTCTCTATAGAAAAATGAAAAATGGGTGCGCAATGGAGAAGCCACAATAGAGCTGTTTCAGATTTATTACGTTCGAGCACAACACACTTGGCTACGCACATACACATCTATTTCAGAGTACAGAACAGTGGATAGCTCACACATCCTTTCAGCTAAAAGGTCAAAAAAAGAACCTTTTCCTCTTTGTTTATTGCCAAATACATAGTTCTTCTACCTTGTGGGAGTTACTCAGGCAATATTCCAGATAAAATAATAAGATAAAGCAGGGTTACTGGCAACATTTCCCTAGACTGACTTTGGGGGTGGTGCAGAACTGATCTTTGGTAAATGATTAATGGTTGAAAGGCATCGAATTAGTGGGTATTTACTGTAGAACGAATTGTGTCCCTCTAAAATATGTTGATGTTCTTACCACTGGCACCTGTGAATTTGACCTTATTTATAGTCTTTTAGATGTAATCAAGTTATAATGGGTTAGCAAAGGTCCTCATTCAGTGACTGGTATCTTTACAAGAAGAGTAAGATTTAGTCAGAAACACAGACACAGGAGAGAGAGAGTCATGTGACGATGGAGGCAGAGACTGCAGCGATGCATCCATAAGCCAAGCAGCACTGAGGATTGCCAGCAACTACCAGATGCTAGGAGACAGGAACAGATTCTCCTTCAGAACTTCTAAAAAAGAACCAGCTGTGTTGACACCTTGATTTCTGACTTCCAGACTCCAGAACTCTGAGAATAAATTTCTGTCGTTTTAAGTCACTCAGCTGGTGGGACACTGCTATAATAGCCCAATTTGCCTGCAATGCTGAGGACCCCGTTTCAATCCCCGGGTTGAGAATATCCCCTGGAGAAGAAATAGGCTACCCACTCCAGAATTCTTGGGCTTCCCTGGTGGCTCACACAGTAGAAAGTCTGTCTGCAATGGTGTAGACATGGGTTTGATCCCTGAGTTGGGAGAATCCCCTGGAGAAGGGAAAGGCTACCTGTGGTGCCCAAGGATGAAGGAACAAGGCAAACTAGGAGGTTCTTGGAATGCAAGGCCCTTATTGTCCTCTCCTCCCCCGGGTTATAGTACACTGCCCAATCCTTAAGACCCGGTGCCACTCCTTGGATCCTACTGCATGCTGTAGTCATCACTCTACCCACGCAGTACACCGTCCAATCAGCAATGATCCTTAAGACCCCTATGCCACTCCTTAGACCCTAGCTGTAAAGGCATCAAAGACCCCCGTTTAAGGTCTGTTGTCTTTGAGCCGACCTGCTGTTCTACCAGCGTCTTCCTGCTGATTCTCCCTTAAATCGGCCCGCTGTATTGGCAGCGACTCTCCCTTCCCCCACTCTAATAAATTTTACTTTCCTCTCACTCTGCCTCCTGTCTGGAAATTCCTTTCCAACCCGCTCACGGACCTGGACACTACCCACTCCAGTATTCTCGCCTGGATGATTCCATGGCTAGTCCATGGGTTGCAAAGGGTCAGACATGTCTGAGCGACTTTACTTTCACTTTCATTTTCAGAAAACGAATTCAGTATTAGTAACTGGACTGCAATGAGCTAAAAAATTCTAGTTGTTTATTGTAAAAGGGGACATATAATATGAAATAATTTACTTAGATTTACCTGTGATTGTAAGATCATTATCAAAAAGTGATACACTTGTTAAACTGAATTACTCGATGCATCCATAAGCCAAGCAGCACTGAGGATTGCCAGCAACTACCAGATGCTAGGAGACAGGAACAGATTCTCCTTCAGAACTTCTAAAAAAGAACCAGCTGTGTTGACACCTTGATTTCTGACTTCCAGACTCCAGAACTCTGAGAATAAATTTCTGTCGTTTTAAGTCACTCAGCTGGTGGGACACTGCTATAATAGCCCAATTTGCCTGCAATGCTGAGGACCCCGTTTCAATCCCCGGGTTGAGAATATCCCCTGGAGAAGAAATAGGCTACCCACTCCAGAATTCTTGGGCTTCCCTGGTGGCTCACACAGTAGAAAGTCTGTCTGCAATGGTGTAGACATGGGTTTGATCCCTGAGTTGGGAGAATCCCCTGGAGAAGGGAAAGGCTACCTGTGGTGCCCAAGGATGAAGGAACAAGGCAAACTAGGAGGTTCTTGGAATGCAAGGCCCTTATTGTCCTCTCCTCCCCCGGGTTATAGTACACTGCCCAATCCTTAAGACCCGGTGCCACTCCTTGGATCCTACTGCATGCTGTAGTCATCACTCTACCCACGCAGTACACCGTCCAATCAGCAATGATCCTTAAGACCCCTATGCCACTCCTTAGACCCTAGCTGTAAAAGGCATCAAAGACCCCTGTTTAAGGTCTGTTGTCTTTGAGCCGACCTGCTGTTCTACCAGCGTCTTCCCTGCTGATTCTCCCTTAAACCGGCCCGCTGTATTGGCAGCGACTCTCCCTTCCCCCACTCTAATAAATTTTACTTTCCTCTCACTCTGCCTCCTGTCTGGAAATTCCTTTCCAACCCGCTCACGGACCTGGACACTACCCACTCCAGTATTCTCGCCTGGATGATTCCATGGCTAGTCCATGGGTTGCAAAGGGTCAGACATGTCTGAGCGACTTTACTTTCACTTTCATTTTCAGAAAACGAATTCAGTATTAGTAACTGGACTGCAATGAGCTAAAAAATTCTAGTTGTTTATTGTAAAAGGGGACATATAATATGAAATAATTTACTTAGATTTACCTGTGATTGTAAGATCATTATCAAAAAGTGATACACTTGTTAAACTGAATTACTCCCTGTCAGTATTGATTATTCCCTGTTAGTCTTTACTGAATGTAACCTGTACTGGTGAAGGAAGAAAGAAGCTGGCTGCCCTGACTGAACTGACTCCATCTTGAGGAAGAAGACTCCATGTTACACTTTCAGTGAACTCTGGACAGTGTTTGGACTGGGTAGCCATGGAGATGAAAAATTAACTGTCAACTAGGCCTCCTGGGCTGACGAGAAACTGACCAAGGAAACCTCCTATCCAAACCTTCCCTTGGCCATGAAAATGAATATCTGTCACAAGACAAATTACCATTTGTGATCTTAGTTAATCAATCCTTGGTAGACAAGCTAAGCGATATGCTTAGGTGATTTTCGATTGTACCTTTGTGATGGCAACCAAATCATGTTTTTTTTCTTTAATGGTTCCTAGGCAACCTCAGGAGTTTGGGATATGGGTTTATGCACGTATAAATGGGTATAAATGTGAGTCACAAGTTTTGCTCAGGGCCCTTGGCTAAATGAAGGCCTTGGACCCACCGGTGTAAAGCCAGCCTAATAAACCCCTTTTTTTCATCCACCACGAGCAGAGTTGGGTGCTTCACTGAACGTGCCTCACAGCATTTATTAGTATAAGATTAGTATAGATATTGAACAATGAAATAAGTTAGATCTTGACTCTAAATTCTGTGACTTTTCTACCTTTTAAAAATTATGATAGAATTGACATATAGCATTCTATTAATTTCAAGGGTACAATATAGTGATTCAATATATGTATATAGTGCAAAATGTTCTTAGAAGTCTACTGAACATCCATCACCATGCATAATCACAATTTCTCCCTCGTGAAGAGAGCTTTTAAGATCTACTCTCTTAGTAGCTTTCAAATGTATTAATGTGGTCACCTTACTTACATTTTCATGTCCATTTTTTGCCTATTCACCCACTTTGCACACTCCTCATCCCCTACCTCTTTAGATTGCACCTATGAGTGAGTGAGATCATATTGTACTTGTCTTTGTCTGACTTATTTCACTTAACATAATGCCCTCAGGCTCCATCCATATTGTTGTAAATGGCAAGATTTAAAGTTACAAATGAACTTCAATGAGTTTTGGTAATTCTTCGTATTATTTACTTTTTTTTGTTGGGCCTAAAACCCAGAAGTCCAGTTACTAAACCTCAAGGCCCTCAGGACTTTCTGGGTTTCAGCCACACCTACTGTCTTTGTCTTATTATTAAAAATAAACCCTATTTTAAAAAAAATAGTGGGGACTTTATTCTTATTTATATGATTTGAAAACTCCTCCTCCTCACTCTGCCTGCTTCTGGTGCCCCTCCCCTTGTGAACAATAACAAATAGAAAGAGAAAAGCTTGCAGAGTCTCAAATGTTAAGTAAAATAATGGATACATGCTGTGAATTTTTTGGGGGCGGACGGGTCACTTCTATTGGTCTTTCGTTTCTCTATTTTCATCCATCTTTGTTTTTTGGCCTGTGTGGGCCTCCCATCGCGGTGGCCTATGTTGTCACAGAGCACTGGCTCTGGGCACATGTGCTCCAGAGCTCCGGCTTGGTAATTGAACACATGGGTCCAGCAGCTCTGGGCCACGTGGGATCTTCCCAGGCCAGGAATCGAACTGGCGCCCCTTGCACTGCAAGGCAGTGTCCTTACCCACTGGACCACCAGGGAAGCCCCATGCTGTGAATTCTGAGTAGAGGACGTTTGAATAATCCAGAGCTGGGCTATGTGCTAACTAACTCCTCCTTTCTTCTTCCTACAGGCTGTTCCCAGGCTAGGCCCTGCCATATCTTCTGCTCTCTGTCTCAGGATGTTCTGGGCTTGCCTCTTTTAAGCACCACATTTTAGTGCAATGGTATTTCTTTCAGCTGATTTTCTGTCTCTGTTCCTGGTCTCTCTCCCCTTAGACTCTCTGGGCCTGGCCTGGGGCAGGATGCCACTTACATTCCATCTTTCTGTTCTTTGTTTTCAGCATCCTGTCTGGAAAACAGCAGACTTTCAGTCTTGGAAGACAGAGTCTCTGCCCTCAAGGGCCCCGGAGTGCAATCTGGCACCTCTTCTTCAAAATAACATTGACAAATGACAATGGCTTTCTATCTGAACCCACATTTGCTATTGCTGCTTTTAACAAAAGGTGCCCCCATGTTATACTGGCACATACTCCTCCATCAAAAGAAAACAAATCATCTACACAAAACAAAGTTTATCTTGAGATAAACCTTGAGTCCAGGGAGGGAGATGCAAGAGAGAAGAGGCAAACTGTTTATAGGCACATTGAGGATACCGGAGGGATGTTGAAATTTCTGGTTATTTATGTTCTTCTACCCAAGTCTCTGTCTAACAGTGACTTTCGTTAGTTTTGGATGCTCTGGCTTTAAATTAGTGATGGTGCTGCTATTGACTTTTGGGTGCAAATCTAAGCTACTCCATATTTTAACTGATCTGGCAGGTGTTGCCAGCAGCTGCAAATTAATCCAGCCCCCTTCACTGTGCCGTACTTGTTGGTCAGGATTTACTGGCCGTGCTGCTCTGTATTAATGTACTTCTTGGAGTGGGAGTGTTCCAGTGATTATTTCTTTTCAGGAGGTGGCCTTCTCCCAGGATCCCATCGGTCCCCGTGTTGGGACAGCCTTGTCCACCAGCTGCTGCAGCTGCCACAGGCAGCTGGCCAGCTGAGTGCTGCAGGCTGAGTGGGGCTCTCTCTGCTTCCTCTAATTCCCCTTCCCCTTTCCTGCCATGTGTATTTGTATGATAAATCACCCAGGAAAGATTTTCAATGCCTTTTGACAGGATGAAGCTGTGTGATTAGGCTTGATCTTGTTAAGAGCCCCATAGCTAAATCCCTCCAAAGCACAGACGACAAGGAAAGCTTGCAAGCTGTGATGGCTTGTCTTGCTAGCTGAGAGAAAGACACTGCAAGACCTTAACCGACACTGCTGACTTTTTGCCCTTGACCTAAAGGAGAGAGGTATATTTATTGCATGTTCTCATTTGGAGAGTCCCTGTGTAAGTGTGAAGTGTAAATCAGTGAAGGCATTCCAACAGGGGCAAGCGTACAGGCTCCTACAGAATGCACTAGCCCTCTTCATTGATTCATTTACTGATTCGCTCATTCCAAAAACATGTGAATGCTAACTGTAACAAAGAGGAATGGAAATGGAGAAGAGTGTTCAGTTATGTCTGACTCTTTGCAACCCATGGACTGTAGTCCACCAGGCTCCTCTGTCCACGGGGTTCTTCAAGCAAGAATACTTGGATTCTTGGAAATGGATTGCCATTTCCTCCTCCAGGAGATCTTCTCTGACTCAGGGATCAAAACCGTGTCTCCTGCTCTTTGGCAGGTGGATTCTTTACCGCTGCACCACCTCTGTGCTCAATAATACATACAACAAAAATCCATGCCCTCAAGTAGCTCACCCTGTGGTAGGGAAGAGAGATATGCAGAAAGATATATACCATATCTGTACATAAAGGACAGTGGATATTACAACGGGAGAGGACACCAGACTCCATCTGGAAGGAGTGGTGACGGTGGAAGTGAGGCTGAGCCTGATTTCACATGATGAACAGGAATGAACATGGTGGATTTGGGGTGGTGGAAGTGGGCTTTGGTGGAAGTTGGGTGGTGGAATCTCGTAGACAGAGGTCACCTATGGACAAAGGTGTCTTTGTCAATCTCTGTTGCTTTCAGTCTCAAGATGTGTTTATAGTCTGTGATCCTCCTCCTCGTTCTCTGTGTTCCATCCTCAGATGTGTGCTGGCTATCTGATCCTGACTCTATATGATTCTCATTGCATGAACCACATTTTAGCATCTTGTTTAAATGATCCTAACTATCTCCAGCCCACTGTTGAGTTTAGGTTCATCCCTTTTTAAATAAAATTTTGGCCTCTTTTATCTATTTATTTTTCATCCATCTTTATTCTTTGGCCTGCGTGGGCCTCCCATTGCAGTGGCCTCTCTTGCTGCAGAGCACTGGCTCTGAGCGCATGTGCTTCTGAGTGCTGGCTAGTAATTGGTCACACCAGTACAGCCGCTCTGCAGCCGGTGGAATCCTCCCCAGCCAGGGATTGAACTGGTGCCCCTCGCACTGCAAGGTGGACTCTTTACCCACTGGACCACCAGGGAAGCCCAATTTTTTTTCATTTTTTTTGACAACAGCAGTTTGTGGTGATTCTTGAGAAATATACAACCAGTTAAAAGATCAAACACATTTCTTTAGAAACATGATGGCAGTGCCCTCTGTTCAGGTCAACAGGAAATTCAAGGTTGAGCTTATGTCTTTTCCATCTTTTTAATTCCCTACTGACTTATGCATAGGAGGGGGTCAGTACATATTTGGTGCGAATATGAATGAATAAGTGGCACAAATAAAGGAATCTCATGTATTCAGACTCTTTTGATTATTCTGGTTCTTCAAAAAGCAGAGAAGGCCATTTTTTTTTTAAATGAAAATTCAACTCCTTTGCACAGTGAGAAGAAGCCTATAGGATTAGAGGAGCCTGCAGTCAGACAACCTTTGTTGCAAATGACGTGGGAGCCCATACACAGAAATGAGAGGGCTCAACTGAGGTATTGATAGATGCAAGAACCTTGAGCACAGAGGCTGCAGCTTGGAAAATCAGAGTAGTGACGATCATGGAGACAGATTCTTCTTTATCTTGTCTGCAGTGGCTCATTTTCAGGATTCTTTACCTTGGCTAGTGATGGGGCACTTCTCTTCTGCATTTGAGAGAGGCAAGAATGACTTTTCCAGGCAATTAGCTTAAAGAGTGCAGTTCCTTGGCTTTACAGAAATGTCAGAAAAGATTATGAAGTCTCTGAAGATCAAATAAAAACTAGAGTGGTAGATGACATTTTATTCATTAGGATGGATATCCAATATTCTGTGCTTTAAAGAATGCTTTGTCCTTTGTACTTTGGGATGAGGCCTCTGAGGTACCATTAAGTCATAATAACAGCAGTAAAACACCTTGTATTTACATACTTCACAGTTTGGCTTCCCTGCTGGCTCTGACACTGAGCCTAAACAATCTGCTTAAAGAATCTGCCTGCCATGCAGGAGGCCCAGGTTTGATTCCTGGGTCAGGAAGATCCCCTGCGGAAGGGAACGACTACTCACTCCAGTGTTTTTGCCTGGAAAATCCCATAGACAGAGGAGCCTGGTGGAATTCAGAAAGGTAGCTGTTAACTCTTCTCTGAATGTTTGATGGTATTCACCTCTGAAACCATCTGGTCCTGAGCTTTTGTTTGTTTGAAGATTTTTAATCACAGTTTCAGTTTCAGTACTGTGACTGGTCTGTTAATGTTTTCTATTTCTTCCTGGTTCAGTCTTGGAAGGAAGGTGATATCTTTCTAAGAATTTGCACATTTCTTCTAGGTCGTCCATTTTATTGGCTTATACTTGCTTGTAGTAATCTCTAATGATCCTTTTTATATCTGTGGTGTCCATTGTAACTTCTCATTTGTCATTTTTAATTGTATTAATTTGAGTCCTCTATCTTTTTTCTTGATGGATCTGACTAAATATTTATTAATTTTATCTTCTCAAAGGGGCAGACTTTAGTTTCATTGATCCTTTGCTATTGTTTCTTTGTCTCTATTTCATTTATTTCTGCTGTGATTTTTTTTTTTTTTTAAATAAATGGGGTGTAGTTGTCTTACAACGTTGTTTTAGTTTCTGCTTACAACAAAGTGAATCAGCCATAAGTATACATATATCCCATCTCTTATACCTCCCTCCCAGCCTCCCATCTCACCCATCTGGGTCACCACAGAGCACCAAGCTAAGCTCATTGTGCTATACAGCAGATCTCCACAAGCTATCAATTTTAAACATGCCATGCTGTATATTTCAATCTCAATCTCCCAATTCATCCCGCAACTCCACTTCCATGTCCACATATTCATTCTCTATATCAGTGTCTCTGTTCCTATCCTGCAAATAGGTTCATCTGTACCATTTTTATAAATTCTACATATATGCATTAGTATATGACATTTGTTTTTCTCTTTCTGATTTACTCCGCTCTGTATGGCAGACTCTAAGCTCAGCCATGCATCTATAAATGACCCAATTTTGTTCCTTTTATGACTACTATTCCATTGTATATATGTCCCACATTTTCTTTGTCCATTCATCTATTGATGGAGATTTAGGTTAACCTCCAAGTTCTGGGTATTGTAAATAGTGTTGCAATGAACAGAGAGATCCAAAAAAAAAAAAAAAAAAAATCAAAAAATGGGCAGAAGATCTAAACAGATATTTCTCCAAATAAGACATATTGATGGCCAAGAGGCACATGAAAATATGCTCAAAATCACAAATTATTAGAGAGAAAAGAGAAAGCAAGCAGATCAAACTACAATGAGATATCACCTCACACTGGTCAGAACGGATGTCATCCAAAAATCTATAAACTATAAATGTTACAGAGGGTGTGGAATAAAGGGAACTCTCTTGTACTTTTTGATGGGAATGCAAATGGAATTAATCACTATGTAGAACAGTATGGAGGTGCCTTAAAAAGGCAAAAATAGAAATACCATCAGAGAAATCCCATTCCTCGGTATACACCCTGAAAAAATCATAATTCAGAAAGGGATATGCTCCCCAATATTGTGCTCTGATTTTTGTGCTTTTTTTCCTTCTACTGATTTTGGGTTTTGTTTGTTCTTCTTTCTCTAGTTGCTTTAGGTGTAAGGTTAGATTTTTCTTGTTTCTTGAGATAAGATTATATTGCTATAAGCTTTCTTCTTAGAACTGCTTTTGCCTCATCTGAGAGGTTTTGGTTCATTATGTTTTAATTTTCATTTATCTTTAGGTATTATTTTATTCCTTCTTTGACTTCTTTAGTGATCTGTTGGTTATTTAATAACATACTGTTTAGCCTCCATGTATTTGTCTTTTTTACAGTTTTTTTCCAGCAATTGATTTCTAATCTCATAGTGTTATGTTCAAAAAAAGATGCTTGATGTGATTTCAATTTTCTTAAATTTACTGAAACTTGAATTGTGACTCAAGATGTGATCTATCCTGGAGGACGTTCAATGTACACTTGACCCTAATCTCTTCAAATATTTTCTCAGACTGTTTCTCTTTTTTCTTCTTCTTCTGGGATCCCTATAATTGGAATGTTGGTACATTTAATGTCCCAGAGGTCTCTGGTACTGACCTAATTTTTTTTTTTCATTCTTTTTTCTTTATTTAGTTCCATGATAGAGATTTCTACCTTTCTGCCCTCCAGGTCACTTCCATTCTTCTGCCTAAGTTATTCTGCTATTGATTTCTCCTAGTTTTTTTTTTAAATTTTTTCATTCTCTTGTTACCTTTTTAACGTTCCATTTTCCAAAAAAAATAAAGGAAACAAAAATATTCTCCAAATAAGACATATTGATGGCCAAGAGACACATGAAAATATGCTCAAAATCACAAAGTATTAGAGAGAAAAGACAAAGCAAGCAGATCAAACTACAATGAGATATCACCTCACACTGGTCAGAACGGATGTCATCCAAAAATCTATAAACTATAAATGTTACAGAGGGTGTGGAATAAAGGGAACTCTCTTGTACTTTTTGATGGGAATGCAAATGGAATTAATCACTATGTAGAACAGTATGGAGGTGCCTTAAAAAGGCAAAAATAGAAATACCATCAGAGAAATCCCATTCCTCGGTATACACCCTGAAAAAATCATAATTCAGAAAGGGATATGCTCCCCAATATTGTGCTCTGATTTTTGTGCTTTTTTTCCTTCTACTGATTTTGGGTTTTGTTTGTTCTTCTTTCTCTAGTTGCTTTAGGTGTAAGGTTAGATTTTTCTTGTTTCTTGAGATAAGATTATATTGCTATAAGCTTTCTTCTTAGAACTGCTTTTGCCTCATCTGAGAGGTTTTGGTTCATTATGTTTTAATTTTCATTTATCTTTAGGTATTATTTTATTCCTTCTTTGACTTCTTTAGTGATCTGTTGGTTATTTAATAACATACTGTTTAGCCTCCATGTATTTGTCTTTTTTACAGTTTTTTTCCAGCAATTGATTTCTAATCTCATAGTGTTATGTTCAAAAAAAGATGCTTGATGTGATTTCAATTTTCTTAAATTTACTGAAACTTGAATTGTGACTCAAGATGTGATCTATCCTGGAGGACGTTCAATGTACACTTGACCCTAATCTCTTCAAATATTTTCTCAGACTGTTTCTCTTTTTTCTTCTTCTTCTGGGATCCCTATAATTGGAATGTTGGTACATTTAATGTCCCAGAGGTCTCTGGTACTGACCTAATTTTTTTTTTTCATTCTTTTTTTCTTTATTTAGTTCCATGATAGAGATTTCTACCTTTCTGCCCTCCAGGTCACTTCCATTCTTCTGCCTAAGTTATTCTGCTATTGATTTCTCCTAGTATATTTTTCATTTCCATTATTGTATTGTTCATCTCTGTTTGTTCTTTAGTTCCTCCAGGTCTTTGTTAAACATTTCTTGTATCTTCTTGATCTGTTCCTCCATTCTTTCTCCAAGATCTTGGATCATCTTTGCTATCATGACTCTGAATTCTTTTTCAGATAGGTTACTTATCTTCTCTTCATTTGGTATGTTTTTATCTTTTTCCTTCATCTGCAAGTATTTCTTTATCTTCTCATTTTGTCAGATTTAATGCATTTGTGGTCTCCTTTTTGCAGGCTGAAGGCTCATAGTTTCTCTTGCTTCTGGTGTCTGCCTCCTGGTGGGGTGAGGTTATTCCAGAGACTTGTGCTGTTATCCCTTTTAGAGGGTGTTTGACTGGTATTGTGGTGGCTACAGCCTGCTCTGGATACTGAGCGGGCTCTATATTGCCCTGTGGCTGTCGCTATCTTGTCAGGGCTGGGTCTGCTCCCTAGTTGTTGATCTGTTTCCTAGCTGTGTTTCTGATCTACAATGTGAGGTGAGTGAAAATGGAGCACTCCTACTGGAATAACAACCCTCAAGTATTCCTCCTCTGCAGATGTTCACCTGTGAACAGTACTCTTTTGTGTTCCCTTTTGCCTGTTGTGCAGTTGTATCCCTGAGTACACATGCCCAGAAAGCTGCTAAAGACAGACCCATCTCAGCTGCAGGAGCGCTTGTCCTTTTGGATATTTCACAGTTCCTGAATTAGGAAGCTGTCAGCAGAGGTGTAACTCGTGGATTGTATAGCCAGGAAGAGAGATTTCAGCTCTTCTTCCTTAGTTATACATCTCTGGGACTCAGCTGTGGTTTCAGCCCCATCTCTTCATGTATTCCTCACCCCAGAGTCTGCTCCAGAGGCTCTGGAAACCAGAGTCCACAAACCCGTCAGGCAGAAAGGAGCTGAGGTGGTGATTGGGGTGAACAGGTTGCCCAAACAGGAGCGTGTTGGGGTGGGGACTGAAGCACAAGTGCTTATCAAGGGGTGACCTGGGTGAGCATGTCCTCCAGGTCACTTCCATTCTTCTGCCTAAGTTATTCTGCTATTGATTTCTCCTAGTATATTTTTCATTTCCATTATTGTATTGTTCATCTCTGTTTGTTCTTTAGTTCCTCCAGGTCTTTGTTAAACATTTCTTGTATCTTCTTGATCTGTTCCTCCATTCTTTCTCCAAGATCTTGGATCATCTTTGCTATCATGACTCTGAATTCTTTTTCAGATAGGTTACTTATCTTCTCTTCATTTGGTATGTTTTTATCTTTTTCCTTCATCTGCAAGTATTTCTTTATCTTCTCATTTTGTCAGATTTAATGCATTTGTGGTCTCCTTTTTGCAGGCTGAAGGCTCATAGTTTCTCTTGCTTCTGGTGTCTGCCTCCTGGTGGGGTGAGGTTATTCCAGAGACTTGTGCTGTTATCCCTTTTAGAGGGTGTTTGACTGGTATTGTGGTGGCTACAGCCTGCTCTGGATACTGAGCGGGGCTCTATATTGCCCTGTGGCTGTCGCTATCTTGTCAGGGCTGGGTCTGCTCCCTAGTTGTTGATCTGTTTCCTAGCTGTGTTTCTGATCTACAATGTGAGGTGAGTGAAAATGGAGCACTCCTACTGGAATAACAACCCTCAAGTATTCCTCCTCTGCAGATGTTCACCTGTGAACAGTACTCTTTTGTGTTCCCTTTTGCCTGTTGTGCAGTTGTATCCCTGAGTACACATGCCCAGAAAGCTGCTAAAGACAGACCCATCTCAGCTGCAGGAGCGCTTGTCCTTTTGGATATTTCACAGTTCCTGAATTAGGAAGCTGTCAGCAGAGGTGTAACTCGTGGATTGTATAGCCAGGAAGAGAGATTTCAGCTCTTCTTCCTTAGTTATACATCTCTGGGACTCAGCTGTGGTTTCAGCCCCATCTCTTCATGTATTCCTCACCCCAGAGTCTGCTCCAGAGGCTCTGGAAACCAGAGTCCACAAACCCGTCAGGCAGAAAGGAGCTGAGGTGGTGATTGGGGTGAACAGGTTGCCCAAACAGGAGCGTGTTGGGGTGGGGACTGAAGCACAAGTGCTTATCAAGGGGTGACCTGGGTGAGCATGTCATCCAGGATTGGAGAAAAGGTGAGGGAGGAGGCAGCTGCTGGGGGTTTGCAAGCCAGCTCTGCCAGGAGCCCTCCTTAGTGCCTATGGAGACAGAAGGAGGTGAGGGAGGAGAGAGGCTACAATGGCCCTGACCTTTGTGTGCCACTTAACAATGGTGCTTTTCTTCTGTGGTGGTCTGAGTTTCCTTCACAAGCATTCCTGGTTGCAGAGCTCCTCAGACCTGTTCCCTCACAGCCAACCACAGTCCCCTACCATAGTGTGCTCTCCAAACCCCACATTCCAGTACCCAACCTCCATGACCACCAATGGACACCCATCTCAGGCTTGGGCATGCAGAGTTGTAGCACGGATCATCTGCGTAGGTTTCACTATGTCCTACCTGCCACAGACAGGTTGCTCTACTTTCCTCTGAGCCCCTGAAGTTCCCCTTCTATCTCAGCTGAACTCCCCACTGATGGGGGGCCTCTGTAGATGCAGGGACCTCTCCTCACCATCAGCTCTCCACCAAGGGCTCAGGTCCCATCATTCTTCCTCTCCTCTTTCTTTCTTTCTTTATTTTTTCTTCTTCTTATCTGATTACACGGGGATCTTTCTTGTCCTTTAATGAATAGGTGTCCGAGATCCTCTGTTAGTGTTCAGTAGGTGCTCTGTCAGAATTGTTCTATCTGTAGATGTATTCTCAATGAGTTTGTGGGGAGTTTGTCCTCTGAATTCTCTGCCATCTTGGAAAATTCCTAACATATTTCAGAAACCTCCATAGGGAATGTGTTGAGACTCACACATAAATCTGACTTCCAAAGATCCCATGTTTTCCCATTTGCTTACATCTGTAGAATAGATACTTTTGCTATTCCTATGCAGGGTAATCTCTCTCCTCTGGAATATGACACACTCAGTCATGGCATGAATGTGAATTACCCACTTTCCTCTGTATGACCCTTACTAGCTTGTTCACAGATTTAAGCATACATCCTAACTGCTTCATCAGCCTTCTAGCTTTCCTCTGAAGGCTGGCTTCCCCTCACAGCTGCACAGGATGACTGTGACAGTTTCCCATCTTGGTGGTTAACCAAGACTTTCAAGGTTTACACTCACTTGAAAATATCAGGCATTGCTTTGGGTAAAGAGAACACAGAAGCACACTGTTTGCCTCCCTTAAAATTGTTTATGCCCTTTAAAGCTTACATTGAGTGATCAAGAATATCTTCACTAATGAAAGAAACATCTTTATAATTAAACTAGATAGTGAGGTGCCAAATGGAAAGTGATAAGCTCTATATTGTTAGTGATTGATCCTTGGAGGGCAGAGATCTATTTATATGTCTTCAGCTTAGACATGAAGGAATCAGGGCTGGGGACTCATTCAGAGTCAGTGAGGCAATGGAGGGTGTGAGAGAGCACCCTGAACTGGCAAAATTTAGGTGGCAGACATCCTGGGTTGGATATCTGATTTCTAGTTTGTTCATCGATTTCCCGAAACTGTTTGTTCACTGGCTCCTGTTTGGTTTCCTGAAATGTAGTGGAATATTTGTTTATTGCTTGGAGATCCTAGCTTATCAAATTCACACAAAGATTCAGGAACATATTGATCAAAACATGGAAATTTCCAAGATATCAGCATCAGATTGAAAGATTTATGTTTTCATAGACTTCCTGCAGACTAGCTTGAACCACTGAAAAGTAGTCTGATTTCACATCTGGGCACTTCTGCCTTGGTTTCTCTTTCTGTCCTTCACTTTGTCCTTCCCTTCTTTTCATCCCCCACATTTCTTAACCTCAGTCTAGGAAGCAGAGCTCCTCACACTTTATTGAAAGCTGATGGCTAAGAGGCCCTGTTAGACTGCAGATTCAGGTTCACTGGGAATCCCAGGTGGTGGTGCAGCTGCTCCTGTGAAGACCACACTTTGAAGGCCCAGGTTCTGAGGCTCTGTGGGGTTGGGGAGCTCTGGGAAGTGTGCAGACTTGGCTGCAGATTAGCCGAGTGTCTGGTTTTAAGAACTAAAAGGCCTATTATCCAGCTACTCTCAACTTCTGGTAAACAAGACAGCCATTGGCCCTTCTTCTCTCTCACAGTTTTCATGTGACCAGATTGAGGCCCTGTGAGCCCCTCTGAGCCCACCCTTTCCAACAGACCTTTCCCAAGGCTGGCTTCCTCACAGCTGCACAGGATGACTGTGACAGTTTCCCATCTTGGTGGTTAACCAAGACTTTCAAGGTTTACACTCACTTGAAAATATCAGGCATTGCTTTGGGTAAAGAGAACACAGAAGCACACTGTTTGCCTCCCTTAAAATTGTTTATGCCCTTTAAAGCTTACATTGAGTGATCAAGAATATCTTCACTAATGAAAGAAACATCTTTATAATTAAACTAGATAGTGAGGTGCCAAATGGAAAGTGATAAGCTCTATATTGTTAGTGATTGATCCTTGGAGGGCAGAGATCTATTTATATGTCTTCAGCTTAGACATGAAGGAATCAGGGCTGGGGACTCATTCAGAGTCAGTGAGGCAATGGAGGGTGTGAGAGAGCACCCTGAACTGGCAAAATTTAGGTGGCAGACATCCTGGGTTGGATATCTGATTTCTAGTTTGTTCATCGATTTCCCGAAACTGTTTGTTCACTGGCTCCTGTTTGGTTTCCTGAAATGTAGTGGAATATTTGTTTATTGCTTGGAGATCCTAGCTTATCAAATTCACACAAAGATTCAGGAACATATTGATCAAAACATGGAAATTTCCAAGATATCAGCATCAGATTGAAAGATTTATGTTTTCATAGACTTCCTGCAGACTAGCTTGAACCACTGAAAAGTAGTCTGATTTCACATCTGGGCACTTCTGCCTTGGTTTCTCTTTCTGTCCTTCACTTTGTCCTTCCCTTCTTTTCATCCCCCACATTTCTTAACCTCAGTCTAGGAAGCAGAGCTCCTCACACTTTATTGAAAGCTGATGGCTAAGAGGCCCTGTTAGACTGCAGATTCAGGTTCACTGGGAATCCCAGGTGGTGGTGCAGCTGCTCCTGTGAAGACCACACTTTGAAGGCCCAGGTTCTGAGGCTCTGTGGGGTTGGGGAGCTCTGGGAAGTGTGCAGACTTGGCTGCAGATTAGCCGAGTGTCTGGTTTTAAGAACTAAAAGGCCTATTATCCAGCTACTCTCAACTTCTGGTAAACAAGACAGCCATTGGCCCTTCTTCTCTCTCACAGTTTTCATGTGACCAGATTGAGGCCCTGTGAGCCCCTCTGAGCCCACCCTGATGCAGCTACTACTTCTGAGGGCTTAGCTCACTGCATTCCTACTGCCATAGGGAGGAGGAGATGTGAAAAAAGTTTTTCCTCCCTATTTTCTCTCCCTGCCTGGTTTTCTATAGTGAGAGAAACACTTTCCTCTAGCTCTAGGAGTATGAGAGTCATGTTTCATGACAGTTCCATATGTGTAGGATGGTACAGTCAAGTGTTCTGATCATTAAGCTGCTCTGGATATTCAAGCACTATAATGAATGACTCTACTGTTCTTCAGTGGTCAGAGGCAAACTGTTTAGATTACTTTTCCCACCTTGTTCTATTCTTCAAGGCTTGTTTCCTGACTGTGAATGGGAAGTCTATAGAACCTTGATACCTGACAGGAGATAGCTTATGGTGAATCGTGTTGGATTCATGACCTCCGAAGGAGAAAATTTCACTTCAGGATCAAAGACGTGGCTTTGGTCACTCAGAGCTTTGTCGACTAAAAAAGATAAACAACTTTAGAGCTGTGGTTTAATTTGTAGGATAATTGGGACTGCAGCCTGGGAGGCAGCATCGCAGATAGCTCTGAGAGACTGACTGTTCCAAAGAGGCCAACATGAGGAAAATTAATATATAAGGTTTTGTGGAAGGGAGAGTTCAATACCACTAACACTCATTTTACACATGGTTTTTGGTTACTCACCATGAAGGGATTTAGTGCTTTTCTAAATCTGAGGAAAAACTGTACTTCTCCTGGTTTCTCTTTCTGTCCTTCACTTTGTCCTTCCCTTCTTTTCATCCCCCACATTTCTTAACCTCAGTCTAGGAAGCAGAGCTCCTCACACTTTATTGAAAGCTGATGGCTAAGAGGCCCTGTTAGACTGCAGATTCAGGTTCACTGGGAATCCCAGGTGGTGGTGCAGCTGCTCCTGTGAAGACCACACTTTGAAGGCCCAGGTTCTGAGGCTCTGTGGGGTTGGGGAGCTCTGGGAAGTGTGCAGACTTGGCTGCAGATTAGCCGAGTGTCTGGTTTTAAGAACTAAAAGGCCTATTATCCAGCTACTCTCAACTTCTGGTAAACAAGACAGCCATTGGCCCTTCTTCTCTCTCACAGTTTTCATGTGACCAGATTGAGGCCCTGTGAGCCCCTCTGAGCCCACCCTGATGCAGCTACTACTTCTGAGGGCTTAGCTCACTGCATTCCTACTGCCATAGGGAGGAGGAGATGTGAAAAAAGTTTTTCCTCCCTATTTTCTCTCCCTGCCTGGTTTTCTATAGTGAGAGAAACACTTTCCTCTAGCTCTAGGAGTATGAGAGTCATGTTTCATGACAGTTCCATATGTGTAGGATGGTACAGTCAAGTGTTCTGATCATTAAGCTGCTCTGGATATTCAAGCACTATAATGAATGACTCTACTGTTCTTCAGTGGTCAGAGGCAAACTGTTTAGATTACTTTTCCCACCTTGTTCTATTCTTCAAGGCTTGTTTCCTGACTGTGAATGGGAAGTCTATAGAACCTTGATACCTGACAGGAGATAGCTTATGGTGAATCGTGTTGGATTCATGACCTCCGAAGGAGAAAATTTCACTTCAGGATCAAAGACGTGGCTTTGGTCACTCAGAGCTTTGTCGACTAAAAAAGATAAACAACTTTAGAGCTGTGGTTTAATTTGTAGGATAATTGGGACTGCAGCCTGGGAGGCAGCATCGCAGATAGCTCTGAGAGACTGACTGTTCCAAAGAGGCCAACATGAGGAAAATTAATATATAAGGTTTTGTGGAAGGGAGAGTTCAATACCACTAACACTCATTTTACACATGGTTTTTGGTTACTCACCATGAAGGGATTTAGTGCTTTTCTAAATCTGAGGAGATGCAAGAATTGAGATAATAAAATCTGTTCCTAAAAACATCCACCTATTTAAAAATCTGCCCCACCAGATTCCCTGGATCACAGAGTGCCTCGTCACCCTGAACTACCTCAGGGCATGTTGAAGGTCAGCAGCTGTCACAGCACGGGGTCAGTCTCCACAAAGGCAGATGGCAAATGCCTTTGTTCAGTCACTGGCAATGTAATTGGTTAAAGCCAATTTGTAGTCGACAGCTTTGTGTAGCAAGGATTTTATTAAAGAAAAAAGGGATAGAGAAAGCTTCCAGCAAAAGACACTGAAAGGGGGTAGGAGAGTGCCCGAACAGCTTGTTTAAGTGGGGCATTTTGTACTTTTTCAGGATTGTCAAGGTTGAAAAAGTCTTCCTAGACAGACACCCACAACGTATTAACATAGGATTAGCCAGAGGATGGCCTCCAGACATCATTAGCGACATTCCAATGCAAAATAGTTTGCTTGCATAAGACAATAAGGGTATCTTTAGCCTGTGTTTCTTGATTTCCTAGAAATCGGATTAACTCATGAAATCAAGAAGGAATAAGAGTGGTTGGAAAAATACATTACAGTTTTACTATCAGAACAGGAACAAGGGAAATGATAAAGTAAAATAATAGAAGACAATATGTTTAAGTTAGATAAAGGAGAGATTTCCTCAGTATAATTTGTTATAACTGTCAACTACAAACTGGCATTTACCAATTACATTGCCAATGACTGGACAACAAGGACATTTGCTCTCTGCTTCTTCAGAGACCCGACCCTGTGCTGTTGAGAGCTGCTGACCTTCAGTACCCCCGATGGAGATCAGGGTTGGGTAGAGGCACTCTGTGCTCCAAGGTGGGGCAGGTCTTTAGATAGGTGAATGTCTTTTAGGAACTACCTTTCTCAATCTTTGCACCTCCTCACATCTAGAAAAGCAAACTGCAGCCTGGGAGGCAGCATCGCAGATAGCTCTGAGAGACTGACTGTTCCAAAGAGGCCAACATGAGGAAAATTAATATATAAGGTTTTGTGGAAGGGAGAGTTCAATACCACTAACACTCATTTTACACATGGTTTTTGGTTACTCACCATGAAGGGATTTAGTGCTTTTCTAAATCTGAGGAGATGCAAGAATTGAGATAATAAAATCTGTTCCTAAAAACATCCACCTATTTAAAAATCTGCCCCACCAGATTCCCTGGATCACAGAGTGCCTCGTCACCCTGAACTACCTCAGGGCATGTTGAAGGTCAGCAGCTGTCACAGCACGGGGTCAGTCTCCACAAAGGCAGATGGCAAATGCCTTTGTTCAGTCACTGGCAATGTAATTGGTTAAAGCCAATTTGTAGTCGACAGCTTTGTGTAGCAAGGATTTTATTAAAGAAAAAAGGGATAGAGAAAGCTTCCAGCAAAAGACACTGAAAGGGGGTAGGAGAGTGCCCGAACAGCTTGTTTAAGTGGGGCATTTTGTACTTTTTCAGGATTGTCAAGGTTGAAAAAGTCTTCCTAGACAGACACCCACAACGTATTAACATAGGATTAGCCAGAGGATGGCCTCCAGACATCATTAGCGACATTCCAATGCAAAATAGTTTGCTTGCATAAGACAATAAGGGTATCTTTAGCCTGTGTTTCTTGATTTCCTAGAAATCGGATTAACTCATGAAATCAAGAAGGAATAAGAGTGGTTGGAAAAATACATTACAGTTTTACTATCAGAACAGGAACAAGGGAAATGATAAAGTAAAATAATAGAAGACAATATGTTTAAGTTAGATAAAGGAGAGATTTCCTCAGTATAATTTGTTATAACTGTCAACTACAAACTGGCATTTACCAATTACATTGCCAATGACTGGACAACAAGGACATTTGCTCTCTGCTTCTTCAGAGACCCGACCCTGTGCTGTTGAGAGCTGCTGACCTTCAGTACCCCCGATGGAGATCAGGGTTGGGTAGAGGCACTCTGTGCTCCAAGGTGGGGCAGGTCTTTAGATAGGTGAATGTCTTTTAGGAACTACCTTTCTCAATCTTTGCACCTCCTCACATCTAGAAAAGCACTAAATTCCTTCATGATGAAATTAGATCCTAATGATTAACCAAAAACTCTTTGTAAAATGACTGTTTATTGGTAGGAAACTCCCCCTTCCTCAAAATCTTATATACTGATCCTCTTCCTGTTGCCTCTTTGGAACAGTCTCTCAGAGCTATTCCTGGGTGCTGCCTCCTGGGCTGCTGTTCTAATTATGCCCCCAATAAAACTTAACCCACAACTCTCAAGTTGTTCATCTTTTTTTTAGTTGACATAACATAGATGCCAAACTAAAAGAAGTGAAATGGAGCATCAGGTATTTGAAAGCTAGGAGAGGTAGATATGAAAGAGGAAAACAAGATAGGTCTGAGTGTTATTGCTCTTAAACAGGGCTTTAGAAGAGAGGGAAATACTTTAGATGTTGTTAAATCAGAAACAGTGGCACGGGCTTCCCCTGGTGGTCCAGTGGGTAAGGACACCGCCCTGCAGTGCAAGGGGCGCCGGTTCAATCCCTGGCCTGGGAAGATCCCATGTGCCGCGGAGCGGCTGGACCCATGTGTCCAATTACCGAGCCGGAGCTCTGGGGTGCATGCGCCCAGAGCCGGTGCTCTGTGACAACAGATGCCACCGCAATGGGAGATCCACACGGGCCAAGGAACAAAGATGGATGAAACTAGACAAACGAAAGACCAGTGAAAGTCGCCCAGCCAGCCCCCTCCCTCCCCACTCCCACCAAAATAAATAAATAAATGTTTAAAAAAAAAAAAAAAGAAACAGTGGCACGTCCAACAAAGAGAAACAGTGTCTTCAGGAGAAAACTGTAATGACTCTTCAGAATATACCAGAATCCAGAACATGATGAAAGAATACTGTGTCATAGCTGCAAATACTGACTCCAGTGTAAGAGAAATGGGAAACCATCCCTGCACATTGGGACAGCTATTTTTCAAAGGGTTACAGAAATTCCTATTTGAGGGAGGATTATTAAGAAGAAGAATGAGTTGGAAAATTTCAAATGTCAGGAATATTGCTTGTACCTCTAGGGAACATACCCAAAAAGTGTATGGAATTAGTATAGTAAGAAAAAGTGCAGGAAAAAAATGGGAATATTAAATGGGAGCAAACAGATAATAATAGATGAAGTTCAGGCCTGGGTTGACCTGATGGGGAAATGTATCCTCTGTGAATGGGATTATGCGACTCAGTGGTGCTTAGAAGGTGGGAAGATTTGAACAGTGGATGATTGTAACAGCCCCAGATTGTTTTGATTTCTTATTCCCAGTGGATGATTGTAACAGCCCCAGATTGTTTTGATTTCTTATTCCTTGCTATAGGAAAATGTGCAAGACAGAATATGGAGAAATATTTTCCAAATCCCTACATCTGAGCCAGAAATCAAAGGGAAAATAGAAAGAAAGAAGAGAGGCAGATTTTAGGAATGTTTGAACAGAAAAGGATGTCCTTACAATGTAACTTGAACATTTAGAAACTCAACTGAGCCTTCCTGAGAGAGATAGGGAAATACAGGCAGCAATAGAACTGAGATTCCATGTTCTTTGCTTACTCTCTCACCCCTTCAGCATGGGCTAGACAAAGCTTACCTGGACGCTTCCCTTGTAGGTTAGCTTTGTTGTTGTTTAGTCACCCAGTCATGTCTGACTCTTTTGTGGCCCCATGGATTGGAATTTTCTAGGCAAGAATACTGGAGTAAGTTGCCATTTCCTTTTTCCAGGGAATATTCCTGACCCAGGGATGGAACCCTTGTCTTCTGCAGGAGGGATTCTTTACCATTGAGCCACTGGGGAAGCCTAAGTACTTTTTTTTTTTTTTTTAATTTATTTTATTTTTGGCTGTTCTGGATTTTCACTGCTGCCATTGTGTTTTCTCTAGTTGCAGGGAGTGGGGGCTACTCTCTAGTTGAGGTCAGCAGGCTTCTTGTTGCACTGACTTCTCTTGTTGTGGAACTCAGGCTCTAGAGCTCATGGGCTTCAGTAGTTGCGGCACATGGGCTCCATAGTTGTGGCTCCGAGGCTCTAGAGCACAGGCTCCATAGTTGTGGCTCACGGGCATAGTTGCTCCGCAGCATGTGGAATCTTCCCGGGTCAGGATCGAACCTGTATCTCCTGCGTTGGCAGGCTAACTCTTTACCACTGAGCTACCAGGGAAGACCCCTAGGGTACTTTTACCTGTCCACAAATCCTCAAACACAGTGCTCAAAGGAAAATGAAAATTTAGAGCTCATTAATGATGCAGAAAAGCAAAATAAAAGTACGTCAGACAAGATCTGTTCATGGATGGTGTCATCATTGTAGATCTCTAAAACTTGGCAGTAACAGAGTTATTTCTTGCAAAATATCTCAAATGCGACTCTTCAGTGAAAGATCATATACGCAGGAGGGGAGCATTGCCCTTTAGGTAAGTAAATCGTAGCCTCCCAATGGGAACTTTCTCCCCATTAAATAGTATCCTAGTGAAGCTGCATCCGGAGACCTTTCTTGTCTGTTGCTTTTGCTTCTATGGAGAAATATTTTCCAAATCCCTACATCTGAGCCAGAAATCAAAGGGAAAATAGAAAGAAAGAAGAGAGGCAGATTTTAGGAATGTTTGAACAGAAAAGGATGTCCTTACAATGTAACTTGAACATTTAGAAACTCAACTGAGCCTTCCTGAGAGAGATAGGGAAATACAGGCAGCAATAGAACTGAGATTCCATGTTCTTTGCTTACTCTCTCACCCCTTCAGCATGGGCTAGACAAAGCTTACCTGGACGCTTCCCTTGTAGGTTAGCTTTGTTGTTGTTTAGTCACCCAGTCATGTCTGACTCTTTTGTGGCCCCATGGATTGGAATTTTCTAGGCAAGAATACTGGAGTAAGTTGCCATTTCCTTTTTCCAGGGAATATTCCTGACCCAGGGATGGAACCCTTGTCTTCTGCAGGAGGGATTCTTTACCATTGAGCCACTGGGGAAGCCTAAGTACTTTTTTTTTTTTTTTTAATTTATTTTATTTTTGGCTGTTCTGGATTTTCACTGCTGCCATTGTGTTTTCTCTAGTTGCAGGGAGTGGGGGCTACTCTCTAGTTGAGGTCAGCAGGCTTCTTGTTGCACTGACTTCTCTTGTTGTGGAACTCAGGCTCTAGAGCTCATGGGCTTCAGTAGTTGCGGCACATGGGCTCCATAGTTGTGGCTCCGAGGCTCTAGAGCACAGGCTCCATAGTTGTGGCTCACGGGCATAGTTGCTCCGCAGCATGTGGAATCTTCCCGGGTCAGGGATCGAACCTGTATCTCCTGCGTTGGCAGGCTAACTCTTTACCACTGAGCTACCAGGGAAGACCCCTAGGGTACTTTTACCTGTCCACAAATCCTCAAACACAGTGCTCAAAGGAAAATGAAAATTTAGAGCTCATTAATGATGCAGAAAAGCAAAATAAAAGTACGTCAGACAAGATCTGTTCATGGATGGTGTCATCATTGTAGATCTCTAAAACTTGGCAGTAACAGAGTTATTTCTTGCAAAATATCTCAAATGCGACTCTTCAGTGAAAGATCATATACGCAGGAGGGGAGCATTTCCCTTTAGGTAAGTAAATACGTAGCCTCCCAATGGGAACTTTCTCCCCATTAAATAGTATCCTAGTGAAGCTGCATCCGGAGACCTTTCTTGTCTGTTGCTTTTGCCTTTTATCACAGAGTCTTTGCTCTCATCTGTGATAACACTAAGTACTCAGATCTGGAAATAAAGAATGTAGAGATTAACTATACTAGGGGCTGTATTTCGTCATTATGGAACAAGTGCTGTGATAATTTTGTGTCTTACTGACTTTTTGTACTCTAGTTATAACTGAGACATATGAGGCCTTGTCAGAAGATAGACTTTAATGAGGTCATTTAAAATTAGGTATATGGCCTTTTGATATTATTAATAATTGTTATATAAACAGTATTATTGAAATGTACATTAATATATTACTGGCTTATTGTTAACAAAACTATCCTTTTTTGTCAAGTTTCTCCAAAGAAAATCAGAAATGAACATCTGCAAAGTTAATTAGGTGAAGAAACATAGGACAGTTTGGGTCACTCAGGAAACACCAGGACTTCCCTAGTGGCTCAAATGGTAAAGAATCTGACTGTAATGCAGAGCACCTGTGTTCGATCCCTGGGTTGGGAAGATCCCCTGGAGAAGAAAATGCAAACCATTCCACTATTCTTGCCTGGGGAATTCCATGGACAAAGGAACCTGGTGGGCTACAGTCTATGGGGTCACAAAGAGTCAGATATGACACTTTCACTCTCACAGGAAACATCTGAGCTAACCATCCTAGAATCTCTTAAACTTTGTATTAAAGCCTATTAAGGATCTTTTATCCCATACATGCATGTGTGCTCAGTTGTGTCCGACTCTTTGTGATCCTCTGGACTGTAGCCTGTGAGGTTCCTTTGTCCATGGAAATTCTCCAGAAGAGAATACTGGAGTGGGTTGCCATGCTCTCCTTAGGGGATCTTCCTGACCCAGAGATTGAATCTGTGTCTTTTCCATCTCCTGCATTGTCATGAGGGTTCTTTACCACTAGTGCCCTGGGAAGGCCCAATCTTTTATCCCATCTCGATGCAAAAATGTAACTTTTTTAGGTACATTAGAATTCAGGTATATGCTCATGTCATAGGCCAAGCCCTGTCTTACATATAATTAAATAGGAGGCCCCTTCTCAATATAGACTATTTACCTAATGTAGTTTGTATTACTTTGTTCAGTGGTAGTACTTTGTGCAATTTACCTTCTTCCTTAACCTTGGAAGATGAACAGGGACCAAAACTGTTACTTTATACCTAAAGATTCTGTATATTAGGGACTTCATTCAGAAATTTCTGAAACTTCTACCACCAATATGCTTCACTGAAACACATTAAGAAGTCTAGCTCGGGCTTCCCTGGTGGTCCAGTGGATAAGGCCACCGCCTTGCAGTGCAGGGGACGCCGGTTCGATCCTTGGCCTGGGAAGATCCCATGTGCTGCGGAGCGGCTGGACTGATGTGTCCAATTACTGAGCCTGAGCTCTGGGGCGCATGCTCCCAGAGCTGGTGCTCTGCGACAACAGAGGCCACCGCGATGGGAGGCCCACATGGACCAAAGAACAAAGATGGATGAAAATTGATAAATGAAAGACCAATAGAAGTGACCCGCCCGCCCCTCTCCCTCCCCACCCTCTCCCCAAAAATGTTAAAAAAAAAAAGTCTAGCTCTCATCTTGTTTTGTTTGTTTATTTATTTATTTGGCTGCACCATTCAGCATGCAGGATCTTAGTTCTCTGACCATGGATCAAACTCACATTCCAGGCACTGGAAGTCTTAACCACTGGACCATGAGGGAAGTCTCTCATCTTGTTTTAAATAGCAGAATGAATCAAATAAATAATCTTGATAATATTTGCAAAGATTCCTAATTTGATGAAAATTTGATATTTTTGAGTGTGACTATGGTATAGATTGATAATGTAAAACTTAGAGTGGTTAATTGGCTGATATTTCACTTTGTTCAGCAAATTAGCTTATGAGTCATTTAAGAGTTTGGCAGTAATGTGATGGAGCATTTGAATATATGAAAAGACACTTGGCAGATGTTGAAAATTTGACAAGTTTAGCAAAGAATAATTAATGATAAATCTTAGAGAAGGAGAGGAAGCATGAATACTCACATTTGTTATAATAGTTTTTATCCCATTCTGTACCATTAGACCTCATGTCATAGGCCAAGCCCTGTCTTACATATAATTAAATAGGAGGCCCCTTCTCAATATAGACTATTTACCTAATGTAGTTTGTATTACTTTGTTCAGTGGTAGTACTTTGTGCAATTTACCTTCTTCCTTAACCTTGGAAGATGAACAGGGACCAAAACTGTTACTTTATACCTAAAGATTCTGTATATTAGGGACTTCATTCAGAAATTTCTGAAACTTCTACCACCAATATGCTTCACTGAAACACATTAAGAAGTCTAGCTCGGGCTTCCCTGGTGGTCCAGTGGATAAGGCCACCGCCTTGCAGTGCAGGGGACGCGGTTCGATCCTTGGCCTGGGAAGATCCCATGTGCTGCGGAGCGGCTGGACTGATGTGTCCAATTACTGAGCCTGAGCTCTGGGGCGCATGCTCCCAGAGCTGGTGCTCTGCGACAACAGAGGCCACCGCGATGGGAGGCCCACATGGACCAAAGAACAAAGATGGATGAAAATTGATAAATGAAAGACCAATAGAAGTGACCCGCCCGCCCCTCTCCCTCCCCACCCTCTCCCCCCAAAAAAATGTTAAAAAAAAAAAAGAAGTCTAGCTCTCATCTTGTTTTGTTTGTTTATTTATTTATTTGGCTGCACCATTCAGCATGCAGGATCTTAGTTCTCTGACCATGGATCAAACTCACATTCCAGGCACTGGAAGTCTTAACCACTGGACCATGAGGGAAGTCTCTCATCTTGTTTTAAATAGCAGAATGAATCAAATAAATAATCTTGATAATATTTGCAAAGATTCCTAATTTGATGAAAATTTGATATTTTTGAGTGTGACTATGGTATAGATTGATAATGTAAAACTTAGAGTGGTTAATTGGCTGATATTTCACTTTGTTCAGCAAATTAGCTTATGAGTCATTTAAGAGTTTGGCAGTAATGTGATGGAGCATTTGAATATATGAAAAGACACTTGGCAGATGTTGAAAATTTGACAAGTTTAGCAAAGAATAATTAATGATAAATCTTAGAGAAGGAGAGGAAGCATGAATACTCACATTTGTTATAATAGTTTTTTTCCCCTACTCTATTCAGTTTGGGTTAATTCTAGTGATCTTCTTCAAGCTTACTGATCCAATTTTTCTGTTATTTCCAAACTGTTGTTTAGCTCATTGAGTGAATATTTCATTTCAGATGCTATAATTTGAAATTCTAAATTTATTTTTACTCTTTTTTAAAAATAGAATCTCCATTTATTTACTAATCAAGACCGTATAAATCTGTGAAGATGTTTATAGCTACTTTAAAGCCAGTGTTTGAAGATTCCAACTTCTGTATTGTCTCTGTATCTTTTTCTTGATTATGGTCTATCTTTTGTTGCTTCTTCATAAGTCTAGAATTATTTATTATTTGCTATATACTGTACATGATACATTATGGGAAGTCTACGTTATGTTGCCTTACTTTAACAAGTGTTGAGGTAGATAATTTTTGAGTACTTTTCCTCCACCTTTCAGGTTTGGTTTCTAGCTTTGTTAGAGGAGGGCTATCCAAAGGAGTTTTCTGTGATGATGGAATGTTCTATAGCTCTGCTGTCCACTGTGGTTGCCACTAGTCATGTTTAAATCTTGAGCACTTGAAATGTGGCTAAAAAACTGACAAAATGAATTTTAAATTTTTAAAAAATTTTAATCAGTTGAAATTTAAATTGCTATGTGTGGTTAGCGGCTACTGCATTGGTCAGTGAAGGTCTAGGTTATGGTCCTTCCTCTTAGACATTTCTGGAATCTCATTAAATGGGGAGTTGGTGGGTCTCTGTGTTCTGATTGGACCAGAGCACCAGAGTTCCAGAATTGCATAACCTCTAGTATCCTTGTTCTGCTTTTAAATCTCTAACGGCCATTCTTTGACAGGCTTTGTTGAGTCTTGTCATGAATGTGTGCAGCACACCCTTGGCCAGTGATCTAAAGGGAGCTTACAGACTTGCATCACCTACTTGCTATAACTGGGATTTTTTTTTTTTTTTTTGATATCACATATTTCATGGTCCTCTTACCATACCTAAAGGCCATAAAAAGTACCTAAAAACTAAGACAGGCTATGATGATGGCTTTTGGCTTCTTCCCCCCGTTCCCAAAGTATTCTTCATTTCCCCTTTATATCTCTCATCACATTCCTCTAGGGAGTTACATACATGTCTACCTTCCCACCTTGTCTCTGAGTCAGGTAGTAGCAGGGACCATGCCTTTTTCACATTCGTATCTTTAGTATCTAGAACCTGATGGATACATAGTGATACTGTATTTATGGAATTATGGAGGATTGAGTGAGGGCAAGAGGAACTAAACTTTTAACAGGCCAGACAAACTAGCCCTCAAGTGAGTGATTCATGTGACCCGAAAGACATGGTCAGACAGACATTGGGTTCAGCAGGAACTGTCTTGGGACTGCTGTCACATCACCACACACTTATAGTCTCTTTTTAAAAGCCTGGAAATTAAAAAGACTTTGACTCGCAACTTTATTACACTGTTCTAATGGGGTTCTGAGAGCATAGATCTTGATGGCAGCACAGAAAATTGAGAGAGGCACACCTGTGAATATATCCTCATGGCCATAGTGATAATCACAGTAATTGTTATGCACCAGGCATTGTTCTTTCACAACAACCTTGTAAGATAGGTATTATTATTATCTCTGTTTAACAGATCTGGAAACTGTTGTACAGAAGAATAAGATCATGGCTAGGTTATAGGAACTATTGCTTCTCAGAGACGAGATGCAACTAGGCAATGTTCACTAGAGCCCATGCCCTTACATGATCTAATCTCTCATATTCCTTTTCTGAAATGCTGTCTTGAAATGAGGAAGAATGATGGAATTAGCATTGTTTACTGCCAATTTTCTGCATCAGTATTTTCAGCCAACACAGCTACTCTGGACTTGCCTGGTGGTATAGTGGTTAGGAGTCCACCTGCCAGTGGATTGAAGCAGTAGACTTGGCTTCAGTCCCTGGGTCTGTGAAGATTGTACATGCCATGGAGCAACTAAGTCCATGCACCACAACTCCTGAGCCTGCATGCTGCAACTCTGAAGCCTGGGTGCCTAGAGCTTGTGTTCCACAATGAAAGAAGCCACTATAATGAGAAGCCCCTGCACTGCAAGAAAGAGTGGCCCCCAGTTGCTGCAACTAGAGAAAAGCCATGCTGGGCTTCGTTGTGTGCCACAGCAAAGGCCTAGGCACAACCAAAACGAGCCAGCCAATGAACCAATCAAATAAGTAAATATGCAATGTAAAAAAAATAAAAGTACAGCCATTATGTAGTGCTCAACAGTTAAAGATGTGCCATATTCAGGGGCCTCCCAGGTGGATCAATGGTAAAGACTCTGCTTGCCAATTCAGGAGCTGCGGGTTCCATCCCTGGGTTGAGAAGATCTCCTGGAGTAGGAATTGACGGCCCACTCTAGTATTCTTGCCTGGAAAACTGACACTTGCAGGCTACAGTTCACAAAGAGTTAGAGTCGCAAAGAGTTAGACAGAACTGACTGCACATGCCTATAGAGCCCATGGTCTAAGAGTCTTGAATCTAGCTGGACAAATATGACAAAGAGTTAAAAACTGAATGATGATGCAAAACATATGATTGCACTCTCCAAGGTGGTCACAGTGGTCTCTCTCATCTTTTATGCTCTTTCTGTGATACGATGTTGACACTTTGCCCAGTGAGGACTAGGGTGACAGGGAGAGAGGTGGTTAGTTCCCCAAATGTTTTACATGATGAGTCTGAACATAGCAAAAATTCTCTTAACAAACAGGATCATTTTAATAAATGTGGAATGATTTGGCTCCTGTTTTTAGGCATTTGCTCTTCTTTGACCTTGTGACTTCTCTACTTTTACCTGTGGAGTCACAGATGCACGTATTGGCAGATTTGCTTTTACTATTCAACAAATATTTATTGAGTGTCCACTATGTATCAGGTACTGTTCTAGCAGAGGTGATACAAACATGAATAAAACCAACAGTCTCTGGCCTCCTAGAGCTTATACAATAGTGGGGAAAAGGGAGGTGAACACATACACATATACATAAAATGAAGTTAGTATAAATGTTACAAAGAAAAAATAAAGCCTAGTAAGGATGTAAAATGTGACAGGGATCCTATTATTTAGGACTATCTCCTGAGCCTGCATGCTGCAATGAGCCTGGTGACTGTTCCACAATGAAAGAAGCCACTATAATGAGAAGCCCCTGCACTGCAAGAAAGAGTGGCCCCCAGTTGCTGCAACTAGAGAAAAGCCATGCTGGGCTTCGTTGTGTGCCACAGCAAAGGCCTAGGCACAACCAAAACGAGCCAGCCAATGAACCAATCAAATAAGTAAATATGCAATGTAAAAAAAATAAAAGTACAGCCATTATGTAGTGCTCAACAGTTAAAGATGTGCCATATTCAGGGGCCTCCCAGGTGGATCAATGGTAAAGACTCTGCTTGCCAATTCAGGAGCTGCGGGTTCCATCCCTGGGTTGAGAAGATCTCCTGGAGTAGGAATTGACGGCCCACTCTAGTATTCTTGCCTGGAAAACTGACACTTGCAGGCTACAGTTCACAAAGAGTTAGAGTCGCAAAGAGTTAGACAGAACTGACTGCACATGCCTATAGAGCCCATGGTCTAAGAGTCTTGAATCTAGCTGGACAAATATGACAAAGAGTTAAAAACTGAATGATGATGCAAAACATATGATTGCACTCTCCAAGGTGGTCACAGTGGTCTCTCTCATCTTTTATGCTCTTTCTGTGATACGATGTTGACACTTTGCCCAGTGAGGACTAGGGTGACAGGGAGAGAGGTGGTTAGTTCCCCAAATGTTTTTACATGATGAGTCTGAACATAGCAAAAATTCTCTTAACAAACAGGATCATTTTAATAAATGTGGAATGATTTGGCTCCTGTTTTTAGGCATTTGCTCTTCTTTGACCTTGTGACTTCTCTACTTTTACCTGTGGAGTCACAGATGCACGTATTGGCAGATTTGCTTTTACTATTCAACAAATATTTATTGAGTGTCCACTATGTATCAGGTACTGTTCTAGCAGAGGTGATACAAACATGAATAAAACCAACAGTCTCTGGCCTCCTAGAGCTTATACAATAGTGGGGAAAAGGGAGGTGAACACATACACATATACATAAAATGAAGTTAGTATAAATGTTACAAAGAAAAAATAAAGCCTAGTAAGGATGTAAAATGTGACAGGGATCCTATTATTTAGGACTATCTCAAATAGCCTTTCTGAAGAGGAGACATTTGAGTAGAGAATTGAATTGAGTCTACAACCATACCACCCTGAATATGCCTCATCTTGTCTAATTTCAGAAGCTAAGCAGGCTCAAGCCTGGTTAGTAGTTGGATGGCGGAATTGAATTAAGTAATGAGCAGGCCACGAAAATATCTAGTGGAAGAGTATTCTAGAAATAGGGAAGTACAAAGACTCTAAAAGTATTAGATGCATTTTCATCCTCTTCCTGGGACTATTGATTCAAATGCTCCAGGGATGGGATTTGGGGTCAGCAGATCAGTTTCTGTTACCATTTGCCAGCTGAGACCTCTTCAGCTTCCCAAAGGTAAGTACAGAGCTGCCTACACTGAAACAGAGACCCATAAGTAGGTCCTGAGTCCTGGAAATTTTTATCATTTCACACACACACACACACACACACATCAAGACCAGTTCTCACAAGTGGAGGTCTTTGGAACACAAGGGCCGATTTTTGTCTAAATAGTCTACTTAGTTTTCCGTTTCTGTGGAAGGCTCAGCCTCAGGAGTCTCCAGAATTCTATTTTAAGTAAATTTACCTTTTGCTTGCAAATGTATGGATTTATTTGTATAGATTACTGGCTGTAGCAGAAGTAAGTCTCTCTTGTGTTTAATTATCTATTTGCTGCATCTGCTTGCTGAGATGTCTAGTGGGAGACAGTTTGAGCGTTCTGAAACCAGTGCAGGCTCTCCGAGGTCAAACTCATTCACCACTTAATGACCGTATGGCCTCAGGCAAGTGATGCCTCTCTGGGTCTCAGCTTATTCACCTATAAAATGGCTACAGTTTCTTCTTGATGGTAAGTCTTACTTCCATTTGCCAAACTCTGGATAGATCTTGGATGTGGGTAGTGTTAAATTACCTTAATTCACCTGGAACATAGGGTAAGACGTTCAAGCACACAGTGAGCTTTCTCCCTTGGTGGAGGCACTTGGCTGGCAGACACAGTTATTTTGATGATTTTTTACTCAGTTTTCCTCTGGTCAGACACTAGTTATTGGCTCTTGAGGGAGTTGTCAATCCTGTTACTGGATAGACAGGGTCCCTCTAGGAGAACACACAGAGTGTCCAAACTGTAACAAATAGCTCTGAAAACGCTGCCCACTGAATGATATGGTGGAACCTTAGATACCTAGCTTGGAAGATATTGACTGATTTTCTATAGTTTGAGGTATAGGGTGTATGGAGTGAGAGTTCTCAGTGAATATTGTAGAGCTTTTGGGAAGAACATTGTGTTTTCTGGGGACAGCAAATAACAATCAGGGCCTACAGTCTTGCTTAAAAATTTTCAGTGATCCTTTCTAAAAACCTTTGGGAGCCAATAAACCTTAATTGATAACTAGCAAAGTGTTTTTACTGAACATTGAAATGTCCCTAATGAGAAAAGCTGTCTTTTAAAAATCAATGACTTTGGACATTATTACTGCCTGGCAAGGAAGCACCTGTACCATTATCTACATAGAATGTTGTGTGTTTGTACCTGATGAGTCTGCATGTGTGTCATCTTTATTAAATCACATGAGGACCCAGTGAATACCCTGAGTAATCTGACCCACACCCTAGGGAACTTACTAAATCAGTGGTTCAGATCATGGAGCTCTTAGTGGAAAAAAGGTTACTTAGATCTGAAATCATTATCGTAATCCGCATTTTCTCTTGCATGTGCCTATTCTGTTGCTGTGACATCTGCTTCCCGTGTAGCCAGAGAGCCATCAAAGGGATCACTTCCATGCTAATGAAATCCCTTGCACATTACAGAATAGGAGAGCATGTGTGATTATGAGCTGGTCACGAGGAGGTGGAGTATTCCAGGAGGTCAACAAGAGCACATGATGGTCAGCTGACCCACAAGGGTGGGACTCAGGCAGATGGAGGGTCCTCACCCCTCCCCTGTCCTTGGATGTACATTCTGCCCACCATTCCAACTGTGGTAGCTGTTTTCAACAGCACAGCCTTGAGACAGCAATGTGTTATGGAGATGCATTTACGTACTGAACCCAGTTAAGTATAGGGGTGACTGAACCTAGTTAAGGCCTCTATCTGGTGGTGGATTTGGGCAGCTACTCATCTTGCAGCTGGCCAAGAAAAATCTTGAATGTAAATTCCCTTTCTTATTCAACCTACCAGGACAAAAAGCAAAACCAAACCAAACAACAACAACAACAACAAAACTTTGTGAAGAAGGCAGAACAGATTTTTTCATTCATTCATTCATTCAGTTAACTGTCATTTATGAAACACCTATCCTTTCTCAAGTGGGAGTAGGTTTTTCCTCTCGTATAAATTACTTGATCTAATTCTCAAGACATCTTGCAAGGTGCTCTCATCCCCTTTTCCCCATAAGACAGCCTCAAGAAGATAAAGTGCCATCCCAGACTAGGAAGGATAGAAGTAGAGGTGATATCCAGTAGGGGCACACCAATGTGTTTATACTTTCTGTGAAAACATCAAAATATTTCTAAATCTCTAGAAATAGTCACTGCCTGGATCTTCTCAAGCGTCCCCATCCCTCTCCTCTGGTCCTTTGCCTCCAGATCCTTCCCAGGAGTTAATAACTGATTGGACCGTGCCTGGCACAGGAGGAGGGTGCTGTCGCCAGCTCCAGCATGGCAGCCAGTGCTGGTTCTAATCAGTCAGTGTCTCTTCCTCACTGGTCAGTAAATTTTTGAGTATCACCCTGAACTGCAGAGCGGGGAATTAAAGTTCAAAGAGATCAAGTGGGTTTTCTAGAGTCCCAGGAAGAGGCAAACCCACGTCTTGGACTCTAAGTTGTATTTTGCTTCATAATACTACCCTGTCTTTCAGCAAGTGGAACTGGAAATGTTGGATCTATTGATTTTGCATTTTTCTTTCAACATCTTTATATGGCTTATTTCTCAACAAGTAATTTAATATAATGCTTAGTCACTCAGTCGAGTCCAACTCTTTGTGACCCTTAGAATGTAGCCAATGAGGCTTATCTGTCTATGGGATTTTTCAGACAAGAGTACTGGAGCATGTCCCCATTTTCTGCATCAGGAGATCTTCCAGACCCAGGTATTGAACCCGTGTTTCCTGTGTCTCCTGCATTGCAAGCAGATTCTTTACTCACTCTATAAGTATATATATGTGGTAATATAATATATATATATATATATATATATATATATATATATATATATTTGATCAACATGATTGGTGTAAGCTTTACTCCTTTTATCAGATAAAGGAAAATAAATAAGAGATGTGTCCTCTGCAGACAATTTGTTTATGATAGTCTTGGAATTTGTGGGGTGGAAAATAGCACATTTTTTTTATAAGGAAGATGTTTCTATTCTCAAGCATATTTCATTTGATCTTCATACCTCTCTGTGGGCAGACTCTCCCTCTGGCAGGAGGGCCCTAAAATTTCTGAATATCTGAGGTGGCATGGGAGGTATAAGCAGAACTTTTTCTGAATGTAGAGTTCAGGATTGGAAGAGAGAGTTTAGTCTGGGCAAAACAAGTGCCTAAAGACAGGACTTCATAGTTACTGGATCTCACAGCTGAAAAGCTTTAGAACTTTCCTAATTCATTCAGTTGAAATGTTTTAAGTAGCAACAATGAACTAGCTCTGGGAGGCTCCAAGGATACGGAACTGAAAATCAGTTTCTACTCATAATGAACTCAAAGGTTCATTGAGAAACAGAAAAAAGATGTACTCTAAGGTAGCTGCTGGGGACAGAAAGAGAGAGCTAACTGTGGAGTAAAGCATATCGCCAAGTAGCCTAAGTGCCTTCCAGAGTTGGAATGATACTACTATTTTCTAGCAGAAAAGGCTCATGCTGGGTTGAACTGGGATAGGGGGATTACACCACAGAGTGGTTTAAATAAAGGATTACAATATCCAGGCTGGCTACAGAAAAATGTGAAACTGCCAGTGTGGTAAAAGGTGGAGATTCCTTGCCTGGATGTCTTAATGAGGTCGAACTCAGGATTAGATGTGATTAATGTTGGTGTTCAGGAGCACAATAGGAGAAAAGGGCCAGGGATTGACCATGTTAGATAGTGGAGGTGTTGAGACTGAAGAAGAAGCAGCATGTACTTGGAGGAGGCATGACAGAGGAGGAGTGTTTCATGAAGAGGCTCGGAATATAATGGGATATAGAAAAAAAGATGAAGAGGATAGGAGGGTTAGAATGTTAGGGTTGCAAATGGAGTGAAGAAAGTACAGAGAATAAGGCATGAGGGCACACATGATGGCACACTGGCATTTGGGGCAGGAGTCAAGGAAGGGAAGGACACAGAGCTTGGCATGGTTTTCAAATAAAGGACCCATTAAGATTGTTTCAGTGCTGAAGGACCTGAGGTCCCAGATGGCATCAGGAACTCAGCACATTCTGGAAGATGTGCCTTCATTTCACTTTCCAAATGAGGCCTTGGAGAGAGCTCCAATGTGTCTTCATATGTATCCTTGTCCACCTGGGCAAAAAGATAGGATTGCTCTGTTTCCAGAATTCTCAGCTTGATTTGAAGCACTCATATTTCTGTGAGGACTCATCTGAGGCCTAGGTGGGTCCTGCTGTAGAGGGGATTCTAGTCAGACTGTAGGTGGTCATTTGGCAGTTCTTGGGATCTTGCCCTCATGTAGTAAGCATTATCAGCCATCAACCATCAGTTATGAGAAGAGTGTCAAATTTGAAATTTTGATGGGTTAAACTTTTTCTTTCGGTACATGAATTGAGAACTTCCAGTTGTAGAAGCTGGATTTAGAAAAAGCAGAGGCACCAGAGATCAAATTGCCAACATCCATTGGATCATAGAAAGAGCAAGGGAATTTCAGAGAAACATTTACTTCTTCACTGACTATGCCAAAGCCTCTGGCTCTGTGGATCACAACAAACTGTGTAAAATTATGAAAGAGATGGGAATATCAGATCACCATTCCTGCCTCCTGTGAAACCTGTATGTGGGACAAGAAGCAACAGTTAGAACTGGACATGGAACAATGGGCTGGTTCCAAATTGGGAAAGCAGTACATCAAGGCTGTATATTGTCATCCTGCTTTTTAAACTTATATGCAGAGTAAATCATGCAAAATGCTGATCTGGATGAAGCACAGGCTGGAATCAAGATTTCCAGGAGAAATATCAATAATTTCAGATATGCAGATGAAACCACCCTTATGGGCAGAAAGTGAAGAGTAACTAAAGAGTCTCTTGATTTAGGGTGAAAGAGGAGAGTGAAAAAGCTGGCCTAAAACTCCACGTTCACAAAACTAAGATCATGGCAGCTTGTCCCATCACTTCATGGCAAATAGATGGGGAAATTATGGAAATAGTGAGAGATTTTATTTTCTTGGGTTCCAAAATCACTGTGAATGGTAACTGCAGCCATGAAATTACAATATGCTTTCTCCTTGGAAGAAAAGCTATGACAAACCTAGATAGCATATTAAAAAGCAGAGACATTACTCTGCCAACAAAAGTCTGTCTAGTCAAGGCTATGGTTTTCCCAATAGTTATGTATCCTTGTCCACCTGGGCAAAAAGATAGGATTGCTCTGTTTCCAGAATTCTCAGCTTGATTTGAAGCACTCATATTTCTGTGAGGACTCATCTGAGGCCTAGGTGGGTCCTGCTGTAGAGGGGATTCTAGTCAGACTGTAGGTGGTCATTTGGCAGTTCTTGGGATCTTGCCCTCATGTAGTAAGCATTATCAGCCATCAACCATCAGTTATGAGAAGAGTGTCAAATTTGAAATTTTGATGGGTTAAACTTTTTCTTTCGGTACATGAATTGAGAACTTCCAGTTGTAGAAGCTGGATTTAGAAAAAGCAGAGGCACCAGAGATCAAATTGCCAACATCCATTGGATCATAGAAAGAGCAAGGGAATTTCAGAGAAACATTTACTTCTTCACTGACTATGCCAAAGCCTCTGGCTCTGTGGATCACAACAAACTGTGTAAAATTATGAAAGAGATGGGAATATCAGATCACCATTCCTGCCTCCTGTGAAACCTGTATGTGGGACAAGAAGCAACAGTTAGAACTGGACATGGAACAATGGGCTGGTTCCAAATTGGGAAAGCAGTACATCAAGGCTGTATATTGTCATCCTGCTTTTTAAACTTATATGCAGAGTAAATCATGCAAAATGCTGATCTGGATGAAGCACAGGCTGGAATCAAGATTTCCAGGAGAAATATCAATAATTTCAGATATGCAGATGAAACCACCCTTATGGGCAGAAAGTGAAGAGTAACTAAAGAGTCTCTTGATTTAGGGTGAAAGAGGAGAGTGAAAAAGCTGGCCTAAAACTCCACGTTCACAAAACTAAGATCATGGCAGCTTGTCCCATCACTTCATGGCAAATAGATGGGGAAATTATGGAAATAGTGAGAGATTTTATTTTCTTGGGTTCCAAAATCACTGTGAATGGTAACTGCAGCCATGAAATTACAATATGCTTTCTCCTTGGAAGAAAAGCTATGACAAACCTAGATAGCATATTAAAAAGCAGAGACATCACTCTGCCAACAAAAGTCTGTATGGTCAAAGCTATGGTTTTCCCAATAGTTATGTATAGATGTGGGAGCTGAACCATAAAGAAGGCTGAGCTTTGAAGGATTGATGCCTTTGAACTGTTGTGTTGGAGAATAACACCTCTTTCCATAGGATCCTTTTTCAATCCTGCTGTCTCTGACCTGCATGGGAATGCAGGACATCTATCTAACATCTCTTTCCACCATGCAGGCTCCCAACTAATGTCCCTTCTTGCAAAATCTGCCTTCTCTAGTCTATCATAAAGATAATTATCTAGCACCTACTCTAAAATATTATCTTTACCATGCCATTCCTTTGTGCTAAAGCCATCACTGGAGATCTCTATTCCCTGAATGACAGAATCTAGAGTTCAGACTGTGGTGATTGCTGTCTTCCATGTTACAATCAACTCAGCTTCATTTTCCATGCATTGTTTATAGAAACTTACCTTTCCTGCCAAATTTTGACTGTAATTTGTTCAGGACTTGTACTTTCTTACCTCTGTTCCATTATTTATGCTCACCATGCTTGGAATAGCAACCCATTCTTTCTGCTTATTTTCTGCTTTCTGAAACCAATGCACGTTAATGAAGCTTTGTGGCATTGACTACAGATGCAATAAGAGTTCACTTGAGGTAAATCCAGTCAGTCACTCAGCCAACATTTATTGTGCTTATATTATGTGTTAGTCAATGTTTTAGGCACTGTTAGGTGCAACAATAATGAGAACTATCATTATTTTATGTATTAAGGACTCTTCTAAATGTTTTACACGTAATTGCTCATTTACTCCACTTAAGTAATTTAACTCAGATAATACTGTTGTTGCTGTTCAGTTGTTAAGCGATGTTCCACTCTTTGCAACCCCATGAACTATAGCACACTAGACTTCACTGTCCTTCACTATCTCCCAGAGTTTGCTCATATTCATGTCCACTGACTCAGTGATGCTATCTAGCCTTCTCATCTTATATTGTTCCTTTCTCCTTTTCCTTCAATTTTTTCTAGCATCAGGGTCTTTTCCAATGAGTCAGGTCTTCACATCAGGTGGTCAAAGTATTGTAGCTTCAGCTCAATATTCCAGTGAATAGTTAGGGTTAATTTCATTTAGGATTGACTTGTTTGATCTCCTTGCTGTCCAACAGACTCTCAAGCTTCTTCTATAGCACCACAACTCAAAAGCATGTAAACATATTTTGCTGTCATGAGACTCAAACTCTTATTGGGAGAGACAGAAAGGTAAAGGTAACCACGATGCAGTTTGATAACAAGGTTAATCACATGGTGCTATGGGATTACATAAACTATTGGCTTTATATTACTGTGCACTAGGTTTTCCTGGTGGTTCAGTGGTAAAGTGGTAAAGAATCTGCCGACCAATGCAGGAGACACAAGTTCAATCCCTGGGTCAGGAAGATCCCCTGGAGAAGGAAAGGGCAGCCCACTTCAGTATTCTTGCCTGAGAAATCCCAGGGACAGAGGAACCTTGCAGGCTACAGTCCATGGGGGCACAAAAAAGTTGGATATGACATATTGATTAAAGAACAAACCAAAACAAATTGCCACAGATGTAGTGGCTTAAAAAACACAAAGTTATTATTTTAGTTTTGTGGTCCGAAGTATGGCATTGCTGTGTTCTTTGCTTGTGGTCTTATTGGGCTAAAATCAAGGTGTTAGTTAGGCTCTGTCTAATCTGGGGCTCAGTGTTCTCTTGCAAGATCACTGGTTGTTGGGAGAATTCATTTTCTTGAGATTCTAAGTCTAAAGTCCCTATTGTTTTTTGGTGTTTAATGACTTTTGGCATACTAGATGCAATAAGAGTTCACTTGAGGTAAATCCAGTCAGTCACTCAGCCAACATTTATTGTGCTTATATTATGTGTTAGTCAATGTTTTAGGCATTTTCTTCTAAATTTTTGTTTTTAAACACGTAATTGCTCATTTACTCCACTTAAGTAATTTAACTCAGATAATACTGTTGTTGCTGTTCAGTTGTTAAGCGATGTTCCACTCTTTGCAACCCCATGAACTATAGCACACTAGACTTCACTGTCCTTCACTATCTCCCAGAGTTTGCTCATATTCATGTCCACTGACTCAGTGATGCTATCTAGCCTTCTCATCTTATATTGTTCCTTTCTCCTTTTCCTTCAATTTTTTCTAGCATCAGGGTCTTTTCCAATGAGTCAGGTCTTCACATCAGGTGGTCAAAGTATTGTAGCTTCAGCTCAATATTCCAGTGAATAGTTAGGGTTAATTTCATTTAGGATTGACTTGTTTGATCTCCTTGCTGTCCAACAGACTCTCAAGCTTCTTCTATAGCACCACAACTCAAAAGCATGTAAACATATTTTGCTGTCATGAGACTCAAACTCTTATTGGGAGAGACAGAAAGGTAAAGGTAACCACGATGCAGTTTGATAACAAGGTTAATCACATGGTGCTATGGGATTACATAAACTATTGGCTTTATATTACTGTGCACTAGGTTTTCCTGGTGGTTCAGTGGTAAAGTGGTAAAGAATCTGCCGACCAATGCAGGAGACACAAGTTCAATCCCTGGGTCAGGAAGATCCCCTGGAGAAGGAAAGGGCAGCCCACTTCAGTATTCTTGCCTGAGAAATCCCAGGGACAGAGGAACCTTGCAGGCTACAGTCCATGGGGGCACAAAAAAGTTGGATATGACATATTGATTAAAGAACAACAAAAACAAATTGCCACAGATGTAGTGGCTTAAAAAAACACAAAGTTATTATTTTAGTTTTTGTGGTCCGAAGTATGGCATTGCTGTGTTCTTTGCTTGTGGTCTTATTGGGCTAAAATCAAGGTGTTAGTTAGGCTCTGTCTAATCTGGGGCTCAGTGTTCTCTTGCAAGATCACTGGTTGTTGGGAGAATTCATTTTCTTGAGATTCTAAGTCTAAAGTCCCTATTGTTTTTTGGTGTTTAATCTTCTGGGGGTCTTCCCAAGGTTTTTTCCAGGTGGCCCCCTCCTTTTCCAAGCCAACGATGGTACATCAAAACTCCTTCACACTTCACATGTCTTACTTCCTCTCCTGCAATCAGACAAAGAAAACTCTATTTTAAAGGGCTTGTGTGATTAGGTTAAATCCATATCATCTCTCTTCTGATTAATTCAAAGTCAATATATTAATAACTTTAATTATATTGGGAATGTCTCTTTTGCCATCCATGCAACCTAACATGATCATAGCAGTGGTGACCTGTCATATTTACAGGGAAAGGGATTATATGTGAGAAGGGTCACTGCAGGTCAGTTTGGAATTCTGTCTGTGATTTTGGGATTGGAATGGGAGCAAGTAGAGAGAGAGAGAAAGTTCTAGCTCCCATTCCAATTCCCAAATTAGGTGAAGTGCTCATCTTATATATCCACTTTTTCTTTTTAACTCTTTATAAACAGAGAGTTAAAGAATTTATAGGAATTATCCAGGGGGAAAAGAGTAGAAATGAAGAAAATGAAGAGTAGAAATGAAGATGAGGAGAAGAAGGCTCCTGACCAGTATGTTGCAGTTGTTCAGTTACTAAGTGGTGGCTGGGTCTTTACGACCCCATGGACTGTAACATGCCAAGCTCCTCTGCCTTCTATTACTGATCAATGTAGTGAGGGTGATATTTGATCTCAACCAATGTTCTTTTTGTTCCTCATATTTATTTTCTGCACTGAAATCTTTATTTCTGTGTGTGTTTTGTTCCTGATATTTCCCTGTGTACTTAAACCTATTCATTTATTTCAGGTGGCAGCTATGGCAACCTGATCTTTCAGGGAGGGATGGGTCAATATTCAGCTCTTTGCATTCCACAGCAGACTTGTGAACCTCATAGTAGAGCCAATAGATGAAACACAAACATTGTTTTCCATCTCAAAAATCAAAACCCTGAAGGACTTAGACATAGAATTTTGACTTGGAAGACAGAGAATCTGTCAGAGCCTGTTTTTCCAAGTGAGAAGAGAGCAATTCTTCCTTGGAGAAGAACAGTAGAGTCAGAAACTGGTACAGCTATCTGATAAGGGGCAGTGTAGCCTGCATTTGATCTGAGCCCTGTATGGGTGAGGACATTAGAATCATAGACAGTCAGAGAGCAGAAGGGAATTGAGTCCTGCTTTCCTATTTGGAGTCTTGGAAATCATCAGTTTTATCAGAGTTCTCATTTCAGAGCAGAGGCATTAGTGAAGAGATAGCTGTGGGGGATGTCTAGTCAAAGAGGCCTGACATACCTGGCTCAGTTGTCTATCATCCCAAAGAGCCAGCAGACTTGACAAGGTTTTGTGACCACAAAGACAAGATGTAGCATAGGATGCTGAGTTAGTCTATAGAACCAGAGACCACCTGTGAACTCAAGCCCTAGAGCAGACGTAAGTAGGGAAAGACTCTGATGGCAGGTCAGTGGAGAGATGCCCATCTCAGCAGGTGCCAAAATAAATAAGAAGTGGACACTGCCAAAGTGATAAGATTTTCCTCACCCATACTCCAACCTGAGCATTATGTAAGCCTTCCTGGAATTTAGATACAATCCTAGGAAGAAGAAGAATCTGAAAATCCAGAAATGATCTGAGCAAGAAGAAACAAACATGACTACAATTAAATTACTACCTCTAGTTAGACTGGGAGCTTGTGCTAGAAATCACATTTAATTTCAGAAAAATAAAAAGAATTATATTTCTAGACGTCTGAGTTTGTGGCCTAGAGAGTTTGTATCACTGCAGAAATTCTAAAAAATGGTGAAAGCATTGTGATTAAGGAGGTTGGAGGGTGAGGGCTTGAGCTGCATCTTAATGGGTTTGCAGGCCAGATGAGAGTACAATGAGGGGGATTAATACAGAGCACAAGGAAACGGAGAGAGGGAGAAATGGGGATGAAGAGGGGCAGAGTTGTTGCACAGAATTTATTGAAAAGGGCGCATGATTGGACATGGAGGGTGGAGTCAGATTATGAAGGACCTTCATGGGTTGGGCCAATAGATGAAACACAAACATTGTTTTCCATCTCAAAAATCAAAACCCTGAAGGACTTAGACATAGAATTTTGACTTGGAAGACAGAGAATCTGTCAGAGCCTGTTTTTCCAAGTGAGAAGAGAGCAATTCTTCCTTGGAGAAGAACAGTAGAGTCAGAAACTGGTACAGCTATCTGATAAGGGGCAGTGTAGCCTGCATTTGATCTGAGCCCTGTATGGGTGAGGACATTAGAATCATAGACAGTCAGAGAGCAGAAGGGAATTGAGTCCTGCTTTCCTATTTGGAGTCTTGGAAATCATCAGTTTTATCAGAGTTCTCATTTCAGAGCAGAGGCATTAGTGAAGAGATAGCTGTGGGGGATGTCTAGTCAAAGAGGCCTGACATACCTGGCTCAGTTGTCTATCATCCCAAAGAGCCAGCAGACTTGACAAGGTTTTGTGACCACAAAGACAAGATGTAGCATAGGATGCTGAGTTAGTCTATAGAACCAGAGACCACCTGTGAACTCAAGCCCTAGAGCAGACGTAAGTAGGGAAAGACTCTGATGGCAGGTCAGTGGAGAGATGCCCATCTCAGCAGGTGCCAAAATAAATAAGAAGTGGACACTGCCAAAGTGATAAGATTTTCCTCACCCATACTCCAACCTGAGCATTATGTAAGCCTTCCTGGAATTTAGATACAATCCTAGGAAGAAGAAGAATCTGAAAATCCAGAAATGATCTGAGCAAGAAGAAACAAACATGACTACAATTAAATTACTACCTCTAGTTAGACTGGGAGCTTGTGCTAGAAATCACATTTAATTTCAGAAAAATAAAAAGAATTATATTTCTAGACGTCTGAGTTTGTGGCCTAGAGAGTTTGTATCACTGCAGAAATTCTAAAAAATGGTGAAAGCATTGTGATTAAGGAGGTTGGAGGGTGAGGGCTTGAGCTGCATCTTAATGGGTTTGCAGGCCAGATGAGAGTACAATGAGGGGGATTAATACAGAGCACAAGGAAACGGAGAGAGGGAGAAATGGGGATGAAGAGGGGCAGAGTTGTTGCACAGAATTTATTGAAAAGGGCGCATGATTGGACATGGAGGGTGGAGTCAGATTATGAAGGACCTTCATGGGTTGGGAAGAGCTGATGCTAAAGAGTTTATTAGAGAGGGGAAAGTGAAGCAACATTATTGCATACTTTCTGAGGCATAGGTACTTTGTAAATTTTATACCATTTAGTTGAAATAACCTTGCAGGCATGAATTATCCCCTTTACAAATGAGTATACTGAGGCTCAGGGATTTTCAATTTCTTATATAAATTCCAACTACTATAGTTGGTAGAGCAGAGATTTAAATCCTTGTCTTGGCTCCAAAGCCCAGGCATTTCCCACTGAACCTTTTCTGCACGTTTTTGAATAATAAGGGAGAGGCTTGAATAATCAACATTTTTGAAAGGTTTGGCATAATCGTGAATGATGGATTGGACAGCAGGAGGTTGGAGAGCAGAAGCTGGAGCCTTAATTTGGGGAGCAGATGATATGGGCCAGATTTGGGAGATGCTGATGGAAAAGGAGAATAAGGATATACCCAAGAAAATGCCCTGAAGGAAGAAGCTGCATAAGATGTATCCGATAGAGGCGACAGTCTGTTTTTCCTTTTCCTCTAATTTCCCTCCCTAGCTTCCAATGGTTTCATCCATAGTCTCTAAAAACCTGCAGCTGTTTGAAAAAGGTCATAAAACATTAAAAAGAAGTAATAGCCCAAGGCTTTTCACTGTTGGCAGGTTTATTCAAGGACATCTAGCTCTCATAATTAGTTTCCAGAAGGTATGAGCTCTACCTGTAGTGTTTCAAAGAAACAGTTTAACTTTCTCCAGGCTTTCTGATAGGAAAATTCACTTAGCCACTGTTTCAGTTTGCCACACACCCAGAGCTACACAGACTGTTCTTTTGTAACATATGGGAAAAGAACAATGAAAGCACAAGCCCTCTGGGATGTCTGAAATTTATGCAATTTTATGCCCACATTTTCATGGAATTTCTGGTAACAAGACATCTGGAAGTTTGCTATCAGCAGTCTGCTACTGGCAACTGGTCACTATTTCTGAGGCAGATCTGCCTAACAGGTTCTCCCAGTGTTTTGTGAGGAGCTAATTTTTTTTTTTTTTTTCCCCTAAGGCCTTGCTATCACCTGGAGTTATAGGTCAGGTTCTGGTTAATATTTCAGGTTGCTTGTTGTGAGGCAATGAAAACAAATGCTGGCTCACTAAAAAGAAAAGTAATGGAAGGTTCCTGCGGTATTTTATGAGACTGAAGGAAGAACAAAAATGTTGATAAATGAAGACAGCTCTGGGGATCCCACCTGCAGGGCTTGGTGAATCTCTCTACAGAGTTTGAAAATCAATGAGGTCCAACTTGGAAGACTGAACTCTCTCCCATTCAAATTTCAAATTCCCCAGTGAGAATTTGATCAGGTTAGATATATGTGGAGTTCTTCCTGTGCATCAGAGTTCATTTCCAGAGGCAGGACTCAGTACGAGTCAAGCAGACATCACATGACATGGCTACAACAATGTCTTTGGAGTTAATAGACCTGGGTTAAATCCGTGTATTCTCCATTCATTCATTTATCCAGTCACAAATATTTATCAAAAATCTATTGCATCTATTATGTCTATATTTCATGCTTTTAAATATTTAAGAAATGTGGGTTTCTATTTTCTGGAGAAGGAATTATAGAGACAATCCCTGGCATGTGTGGGTTTGACAGTCAAATTTATCAATAAAGAAAGGAAGGATTTGTAGACAGCAGCTCCTCTCCGATTAAGAATGAAGGCAAACTGCAGAAGAGCACTGATAGAGCAGAAGTATTTAGGGCAATAAGTGACTAGGTGAACTACTAGTTAAGACTTCAAGTTTGAGTCTATAAATATGAATTTGTACAAATTTTCCAGAGAGTGAATAATGTCAAAAGCTTTAATATTTTTTTTTGTCTCAGAAATTTGACTTCTAAGCATTTATCCAATGAAAAATAATTTGACAAGGGTAGAGATATTGCACTGCAGAATGTTCAACATAGCAGGTTTAAAATTTGGAGAACGAGATTCGTTAAACTGATTATCATACTATATGCGTAATGGACTACCTAGCCATTAGTGTCATGTTGTAAGAGCCTATCTATTGATATGAAGGACGTCAAGTAATGTAAAGAGCTTGAAAACACTGTATTATTCCATGCTTTTCTGGTGAAAAACTAGGAAAAGCAAACATATAAAGTATCTAGAGGCAACAATAGTTCTGTTTAATAGTGATATTATAGGGATTTATATTTTTACTGTTAAGTGCTTGTTTATATTTTCAAATTTGTCTATAGAAAAGGTATTATTTTATAATTTGAAAAAAATAAATTAAATATTTAAAAAATCCTAGGAAATTGCTTGGCTTCTGACTAACTGAATGCCACCTCCTTTGCTGTTGTCAGAATCTTTGAAGGAAGCTGGCAAGCTGATCTTTCTTTTCTTCTGTCTCTCTCCCATTCAAATTTCAAATTCCCCAGTGAGAATTTGATCAGGTTAGATATATGTGGAGTTCTTCCTGTGCATCAGAGTTCATTTCCAGAGGCAGGACTCAGTACGAGTCAAGCAGACATCACATGACATGGCTACAACAATGTCTTTGGAGTTAATAGACCTGGGTTAAATCCGTGTATTCTCCATTCATTCATTTATCCAGTCACAAATATTTATCAAAAATCTATTGCATCTATTATGTCTATATTTCATGCTTTTAAATATTTAAGAAATGTGGGTTTCTATTTTCTGGAGAAGGAATTATAGAGACAATCCCTGGCATGTGTGGGTTTGACAGTCAAATTTATCAATAAAGAAAGGAAGGATTTGTAGACAGCAGCTCCTCTCCGATTAAGAATGAAGGCAAACTGCAGAAGAGCACTGATAGAGCAGAAGTATTTAGGGCAATAAGTGACTAGGTGAACTACTAGTTAAGACTTCAAGTTTGAGTCTATAAATATGAATTTGTACAAATTTTCCAGAGAGTGAATAATGTCAAAAGCTTTAATATTTTTTTGTCTCAGAAATTTGACTTCTAAGCATTTATCCAATGAAAAATAATTTGACAAGGGTAGAGATATTGCACTGCAGAATGTTCAACATAGCAGGTTTAAAATTTGGAGAACGAGATTCGTTAAACTGATTATCATACTATATGCGTAATGGACTACCTAGCCATTAGTGTCATGTTGTAAGAGCCTATCTATTGATATGAAGGACGTCAAGTAATGTAAAGAGCTTGAAAACACTGTATTATTCCATGCTTTTCTGGTGAAAAACTAGGAAAAGCAAACATATAAAGTATCTAGAGGCAACAATAGTTCTGTTTAATAGTGATATTATAGGGATTTATATTTTTACTGTTAAGTGCTTGTTTATATTTTCAAATTTGTCTATAGAAAAGGTATTATTTTTATAATTTGAAAAAAAATAAATTAAATATTTAAAAAATCCTAGGAAATTGCTTGGCTTCTGACTAACTGAATGCCACCTCCTTTGCTGTTGTCAGAATCTTTGAAGGAAGCTGGCAAGCTGATCTTTCTTTTCTTCTGTCTCTGCAGAACAGAACCAGCTTTTGCATCGTTTGTACTATGACACTCTCAGAACATTAAACGTGGGAAGTAACTCAGGAGGAATTAGAGGCAGTGGTAAGAGGAGACTTGAAATGATCAGGTAATAATTAAACAAGCAATGTGGGCCAATGCTGGGATCTGCAGGAGCTGCCAGGGTCTTTTCTGTCTCTGCCTTGTGGATAGGCATGCAGTAGAGGCCCATGATTTGTAATTTATGTCTCAGCTCTCTGTGACCTTTACACTGAGTGTATCACTGAGTAGGTCATGCCTCTCCTTGGGCCACAAAAGTAGAACAGCTCTAGCCTGCTTCTTCCCCTGGGCGGTTTAATCTTTCTTAAAGAGTTGAAAATAAGGAAGAAAAAAAGTTCCCTTAGACTATTAAATGCTTTTCCTTTCCCTCCTTTTTAAAAAAGTAAACTCATAATTTTTGTCGTTTACTTTGAAATAAAATAAAATGCTCTTAGGTCTTCCTTATGCAACTTTTAGCTCTCAGGTGCATGTGTAGGCAGCTCAGTTGCTGACATAGCTCCAGCTCATTGTTTGGTAGGGTTCTCCTGAGTCGGAGGTTTTATGGAGGAAGAGGCAGCTGTATGTATGAGTGTCAATTTCCTGACCACTTAGCCTCTCTGTTTCTTGGTTGACTCATCTGCAAAATGGAGGTTATAACACCTGTCTGTGTATGTTGGAGTTTAGGGATTGTGTGTGTAAAGCAGAGGCCCCCAACCTTTTTGGTACCAGGGACCAAAGTGTGGAAAGTGTGGAAAGTGTGGAAGACACTTTCTCCATGGAGGGGGCAGAGGGATGGTTCAGGTGGTAATGCAGGCGATGGGGAGTGATAGGGGAGGGGCAGGTGAAGTTTCACTTGTTTGCTGGCCGCTCACCTCCTGTGTGCAGCAGGTATGGTCCTGGGGGTTAGGAACCCCTAATGTAAAGCACTGAGCATGTTCTCTGATAACTTTAAATTCAACTCAAAAGTGACTTATATTATAAAGGAATTTGATAGTTCATGTATATAAAAAGATCATGGATGAGAGTAGCTTCAGATAAGATTTGAACCACCTTCCTAGTAGTGGTGGACAACAAAAACAAGGAAATTTTCTCTTCATCTCTCCTATCCCACCCACCTTTACAGTCAACTATTTGTTCACTTTGATCCTCTCGGTTCAGTTCATTTGCTCAGTCATGTCTGACTCTTTGAAATCCCATGGACTGCAGCATGCCAGGCTTCCCTGTCCTTCACCATTTCCCAGAGCTTGCTCATACACATGTCTCTAGGCTCTCGTTTTTTGACTGTACTAGTTCTAGATCTCGGATTGTCTCTGTCTGTCTTAAAGGAAAAAAAAAAAAAGTATTTCTGGTATTTTTAGTTGGAAAGCTTCCTTGACTGAAACTGTAACTTCAAACTGTAGCTTCATATTTCCCTGATTCTGATTGAGTTTTGTGCGCATACCAAACTGTGAGGCCAGAAAATGGGTTATGTTAATTGGTTGGGTTTAATCAAGTTCTGGGCTTTTCCATTGGGTAAAGAATCTGCCTGCAATGCAAAAGATGCAGGCAGCTGCAAGTTCAATGCCTGCATCAGGAAGATCCCTTGGAGGAGGGTGTGTAAGCCTACTCCAATATTCTTACCTGGAGAATCCCATGAGTAAAGGAGAATGGTGGGCTACAGTCCATAGGGTCGGAAATAGTTGAACATGACTGAAATGACTGAACATGTATTCAGTAAAGCTCTAGCCTTAGAGTTAAGGTTGGGTTGATTCCTATCCAATCTACATAGCTGAGAATGGAGAAATAGAAGTTGCATAAAAGAAATTTGATTATGTTTGATATAAGGTGTTAAGTTTGCAAGCAACAAATGTTTAGCATTGTGATTTTTAATTAGCTCTTCTTTGGTAATTAATGATAGTGAGCAATTTTAATATCCTTATTGAATTTTCCTCTTTGGTGAAGTGACTGTTCGGTTGCTTGTTAAAAAAAAAAGTGTTGCCATTTTGTAGAAAAAAAAATTAATTTGTAGGAGTTCTTTTTGCCAGTGATACATTTTGCAAACATCTCCCATCTGTGGCTTGCCTTTTCATTCTTTTAAAGGAATTTTCTGATGAACATAAATTCTTAATTTGAGTAAAGTCCAGTTTATCAGTTTCATTCCTTATGGTTAGTACTTTTATAGTCCTGATTAAAAATTCTTTTTCAACACCAGCTAACATATGGTATTGCCTTCATTGTTTATTTTACTCTCCACATTTAGGGCTGCAACTCATCTGGAATTAAATTTAGTATGTAGGAAGACCTTGCACATTCTGGAAAGGTTTTTGGTTACAGATTTAATCTCTAATAGATATTGACATGTTAGATTTATTCTTTTGTCAGTTTTGGTTAGAAACAATTTTTCAGGGGTGTGTTTCTTTCACCTAACTAGTTGAATTTATTGTGATAAAGTTTTAATTACTATTTTTATTATCATTTTAATGTTTATAGGGCTTGGCAAACTTTTTATGTAAAGGGTCACATAGTAAATCTTTTAGGCTTAATGAGCCATGCAATTTCTGCCACAAGTACTCAGCTCTACTCTTGTGATGTGAAAGCAACCATAGATAACACGTAAATGAACGAACATGGCTGTGTTCTAATAGCATAATTTGTAGGCTTAAAAACTTCGTGTAATTTTTATGAGTCATAATATATTGTTCTTCTTTCGATTTTTTTCTTAACCACTGAAAAATGTGAAAACCATTCTCAGCTTGCAGACTATAGAAAAACAGATAGTTGTCAATTTGGCCATGGTATTTCAACTGGTCTATAGCATGTACAGCTCTGGCCTCTTTTTCATTCCCAAATTGATAATTTGTGTTTTCTCTTTCTTATCAAGACTTTTTCTTGATTAGTCTTGCTGGAGATTTTCACTTTTATTAATCCTTTTTAGAAGCAATTTTTGGCTGCTTTTCTTTTTTATAGTTTGCTTATTTTCTATTTCACTGATTTCTGTCATTTGTGTTATTCCATCTTTTTTTTTTTAAAGATTTATTTATTTATTTATTTTGGGGGAGTGGGGAGGGAGGGGAGCAGGCGGGACACTTCTATTGGTCTTTCATTTGTCCATTTTCATCCATCTTTGTTCTTTGACCCGTGTGGGCCTCCCATCGCAGTGGCCTTTGTTGTCGCAGAGCACTGACTCTGGGCACATGTGCTCCAGAGCTCCGGCTTGGTGATTGGACACATCGGTCCAGCCGCTCTGCGGCGTGTGGAATCTTCCCAGGCCAGGGATCGAACCGGCGCCCTTTGCACTGCAAGGCAGTGTCATTACCCACTGGACCACCAGGGGAAGTCCAATTCCATCTATTTATGTTTAATCTTAGGTTATTAATTTTAAAGCTCTCTCTTTTTCTAATAAAAGATTTTCAACCATTATATTCACTCCTCTAAGCATTATATCAGGTGCATTCCACAAATTTGTTATGTTGTATTTTTATGTTCATTCATTTCACAGTATTTAAAATTTTCCCTTATGATTTCTTGTTTGGCCTAAAGATTTTTTAGAGGTGCATTGCCTAACTTTCAAGTATTTGTTATTTTTGCATTTTTGTTGTTGTTCAGTCATTCAATCATGTCTGACTCCTGTCAAGGACTATAGCACTCCAGGCTTCTCTGTCCTTCACTACCTCCAAGAGTTGCTCAAACTCATGTCCATTGAGTCAATGATGCCATACAACCATCTCATTCTCTATCACCATACTCTTCACCTCCTGCCCTCAGTCTTTCCCAGTATCAAGGTCTTTTCCAGTGGGTTGACTCTTCACATCAGGGTACCAAAGTATTGGAGCCTGGTAGGCTACAGTCCATGGGGTCACACAGTGTTGGACATGACTGAAGTGATTTAGCACACATACATATTGTGGATACCATACTAAAAGGAGCCTGAATTATGTTACCTCCTTTTAAGAGGATGTTGAATTTTATTCTGAAAAGCAAGCAAACTATTAGTAGAACTTCTCGATTCTGTCAGACATAATTTTAAGTTTTTCAAGTGGGTTTATTTTTGTTTTGCCCTTAGTCCTAGGATATAACCCTTATTGTATGGTGTGATCCTAGTCCCAAAAGTTGTCCTTTATGGGGTTTCCTAATGAACCCTTAAGGTACTTAGAAAGGTTTCTCTATTCTGGCTCAGCCAAAGTGTCTGCACATTTCTAAAGCTTTGATTATTCCTTTCTGCTCATACTCTCGAAAATCTCTCTAATAAGTGTTACAGAATTTTATCCTGCACACACACAGTCCCATCTGTAGACAAGGACTTGAGCAAAACCTGAACACAATGTTCCGAGGCTTCTATCTCACAAAACCTTTAAAATTCTAGTAGCTTGTCCCACAAAATTCGGTTACTTTAGCAGAAATAAACCCCAATGTTTGCTTCTGCAGCTCAGTGAGGCAGTTCCTCTGTACTTTGTTTCTACATCACTGTATTTTCTGCTCTGAAAAGTGCCCCCAGGGCAGTAATCCCAAGTGAATATAGGTTTTACCTGCTTATTCCTTTGCTCAAGAATTCTGGCCCTGTGCTTCTCATTGTTTAACGCATGAGAATGGCTGTCTTATATATTTTGTCCAGTTTTATAATTTTTTTATGGCAGGAGAATGTTTATTCTGTCTTGTCCAGAAGCAACTGTTACTACATTAAATACATAATCGCTTCTCTGACGCTTAGAACCATTCGTCAACATCATTTTCTTGTCTCTATGTTCTTGCTCTCACACATTTTAGGTTAAGATGAAGATAATCAGAGTTTTGGATACATTTCAGTGGTCATCAAGTTTCAGTGTACAAAGGAATCATCTTTTAAAAAATATAGATTCATTTGGGTATGGGGTGGGGTCTAGGATTATTCATTTTCAACATGCACATAAGGAGCTTTTTGATGCATTTGATCTTAGTTCTATACTTTTCAAAATACCTTCTTATAATAATAATAGCTTATTTGCCCAAGCGAAGTTTCTCCTTGAGCAGATCTGTATCACTAATATAGAAACTTAATGAAAATTCACACATATCATTTTCTCAGAGGGAAATAATCACCTCACAATAATAATGCAGCTTCTTCCTTATAAACATTTGTAAGTACACCTTGAGAACTGACGTGTAATTCAGATTTTATTTCATAAACTGGCAGGCTATTCTCCCTTACTAGACTTAGGTACACTACATGTAATTTAAGAATGACTTGAAAATACAGGAATAAGTGTTTAAAGATGACATTATAAGTCAGATTCCATTTTGTTTCGTGGGATAAAGACTAAAATGTTAGGGGTTTGGAAGTCTGCTACATTTAAAGTTTGCCATTGCTTTCCATAAGAAGTATCTTGCCTCAGGCTCTGGTGTGATCCTGTGAAACTTGGTTTGACAGAAGGAATCCATAACGTTGTTTCATTGTTTGCCTTTTGTGTAGCTTCTGAAGCAAATGTCTCTCCTGAGGTTGGGAATTTTGTTGCACTCTTAAAGAGAAGTTACTCTTTTCCATTCCTTATTTAATTTTCAATCAGTCCTGTTTGAAATGCATGAACACTGAGCTTTGTCTATATATATGTAGCATAAAGTAGATGGTGGTCATTCATGGTTCAGTAAAATGAACCATGAATATATATATATATATATATATATATATATATATATATATAGCAATCATTGCTCTTCTTCAAGACTTTTTTTTTCCTCATCATGCCTATTTTTTATTTTTATATTTATTTTCATGCATCTTTTTTTTATTCTTTGGTCTGCATGGGTCTCCCATTGCAGTGACCTCCCTCATTGCAGAGTGTTGGCTCTGGGTGCATGTGCTCCAGAGCGCTGGCTTGTAATTGGATACACTGGTCCAGTTGCTCCATAGCACATGAGATCTTCCCAGGCCAGGGATCTAACTGGTGCCCCTTGCACTGCAAGGCAGACTCTACCCACTGGATCACCAGGGAAGCCCCATTTTTTAAAAAATAATGAAAGGATAGCTTACTGAAACATTACACAGAGCTCATAAAATAATGTCCTTAAGGAGCTATTACTTGAATTATAGTCTTCATATATTTAGTGCTTATTTGCGAAGCAAGCAATTCTCTTAATAGAAAATAAGTTCCTGAGAGGAGCTAATAGAAAAAAGAATGGAGATAATAGTTTTTCAAAATTGATAATATACATTATTTTCTGAGTGTGATTAATAAGGACCTGAACCATACATAGGAATGATATATATATATATATATTTGTCAGTATATGGGCAAGTTGTCATTTCACTGAAGTCATTCTTGCTGATAGTTCTTTCAACATTTACTCAAAAGTGTACCCTGTGCTAATTACATTTCAGTTGATGAGCCAGTAGGTTGAGACCTGAGACTGCTGTTGTTCAGTTCTGAAGTCTTGTCTGACTCATTGCGAACCCATGGACATCAGCACACCAGGCTTCCCTGTCTTTACCTGTCTCCCAGAGTTTGCTCAAACACATGTCCATTGAGTCGGTGATGCCATCCAACCATCTCATCCTCTGTCACTCCTTCTTTTCCCATCCTCAATCTTTTCAAGCATCAGAATCTTTTCCAATGAGTTGGCTCTTCACCTCAGGTGGCCAGACTTCAGCATCAATCCTTCCAATGAATATTCAGGGTTGGTTTCCTTTAAAAAAAAATTAAAAAAAAATACTTAAGAGATTTTATTCTAATAGCTGTAATTACAGTGCTTGTTTGTCAAAGTGAAAACTGAAAACAAGTATGTAAAATAGTTGATTGCTAATTGTGTATTGAAGCAGTAAGACGTTCCATGACACCAAATAAACCAGTTCTCAGGTTTTCTCCAAGATAAAGTTTAATGGCTCCAGCTTCTTCAGTGTTTATCAAAATACAAAAGGAAATAGTAGAGGTTATCATTTTCCATGGCTGAGGAGTGAAAACTGTGGGCTGAGGGAGTGAAAGCACGTGTAGACAGGGGTCCTGAGGGGCTGGGGCTGAAGGATGGCCACCCACATTCCTATGAGTGAGACCCCAGAGAGCCCAGAGCAGGCAAGCAAGGGGACTGCAGGGCTCCTTCTCCAGCCAGAATGTTCCAACCCAAGCACCAATGCTGTCACAAGAATAGGCCGGGGTTCCTCCAAGAGATCTGAGAGTGATGGCTGCAGCCTCCACCCCATCTCCTGGGTAGCCATGTAAGCACAAATACAAGCACAAATGCTATAGGGTGTGAGATGACCTGAGACAGCAAATCACAGGGACCCTACTGTGACCATGCAGATTAGATCTAGGTTGGTTCTGCTCCATCTCACATTAACAATTGGAAACAGACCACTGGTGGACTGGACTCAGGCCATTACTGCAGAGCTTCCAGTAGGTACAGTTCTCCCTTCTGTGTGTTCAAGTGTTCGCCTTATCTTATATTTATAACTATTTTAAAAAATGCACTGAGTTTGGGTTAAAAACCATCAAAATGGATCTCAACAGATATAAAGCCCAGAGGAGGAGCACTGGGCTTGTCTGATAAAGCAACTCCTGGATGACCTGCATGCCTAAAATCCCTTTTCAGTACTAAACAGTGAGTTGAATTTACTTTTACAATGATAAGAATAATAAAAAGCTAAGTAATATTGCATAAGAGTACCAGAAACTGCCCCACTGGAAACAAGAACTATTTACATTAAATAAAAACCCAGTTGTAGGCTGTATCTGCACATTCACAGCATGGTGAAGCACACTGTGACTGACCATGGAGACAGCTTCTGGCACTCACACCACAGGGGCATGTTTGCCACATGAGAGTATAACAAGGGTAGAAGGAGAAAGGGAGAGGGGATGAGAGAGGAGTACAGCTCATTTCTGGTTCCAGAGCTGATTAGACAGCCAGTCCAGTCCCTCATAGAGCGTCTTTCAATTTCATGGCTGCATTCACCATCCACAGTGATTTTGGAGCCCAAGAAATAAAGTCTTCCCTTGTTTCCATTGTTTGTCCATCTATCTGCCGATTGCTAATTGTAAGAACGAAAAAAAGTTCTCAGGTTTTCTCAAGATAAAGTTTAATGGCTCCAGCTTCTTCAGTGTTTATCAAAATACAAAAGGAAATAGTAGAGGTTATCATTTTCCATGGCTGAGGTGAAAACTGTGGGCTGAGGGAGTGAAAGCACGTGTAGACAGGGGTCCTGAGGGGCTGGGGCTGAAGGATGGCCACCCACATTCCTATGAGTGAGACCCCAGAGAGCCCAGAGCAGGCAAGCAAGGGGACTGCAGGGCTCCTTCTCCAGCCAGAATGTTCCAACCCAAGCACCAATGCTGTCACAAGAATAGGCCGGGGTTCCTCCAAGAGATCTGAGAGTGATGGCTGCAGCCTCCACCCCATCTCCTGGGTAGCCATGTAAGCACAAATACAAGCACAAATGCTATAGGGTGTGAGATGACCTGAGACAGCAAATCACAGGGACCCTACTGTGACCATGCAGATTAGATCTAGGTTGGTTCTGCTCCATCTCACATTAACAATTGGAAACAGACCACTGGTGGACTGGACTCAGGCCATTACTGCAGAGCTTCCAGTAGGTACAGTTCTCCCTTCTGTGTGTTCAAGTGTTCGCCTTATCTTATATTTATAACTATTTTAAAAAATGCACTGAGTTTGGGTTAAAAACCATCAAAATGGATCTCAACAGATATAAAGCCCAGAGGAGGAGCACTGGGCTTGTCTGATAAAGCAACTCCTGGATGACCTGCATGCCTAAAATCCCTTTTCAGTACTAAACAGTGAGTTGAATTTACTTTTACAATGATAAGAATAATAAAAAGCTAAGTAATATTGCATAAGAGTACCAGAAACTGCCCCACTGGAAACAAGAACTATTTACATTAAATAAAAACCCAGTTGTAGGCTGTATCTGCACATTCACAGCATGGTGAAGCACACTGTGACTGACCATGGAGACAGCTTCTGGCACTCACACCACAGGGGCATGTTTGCCACATGAGAGTATAACAAGGGTAGAAGGAGAAAGGGAGAGGGGATGAGAGAGGAGTACAGCTCATTTCTGGTTCCAGAGCTGATTAGACAGCCAGTCCAGTCCCTCATAGAGCGTCTTTCAATTTCATGGCTGCATTCACCATCCACAGTGATTTTGGAGCCCAAGAAATAAAGTCTTCCCTTGTTTCCATTGTTTGTCCATCTATCTGCCATGAAATGATGGGATCAGATGCCATGATCTTAGCTTTCTGAATGCTGATTTTAAGTCAGCTTTTTTACGTTCCTTTTTCACCTTCATCAAGAGGCTTTTTAGTTCCTTTTCACTTCCTACCGTAAGAATGGTATCATAGGGGGCTTCCCTGGTAGTGCAGTGGGCAAGGATACAGCAAGGTGCAAGGGGTGCCAGTTCAGTCCCTGGCCTGGGAAGATCCTGCATGCCGTGGAGTGGCTGGAGCGATGTGCCCAACTACCTAGCCAGAACTCTGGAGCGCATGCGCCCAGAGCCGGTGCCCTGCAGCGAGAGTGGCCACTGAGATGGGAGGTCCACACACAGGCCAAAATAACAAAGACAAATGAAAGAAAGATCAATAGAAGTGGCCAAAAAAAAAAAAAAAAGGTATCATCTGCATATCTGAAGTTATTGATATTTCTTTTGGCATTCTTCACTCCAGCTGGTGTTTCATCCAACCTGGCATTTCACATGATGTACTCTACATATAAGTTAAATAAGCAAGGCAAAAATATATAGCCTTGATGTACTCCCTTTCCGGTTATGCTTGTCTGGAAAATTCCAGGGATGTAGGAGCCTGGTGGGCTGTGGTTCATGGAGTCACAGAGTCGGCCATGACTGAGTGGCTGAGCACAAAAGAATACTTAAAGTTGTCTTTGATGCAATAGACATTAAATATACATTAAAAGTTTTTATTTAATTCTATTCAACGTAATACCACAGTTTTTCCCATCTCTTCCATAAGTTGCCTAGGCAAGAGACTGATTTAATCAGCGAGCACTTGTTAAGCAACTGAAACACCTCTTTCGAGCACTGTATTAGGGGATAGAGTAGGTGTAAGATAGAGTAGGTGTAAGATTGCACCTACTCTCAGAAACCTCATAATCCAGTGAGAGAAGCTAACTATAAGTAACTACAATATAATTTCATAATGCTAGGATGAATTTGTTATAAAAATTTGGGGAGCAAAAAAGGGAGTGACCACCTTTAGGAGTGAGAGATTGCTGACAAAATGTGAAGTAGATTCATGGTAATCAATAACTTAGAGGTTGGACTATGTATAGTTTGTTGGGAGTTCAAGGGTTGTCTTAGTTCAAGGTTGTCTGTTACTTTGTTTGAGTACAAAGTAACAAGGTGTAGCCTAGACAGTTTATAAGCAACAGGCATTTATTTCTCATACTTCTGAAGCCTGGGGACTCCAAGACCAAGGCACCAGCAGATTTATTTCTAGTGTTCATCTTCTGTCTCCTCACTCCTAATGGAAAGAGTGAGGGAACTCTCTGGGGTCTCTTTTTATAAAGTCATTCATCTAATATATAAGGGCTTTACCATACTGACCTAATCACTCACCAAAAATCTCACCTCCAAATATGTTGGGGGCTCAGATTTCAACATATGAATTTTGGCATGACACAGATGTTCAGACCATAGCAAGATTCTAATAGGAGTGCTTTCTAGAGTCAATATTAACTAAGTAAAGTACTTTCAGATGAGAAAAATTGCAAAAAATTATTATTATTATTATTTAGCCACTTCTATTGATTTTTCATTTATTTATCTTTGTTCTTTTGGCCTGTGTGGACCTCCCATCACAGTGGCCTCACTCACTGCAGAACACCGGCTCTGGGGGCATGCACTCCAGAGTTCCAGCTTGGTAGTTGGGCACATCTGTCCAGCTGCTCCCCGGCATGGGAAATCTTCCCAGACCAGGGACTGAACTGGCACTCCTGAATTGCAAGGCAGTGTCCTTTCCACTGACTCCACAAAAGAATACTTAAAGTTGTCTTTGATGCAATAGACATTAAATATACATTAAAAGTTTTTATTTAATTCTATTCAACGTAATACCACAGTTTTTCCCATCTCTTCCATAAGTTGCCTAGGCAAGAGACTGATTTAATCAGCGAGCACTTGTTAAGCAACTGAAACACCTCTTTCGAGCACTGTATTAGGGGATAGAGTAGGTGTAAGATAGAGTAGGTGTAAGATTGCACCTACTCTCAGAAACCTCATAATCCAGTGAGAGAAGCTAACTATAAGTAACTACAATATAATTTCATAATGCTAGGATGAATTTGTTATAAAAATTTGGGGAGCAAAAAAGGGAGTGACCACCTTTAGGAGTGAGAGATTGCTGACAAAATGTGAAGTAGATTCATGGTAATCAATAACTTAGAGGTTGGACTATGTATAGTTTGTTGGGAGTTCAAGGGTTGTCTTAGTTCAAGGTTGTCTGTTACTTTGTTTGAGTACAAAGTAACAAGGTGTAGCCTAGACAGTTTATAAGCAACAGGCATTTATTTCTCATACTTCTGAAGCCTGGGGACTCCAAGACCAAGGCACCAGCAGATTTATTTCTAGTGTTCATCTTCTGTCTCCTCACTCCTAATGGAAAGAGTGAGGGAACTCTCTGGGGTCTCTTTTTATAAAGTCATTCATCTAATATATAAGGGCTTTACCATACTGACCTAATCACTCACCAAAAATCTCACCTCCAAATATGTTGGGGGCTCAGATTTCAACATATGAATTTTGGCATGACACAGATGTTCAGACCATAGCAAGATTCTAATAGGAGTGCTTTCTAGAGTCAATATTAACTAAGTAAAGTACTTTCAGATGAGAAAAATTGCAAAAAATTATTATTATTATTATTTAGCCACTTCTATTGATTTTTCATTTATTTATCTTTGTTCTTTTGGCCTGTGTGGACCTCCCATCACAGTGGCCTCACTCACTGCAGAACACCGGCTCTGGGGGCATGCACTCCAGAGTTCCAGCTTGGTAGTTGGGCACATCTGTCCAGCTGCTCCCCGGCATGGGAAATCTTCCCAGACCAGGGACTGAACTGGCACTCCTTGAATTGCAAGGCAGTGTCCTTATCCACTGGACCACCACGGAAGCCCCCCAAACTTATTTTAAAGCCAAATTAATACTATAAATTTTCCAGTTTGTTGTGATCCAGACAGTCAAAGGCTTAGCATAATCAATGAAGCAGAAGTAGATTATTTTGGGAACTACCTTGCTTTCTCCATGGTCCAAAACATGTTAGAAATTTGATCTCTGGTTCCTCTGCTTCTTCAAAGCACAGCCAACTGTGAAAACTTCTTAAAGACATGAGACCACAATACCTACCTCCTGAGAATACTGTATGTGAGTCAAGAAGCAACAGAACCAGACATGGGAAACTGATTGATTCGAAACTGGGAAAGAAGCACAACAAGACTGTATATTGTTACCATTCTTATTTAACTCATATGCCGAGTCCATCATGTTCCTATGAGGGAAATGCCAAGCTGGATGAATTCTAAAGATGGAATCAAGGTGGCCAGAAGAAATAATAACATCAGGTATGCAGATGATACCACTCTAAGGGCAGAAAGTGAAGAGTAACTAAAAACCCTCTTGATTTAGAGTGAAAGAGGAGAGTGAAAAAGCTGGCTTGACATTCAACAGTCAAAAAATGAAGATCATGGCATTCAGTCCCATCACTTCATGGCAAATAGAAAGGGTAAAAACGGAGTAAGTGATAAACTTTATTTTCTTGTGTACCTCACTGTGGATAGTGACTGCAGCCATGAAATTTAAAGTTTATTCCTTGGAATGAAAACTGACGTTTTCCAGTCCTGTGGTCACTGCTGAGTTTTCCAAATTTGCTGGCATATTGACTGCAGCACTTTGACACTGTCATCATTGAGGATTTTCAATAGCTCAGCTGGAAATCCACAACCTCCACTAACTTTGTTCATAGTGATGCTTCCTAAGGCCCACTTGACTTCACGCTCCAGATGTCTGACTCGAGGTGAATGACCACACAATCATGGTTATCTAGATCACTAAGACATTTTCTGTACAGTTCTGTGTATTCTTGCCACCTCTTCATAATTTTTTCTGCCTCTGTTAGGTCCTTGCCATTTCTGTCTTTTATTGTGCCCATATTTGCATGAAATGTCCCCTCTGTATCTCCAATTATCTTGAAGAGTTCTACAGTCTTCCTCATTCTATTGTTTCCCTCTGTTTCTTTGCATTGTTCACTTAAAATGGCCTTATCTCTTCTTGCTTTTCTCTGAAACTCTGCCTCCAGATAAGTATATCTTTCTCTTTCTCTTTTGCCTGTTGCTTCTCTTTTTTTCTCAGCTATTTGTAAGGCCTTCTCAGACAACCACTTTACCTTTTGCATTTCTTTTTCTTGGGGATGGTTTTGGTCACCACCTCCTGTACAGTTTTACAAACCTCCATCCATAGCTCTTTAGGCACTCTGTGAATGGGTGACAAAATACAGCTATGACAAACTTAGGAGCATATTAAAAAGCAGAGACATCACTTTTCCAACAAAGGCTCCTCTAGTCAAAGCTGTGATTTTTACAGTAGTCATTTACAAACGTGAGAACTGGATCATAAAGAAGGCTGAGCATCGAAGAATTGATGCTGTTGGATTGTGCTGTTGGCTTGTGGTATTGTTGGATTGTAAACTGACTGCAAGAAAAAATAGTGTTGGTTTTATTCAAACTTCCTTATCGCTTATTGCGATACTGATGGAGAGGACTGTTGAGAGCCCATTGGACAGCATAGAGATCAAATCAGTCAACCCTGAATATTGATTGAAAAGACTGATGCTGAAACTGAAACTACTTGGCCATCTGACGCAAAGAGCTGACTCTGGAAAAGACCATGATGATGGGAAAGCTTGAAGGCAAAAGGAGAAGGGAGTTGTAGAGGATGAGGTGGTTAGATACCATCACTGACTCAATGGGCATGAATATGAGCAAACTCTTGGAGATAGTGGAGGTTGGAGGACCCTGGCGTGCTATTGTCTTTGGGGTTGCAAAGAGTCAGGCACAACTTAATGACTGAACAACAACAACTCCTATGAAGGCAAGAATGAATCATAAAGAAACTCAGAAAAATTCTAGGGCAATTAGGATATTGCTCATTTTTGTTTAGGTAGAGATGATTTTAATACATTCATAAGATGTGGGCGATGGCTGAATCTAATGATGCTGGCTTGATCACCTCTATTTTCTGTATCCTTTCAAGACATTCTGAGCAACACATCTTTAAAAGTGAGATCTCACAGGAAATAGATATATTCTTTTTGGGCTGGCTTCAGAAGGTACCTTAGCAGTATATTTTAATGATAAGAATGAGAAAGAGCGTGAATAGTAACTTACTCCTAAGGACAGATAGTGGCAAATTATTTCTAATAAATTGGCTGTTTTTCTTGCTGTTGCCTCACTATCATCATTTGCTCTTTGCTCTCGATGGTGCACAAGCATGTTGTATTACCTTAAACTAAATTCATCAAATATTTATTGAGAGCCTATTATGCACCAGGCATGTAGTCTATGGGATGCAAAATGGATCTGGAAAACTGAGTGCACGAAAAAATAGTGTTGATTTTATTCAGACTTCCTGTTAACAAAAAATCAAGGGATTTTGATAATTTACACACTTAGAACAACAGAGAAAAGTACAGATTTCTGACTCTTCCACATAACTAGTTGAAACAAATTATTATCTTAACAGCTGGTACCAGAATTTCTCTTGAAGAAAGAAACTCTCTAGAGAAGTACCTTGATACTGAAGACACTGACACTGTAAGACACTGAAGTGGTGGTTTATAGATGGTAAATCAACATAAGAAGTGAAAAATTATCATTAGATGTGAAGACAATGTTGGAATGAGGAAACCCAGAAGGTAGAAGCAACTTGATAGACAGAATGCCTCAAGATGGTTCAGAACAGGGATGTGCAACATTCAATTTTAAGCTTTTGCGTTGTGGTGAAGTTAACTGTCTTCGTGTGCCTCCCACAAGCCTGCAGTAAACTCCATTACATGTACACACACACAAAGGCTGAGTGTGTGTGGGGGTGGGGTGGGGGAGGGGAGAGAGACAGAGAGAGAAAGAGAGATGATGATTGAAATGTTGACTGAAAAGATTCTTAATAGTTGGAGACAATCAGGTATTCTCCACAAGGATCAGATCCACATAGGAATGGAATAGTTCCCTTGTTACCATTTTGATCTGGGAGTGAAGGCTCATATCTGAGAATTTCCATGGATATTTTCCTCCTACTGGTGAATACTCTCGTGTTGAAGAGTCATATTTTTGAATGAAGTTTGACCCCTCCCCCAGTTTTTTTTACATTGGGACACACTATTCATTGAACCTGGCCCTTAACTGTCTCCTCAGCATTATTTGCTGTTTCAAATCTCCTTGAGGACAAGGTTGTCAGATAAACTATAGAACACTGAACTAAATTTGATTTCTGATAAACAATGAGCAACTTTTTAGTATAAATATGTCTCATGCAATATTTGGTATATACTTGCACTAAGTTTGTGAAAAATCTTAATTTATCTGGGCATTCTGTATTTTTATTTGCTACTTAGAGAGAAAAATGTCACCTGGGATTCAGATGCTGAAATTCAATTTTTAGGACATTTGTGGAATGCTTAGAAATATAAGCCAATCTCACGCTGGGAAGAGAGAATAAAGCCACTGCAGTATATCACCTTGGCAAGAACTGAACTTCTTTTCCAGCACTTTTCCTTTCAAAACACGTGCCAAAGTAATTTTCTAGATTGAAGTAATGAATTCCAGATCTTTTAATACCATGTACTGTAATTAGCTGGATAATAATCTGTAATTATTCAGGGAAAGTGAGCCCATGTATAAATGATTAGAATCGTAAACTATGCTCTTGCAGTGGAGGAACTTTTGGCCTTTTCTAACCAGCTGGGGCATTCACAATCCTCTGATGAGGATTTGGCCCTCTGTGCTGGGCCATTAATCTCCCGTTTCTGCCATCTTCCTAGGCCTCTCTCACTTTCTTTAGAGAGACCAGGCAGAGACGCTGAGTCTGCTGTGGCAGAAGATGACACAGAGCCCAGACTAGATATACAGAAATCTATATAAGCTCTATGAATCAGAAGGCCAGGGAGGCATTTCCACAGTAGTCAGGGGTACAGGTACCCATGGACATGTAGCCTGAACACTGGGAACCAGTCAGGTGGAAGGTGGAGGACATTGTGTATGACCCTAATCCCCTCCCATGAATATCACCAATGTGACACACTTTCTATGCCCAGCACCACCATCAAGGTACACGCTCCTCAGAACCGTGAAGTTAGTGAAAGTTTATCATTAGAAGGTATTAGCATTTTTCCTCCCTCAGAACTTTCTCATTCCTATGATGTCCTCTGTCTGCTTAATCACTAACAGCCTACTTACACTCTTTAAAGAACTTGGAATTTGAAAAGGAAATTGGGTGATTCAACTTTGGACCCCTCCCCAGTTTTTTACATTGGGACACACTATTCATTGAACCTGGCCCTTAACTGTCTCCTCAGCATTATTTGCTGTTTCAAATCTCCTTGAGGACAAGGTTGTCAGATAAACTATAGAACACTGAACTAAATTTGATTTCTGATAAACAATGAGCAACTTTTTAGTATAAATATGTCTCATGCAATATTTGGTATATACTTGCACTAAGTTTGTGAAAATCTTAATTTATCTGGGCATTCTGTATTTTTATTTGCTACTTAGAGAGAAAAATGTCACCTGGGATTCAGATGCTGAAATTCAATTTTTAGGACATTTGTGGAATGCTTAGAAATATAAGCCAATCTCACGCTGGGAAGAGAGAATAAAGCCACTGCAGTATATCACCTTGGCAAGAACTGAACTTCTTTTCCAGCACTTTTCCTTTCAAAACACGTGCCAAAGTAATTTTCTAGATTGAAGTAATGAATTCCAGATCTTTTAATACCATGTACTGTAATTAGCTGGATAATAATCTGTAATTATTCAGGGAAAGTGAGCCCATGTATAAATGATTAGAATCGTAAACTATGCTCTTGCAGTGGAGGAACTTTTGGCCTTTTCTAACCAGCTGGGGCATTCACAATCCTCTGATGAGGATTTGGCCCTCTGTGCTGGGCCATTAATCTCCCGTTTCTGCCATCTTCCTAGGCCTCTCTCACTTTCTTTAGAGAGACCAGGCAGAGACGCTGAGTCTGCTGTGGCAGAAGATGACACAGAGCCCAGACTAGATATACAGAAATCTATATAAGCTCTATGAATCAGAAGGCCAGGGAGGCATTTCCACAGTAGTCAGGGGTACAGGTACCCATGGACATGTAGCCTGAACACTGGGAACCAGTCAGGTGGAAGGTGGAGGACATTGTGTATGACCCTAATCCCCTCCCATGAATATCACCAATGTGACACACTTTCTATGCCCAGCACCACCATCAAGGTACACGCTCCTCAGAACCGTGAAGTTAGTGAAAGTTTATCATTAGAAGGTATTAGCATTTTTCCTCCCTCAGAACTTTCTCATTCCTATGATGTCCTCTGTCTGCTTAATCACTAACAGCCTACTTACACTCTTTAAAGAACTTGGAATTTGAAAAAGGAAATTGGGTGAGGCCTCTTTCTGAACTTTTATCCAAGAAGTAAGTCTCTAATGGTGAAACTTCAAACACTGCAGAGAATTTTGGAATGTATTTTAGGAAGTAGAAACTTTCTGGTGGTCTTTAGTTTTTAGGACATGACAAATTGATATAAGGCAAACCCTCTCTTGATCTTGGTGGGTGATGAATATCTCAGAAGTAATATGAGGAGGAGGCCCAGTGTAGTGACAAATTGTCCCAGCACTTAAACCCCGGAGCAGACATCAAGGTGCTTGTATTTATTGAATACCCAGTGTGTTCTGGATAATTTACATTTCTTTGAATTCTTAGGACATTCTGATAAGAATATCAGTGGGCTCATTTTACATTTGCAGAGTGAGTCTCATTGAGGTTAATAATTTGCCCCAAATTTGTGAGTGGTACAGCCAGAATTTGAACCCAGGCTCATCTACAACCCCTTTTATTTGTGTATTCTCATCACTAATGCATTCTTTTGTTAAGGGTGGCCCTGGAGTGGCAAGTGACAAAAACCTGCCTTTGTGTAATATTAGAGTTTAGAGGCATTGTAGAGATTATCTAGTATAAATTTTTAAAGTTAAGCATCTGTGCTAGGACTTCTAAATGATTTGTATAACATCCCTCAGTTGAGGTAAAGTTAGAATCAGAATCCATATTTTCAATCAGTACTATTTTTATTTAACTGTCTCATGACCTATATTTCAGTCACAAGATAGATTTTGATGAGATTCAGCAACTAGTGTATCCTATAAGGAGTATTCCCACCAGAGTGCCTGTTTTTGTGAACTTTCAAGGTATCGGGAATCAGGTATGCCTTGTTTTCTCTTTGTCTCTCTTAGCCCCATACCAGGAATGATGAGAAACTTGATGATGATGATATCATTTAGGAACTTTAAAAAAAAAATCATTTCTTTATTTTTGGCTATTCTGGGTTTTCACTGCTGCCACACGTACTCCTCTAGTTGCAGAGACTGGGGGCTACTCTCTAGTTGAGGTGAGCAGGCTTCTTGTGGTGGTAACTTCTCTTGTTGTGGAACTCGGGCTCTAGGGCACACGGGTTTCAGTAGTTGTGGCACATGGGCTCAATAGTTGTGGCTCCAAGGCTCTAGAGCACAGGCTCAATCAGTTGCTCTGCAGCATGTGGGATCTTCCTGGATCAGGGATTGAACCTGTGTCTTCTGCATTGGCAGGTGAATGCTTCACCACTGAGCTATGAGGCAAGCCTCCATTTAGGAACTTTTGATTGAAGAAACATAAATGAATCCTCCAGGTAATAAATAAATAATCAGAGATTAAAACATAGACAATAAAAAGGAATCTACTCCTTCTTCTATATATATATCAGTGCCTAATAGTTGAAGGGTTGGTTGCTTAGGTAGAAGTACAAACTAATTTTGAAGGTCCCATAGCTGATATTTATTAATAACTTTTCTTGTGTGCAACTTTGTTTCTTTTACATTCTGGGTTTTTGTGGATATGTATTGATTGTTGATATTTTTCATGAGTATATTTTAGCTAGGCCACACAACTGTGTTGAACCACACAACTATTGATCTTTGGTGTTAGATAGGACTCTTGAGAATCCCTGGGACTACAAGAAGATCCAACCAGTCAATCCTAAAGGAAATCGACCCTGAATATTCATTGGAAGGACTGATGCTGAAGCTGAAGCTCCAATAATTTGGCCACATGATGTGAAGAGCCGACTCTTGGAAAAGACCCTGATGCTGAGAAAAACAGAAGGCAAACAGAGGATGAGATGGTTGGATGGCATCACTGAGTCAATGGACATGAGTTTGAGCAAGCTCTGGGAGATGGTGACGAACAGGGAACCCTGGTGTGCTGCAGGTCCATGACAAAGAGTTGGACATGACTAAGCGACTGAACTGAAATGAACACAACTGTTAGAATAAATAGAGAATAGTTTTATTTCTTCTTTTATGGCTTTATCACTACTGTTACTTAGAACTCAGTCAAAACAGAGTCCAGCATTTAACATCCTAACAGGAATGCTGAAACAGGAAGTGTTCTCATTGATTACATCAACTCTTACTGATTTTCTGCTACAGTGTATGCACTGATTAGGAGGTAAGGGAAATGTAAAATGCAGTTCTTTTCTCCAACGTATTTATAATTGGCAAACATGTCGGAAAATCTACAAAATAAAATGAAACTAAATTAAGTGACAAGCAAGCTGTGTGCTTGGTAAGATCAGAGGTGGACACTTTGAGCTGATGTGGGCAGTGGAGGCTTCATGAAGTAGGCAAAACACAAGCTGGATCTGAAGTTCATTTAGAATATAAGATAATGCTGAGATCGTCAGAGTGTTTACCACACTTTGAAGAAAAAGTGTATGGTTCAGAAAGGCCTTGGTGAGTCAGAAAAAAGTCTAGAAACTGAAAAAGCCAAGCCCAAGAATGGAGTCCTGAATTTCCCTGGTGATCCAGTGGTTAAGAATCTGTCTGCCAAGGCAGGGGACATAGGTTTGATTCCTTGTCCAGGAAGATCCCACATGCCACAGGACAACTAAACCCAAGCACCACAACTACTGACACCCAACTGAAGACCATGCTCTGGAGCTAGTGTTCTACAAGAGAAGCCACTGCAGTGAGAATCCTGTGCACCCCAACTGGAGAGTAGACCCTGCTTGTTGCAACTAGAGAAAGCCTACTTGTAGCAATGAAGACACAGCTCTGCTAAAAACAAATAAAAAGGTAAAATTTAAAAAATTAAAAAATATATGGCGGTGCCCATATATGTATATTTTTTACATAGGGTAGATAGGTCGGGAGGGAGTGATTCATTTATTCTTTTTTTTTTTTTTTTATCTTGGCCTCTTTTATTGTTTTTTAATTTATTTACTGTCATCCATCTTTACTCTTTGACCTGTGTGGGCCTCTCACTGCAGTGGCCTCTCTAGTTGCACAGCACAGGCTCTGGGCACATATGCTGCAAAGCACCGGCTTGTAATTGGACGCACCTGTCCAGCTGCTCTGCAGCATGTGAGATCTTCCTGGGACAGGGATCGAACCGGTGCCCTTTGCCTCTTCACCCACTGGACCACCAAGAAAACCCTATGCATCTTAACATCCTAAAAAAGGAATGCTGAAACAGGAAGTGTTCTCATTGATTACATCAACTCTTACTGATTTTCTGCTACAGTGTATGCACTGATTAGGAGGTAAGGGAAATGTAAAATGCAGTTCTTTTCTCCAACGTATTTATAATTGGCAAACATGTCGGAAAATCTACAAAATAAAATGAAACTAAATTAAGTGACAAGCAAGCTGTGTGCTTGGTAAGATCAGAGGTGGACACTTTGAGCTGATGTGGGCAGTGGAGGCTTCATGAAGTAGGCAAAACACAAGCTGGATCTGAAGTTCATTTAGAATATAAGATAATGCTGAGATCGTCAGAGTGTTTACCACACTTTGAAGAAAAAGTGTATGGTTCAGAAAGGCCTTGGTGAGTCAGAAAAAAGTCTAGAAACTGAAAAAGCCAAGCCCAAGAATGGAGTCCTGAATTTCCCTGGTGATCCAGTGGTTAAGAATCTGTCTGCCAAGGCAGGGGACATAGGTTTGATTCCTTGTCCAGGAAGATCCCACATGCCACAGGACAACTAAACCCAAGCACCACAACTACTGACACCCAACTGAAGACCATGCTCTGGAGCTAGTGTTCTACAAGAGAAGCCACTGCAGTGAGAATCCTGTGCACCCCAACTGGAGAGTAGACCCTGCTTGTTGCAACTAGAGAAAGCCTACTTGTAGCAATGAAGACACAGCTCTGCTAAAAACAAATAAAAAGGTAAAATTTAAAAAATTAAAAAATATATGGCGGTGCCCATATATGTATATTTTTTACATAGGGTAGATAGGTCGGGAGGGAGTGATTCATTTATTCTTTTTTTTTTTTTTTTATCTTGGCCTCTTTTATTGTTTTTTAATTTATTTACTGTCATCCATCTTTACTCTTTGACCTGTGTGGGCCTCTCACTGCAGTGGCCTCTCTAGTTGCACAGCACAGGCTCTGGGCACATATGCTGCAAAGCACCGGCTTGTAATTGGACGCACCTGTCCAGCTGCTCTGCAGCATGTGAGATCTTCCTGGGACAGGGATCGAACCGGTGCCCTTTGCCTCTTCACCCACTGGACCACCAAGAAAACCCTTAATTTATTCTTTTTGGCAAATGTTTGTTAAGCACTTGCTAGGAGCAGAGGGTATGGTGGTAAGCAGAAGCAGATACACCTTCATGTAGGTATTGAGAGAAACAGGTGCTTTTGGGGTTCAGCAATAATTTAAGTCTGTTATTTACTTTCTAAGCAATGAAATATTGAAAGGTTGAGACTGAGAAAAGTGGGAGGAGAGTGGCTAGTGTTTTCAGACAAAGAAAAGGCATGGAATCACAGTGGGTGGTTAGCTGACAGAGAGCCAGTAATATGACATCATCTTATTTTTATTACTGCTATTAGTATTATTGTATTAGGAGCAAGCCTAACTTTGGCCTTGGATACCTCACGGTTCAGGTAGTAAAGAATCTGCCTACAGTACAGGAGACTCAGGTTTGATTCCTGAATCGGGAAGATCTCTTGGAGACGAAAATGGCAATCCATTCTAATATTCTTGCCTGGAGAATTCCAGGGACACAGGACCCTGGTGGGCAACAGTCCATGGGGTCACAAAGAGCCAGACATGACTGAGTGACTAATGCTTTCACTTTCTCTTTTCAGAACAGTCCCACCGAGTAAGCAAGTATATGAAGGTAGATAATTTTGGTCATGCTTAGCATCCAGAAAGTTTTTTCCTCTTATGAATTAAGACCATACAAAGAAAAGAAAACAAAAGGACCAATGCCTTTCTATTCTGGTCTCTATCTCACTTCCCTTCCACTTTCAGCCCACACCCATGCCCCCAGAGGCATCAATTCCTTCTCTAGGAAATAAATTAAAATATAAAGACCTCTGAGATGCCCTTTATTAAAAGACCCACAGTCATTTTGCATGCTTTATTCTGTTGTCATTTCAGGCTGTCACTTTTACCCTGAATTTGGCCGGCACAATACCTTCCATATTAATGCTTCCTGAGTTCCAGTCTGAGAGCTGGTCTATTCTCACAGTAACTGCCATACTTATGCATAAGAGTTAAAGTTGGAACCCATTGTCTATGCAGACAGGGGAATTCACAGAACAATTACTGTAGGAAGTGACTGTTCACAATTTGATGGGAAACAGCTTTGCTGACTTGTGTGCACTGCAAGATAAGTTAACTCTGAAGAACAGGGAATAATAACCAAGTGCTTTCTTGAGGAACCCTGTAATAAGTGAAAGCACAGTCACAACTGCTGACGATATGGGTTCAGAAAGTGCAGGGGGCAGTTTTTAATCTTTGAAAACCTGATGTATAAGCCTTGCCAATGTGCTGTTTTTCACTCTTCCTTTTTACTATAGACAACAGAGCCCATCCATCCCTTTACTTGCGCAGTTGAGGGTTTGGGAAGGATCCAGTCAGACATTCAGCCCACTCCCCTCCCACTTTTATGGCTAATGAATTTTAGGTGCAGGTTCATGCCTTTCAGCTAATTCATAATAAAGGATGAAGATTAGTCACTAGAAGGCTGAAAAAAGAATTTCTCCAGAACAAGTTTTTTATTTTTTTCCCTGTGAGATATATATATATATATATATCTCACAGGGAAAAAAAAAAAATATATATATATATATAGAAATACTTTTATAGATTATACTTAAGTTAAAAAAAAATTTTTTTTAAATTTTGGCCTCTTTTATTGGTTTTCTATTTGTTTATTTTCCATCTATCTTTATTCTTTGGCCTGTGTGGGCCTTGCACAGCAGTGGCCTCACTCATTGCAGAGCACCGGCTCTGGGCGCATGGGCTCAGGGACTGGCTCACTCACTGGTCCAGCCACTTGGCGACATGAGGGATCTTCCCAGGCCAGGGATCGAACTGGCACCCCTTGCACAGCAAGGCGAACTCTTTACCCACTGGACCACCAGAGAAGCCCCGGATTATGTTTAAATTTTAGAAATAATAAAATATTTTGATCTTTGAAAAATCTGTTACCTTATTCCAGGGAGTTGATGCTCTTTAGATAGGGAATTAAGGTACATCACTTAGAAAGCCAGCTTTGTGTTTAATGACCTCTATGACCTCAAGTCACCCTTCTTAATGATGAATGTGGTTCAGCTTCCTCATCTGTATGTAGCTGCCGGGGTGGCCCTTTGCTGAGCCTAAGCATAGATTGGGCTCGGGGTCCTAGCAGCCTCAAGCTCATCTTCCACTGAGCATATTCTCATGAAATAATATTCATGAGGACTTCTCTCCCTTCTTTATCAGAAGAGAGTAGAAGGCCATTTCTGTAGAGGTACAAGGGCAACACAGGAAAAAAATAAAATAATGAAGGGGCAGATAATTTGGGCTCATTCTGAGCCCCCAGTACTAGAGAAATCATAGAAGCTGAGGAAACTATTTTGGAGAAGGTCATGATGAGTCTCTAAGAATAGGTCTCAGTCTCATCTTCCTTTTATCTGGATTCCTACAGTAGTTTCCTAACTTGCATCCCCTCTCCCATCATCTATTCTTGGTGGAGAAGCCAGAGGTGTTCTATTTAAATGTAAGGAATGTGGGTCAGTGTACTTCCCTGTTTAAAATGCCATTTCACTTATTGTAAAAGTCAGTGTCTTCATAAAGGCCTGCAAGGTCCCTCTACTTGATGTGATCCTCTGTTAGTTCCCTGAACAGATGTCCTGTTCTTTCCAGACATACTGGCCTCCTTGCTGTTCCTGTCTTTTTTTTTTTTAATTATTTATTTATTTTTGGCTCTGCTGGGTCTTTATTACTGCACAGGCTTTTCTCTAGTTGTGCCCAGAAGAGGCTACTCTAGTTGTTGTGCCCGGGCTTCTCATTGTGGTGGCTTCTCTTGTTGGGGAGCACGAGTTCTAGGGCATTCAGGCAACACATGGATGGGTTCAGTAGTTGTAGCTCAATAATTATGGGACATGGGCTTCGATGCTCCATGGCATGGCTCCAGGGATCGAATGCCTGTCTTCTGTGTTGGCAGGTAGATTCTTTACCACTGAGCAAGTAAGGAAGATACAGATATCTATTTGAGATCCTGATTTCATTTCCTTTGACTATATGCCCAGAAGTGAAATTCCCAAATTGTAAAATAGTTTTATTTTTAAATTTTTGAAGACCCTCTGTACTGTTTTCTGTGATGATTGTAAATAATTTTATATTCCTACCAGCAATGTACAGGGGTTCCCTTTCCTCCAAATCCTCATCAATGCTTTTATCTTTTGTCTTTCTGATGTCGACTTAAAAAAAAATTGTGTAGCATAAAAATTGCAAATTAACTTTTATTTGGGGCAAACTGAGGACAGAAGCTCAGGAGACAGCACCTCGGAGAGCTATGAGAAACTGCTCCAAAGATGCAGGTGGTAAACCTCAATATATATGTGATTTTGGTGAAGGGGGAATACATGATATCAAGCACAAAACTTTCTTTTAGAAAATTTCTACTAGTCTCATGACACTTTCTGCTAGTCATGAGATCACAGATGTCACCATGAAGGATTTTCATTTTTTCTAGATATGAGGAGATATAAGAATTGGGCTCATAAAATTGTCTCCTGAAACTATCTAACTATCTGAAGACCTATCTTGTCAGTTTTAACCCTGAGCACAGAGTGCCTTATCTTTGTTTTCCACTCTAAACTCCTTTTAGGGGGGTTGTAGGGTCAGTAGCTGTAGCAGCACATAATTTAATCCTTGTAAGAGGTAGATGGTTTCATGCAGTTCCACCTTTCTATGTTTTTGTATATGTTGCCTGTGCTTTTAATATCATATCTAAAAAAATCATCAATATGGACTATTAATTTTCTGGTCAGCAGAATAAGGTGAGCTACATAATATTGGAGTTTTCCTTTGAAATCCTTTGTCACTCAGTAAATATAAAGGGAAATGGTTTGTGGGTAATTAGTAGAGCAGAGGCAGTGCCTACATTCCAGAAATCAAAATCAGAAGACAGGCATCTAGAGCATTTCTGGACATAATGTTGACTAGTGTTTTTTCTCAGTTTTCTGATTAAAGGAAGGACACAAGTTTAAAAACAGGCAACACCGGGATGGATGGTCAGTAGTTGTAGCTCAATAATTATGGGACATGGGCTTCGATGCTCCATGGCATGGCTCCAGGGATCGAATGCCTGTCTTCTGTGTTGGCAGGTAGATTCTTTACCACTGAGCAAGTAAGGAAGATACAGATATCTATTTGAGATCCTGATTTCATTTCCTTTGACTATATGCCCAGAAGTGAAATTCCCAAATTGTAAAATAGTTTTATTTTTAAATTTTTGAAGACCCTCTGTACTGTTTTCTGTGATGATTGTAAATAATTTTATATTCCTACCAGCAATGTACAGGGGTTCCCTTTCCTCCAAATCCTCATCAATGCTTTTATCTTTTGTCTTTCTGATGTCGACTTAAAAAAAAATTGTGTAGCATAAAAATTGCAAATTAACTTTTATTTGGGGCAAACTGAGGACAGAAGCTCAGGAGACAGCACCTCGGAGAGCTATGAGAAACTGCTCCAAAGATGCAGGTGGTAAACCTCAATATATATGTGATTTTGGTGAAGGGGGAATACATGATATCAAGCACAAAACTTTCTTTTAGAAAATTTCTACTAGTCTCATGACACTTTCTGCTAGTCATGAGATCACAGATGTCACCATGAAGGATTTTCATTTTTTCTAGATATGAGGAGATATAAGAATTGGGCTCATAAAATTGTCTCCTGAAACTATCTAACTATCTGAAGACCTATCTTGTCAGTTTTAACCCTGAGCACAGAGTGCCTTATCTTTGTTTTCCACTCTAAACTCCTTTTAGGGGGGTTGTAGGGTCAGTAGCTGTAGCAGCACATAATTTAATCCTTGTAAGAGGTAGATGGTTTCATGCAGTTCCACCTTTCTATGTTTTTGTATATGTTGCCTGTGCTTTTAATATCATATCTAAAAAAATCATCAATATGGACTATTAATTTTCTGGTCAGCAGAATAAGGTGAGCTACATAATATTGGAGTTTTCCTTTGAAATCCTTTGTCACTCAGTAAATATAAAGGGAAATGGTTTGTGGGTAATTAGTAGAGCAGAGGCAGTGCCTACATTCCAGAAATCAAAATCAGAAGACAGGCATCTAGAGCATTTCTGGACATAATGTTGACTAGTGTTTTTTCTCAGTTTTCTGATTAAAGGAAGGACACAAGTCCTCTTAAAGTATATACTAGTCATACCTCAAGTCTTGGACAGTTTTTTTTTCTCTGTTCAGTATATACTCTGTTCATGGACTTCATCTTGGGAAATTGATTCTGTCTCTTCCCTGACTCCATTATGATAATAATCTTTTTATCTGAGTATCAGATGAGTAATTATAATGACCTAGTTTGTTGTAATATCATGTGCATGACTATCTTGTGTGTTGTTACACTGCATCAGGGTATAGTGATGACTCTATTTGAGCTAAGGGACATTTTCTGGAATCTCTACTGTGATATTTGAGAATATTACTATGCTGCATATGGACTTGCCTCAAGTACTGCAGTTAAAAAAAGAAAACAACACAAAATTTCCAATAAATATAGTAATTCCAAAAGTGGAAGGGTGCGGTTCTGAGCCTTCCTTTCTTTTACTCCGAAACATGTGCCCATAAGAATTGCTCAGAAGCACTGAAAATCTAAATTGTGAGGCAAATCAAGTTTCCTTGAATGCAATCTCTTCTGGTGGATATGGGTCAAACCACTCCTCTTAACCTCATCTCATCAGAATGAAAAGGCTTCCTGCTCTTTATTGTGGATTTCAGTTCTGATGGTGTATGTGGATGATACACACAGATTGAGATTATCTTCAAAGAATTTCAGGGGCTCCCAGCATACTGACAGAGGCAAGAATGATGTAAAACCCCTACTGAATGGTTAGCAATACTCATTTTGTGCCTTTCTCTTTTGGGCCAGCGGCAGAGGAGTGTTTTGGCAGCTGGCTGTTTAATGGCAGATTTTAGGTTATAGGTTTATATTGTTTATTGATGATCTCTGGGCTTCAGTAATCAACATTTTCACAACTTTTGACAGAGATACTGTGTCCCTAAAGACTCTCAGTAAGTGATGGTGGTTATTTTTATTTCTTCTTTCCTTCCAGGCTGGACTAGTCTATGAGGCATGAGTCAAAACACAAATGGAAAACTTTGAGAGAAATAAAAAGCAAGGGAGTTTTCACTGTATTTAGGCAAATAACACACAAAGGTGTGCAAATAGTTCCAAATGAGCTTTGGCTTTGAGGTCTGAAAGCCCAGCCATGGTTGGCTTGGAGCATGCCACTCAGGATTGTAATCACCGTGATCTACTCTGGCCTGAGGTCATAAGGAGTATTCTGCAGCTTTTGGTTGAGGTATTTCTATTCATTCCTCCTGGTCTTTGTCTCCTGGTTTCTGAAGCTAAACCTTTTATGGACAGTCTGGTTCTTTGGGTCATTGCTAGGTGAAATTGAGGAACTGTAATCTCAGATGAGTTCTGCCCAGAGAAAAGTGAGGTTCTTTGGGTAAACTTAATGTCTCCAGGTAGGCAGCTTGTGATAAGAGAGGAGAAAGAGCTGAAAGACTGGTGGGCAGATCTGTTGGCATTTTAGGAAGAAAGGTGGAATTTCTACCCTTATATAATGAAACCAGTAGCCTTGTGGCTCCGATGATAAAAAATCTGTCTGCAATGTGGGAGACCTGAGTTCTATTTCTGAGTCAGGAGGATTCCTGGAGAAGGGAATACTACCCCTACTCCAGTATTCTTGTGTTCTTGCCTAGAGAATTCCACGGACAGAGGAGACTGGATATGGGTCAAACCACTCCTCTTAACCTCATCTCATCAGAATGAAAAGGCTTCCTGCTCTTTATTGTGGATTTCAGTTCTGATGGTGTATGTGGATGATACACACAGATTGAGATTATCTTCAAAGAATTTCAGGGGCTCCCAGCATACTGACAGAGGCAAGAATGATGTAAAACCCCTACTGAATGGTTAGCAATACTCATTTTGTGCCTTTCTCTTTTGGGCCAGCGGCAGAGGAGTGTTTTGGCAGCTGGCTGTTTAATGGCAGATTTTAGGTTATAGGTTTATATTGTTTATTGATGATCTCTGGGCTTCAGTAATCAACATTTTCACAACTTTTGACAGAGATACTGTGTCCCTAAAGACTCTCAGTAAGTGATGGTGGTTATTTTTATTTCTTCTTTCCTTCCAGGCTGGACTAGTCTATGAGGCATGAGTAAAAACACAAATGGAAAACTTTGAGAGAAATAAAAAGCAAGGGAGTTTTCACTGTATTTAGGCAAATAACACACAAAGGTGTGCAAATAGTTCCAAATGAGCTTTGGCTTTGAGGTCTGAAAGCCCAGCCATGGTTGGCTTGGAGCATGCCACTCAGGATTGTAATCACCGTGATCTACTCTGGCCTGAGGTCATAAGGAGTATTCTGCAGCTTTTGGTTGAGGTATTTCTATTCATTCCTCCTGGTCTTTGTCTCCTGGTTTCTGAAGCTAAACCTTTTATGGACAGTCTGGTTCTTTGGGTCATTGCTAGGTGAAATTGAGGAACTGTAATCTCAGATGAGTTCTGCCCAGAGAAAAGTGAGGTTCTTTGGGTAAACTTAATGTCTCCAGGTAGGCAGCTTGTGATAAGAGAGGAGAAAGAGCTGAAAGACTGGTGGGCAGATCTGTTGGCATTTTAGGAAGAAAGGTGGAATTTCTACCCTTATATAATGAAACCAGTAGCCTTGTGGCTCCGATGATAAAAAATCTGTCTGCAATGTGGGAGACCTGAGTTCTATTTCTGAGTCAGGAGGATTCCCTGGAGAAGGGAATACTACCCCCTACTCCAGTATTCTTGTGTTCTTGCCTAGAGAATTCCACGGACAGAGGAGACTGGCAAACTGTAGTCCATGCGGTCACAAAGGGTCAGACACAGCTGAATGACTGTTTTTCTCATAATTAAATTAGTAAGTGGAAATTATCATCTTGGTACATTATTCCTGCCCCTGATAGGCCCACTGTCACTTGGGCTGATCTAGATGAGAGTAGAATTTTAAACCTATATCTTGAGATTGTGGTATTCCTTCATTCCTTTATTTGCTCATCCATCCATACATTGAATCCATTTCATTTATCCATCTATTTATACAAGGAATAGTCATTCAACAACTTACGTGCTAAGCTAGACACTTTTGAGATAGAGAAAAAGAGTCAGTTCCCCATCACATATTAACAAGAGAGACACAGACAAATCAGTGATTATAGCTTAGAGTGGATTGTGTTACAGGCAAGTACAGTGCTGCAGAAAAGGGACATCCCATGCAAGATGAGAAATGAAGCCTTTAATGAGTCTTATCAGATGAGGAGGAGCTAACCTGGTGAATGTGGAGAAGGACCTTTGGGGCAGTGGAACAGTGTCTGGTTGAAGACACTTAACATTCTTTTTGTATCTTCAGACTGATTTAAGAGACCCGATACCCTTTGGTGTCAAGATTGTGTGTGCTCTCAGAATTCACCTGAGGACTCTGAACCTTTTTTGCTCTAGAAATTGTTTAATTCTTAGGAGAGTACATGGAAGCCACTGCTCAACTGATTTCAGGAAGAGATATGTGTGCTTTCTGGAGATTCTGCTTTTCTCCTTCTGGAACTCACAACATAATCTCAGATGAGTTCTGCCCAGAGAAAAGTGAGGTTCTTTGGGTAAACTTAATGTCTCCAGGTAGGCAGCTTGTGATAAGAGAGGAGAAAGAGCTGAAAGACTGGTGGGCAGATCTGTTGGCATTTTAGGAAGAAAGGTGGAATTTCTACCCTTATATAATGAAACCAGTAGCCTTGTGGCTCCGATGATAAAAAATCTGTCTGCAATGTGGGAGACCTGAGTTCTATTTCTGAGTCAGGAGGATTCCCTGGAGAAGGGAATACTACCCCCTACTCCAGTATTCTTGTGTTCTTGCCTAGAGAATTCCACGGACAGAGGAGACTGGCAAACTGTAGTCCATGCGGTCACAAAGGGTCAGACACAGCTGAATGACTGTTTTTCTCATAATTAAATTAGTAAGTGGAAATTATCATCTTGGTACATTATTCCTGCCCCTGATAGGCCCACTGTCACTTGGGCTGATCTAGATGAGAGTAGAATTTTAAACCTATATCTTGAGATTGTGGTATTCCTTCATTCCTTTATTTGCTCATCCATCCATACATTGAATCCATTTCATTTATCCATCTATTTATACAAGGAATAGTCATTCAACAACTTACGTGCTAAGCTAGACACTTTTGAGATAGAGAAAAAGAGTCAGTTCCCCATCACATATTAACAAGAGAGACACAGACAAATCAGTGATTATAGCTTAGAGTGGATTGTGTTACAGGCAAGTACAGTGCTGCAGAAAAGGGACATCCCATGCAAGATGAGAAATGAAGCCTTTAATGAGTCTTATCAGATGAGGAGGAGCTAACCTGGTGAATGTGGAGAAGGACCTTTGGGGCAGTGGAACAGTGTCTGGTTGAAGACACTTAACATTCTTTTTGTATCTTCAGACTGATTTAAGAGACCCGATACCCTTTGGTGTCAAGATTGTGTGTGCTCTCAGAATTCACCTGAGGACTCTGAACCTTTTTTGCTCTAGAAATTGTTTAATTCTTAGGAGAGTACATGGAAGCCACTGCTCAACTGATTTCAGGGAAGAGAGATATGTGTGCTTTCTGGAGATTCTGCTTTTCTCCTTCTGGAACTCACAACAGCTTCATAATGTAATTGTTCTGATTAAACCAATAGTCTTTGGGATTTCCTGCTAAGACTTGTAATCAATGATGAGACCTGTGGTCAGAAGGTTACAGTTTACAAAGGTGGCAGAAGGGGAATTGTTAAAGAAATGTTTGACAAAATGAGTCATGGCACTATTCTTTGAAGTGAAGACCCAGCTTTGATCCTTTCACTGAACTGACAGCAATTCACAATGTATAGGGTGTTATTCATCCCTCTCCCAAGTGTACCATTCCTCCATTTACTCAGCTACAAGCTTTTGTTTTCATTTCTGGGTTTATCATAATGACTGAAAGGACTGGAGGTATTCCATACAACAGATGCTCTTTCTGACTATTGGAAAAATTGCCAAAGGTAAAACAACCTTTTGTAATGTCACATAAAAGTATCTGGGTATTTTTTTCCTCTCTTTTTTGACATGAAGTAAAAAGGAGGCCTAATGTTTGAGCACTGCCAACTCCAGTCAAATCTAGTATCTCAGTAATGGGCAAGTACACTCCTTCTCCATCTGAGACGTACGTCTCTTCAAGGTTTGGTGGTAAACATTGAGTGACAAGAGGTGGCAGCTGAGTGATGTATGCCCTAATCAATGCCTACTCTAAAAATTCAGAGGTTCTAATGTTAAACAAAGATATCCTACTTATGACAAGGCTGAAAGAAGTGGTCCAGATCAGAGAAAACTTTTTAATAGGTCAGGGTAGCAGATGATATGCATTATGGTTGGAGAAGGGAATTTAATTAGCAGAGGCGAGAACAACGAGCTTATATGGATATTGAATCCATGACCTTGATCCCATTGCAACCAAACTTAGGCAACTGAAGTTCTCAAGGGGTTGCAGGTGGGAATGGTAAAGTAGGGACACGAACATGAAGTATGCTCATGGGTGTCAGATAGATCTGAATTTCAGATCTGGGTGTCCCACTTATGAACTGCATGGTTTTAGACAAGTTACTTTGACCCCTCCAGGTCTTTTTATATAAAATGGAGAGAATTAATTTCAGAATGAATAGTAAAGACTAAAGTAACTGGCACTCAGTAAAAGATACCTAAAAATAATAGAAAAAAAATAGGCAGAAAATAGCTACATGGGTAAGATAGGACTGAAGCACATGGACAATGGGAAACCTCTATAAGGTCACACAATTGACCTCCACACTTTAAAGACAATAATAACTGCAATAAAAACATAATAACAATGGCAATTTGGGTTATAGTAAGATTCTGATATTATGAAACAGTGTGATTCTGATTCAGCCATGCTTAAATGCTGCCTGACATCCATTCCTCTTTTCCCCTTTTGAGATCTGGGCTTGGTGCCTAATTAGCTTTGCCTTCCTTACAAATCTTGGTGTCTAAAACTCTCTAACTAGAAATACCAAGGAAGTAGATAAAAAGTGGAAGAACTAGCTAGTTGAGACCAGAACAGGTCTTGGACTCAGTTCACCACCCAACTTATATCTATCAGTCAGTCAGTCAGTCAGTTCAGTTGCTCAGTTGTGTCTGACTCTTTGCATCTCCATGGACTACAGCACGCCAGCCTTCCCTGTCCTTCACCATCTCCCGGAAGTTGCTTAAACTCACGTCCATTGACTAAGTGATGCCATCCAACCATCTCATCTTCTGTTGTTCTCTTCTCTTCTTGCCTTCTATTTTTCCCAATATCAGGCTCTTTTCCAATGATGAGTCGTCTCTTTGCATCATGTGGCCAAAGTATTGGAGCTTCAACTTCAGCATCAGCCCTTCCAATGAATATTCAGGGTTGATTTCCTTTAGGATTGACTGGTTTGAATTCCTTGCGGTCCAAGGGACTCTCAAGAGCCTTCTTCCAACACCACAGTTCAAAGGCATCAATTCTTCTGCACTCAGCCTTCTTTCTTTATATCGTTTATCTTATTAACTGAAATTCTGTGCACATAGATCATGCTTTGGAACAACAACAGAATAAGTTAGGGTTGCAGGTGGGAATGGTAAAGTAGGGACACGAACATGAAGTATGCTCATGGGTGTCAGATAGATCTGAATTTCAGATCTGGGTGTCCCACTTATGAACTGCATGGTTTTAGACAAGTTACTTTGACCCCTCCAGGTCTTTTTATATAAAATGGAGAGAATTAATTTCAGAATGAATAGTAAAGACTAAAGTAACTGGCACTCAGTAAAAGATACCTAAAAATAATAGAAAAAATAGGCAGAAAATAGCTACATGGGTAAGATAGGACTGAAGCACATGGACAATGGGAAACCTCTATAAGGTCACACAATTGACCTCCACACTTTAAAGACAATAATAACTGCAATAAAAACATAATAACAATGGCAATTTGGGTTATAGTAAGATTCTGATATTATGAAACAGTGTGATTCTGATTCAGCCATGCTTAAATGCTGCCTGACATCCATTCCTCTTTTCCCCTTTTGAGATCTGGGCTTGGTGCCTAATTAGCTTTGCCTTCCTTACAAATCTTGGTGTCTAAAACTCTCTAACTAGAAATACCAAGGAAGTAGATAAAAAGTGGAAGAACTAGCTAGTTGAGACCAGAACAGGTCTTGGACTCAGTTCACCACCCAACTTATATCTATCAGTCAGTCAGTCAGTCAGTTCAGTTGCTCAGTTGTGTCTGACTCTTTGCATCTCCATGGACTACAGCACGCCAGCCTTCCCTGTCCTTCACCATCTCCCGGAAGTTGCTTAAACTCACGTCCATTGACTAAGTGATGCCATCCAACCATCTCATCTTCTGTTGTTCTCTTCTCTTCTTGCCTTCTATTTTTCCCAATATCAGGCTCTTTTCCAATGATGAGTCGTCTCTTTGCATCATGTGGCCAAAGTATTGGAGCTTCAACTTCAGCATCAGCCCTTCCAATGAATATTCAGGGTTGATTTCCTTTAGGATTGACTGGTTTGAATTCCTTGCGGTCCAAGGGACTCTCAAGAGCCTTCTTCCAACACCACAGTTCAAAGGCATCAATTCTTCTGCACTCAGCCTTCTTTCTTTATATCGTTTATCTTATTAACTGAAATTCTGTGCACATAGATCATGCTTAATAATTATTCTGTGTTAGGTAAAGTTGATGGATATCTTTGTTCTTAAGAAGCATAGTATTTGGTGAAATAATGAGATCAGAAGCAAAAGCCTCCAGACGTGAAATGGAAAGAAATGTGCTTTAGAAGAAAAGAACTATGAATGAAGCTATCCGGAGACCTTGGAGATCTCACTATTAATAGCTATGACCTTGAAGGGCAACCTTTCTGAACTTGTGAAATGAAATGATGGTCTAGGTAAGTGCTATGAACCCTCATAGCTCTACCATTTGATTCTAATAGTCCATCTAGCTATTTTTAAGGAGTTATTTAAAATAATGTGGGATAGTTTGAAGTTAGCCTGGTGCAACTGGCCTGGCAATGTAAAGGAAAATTATTGGCACCAGATATCTTCCCTATAGGCACACAGATTCATGAATTCTCACCAGAAGGTATGACCTTAGTTTTGTGCTGGTTCTTTTTCACTTTTGTGCCCCCACACACTCTGTTCCTCCTACCCACAATCTTCCTTTCCCTCTGCCTTCTCATTCTACCTGCCTTTCTTTCATGACTCAATCGCATCCTATTTCCCTATTTGTCCTTTCTCTGTATTTCTGTTTATTGGAATTATGAAAATTGCCACACTTCCATATTTAATCTTTCCCCAAACATTTCATGTGATTTAGATTCCTCCCCACCGCCGCCTTTTTTTTTTTTTTCTTTAATATATTTGGCCTCTAAGACTCATCGTTTATTCTTTCATCCATTTTTATTCCTTTGCCTGTGTGGGTCTCTCATTGCAGTGGCCACAATCATTGCAGAGCACTGGCTCTGGGCACATGAGCTTCAGAGTGCTGGAGTGTCATAATTGGACACACCAGCCCAGCCATTCCTTGGCCTGTGGGTTCTTCCCAGTTCAGGGATCAAATTGGTGCCCCTTGCACTGCAGAGTGAACTGTTTATCCACTGGACCACCAGGGAAGCCCTAAATTTACTTTTACGATAAAAAATTTTAAGTTCAGAGGTGGCTAAGGTATGTACCTTTAAAATCCTTAGGACTTTGTCAGTGACTAGTACTGTGTTGAGGTCATAGGGAATCCTTACAGTACCAATATTAGAAAAGGTGGGAACTTCCTTGGTGGTGCAGTGGCTAGGACACCATGGTCTCAGTGAAGAGGGCCCAGGTTCAATCCCTGGTCAGGTCATATCCCATGTACTGGAACTAAGCGTTCACATACTACAACTAAAAATCTCATATACTGCAAGTAAAGATTCTGCATGCTGCAAGTAAAACCTAGCGCAGCCAAACAAAAACACAAATAAATAAAATCTGTTATTTTTTCTTTTAAAGAAAAGGTGAGTAAAACATTGAATGAGGGCAATTTGGTGTTTCAGGGAATTTCCAGCATACTTTCCTTGTGGAAAAGCTTCAAGTTTCAGACCAAGCCTACATTTACTATTTAGAAATATGCCACGGCCTTTTTTTTTTTTTTGGTATAGTTTTTCATTTTCTGGTTGTTAGCGCTAATTGATGATGATCCTTTGCTTTCGGGTTTTGGGTTTGGGACTTGTGATCCTTCCCTCTTGACACCACCCAGAGCTCACCTTTGCTTATTGGTTAAAGCATCTCTTGAACCAACTTGCCACTCTAGATAAGGCTGCCTCAGCCTCAATTGGACAGATTCCTTTGCTTGAAAGGAGCTTCCCGAATCTTAATAGCTTCCTGCAGAGCTGGTCTGACTGCTGCTGCTGCTTCTCAGCAGCCCACTGCTTTGCCACACCACTTGTAGCTTTGTACCAGGTCACCTTTAAAGTATTTGCCTGCTCTCTCTTATGAGTCATGGGCAAGTTTATCCGTGTGACATATTCTACATCTATTGGCAGATGGAATCACCAAAAGCAACCCTTTTGGAGGCCTGCCAAGGAGCAGGATGGGAAGTACATTGACTACAGCTCAGCTGGGCAGGTGCTGTGGATAACAGATGTGCTGAGTGGAGAAGCTCTCGGCTGCAGGAGAGGGCAGGCAGTGTCCTGTGGATTTTGGCTGAGGGCTCATTCTGCTACCAGAAAACCCTTGATTTCTCTCAGATGGGGATCTGAATGTCTCATTTGCCCAAATTGATTTAAACAGTTACTACTAGAGACAATGCCATATTTTCGCAAAGATTCTTTGGCAATACTCTATTTATAATCTTTCACAGGCATTTTATAGAAGGTGGCTCTTACTCCTTTTAAGAGCTGGTATTCCATTCTAATTCATTCAAATGTAACAACTGATTTTTTTTTTTTTAGATTTATTTATTTATTTATTTGGGCGGGGGTCGGGTTGGGGAGGGAGGGGAGCAGGCGGGCCACTTCTATTGGTCTTTCATTTCTCTGTGTTCATCCATCTTTGTTCTTTGGCTCCTGTGGGCCTCCCATCGTGGTGGCGTCCGTCGTTGTAGAGCGCCGACTCTGGGCGCATGCGCGCCAGAGCTCCAGCTTGGTAATTGGACACATCAGTCCAGCCACTCCGCGGCATGTGGGATCTTCCCAGGCCAGGGCTCGAACTGGCGCCCCTTGCACTGCAAGGCGGTGTCCTTACCCACTGGACCACCAGGGGAAGCCCAACAACTGGTTTTTAAGGGGCTGGACTGCTGGGGTTACACTGTGAAGAAGACAGATATGGCATATGTTCTCTGACCTTATCTTATGTTCTTTTGGAGCTTTAAAAATTTTATTTTTACATGTAAACTATTACTTTCTTAATTATATTAAATTACTGGTACAATAATTGATTTTGATATAAGATATGAAATAAGAATGTGATTTTTATCATTTTCTAGACAGTGATCTACTTGTCCATTTTTTGAATAAATCATCCCTCTCTCTCTCCATGAGCAGTATCCCTTTATTGCAGCAGACCTCTTCCCTCTTTATGATGGTAATTTGTTCTAAGTAGAAAATATTCTTAGTGTTATTTCAAGGTTATTTATGGCAAAAAACTGTGTAGTTTCCTGACCACCAAAACAAAAAGATTTTATGCTAAAAAGGTCCCATACACCATTAAAATCTATACATTAACTTAAATAATTAATATTTAGCTATTATAACCTGACATGGGGATTCTCAGGAGACGCTAGTGGTAAAGAACTCATCTGACAATTCAGGAGACATAAGAAATGTGGATTTGGTCCTGGATCAGGAAGATCCCATGGAGGAGGGCATGGCAACCCACTCCAATATTTTTGCCTGGAGATTCCAAAGGAGAGGTGAACCTGGCAGGCTACAGTCCATCGAGTCACAAAGAGTTAGACACAACTGAGGAGGCTTAGCATACATGTATGCAATCTGACACGGCAAAAGTAAATTTCATTGATTTCTCTATATTATGTTTATATCCCTGTACTCACATATCTCTTTCACAGCCACTGGATATTGTTGCAATCTTAAAATAATCCTCATAGATGAAGTGTTCTTATAATCCTCAATATTTAAGTAACTGGGTTTTTAGGGTTAAAAAAAATCACTAAATCAATCTAAATGAAGAGCTTATTGCTACTATGTACTGAAGTATTTTAGAGGAAGACCAAATAGAATATGTACCAACCCTACAAGAGTCTGCCTGTAGGCTCTGATTTCACAGTATTTTGCTGCTCAGAGGAATCCTAACTGATCTCAAGTGAAGCCTCATAAACCAAATCAGGAGTATTGAAAGTCTTCATAAATTGAACTCTTGCCGTTTGATTGCTCAGCTGGTAAAGAATCCGCCTGCAATGCCAGACAGCCGGGTTCAATCCCTGGCTTAGGAAGATCCCCTGGAGAAGGGAATGGCTACCCACTCCAGTATTCTTGCCTGGAGAATTCCATGGCCCATCCATGGGTCACAAAGAGTCAGACACCACTGAGCGATTATCATTTTCACTTTCATCATAAGATATGGCTCTACTAAATCCAGTATGTATTTGTGTCTGCCTCTGAACTCACTATCTTATTTTATTATTCATCTGTTCTCTTGTGTGGCAAAGCTACTCTCTAATTATTGTATTTTAATTATTTCAAGGTTATTTATGGCAAAAACTGTGTAGTTTCCTGACCACCAAAACAAAAAGATTTTATGCTAAAAGGTCCCATACACCATTAAAATCTATACATTAACTTAAATAATTAATATTTAGCTATTATAACCTGACATGGGGATTCTCAGGAGACGCTAGTGGTAAAGAACTCATCTGACAATTCAGGAGACATAAGAAATGTGGATTTGGTCCTGGATCAGGAAGATCCCATGGAGGAGGGCATGGCAACCCACTCCAATATTTTTGCCTGGAGATTCCAAAGGAGAGGTGAACCTGGCAGGCTACAGTCCATCGAGTCACAAAGAGTTAGACACAACTGAGGAGGCTTAGCATACATGTATGCAATCTGACACGGCAAAAGTAAATTTCATTGATTTCTCTATATTATGTTTATATCCCTGTACTCACATATCTCTTTCACAGCCACTGGATATTGTTGCAATCTTAAAATAATCCTCATAGATGAAGTGTTCTTATAATCCTCAATATTTAAGTAACTGGGTTTTTAGGGTTAAAAAAAATCACTAAATCAATCTAAATGAAGAGCTTATTGCTACTATGTACTGAAGTATTTTAGAGGAAGACCAAATAGAATATGTACCAACCCTACAAGAGTCTGCCTGTAGGCTCTGATTTCACAGTATTTTGCTGCTCAGAGGAATCCTAACTGATCTCAAGTGAAGCCTCATAAACCAAATCAGGAGTATTGAAAGTCTTCATAAATTGAACTCTTGCCGTTTGATTGCTCAGCTGGTAAAGAATCCGCCTGCAATGCCAGAGACCCGGGTTCAATCCCTGGGTTAGGAAGATCCCCTGGAGAAGGGAATGGCTACCCACTCCAGTATTCTTGCCTGGAGAATTCCATGGCCCATCCATGGGTCACAAAGAGTCAGACACCACTGAGCGATTATCATTTTCACTTTCATCATAAGATATGGCTCTACTAAATCCAGTATGTATTTGTGTCTGCCTCTGAACTCACTATCTTATTTTATTATTCATCTGTTCTCTTGTGTGGCAAAAGCTACTCTCCTAATTATTGTAAATAATTATTATAAATTGATAATATGCTTCTCTAGTCCTCACTGAATACTTCTCTTTCTCTATAATTTCTTTTTTGTTTTATTCCTACATGTTTATTTTTCCAGGTAAACTTTAGAAACATTTTTGTTTAGTTAGAAACGGTTACCAGTATTTTATTGAAATTTCCCAAGATCTATAATATATCTATCTGATTTGAGGAATTTCCAGATACTAAAAATTGGTCCACATTTTTATTCTGTTGCATTCTTTATCATTTTCTAGTACTATCATGGGTTTTATCCTTTAAAACTATATTGGGAGTTTTGCCATTTCAACAGAACCTTTGAAGAGAGGAAGTAGATAGATATATGAGCTCATGTTGCTACACTGAACAGAAGTACTTCTCTTTGATCTTGTCTGTTCAGAATTAGACTGTATTTGACTGTTGTTCTCTAGATGTGTCCTCTGATTGTTTCTCTCTGACCAGAGATGCTATTACTTCTGAGACTAGCTTAATTTCTGTTAGTTTCCCCACCCCCTGATTATGTTTCCCCTCTCTTCCTGGCCACCACATCTTTTAAATCTGTCTGGGAGCTGTCCCCTATAATAATACCTGAATTTGACACTAAATGAATGTTTGAGTAATTTCCATTGACTATGACATTTTCTTTTCTTTTTAATATTTTTTTTCATCCAAGCACTTTCTTCAGAATGTATCCTATTTCTCCCATTGGTTGTCATTTAATAAAAGTACTTCATGGAATATTTTTATGTTATCCCCAGTTGGCCTAAATTGAACTCTTGCCGTTTGATTGCTCAGCTGGTAAAGAATCCGCCTGCAATGCCAGACAGCCCAGTTCAATCCCTGGGTTAGGAAGATCCCCTGGAGAAGGGAATGGCTACCCACTCCAGTATTCTTGCCTGGAGAATTCCATGGCCCATCCATGGGTCACAAAGAGTCAGACACCACTGAGCGATTATCATTTTCACTTTCATCATAAGATATGGCTCTACTAAATCCAGTATGTATTTGTGTCTGCCTCTGAACTCACTATCTTATTTTATTATTCATCTGTTCTCTTGTGTGGCAAAAGCTACTCTCCTAATTATTGTAAATAATTATTATAAATTGATAATATGCTTCTCTAGTCCTCACTGAATACTTCTCTTTCTCTATAATTTCTTTTTTGTTTTATTCCTACATGTTTATTTTTCCAGGTAAACTTTAGAAACATTTTTGTTTAGTTAGAAACGGTTACCAGTATTTTATTGAAATTTCCCAAGATCTATAATATATCTATCTGATTTGAGGAATTTCCAGATACTAAAAATTGGTCCACATTTTTATTCTGTTGCATTCTTTATCATTTTCTAGTACTATCATGGGTTTTATCCTTTAAAACTATATTGGGAGTTTTGCCATTTCAACAGAACCTTTGAAGAGAGGAAGTAGATAGATATATGAGCTCATGTTGCTACACTGAACAGAAGTACTTCTCTTTGATCTTGTCTGTTCAGAATTAGACTGTATTTGACTGTTGTTCTCTAGATGTGTCCTCTGATTGTTTCTCTCTGACCAGAGATGCTATTACTTCTGAGACTAGCTTAATTTCTGTTAGTTTCCCCACCCCCTGATTATGTTTCCCCTCTCTTCCTGGCCACCACATCTTTTAAATCTGTCTGGGAGCTGTCCCCTATAATAATACCTGAATTTGACACTAAATGAATGTTTGAGTAATTTCCATTGACTATGACATTTTCTTTTCTTTTTAATATTTTTTTTCATCCAAGCACTTTCTTCAGAATGTATCCTATTTCTCCCATTGGTTGTCATTTAATAAAAGTACTAGGTCACTGGGAAAATACTTTCCTCTTGTTCCACCTTGGCCTCTACTGCTGCAGATTTCCAATTTCCAAAGTTGGCTGAGAAAGTAATTTACGGCTCATGTATTCCTCATATGGTAACTCAGTTGAAGCGTTAATGTGGAAGGGAAGATGTAGGTTAAGAGTAGGAGTAGTAATTATACAGCTACAGACCTTTCATTCAAATCACAAGTTCCCAGAAGAGCATGGTAAAATTGGGCTCAATTTGAGCTTTACTTTAAATATGATGCTTGATGTGGATATAGCAGTAAAATCCCCTATGCAATGATAACCAAGGGGATAGATTCATTCTCATTCTGGTTGGTCTCTGGTATGGATGACAGGCTACAGGGAAAGGATTTGACACGTCTGAACAGCGACCTGGAGCTCAGGCCAAGTAGTCTGGAGCTCAGGGGACACATATTGCTTCTACAGGACTTGGAAATACAAAATAGAAAACCACAACCACTGTTACTTCCCAAGATTATAACCTCTGAAAGCCAGAGGCTGGCCAGGACTCACCCAAACTCCACTCAGTGAGGTGGCTGGGACTCTGAAAAGACCTTTGATCTTGGGGAGGATGGACTCTGGCCAGACTAGGGTTTGTCTTGCATAGCGCAGCTGGGGAAGGTAGGGATTAGTATGCATCTTTGCTTCTTCCAATTGTTCCTCTGAGTTTTCAACATGGCTTCCATCTCTAAGACATATTGCTCTTTGCAGCTGGGTTTCTTTATTTGCCATTCAGTAAGGTCCTCATTCCTAGAGTTGGGTGATGGGTGAAATGAATGTTTCTGAGCTCCTCCTTCCCCAGCCTTTGATCCCATGAGAGGAGCCAGTGTGAGCAGAATCTTGAATCAAGCTGAGTCCAGAGATTGCAGCCGGTGGCATCAGAACTTCCTCTGCCTTAGGGTTTGTTTTTTTTTTTTTTCAGCAAGTTAGACATAGTGCTACTATGGGTGCTGACAGACCTTGCAAGTTTGTCTTGCCAACTGCTCCTGCCAAAGCTAGAAGGTGAAAGAGCAGCCACAGATGCCGTCATCACAGCCGCAGCCATCTGCTAGATAATTACACGCATGTGGTGCTGGAGAGAGGAGAGGGAAAGTGGAGGACACACTTGAAATGTACTGGCTGCTCCAGTTTAGACTCCAGAACACAGCAGAGCTCACAAGTGGTTTATTTTCCTTTCCCAAGGTGATTCTCCACACCTCCACACCTGCCTCTCAACTTCCTCCAATTCTGCCATTTCCTGGTGAACATTCAGATGGTGAAAAAACCTAAGTCCCAGTCAACACACTCGCAGGGCCTGTCTTCCAAGCAGAGATTAGGTCATCACTTGACTCTCTAGTTCCCTGACCTCTAGCCTTTAAAATAAATCAATAAAAATCAGTTTTCCTCTTTTATTTTGCCACTACAGTGTGGCATGTGGGATCTTAGTTCTCTAACTAGGAGTCAAACTGGCACCCTCTGCAGGACATGCATGGAATCTTAACCGCTGGACTATGAGGGAAGCCCCTCTCCTCTTTCTTGAATCTTTTTCAACCCCAGTATAAAAGCTAGCGCTTCTCAGGTTTAGGCCTCACAGGTGTAAATGTTACCATTATTGTGCATTAATATGCAGGTTACTAAACACTATAAATAATTCTAGGATGCTGACTAAATCAGTTTCTCTACACCTCAAAGTTCCTATTTCAAAAGTGGCAGGTAGCATTCATTAAGTTTAATACTTATTGAGCTCTTGATATATGTCAAGCACTATTTTAAGCACTTGATATTTATTAAGTTATTTAATCTTCATGACAACCCTGAAAAATAAGTATGATTATTACTATCTCTATTTTACAGATGAAGAAACTGAGGCATAGAGAGTATAAGTAACTTTTCCATGCAGCTAGAGGTGGCAATGTATGCTAAGTCACTTCAGTCTTGTCCAACTCTGTGTGACCCTATGGACTATGATCTGCTCGGCTCCTCTGTCCAGTTAAGGTCAATTCTAGGCAGCTAGGCTCTAGGTCTTGCTCTTCTATTCACCATATTACACTGTCTTCAGAGTTCCTTCCAGTTTTAAGATTCCTCAACTTTCTTCAAAGCTCTAGCTTTCCTTTCCTTTTTTTTCCTTAGCATAGAGAACAGGATTGCTAGAATCCAGGACTTTAAATGGTTATGAATTTCTCATCCTAGTGGAAATGTAGTCGTTCATATGTGGATTGTTAGACTTCTAAACGTCTCCTGACTTACAAGGGCCTGGAACTGCCTATTGTGCATGCCAGGCTATTCCTCAACCTCCAGGAGTGTTTGCTGACTTCTCAGATCAAGTGTGAGCTTTGTCAGACTACCTTTAGAGCTTTTCAAGCTCTAAAGCTATGAGGTTGTGTTTCTTGTGTGATGTCATTGCTTTCTAACAGATTCCTCCTTACAGTAAAACTTATACTCTTGTTTTCTTATCCTCCCACTTTATTTTGTCCTGAACATTTTATTTTCACATGGAAGCTACTGTTTTATATTTGTTTCCTTTTCAGTTAACAATGTGTTTTCTGATGCCTTATTCCATTGACTCCCCATGGCAAACCCATGAGTCATCTACATAGGTAATTATAACCAAGTTTAATTTTTGTACCTCTAGACATGTCCACCTCAGTCTCTGCCTCCTCATAGTGGTCAAAGAAATCATTCAGAATGCATAAACTGATCCATATTACTCTCTTGCTTACAACCTTTCAGTGTATTCTTATGCTCATAGATCTTGTTGTTTTCCATTGTTCCTGCCCTTTCTCAGTAATTATTCACAATGTTGAACTAATACTTATGAGCTTGATATATGTCAAGCACTATTTTAAGCACTTGATATTTATTAAGTTATTTAATCTTCATGACAACCCTGAAAATAAGTATGATTATTACTATCTCTATTTTACAGATGAAGAAACTGAGGCATAGAGTATAAGTAACTTTTCCATGCAGCTAGAGGTGGCAATGTATGCTAAGTCACTTCAGTCTTGTCCAACTCTGTGTGACCCTATGGACTATGATCTGCTCGGCTCCTCTGTCCAGTTAAGGTCAATTCTAGGCAGCTAGGCTCTAGGTCTTGCTCTTCTATTCACCATATTACACTGTCTTCAGAGTTCCTTCCAGTTTTAAGATTCCTCAACTTTCTTCAAAGCTCTAGCTTTCCTTTCCTTTTTTTTCCTTAGCATAGAGAACAGGATTGCTAGAATCCAGGACTTTAAATGGTTATGAATTTCTCATCCTAGTGGAAATGTAGTCGTTCATATGTGGATTGTTAGACTTCTAAACGTCTCCTGACTTACAAGGGCCTGGAACTGCCTATTGTGCATGCCAGGCTATTCCTCAACCTCCAGGAGTGTTTGCTGACTTCTCAGATCAAGTGTGAGCTTTGTCAGACTACCTTTAGAGCTTTTCAAGCTCTAAAGCTATGAGGTTGTGTTTCTTGTGTGATGTCATTGCTTTCTAACAGATTCCTCCTTACAGTAAAACTTATACTCTTGTTTTCTTATCCTCCCACTTTATTTTGTCCTGAACATTTTATTTTCACATGGAAGCTACTGTTTTATATTTGTTTCCTTTTCAGTTAACAATGTGTTTTCTGATGCCTTATTCCATTGACTCCCCATGGCAAACCCATGAGTCATCTACATAGGTAATTATAACCAAGTTTAATTTTTGTACCTCTAGACATGTCCACCTCAGTCTCTGCCTCCTCATAGTGGTCAAAGAAATCATTCAGAATGCATAAACTGATCCATATTACTCTCTTGCTTACAACCTTTCAGTGTATTCTTATGCTCATAGATCTTGTTGTTTTCCATTGTTCCTGCCCTTTCTCATGCTCTCGCTCCACCATGTGATTCAACAATGTTGAACTAAACATAACTCCCAGAACTCCTCACTTCTCACATCTCTGATCTTTGCTCTTACTCTTCCTCAGTATCGCCTGCCATCTTCTTTCGTTGCCTCTTGTAGTTCTTATTGTCCTTTATAACTGGGGGGCCAGCTTGTCCAGGTAACTTCTCTGCCAATAGCTTTGTTCCAAGATCATATTCCTCTAGTGTATCCGTCGGTTTGTACTGACATGATCTATCAGTAATGTGTTTTTTTCCCCAAACTGCCTTTATTCTTGAAGTACATAAATTATATCAGATATACCTTTGAAGCTTTTGAATTCCAAGATCTTAGCACTGCTAAATTATACTAAATAAAATATGTAGACCTGACTGAATCCTCATTTTATTAATCAGTCAGCTGAATTTGAGAAAAGTTACATCAATTTCTGCAGGCCTCATGGCTGAAAATGACAGAGCTAAGGCTAGACTTCAGGACTGTCTGTACCTTAAAACTTTTCCCCCAGTTGTTCTAAACATGTGGAATTATGTGGAATAATTTTCCTCTTATTTTGCATAAATCTCTTTGTCAAATAGCTTCTTGAGATGTACCTTATCCACCAATTGTCTCTCTTGACTCAAGCTTGTAATGCCTCTGTTTACTGGATTATCTATATCACATCTTTTCCTACCTGCCCCTAATCTTTAGATAAAGAACTGCATCTTCTTTCTTCTCAGCCTCATTGCTGAAAAGGGGAGCCAGTGTACTCCAATCAGTGCTTTTCTTCTGACTGAAATACATCAAAGGAAACTTCAATGAACAGGAACCACACACTCACCCAGGTGGTAGAAATAGTTATTAAAAGTCATAGCGTTGTGAGAAAAGGGGATCCTGCAGGGGTGCTGTGCGAAGGCCTGGAGGGGTGGAATGGGGAGGTTATACATATGACTAACCTGGGATCATACATGTCTGTAAACAACAAAACTCTGTAAAAGTAAAAAGTACAAAAAAAAAAAAACAACAAAAAAACCAAACTGTCATTCAGTGCCTAGGCCTGGGCCTCCTCTGGCTCTCTTTTATTTCTTCCAGTGAATAGTGCTATGTCAGTTGTCTACTACACCCCTTTCCTTTGAGACATCCCCACTTGGCTGAACAGTCCCAGTATCTGACACAACCTGAGCAGAGTTGTCTTCCTCTTACTGTACAGCAGAAAAACAAAGGCCTGGGAATCAAAAGACCTGGGTTTGTATCCCAGATCTTTGAGTTCCAGTCTCTCATCTGAATGTTGGGAATCAAAATAGGATATGTCCTGTTTTAGTTCCAGAGTTATTACTGTAGGATGAAATGAGATAAACACATGTGAAATGCATTTTTAAAATTTCAGATATGCATAACATATATATTATAGTTTATCCTTACTATTTGTGGATTCTGTGCTTACAGATTTGCCTAAAGTTTATTTGTAACCTTAGAATCAATACTTGTGGCACTTTTATGGTCATTTGCAGATGTGCACAGGGCTGTTAAAAATTTGAGGCATTCAACATGCATTTTCTCAGCTTAGAGGGAATAATGCAATAGTCTGCCTTCTTATTTCAGCTCATACTATAGACAATGGTGTTTTCATAATGTATTTAGTGTCATCTTGTTTTTGATTTTTACATTTTTGTGCTTTTTGCTTATTTTTTTATTGTTTTAAGCCTCTGTCTCATGTTTCCAAGTGTAAGGAGGCAGTGATTTGTCTTGTGGGGAAATTACATGTATGAGATAAACTTTACTCAGGAATGAGTTATAGTACTGATGACTATGAGTTATTTTATGTAAAAATCTCAAGCTTGTAATGCCTCTGTTTACTGGATTATCTATATCACATCTTTTCCTACCTGCCCCTAATCTTTAGATAAAGAACTGCATCTTCTTTCTTCTCAGCCTCATTGCTGAAAAGGGGAGCCAGTGTACTCCAATCAGTGCTTTTCTTCTGACTGAAATACATCAAAGGAAACTTCAATGAACAGGAACCACACACTCACCCAGGTGGTAGAAATAGTTATTAAAAGTCATAGCGTTGTGAGAAAAGGGGATCCTGCAGGGGTGCTGTGCGAAGGCCTGGAGGGGTGGAATGGGGAGGTTATACATATGACTAACCTGGGATCATACATGTCTGTAAACAACAAAACTCTGTAAAAGTAAAAAGTACAAAAAAAAAAAAACAACAAAAAAACCAAACTGTCATTCAGTGCCTAGGCCTGGGCCTCCTCTGGCTCTCTTTTATTTCTTCCAGTGAATAGTGCTATGTCAGTTGTCTACTACACCCCTTTCCTTTGAGACATCCCCACTTGGCTGAACAGTCCCAGTATCTGACACAACCTGAGCAGAGTTGTCTTCCTCTTACTGTACAGCAAAAAAACAAAGGCCTGGGAATCAAAAGACCTGGGTTTGTATCCCAGATCTTTGAGTTCCAGTCTCTCATCTGAATGTTGGGAATCAAAATAGGATATGTCCTGTTTTAGTTCCAGAGTTATTACTGTAGGATGAAATGAGATAAACACATGTGAAATGCATTTTTAAAATTTCAGATATGCATAACATATATATTATAGTTTATCCTTACTATTTGTGGATTCTGTGCTTACAGATTTGCCTAAAGTTTATTTGTAACCTTAGAATCAATACTTGTGGCACTTTTATGGTCATTTGCAGATGTGCACAGGGCTGTTAAAAATTTGAGGCATTCAACATGCATTTTCTCAGCTTAGAGGGAATAATGCAATAGTCTGCCTTCTTATTTCAGCTCATACTATAGACAATGGTGTTTTCATAATGTATTTAGTGTCATCTTGTTTTTGATTTTTACATTTTTGTGCTTTTTGCTTATTTTTTTATTGTTTTAAGCCTCTGTCTCATGTTTCCAAGTGTAAGGAGGCAGTGATTTGTCTTGTGGGGAAATTACATGTATGAGATAAACTTTACTCAGGAATGAGTTATAGTACTGATGACTATGAGTTTAATGTTAATGTACCAACAATGTATAATTATATTAGAATAGAGAAATACATAAAATAAGCTTGTGAATTGATTGGTTGAGGAAATGTTGCGACCAGAGACTGTATATGTAAGATCAATGGTTTTGTACTTGCTAGTTCAGTGTTTGTGGTAACTTTATAGAACATAACTACCACGAATAACAATAATCAATTGCATATGATTTTAAGAGAATCTTCTCCCTTCAGGGCACTGCTTTTCTGTCTCTTAACTAGTCCCAGTCCTTAGCCCAATGGTCCTCAAACTTTTTTTGCTCCTTAAGGATTATGAAGGAGCCTGTTAATGTGCAAACCCCAGACTACAGCCCTAGAGATGCATGTTGAGTAATTTTTAATGTAGGTAATGGTCCAGAAGTAAATGTGGAGAAACTCTGGTTCAGACAAAGGCTTTTGGATGGCATAGGGCTGGGAGATTATGGACAGTCATCAGCTTATCATACTAGGATCAGTAAATCGTCTGAAGACTTTCTGTTGAGCCCAGTGCTTTGAGCATATTTTCTCCTGGCCTGGCCCCAGTTGTAGGTGCTCTTTAATTATCTTTCACTGGAGTTGCTGGAACCAGGAGTGAAAAGAAGGCCTAGGAGAAAGGAAGGAAATAACCATACTCATACCAATCACTCAAGCCTTTGAGGTTTTGAAGAATTCCAGGAACATCCTGATCTTCAACGTTTTACTAAACTGTGTCCTAAGACATGGATGAAGAGGAACCAAATTCCATCCCCTTAGCCTACAAACACCAGACTGAGCAGCAGCATGGCCACTGCAGTCACATTAATACTTTACACCAGATAGGAGGTAACACTGGCCAATTCTTAAATTCATTGTGTTTGTCAAGGAAATGGTAATTCATTTCCTACAAGAATTCATTTCTCCATTTCGTCTCTGCTCCTTAACATGACAAGAATATTTAGAGATGTTTTTCCACTTAAAATGACAAGGACTTTATGTTATATTAAATGAGGAAACAAAGTATGTTTTCAGAGCTGGTCAGTCTCATGCTGGAAGAAGGGCACTCCATGAGTCAAGATTGTATGTCCTCACTGAGTGTTGAAGAAGGTGGTTACAGTGGAAGAAGGTGTGCTGTGGACATCAGACAGCCTGGGTTTTGCTTGTGAATTGATTGGTTGAGGAAATGTTGCGACCAGAGACTGTATATGTAAGATCAATGGTTTTGTACTTGCTAGTTCAGTGTTTGTGGTAACTTTATAGAACATAACTACCACGAATAACAATAATCAATTGCATATGATTTTAAGAGAATCTTCTCCCTTCAGGGCACTGCTTTTCTGTCTCTTAACTAGTCCCAGTCCTTAGCCCAATGGTCCTCAAACTTTTTTTGCTCCTTAAGGATTATGAAGGAGCCTGTTAATGTGCAAACCCCAGACTACAGCCCTAGAGATGCATGTTGAGTAATTTTTAATGTAGGTAATGGTCCAGAAGTAAATGTGGAGAAACTCTGGTTCAGACAAAGGCTTTTGGATGGCATAGGGCTGGGAGATTATGGACAGTCATCAGCTTATCATACTAGGATCAGTAAATCGTCTGAAGACTTTCTGTTGAGCCCAGTGCTTTGAGCATATTTTCTCCTGGCCTGGCCCCAGTTGTAGGTGCTCTTTAATTATCTTTCACTGGAGTTGCTGGAACCAGGAGTGAAAAGAAGGCCTAGGAGAAAGGAAGGAAATAACCATACTCATACCAATCACTCAAGCCTTTGAGGTTTTGAAGAATTCCAGGAACATCCTGATCTTCAACGTTTTACTAAACTGTGTCCTAAGACATGGATGAAGAGGAACCAAATTCCATCCCCTTAGCCTACAAACACCAGACTGAGCAGCAGCATGGCCACTGCAGTCACATTAATACTTTACACCAGATAGGAGGTAACACTGGCCAATTCTTAAATTCATTGTGTTTGTCAAGGAAATGGTAATTCATTTCCTACAAGAATTCATTTCTCCATTTCGTCTCTGCTCCTTAACATGACAAGAATATTTAGAGATGTTTTTCCACTTAAAATGACAAGGACTTTATGTTATATTAAATGAGGAAACAAAGTATGTTTTCAGAGCTGGTCAGTCTCATGCTGGAAGAAGGGCACTCCATGAGTCAAGATTGTATGTCCTCACTGAGTGTTGAAGAAGGTGGTTACAGTGGAAGAAGGTGTGCTGTGGACATCAGACAGCCTGGGCTCAAACTCTTGTTTTGCTATTTTCTTGCATTGTGAGCTCATAAAAAGTACTCAACCTCCTTCTGACCCAATTCCAGAAAAATGTAAATCCAGCTTTTGTAAGGAACCATGAGTGTTCTCCAGCCTGGTGCACCTTGGAACATGGTAAGAGTTTCACAAATGGTAACTTTCTTTCCTTCCCTCTTCAACCTCCTGTGGATAGCAGGAAGATTTCTCATTTCTTGCCTGTCCCTATGGTATCGACTATGCTCCAAATTTTAGATGGAGTGCTTCTTCCCACCTTCCTCTCTCTCTCTCTTTCTTTTGAAAATTTCTTCCATTTCTTTAGAGCAGTTTGTGGGAATAACCCTAAATGATGAGCTGATTCTATGCTGATGTGATGATGGACAATAAGGAGTTAATGTGTGACTCTTCTCATGTAGTAAGTTCCATTTTTTCTCAGGAATTTTTCCAAACCTGAATACTAGGAATTCTGAGTGGCTTAGTTTAAGAGTAGAGGGCATCTCTTAAGTTAACAGATCTTTAGTGTATATGGTCATTTGGCTCTGACTGAAAACTTACTGCTGGAGAATTATTTAGCTTTGAAGAGAAAAGGCTGGGATCCTGAATTCTGAAAGAAGACAGCCCTATATATAAATCTTGACTTTGCCATTTACTGAGTCACCCTAGGCTAACAATAACCTTTCTGAGCCTTAGGTTTCTTAGCTGTAAAATAAAGATAATAATACTTGTCTTTCAGAGTTTTTATGAGGATAGGCTCAGAATACAGGATCAACAAATGGCAGCTATTATTATAGATCAGCGAAATGTTCAGCTGGAAATGGCTAACAGCTGACAGGCTAAGTGAATATGAATAATGTCAGTACTTTTCAACTACTTTTACTAGTTTCTTTCAAATAAAAATTTCCTAACTAGTGATGATCTGGTGTCAAACTAATTTCCAGATGAATTATAAGCATTTTCTTCTATTAACAATTAAATAACTAACATTTGGGATAATTTTTTGACTCAGTTTCTTATTTTTGATATGCTTTCTTGAGTAGGAGAGAAATTGGAGAATAAATGTCAGTTACCTGGAAAGAGCATAGATGAGAATGTATCTTATATGGGAACATCCTTCATTGTGCATGTGCTCAGTCACTACAGTCATGTCTGACTGTACATTCCAGGTTCCTCTGTCCATGGGGATTCTCCAGGCAAGACTACTGGAGTGAGTTGCCATGCCCTTCTCCATGGAATCATCCCAAACCAGAGATCGAACCAGGTCTCCCTCATTGCAGGTGGATTCTTTATCATCTGAACTACCAAGGAAGCCTAAGAACACTGGAGAGGATAGTCTATCCCTTCTCCAGAGGATCTTCCTGACTGAGGAATTGAACTGGGGTCTCCTGCACTGCAGGCAGGTAGAGTGTTCACCAGTTGAGTTACCACAGAAGCCCTTCATTGTGCCTGTTAAGGTATAAAAAGGTTGCAATTCACTTTATTCAGGTAGGAGTGACAACACATTTTGAGGATTCCTGCTTCTCCCATGTGTCAGCATTTGCCTTTAGAGAGTTACATAAGTATGCACAGCTGAATATATGACCCCTATGCTCTCTTTCTCCACAATTCTATTTTGCTTGACGTGAAAGTATATACAGATCTTTTTTGGGTACAAGTTATTTGCAACTTTGGTTCCTTGAGGTTGATCACACTGATAAGGCCCTGGAACCTTCCAGCGACCAAGTTCCTGAGACTCATGGCTTCAATGAACTGGACGCTCACATTATCTGATATGTGAATTTGAGGGTTACCATTAGTAGAGAAGCTAGTTTTAGAAGTAGGACTTCTTAGCCCCACTGAAAAAGCAAGAACTTATCCTTCCTGATTCATTCAATCAAGTACTTTCTGAGCTTGTGTTACAAACAGGGAGAAGCTGAGTAATCATCCTGAATGACCCACTATTCCTAGACTGAGTTGTGTATAGCTTCTGTAGGAACTAGTGTGTCTGGTCCTATCACTTCATGGATAATAGGTAGGGAAATAATGGAAACAGTGACAGACTTTATTTTTTTTGGCTCTAAAATCACTGCAGATAGTGACTGCAAAATACACTTGCTCCTTGGAAGAAAAACTATGACAAACCTAGAAAATTTATTAAAAAGCAGAGGTATCACTTTGCCAGCAAAGATCCATATTGTCAAAGCTATAGTTTTCCAAGTAGTCATGTATGGATGTGAGAGTTGGACCATAAAGGAGGCTGAGTGCCAAAGAATCAATGCCTTTGAACTGTGGTGTTGGGAGTCCATTGGACTACAAGGAGATCAAACCAGTCAATCCTAAATGAAATCAACCCTGTATAATCATTGGAAGGACTGATTCTGAAACTGAACCTCCAATACTTTGGCTACCTAATGCAAAGAGACAACTCTTTGGAAAAAATCCTGATGCTGGGAAAAATAGAAGGCAGAAGAAGAAGGGAGTGACAGAGGATGAGATGGTTGGATGGCATCACTGACTCAATGGACATGAGTTTGAGGAAGCTTGGGAGATGATGAAGAATAGGAAAACCTGGTGTGCTGCAGTCCATGGGGTCACCAAGAGCTGGACACGACTGAGTGACTGAACTGAACTGAACCTCAAAAGTAATTAGGTTGGCAAAATACATACTGTTCGTCCAGTAATATATTTGATGAAATCAACACTAAGCATTATTGTTCAAGGAAGGGCACCAGAAAGCTAACTAAGATATCATAGACTGGCAAAGATGTTTTGTAATGTCTAGAACCAAAAGGCAACTGATATCTAATTATAAACGAAACTTCTTTATTTAATAGGAAAAGACAGGAACCCAGTAATGAATGGGGGCAAAAATCTTCCCAAACTACAAAGAAACTCACACTCTTTAAACAGATGAGATGGTCTCAACTCATAACCAGAGAGGTGTAAATTAAAACAGCCACTTTCTCCATTTTTACTAAATCTGGGTGTAAATTGGATAACATGGAGTGTTAGTAAAGCTGTGGAAGCACTTCTCCTGAATGACCCACTATTCCTAGACTGAGTTGTGTATAGCTTCTGTAGGAACTAGTGTGTCTGGTCCTATCACTTCATGGATAATAGGTAGGGAAATAATGGAAACAGTGACAGACTTTATTTTTTTTGGCTCTAAAATCACTGCAGATAGTGACTGCAAAATACACTTGCTCCTTGGAAGAAAAACTATGACAAACCTAGAAAATTTATTAAAAAGCAGAGGTATCACTTTGCCAGCAAAGATCCATATTGTCAAAGCTATAGTTTTCCAAGTAGTCATGTATGGATGTGAGAGTTGGACCATAAAGGAGGCTGAGTGCCAAAGAATCAATGCCTTTGAACTGTGGTGTTGGGAGTCCATTGGACTACAAGGAGATCAAACCAGTCAATCCTAAATGAAATCAACCCTGTATAATCATTGGAAGGACTGATTCTGAAACTGAACCTCCAATACTTTGGCTACCTAATGCAAAGAGACAACTCTTTGGAAAAAATCCTGATGCTGGGAAAAATAGAAGGCAGAAGAAGAAGGGAGTGACAGAGGATGAGATGGTTGGATGGCATCACTGACTCAATGGACATGAGTTTGAGGAAGCTTGGGAGATGATGAAGAATAGGAAAACCTGGTGTGCTGCAGTCCATGGGGTCACCAAGAGCTGGACACGACTGAGTGACTGAACTGAACTGAACCTCAAAAGTAATTAGGTTGGCAAAATACATACTGTTCGTCCAGTAATATATTTGATGAAATCAACACTAAGCATTATTGTTCAAGGAAGGGCACCAGAAAGCTAACTAAGATATCATAGACTGGCAAAGATGTTTTGTAATGTCTAGAACCAAAAGGCAACTGATATCTAATTATAAACGAAACTTCTTTATTTAATAGGAAAAGACAGGAACCCAGTAATGAATGGGGGCAAAAATCTTCCCAAACTACAAAGAAACTCACACTCTTTAAACAGATGAGATGGTCTCAACTCATAACCAGAGAGGTGTAAATTAAAACAGCCACTTTCTCCATTTTTACTAAATCTGGGTGTAAATTGGATAACATGGAGTGTTAGTAAAGCTGTGGGGAAGCAGGACCCTTAGAACTGTAAGCTGACACATGCTTTGTGGGAAGCTACTTGGTGACCTTTGGTAAAGATAAGTCTCTCCCTGCTCCATGACCCAGTAATGCATTCCTGGGACTATATTTCAGAATATCCTCTTGTAAGTCAACAGGAGGGCTTAGCTGAGTGTGATCATGAGGAGCTGGGGCACCTTTGCAGTGGCTAATGTGTATGTCTGTGCTGCAGCAGTTGGGAGTGAGAAGCACACTCAGAAACATGGATAAATCTTAAAATTAGGTTGGAGTGAAAAAAAAGAGAATAAGTTCTGTTATGCAATAGTCAGGTTAATGAAAGATAAAACTATTTTTATGAGAAAAATATTTTCGGCTTTACTGTGATATAGTTGATATAAGATATTTAAAGTGTACACTGTGATGATTTCATATACATTGTGAAAATATTCTTTACATGTAGTTAATTAACCCATGCATCACATAGCATGGTATTCATTTTGGTGAGATCATTGAAATTCTACTCTTTTTGCATATTTTAATTATACAATAGCATTATCCACAATAGTCACCATGTTATACATCAGGTCCTCTGATCTTTCTCATCTTACAGCTGAGAGTTCATACCCTTTTACCAAACTGTCCCTATTTTTCCCAACCCCTGGCTCAGTTTTCTACTCCCTGTTTCTACGTGTTCAACTGACAACTATTTTTCTACTCTGTTCCTATAAGTTTGACTTTTCAAATAGATGTCAGATCGTCATACCATATATGGCTGTATTTCTCTGATGTATTTCACTTAGCAGTGCTCTCCATGTTCATCCCTGTTGTCATGAATGGAAGTATTTTCATCTTTTGAAAGGCTCTGTGTATGCAGGTATGCCTAGTGGTGTCCAACTCTTTTGACCCATGAACTGTAGGCTGCCAGGCTTTTTTCTCTGTGACTTGACTTCCCCGGCAAGAATACTGGAGTAGGTTGCCATTTCCTACCACATTTGAAAGGCTGAATTGATAACATTTTCTTGAACTGTTCACCCATTTATGGATGCTTAGAGTGTTTCTGTACTTTAGCTATTGTGAATAATGCTGCAATGAGCATGGGGGTACAGACTTTTTGTTGTGTATGTGCTAATGATTTCATTTGCTTTGGATATATACCTAGAAATGGGATTTTTAATTTTTTGATGAGTCTCTATATTGTTTTCCATTGTGACTATGCCTGTTTATACCAATTCAAGGGTTTTTTCCATCTCCTGCTCCATGACCCAGTAATGCATTCCTGGGACTATATTTCAGAATATCCTCTTGTAAGTCAACAGGAGGGCTTAGCTGAGTGTGATCATGAGGAGCTGGGGCACCTTTGCAGTGGCTAATGTGTATGTCTGTGCTGCAGCAGTTGGGAGTGAGAAGCACACTCAGAAACATGGATAAATCTTAAAATTAGGTTGGAGTGAAAAAAAAGAGAATAAGTTCTGTTATGCAATAGTCAGGTTAATGAAAGATAAAACTATTTTTATGAGAAAAATATTTTCGGCTTTACTGTGATATAGTTGATATAAGATATTTAAAGTGTACACTGTGATGATTTCATATACATTGTGAAAATATTCTTTACATGTAGTTAATTAACCCATGCATCACATAGCATGGTATTCATTTTGGTGAGATCATTGAAATTCTACTCTTTTTGCATATTTTAATTATACAATAGCATTATCCACAATAGTCACCATGTTATACATCAGGTCCTCTGATCTTTCTCATCTTACAGCTGAGAGTTCATACCCTTTTACCAAACTGTCCCTATTTTTCCCAACCCCTGGCTCAGTTTTCTACTCCCTGTTTCTACGTGTTCAACTGACAACTATTTTTCTACTCTGTTCCTATAAGTTTGACTTTTCAAATAGATGTCAGATCGTCATACCATATATGGCTGTATTTCTCTGATGTATTTCACTTAGCAGTGCTCTCCATGTTCATCCCTGTTGTCATGAATGGAAGTATTTTCATCTTTTGAAAGGCTCTGTGTATGCAGGTATGCCTAGTGGTGTCCAACTCTTTTGACCCATGAACTGTAGGCTGCCAGGCTTTTTTCTCTGTGACTTGACTTCCCCGGCAAGAATACTGGAGTAGGTTGCCATTTCCTACCACATTTGAAAGGCTGAATTGATAACATTTTCTTGAACTGTTCACCCATTTATGGATGCTTAGAGTGTTTCTGTACTTTAGCTATTGTGAATAATGCTGCAATGAGCATGGGGGTACAGACTTTTTGTTGTGTATGTGCTAATGATTTCATTTGCTTTGGATATATACCTAGAAATGGGATTTTTAATTTTTTGATGAGTCTCTATATTGTTTTCCATTGTGACTATGCCTGTTTATACCAACAATATCCAAGGGTTCCTTTTCCTCCGCATTCCCATCAGAATTTGTTATCTCTTGGCTTTTTGACAATAACAAATTTTAACAAGTGTGAAGTGATTGTTGTTTTGTGTTGCATTTCCTAGATTATTAGTGATATCAAGCACCTTTTCATCCTACTTTCGTCATTTGTATGTCTTCCTTGGAAAGTCTATTCAGGTATTTGCCTGTTTTTTAATTAGGTTATTTATTTTATAGCTACTGAGTTGTATAAATTCCTTGTACATTTTGGATTGGTATTGATGTTTAATTGCTAAGTTGTGTCCAACTCTGTTGTGATCCCATGGACTATAGCCTGCCAGGCTCCTCTGTCTATGAGATTTCCCAGGCAAGAATACTGGAGTAGGTTGCCATTTTCTTCTTTATAAGGATTTTCCAGATTCAGGGATCAAACTTGTATCTCCTGCACTGCAGATTTTTTTTTCCCCCCGGGAAACCCTATATTTTGGATAGTAACTTGAATATTTACTTCCACTCAGTACATTGCCTTTTTGTTTTGATGATGGTTTCTTTCACCGTGCAGAAACTTTTAGTCTGATGTAGTTCCACTTGTTTATTTTTTATTTTGTTGCCTTACTTTCAGTATAAAATCTAAATAAAATAAAATCACTGCCAAGACCAGTGTCAAGGAGTGCATGCTGTAGTTACTGAGTCACTAATTCTTGTCCAACTCTACTGTAGTGCACCGGGATTCCCTGTCTGTCACTATCTCCTGGAGTCTGCTCAGATTCATGTCCATTGAGTCCGTGATGCTATCTAACCATCTCATCCTCTGCTTACCCCTTCTCCTTTTGCCTTCAGTCTTTCTCAGCATCAGGATCTTTTTCAGACTCTTTGCATCGGGTAGTCAAGTATTGTAGCTTCAACTTTAGCATCAGTCATACCAATGAATATTCAGGATTGATTTACTTTAAGATTTACTGGTTTGATCTCCTTACAGTCCAACCAACTCTCAAGAGTCTTCTCTAGCATTGAAGCTCAAAAGCATCAATTCTCTGGTGCTCGGCCTTCTTTATGGTCCAGCTCTCACATCCATACATGACTACTATAAAAGCCATAGATTTGACTATACAGACCTTTGTTGGCAAAGTGATGTCTTTGTTTTTTAACACACTGTCTAGATTTAACCATTGTTTTCCTTCCAAGGAGCAAGTGTTTTTTAATTTCATTGCTACAGTTACCATCAGCAGTAATTCTGGAGGCCATCAAAATAAAATATGTTACTACTTCAATGTTTCCCACTTCTTTTTCCCATGAAGTGATGGGACAGGATGCCATGAAGTTTGTTTTTTGAATGTTTAGGTTTAAATGGAAGAATACTTTAACTGGAAAGGAAAGCTTTTCTTTAAAAGGAAAAGTATATGTATATATAACTGAATGACTTTGCTGTACACAAAACATTATAAATCAACTATGCTTCAATAAAAAATAGGACATTCAGGTAAGAAATGCTATACACATTTACTCAGTTTCTACAAGGATTAGACAGATGGTCTTTTATGTGTGATAAGTTGCTTCAATCGTGTCTGACTCTTTGTGACCCATGGACTATAGCCTGCCAGGCTCCTTTGTCCATGAGACTTTTCAGGCAAGAATAATGGAGTGTGTTGCCATGCCCTCCTCCAGGGGAATCTTCCTGACCAGGGATTGAACCTGCGTCTCTTACATCTCCTGCATTGGCAGGTGGCTTCTTTAATACCACCAATGCCACCTGGAAAGTCCAGATGATCTTCTTAGGTGCTCTTAAAGTCCACTCTTCTTACACAATAACTGTTATGTAACTGATCATTTTTTACCATCTCCTTTCTCACACAGTGAGCATCATGAGACTAGGAGTTACTGGTTTTCCCAACTTCTAGTATAGTATATGGCACATAGTAGGTGTTCATTTAATGTTGATTTCATGAATAACCTAAAGATGTGATATTGAAATTACAGAGTTTAAAAAATTATGATGATGAGCAATATAGTTCTAGACTTTTTCAGAGACAAAGTATATGTGGAAAACCACAGGCCACAAATGATTCCAGAAAGCAATTACAATCATAAGCCTGAGTATACATCCTGTATCAGGCAGCTTTATTGGTTACAATGGAAACCTACTATGGCTGACATAAGCAGAAAACAAATTTTTGAAAAGCTACTGAGTAGTTCATAATTGCCATGGAGGCCAGGTTTGGAAAACAGTCAAGAACAAGGGACGCTAATACATTAACCTGGATTACAGCCAAAAGCCCCACACCACAAAACCAATCCACTGTGAACACCGAAACCCAGACTCCCTAATACAAATGCCATCATCGAGTGCATCAGTTGCTGGATCATATTGGAAAGTGAAAGACATGAAGTTTGTTTTTTGAATGTTTAGGTTTAAATGGAAGAATACTTTAACTGGAAAGGAAAGCTTTTCTTTAAAAGGAAAAGTATATGTATATATAACTGAATGACTTTGCTGTACACAAAACATTATAAATCAACTATGCTTCAATAAAAAATAGGACATTCAGGTAAGAAATGCTATACACATTTACTCAGTTTCTACAAGGATTAGACAGATGGTCTTTTATGTGTGATAAGTTGCTTCAATCGTGTCTGACTCTTTGTGACCCATGGACTATAGCCTGCCAGGCTCCTTTGTCCATGAGACTTTTCAGGCAAGAATAATGGAGTGTGTTGCCATGCCCTCCTCCAGGGGAATCTTCCTGACCAGGGATTGAACCTGCGTCTCTTACATCTCCTGCATTGGCAGGTGGCTTCTTTAATACCACCAATGCCACCTGGAAAGTCCAGATGATCTTCTTAGGTGCTCTTAAAGTCCACTCTTCTTACACAATAACTGTTATGTAACTGATCATTTTTTACCATCTCCTTTCTCACACAGTGAGCATCATGAGACTAGGAGTTACTGGTTTTCCCAACTTCTAGTATAGTATATGGCACATAGTAGGTGTTCATTTAATGTTGATTTCATGAATAACCTAAAGATGTGATATTGAAATTACAGAGTTTAAAAAATTATGATGATGAGCAATATAGTTCTAGACTTTTTCAGAGACAAAGTATATGTGGAAAACCACAGGCCACAAATGATTCCAGAAAGCAATTACAATCATAAGCCTGAGTATACATCCTGTATCAGGCAGCTTTATTGGTTACAATGGAAACCTACTATGGCTGACATAAGCAGAAAACAAATTTTTGAAAAGCTACTGAGTAGTTCATAATTGCCATGGAGGCCAGGTTTGGAAAACAGTCAAGAACAAGGGACGCTAATACATTAACCTGGATTACAGCCAAAAGCCCCATACCACAAAAACCAATCCACTGTGAACACCGTTACCTCCCAACCCCAGACTCCCTAATACAAATGCCATCATCGAGTGCATCAGTTGCTGGATATAGCCACTGTGCTGCTATTGCTGTTGCCCCTGAAACTTGTGTTACTATTCCTCATGTTCCTGTATCCCAGCTGCTTAGCACTTCTATTAATAACTCCTGACTCAAGCTCCAAGGTGGTTGGATCTGGTTGGTGGAACCTAAATTATGTGCATGCACTCTAGTTGAAAGGGAGGCTGAGAAGCTGAATATCTGAACATCGTACATTTTTAGCTTTAATAGAGAAAGACAGTCTCATAAGACATTTCTAAACAGAAGAAGATATCAAGCTGTCAAAATGAGTGACAAAAATTCATTACATAATGAATGACATAGAATCCAATAGAGTCCAAAGCTACTGCCACTCCCTAGCCCCAATGCCACAAAGCTGAGTGCAATGAAAAGTCTAGAAGAAAATGAGAAAGGCACAGTCTTGGTGCTATTATCTGATTAGATTTCTTGAATGATGCACAGATGCTAGATCACCCTGAAATGATAGGTGGATGTCACCCTTTAATAGAAATCACTGACCCTGAGATTTATGTCTTCTTAGCTCAAAAATGGAGCTGTCACTATTTTAGGTTATTGGTAGATGATTCTGGCCGCTTAGTTTAAACAGAAATAGTCACTCCAGTAACTGCCTTGGAGTCAATGTTGGACATTTCCAGTCATCTCTACTGACACTTGGTGACCCTTATGAAGATGCCCTGACTCTCTGGCATTCATTTGAAATGTTCCTGCCCCCCCTTACTACACAGTCTGCCTATTTGGAGTTTAAAAAATTATGATGATGAGCAATATAGTTCTAGACTTTTTCAGAGACAAAGTATATGTGGAAAACCACAGGCCACAAATGATTCCAGAAAGCAATTACAATCATAAGCCTGAGTATACATCCTGTATCAGGCAGCTTTATTGGTTACAATGGAAACCTACTATGGCTGACATAAGCAGAAAACAAATTTTGAAAAGCTACTGAGTAGTTCATAATTGCCATGGAGGCCAGGTTTGGAAAACAGTCAAGAACAAGGGACGCTAATACATTAACCTGGATTACAGCCAAAAGCCCCATACCACAAAAACCAATCCACTGTGAACACCGTTACCTCCCAACCCCAGACTCCCTAATACAAATGCCATCATCGAGTGCATCAGTTGCTGGATATAGCCACTGTGCTGCTATTGCTGTTGCCCCTGAAACTTGTGTTACTATTCCTCATGTTCCTGTATCCCAGCTGCTTAGCACTTCTATTAATAACTCCTGACTCAAGCTCCAAGGTGGTTGGATCTGGTTGGTGGAACCTAAATTATGTGCATGCACTCTAGTTGAAAGGGAGGCTGAGAAGCTGAATATCTGAACATCGTACATTTTTAGCTTTAATAGAGAAAGACAGTCTCATAAGACATTTCTAAACAGAAGAAGATATCAAGCTGTCAAAATGAGTGACAAAAATTCATTACATAATGAATGACATAGAATCCAATAGAGTCCAAAGCTACTGCCACTCCCTAGCCCCAATGCCACAAAGCTGAGTGCAATGAAAAGTCTAGAAGAAAATGAGAAAGGCACAGTCTTGGTGCTATTATCTGATTAGATTTCTTGAATGATGCACAGATGCTAGATCACCCTGAAATGATAGGTGGATGTCACCCTTTAATAGAAATCACTGACCCTGAGATTTATGTCTTCTTAGCTCAAAAATGGAGCTGTCACTATTTTAGGTTATTGGTAGATGATTCTGGCCGCTTAGTTTAAACAGAAATAGTCACTCCAGTAACTGCCTTGGAGTCAATGTTGGACATTTCCAGTCATCTCTACTGACACTTGCGGTGACCCTTATGAAGATGCCCTGACTCTCTGGCATTCATTTGAAATGTTCCTGCCTTATATCAACCCTATCTTCATCTGTTAGTTTTCTGGCAACACATCTGTAACCAGGCTGCTGCCTTCACATTTCATTGGGCATGCTTATTTGTTTTATCAATGAATTAAGTAGGATACAAATAATACACAAAAATCTTTTGCATTCCTATACGCCAACAATGAAAGATCAGAAAGAGAAATTAGGAAACAATCCCATTTTCCATAGAACAAGAAAGACTAGAGCTCTCTTCAAGAAAGCTGAAGATATCAAGGGAAAAATCTTTATTTTATGCAAAGATGGGCATGAGAAATGATGATGCTGTTAAAGTGCTGCACTCTGTATGCCAGCAAATTTGAAAAACTCATCTGTGGCCACTGGAAAAAGTCAGTTTTCATTCCAACTGCAAAGAAGGGCAATGCCAAAGAATGTTCAAGCTATGTCACTGTTGCACTCATTTCACATGCTAGCAAAGTAATGCTCAAAATCCTGTAAGCTAGGCTTCAACAGTACCTGAATCAAGAACTTTCAGATGTACAAGCTGGATTTAGAAAATGCAGAGGAACCAGATATCAAATTGCCAACATTTCTTGGATCATATCTCCCTTTAAAGCAAGGGAATTCCAAAAAAGTGTCTATCTTTGCTTCATTGGCTACATGAAAGCCTTTGAGCACATGGACCATAAAAATCTGTTTATTTCTTCTCTTCAGAAGTCTTCCAGACTTTCTTCCTTTCCTCCTTATACTGACCATCATCATACTTGAATTATACCATCAGTTGTCTTACTACTCTTCCTCTTGTAGTATATATAGAACCCAGAAATCGCTTCCTGAAAATCTGTCTGTGATTTCACATATCCATGTTCATTAATCCTTTACTCAGTAACTGAAAATTGAACCCTTAAATTTTCTCTGTTTAGACTCTTCAGTCCAGTTTTTGTAGCTCTCTCTAATCTGATAACCCCCTTCCATGGATGCCCTCTGCCCCCAACATACTGATCATCTCATCAGTGTCTTGTCTGGCTATTTGCACATACTGTTCTCCCCATCTGCAATTCTCTTGTCTCTCTTACACTCACTGATATATCTGTCTCTGAAGACAAGTTAAATAAATCTTCTTTCCGCTACTCTATCCCATAGACTGCTCTCTCCTCTCTAATCTCCCATTTATGCTTTTAGTCAACACAGAATTTATTCTTAATTGCTTAACTTTCTTTTAATTTCATGCATACTAGGTTGTCTACCCTCAGCACAATGACGAGTTTATTAGAAACGAGGTCTTCATCTTATCTGCAGTTTACATTTCATGTTTCATTGATCAGAATGACTGGTACATAGTACATGTTAATAAATATTTGAATAAGTATTGCTAGGTTTCAAAAACCTTCTAGAAAGTGAAGAAGATCTCTTGCAGTCATTTTTTTCCTCCAGAAAGTTTTTACTTATACCTTTACATACTCATATCTTTTAGAGCTTAAATCTCATTGTCTTGTTTTGAACTCATAGAAATAAAAATGAGAACTGTTTAATAAGCATAAAAATCTATATCCTCCTTTTTTACTTTAAAGTTATATTTTAAAAATATCCCATTACAGAGAAGATTTAAATGTTTTTATTAAAAACATTTTTCTCTATAGTTGTCAATGTTTAGGACTGTGCTCTTGAAATCATTTTGGTATCCCTTTTCCTTTTTAAAAGAGGAATAGTAAATGGAAGTATTATTGGAAGCCAATTACTCTTGGGGTCAATGTGCACTGAAAAAGAACATGCATGATGAGGGATAAAGAGCTCGTCTTGGGACAGGCAGCAGGGATTCTGATTAGGCTCCTGAAGTCATTTTCTGCAGGGGTGAGTTTTAATGTTTGAAGGTTAGGAAGGTGAACTCAGGCTGAACACAGTGGATGACAATTGCCTACTCTTGCTAAGCAAATTACCTTAGGTGTGATTCAGTGTTGGATTCAGAAAAGCTTGTGCTGGCTCTCAGAGGAGAGGGCTGAGGGAAAACTGCAGTTTCTGCTAGTGAATGCCAGCTATCCACCCAAGCCTGTCAATCAATAGTGGATGTCAGAAATGAGAATGAATGTCCTGATTCTTTTGATAATAGCCAGGGAAATAAAGATATCCTGGAAGATGTCCAGAAGCAAAAGAGTCTTTGAACTTCAACAGTGTTTCATAAAGATGCATTCTACAATGTTTTCTCTAGGATCATCCTTAGTATTCACTTCCAAACGTACTCTGAGAATCTCCAAGAATTTTGCATATGCCATCCCATTTACTGAGTCTTTTTGGCAGAAGATCATGTGTTATGGGCTTGTTTTCAGATTTTGGGTGTACATAAATAAGGTCCATATTCAGGCTTACATAAAATTTATCTAGCACCTACCATGTGTCAGATTTTGCTGTTTTTACAGTTGTAGCTTTCATGTAATTTTCTCAGCAACATTGTGAAGTAGATATTAATATTCCTCTTTTATAGATAACAGAATTGGTGGTCAGAAAAGTCATGCAGTTTGTCAAAGTTAATCTTGTTAGAATCTGGTTCCTGGATGAAAATGCATGTTATTTGACTTCAAATCTCGTATTTGTTTCATGCTTTCCTGGAGAAAGTCTTGTAAGCATGCCAAATCCCATGAAATTCAAGTTCTTCCAGCTGAAAACTAACAATCCCTTAAAATAGAGTGAGTATGCTGTTTTATGGCTCTGTTTCTCACATGTGAATGAAGTGGGGGTGTGAACCATGTAATTTCAGGTCACACAAACTGATTGGAGTTTGATAGAAAATCTTTCAGAGCATATGAACTCATGCACTTGTCTATTTGTTGTTGCTTTGCAGCTGCTAAGTCGTGTCCAACTCTGGGATCCCATGGGCTATGGCACACCAGACTCCTCTGCCTTTCACTATCTCCCAGAGCTTGCTCAAATTCATATCCATTGAGTCAGAGATGCTATCTACCCATCTCATTCTCTGCCACCTCTTTTTCCTTTTTCCCTCAAACTTTCCCAGCATCAGGGTCTTTTCCAATAGCACTTGTCCATAACTTCACATAAAAATGCCTTAGCAGATTATAGACTGGGGATCTCATATTTGAGGATCTCAAGACACATTAGGACTATGGTTGTGTTTTAATGATCAATATGATGTACTTTGCTTTAACTAGTTTTGAAATTACTATTAGGCTGGGAAGATATTCTCATAAATTTGTCCCTGGTCTCATTATTCTTTGATCATTGCTTATAGCTGATTCACACCATTCTGTGACCTTCCTGATCCCTGAAGGCATTTGAGCTTAAATTCCTGATCTGATTAAAGTCTTCACAATATATTATAATTTCACCCTGGGATCTAGTAGTTTTATCGCCTGAGGATTCCAAGCTTTACTCTGTAGGGGACAGGATGATCATATAACTGAACAATTTCAGTTAAGGCTAGACTCTGTTGGGTGCAGAGGACAGAGTTATATTTAAGGTATAGTTCTTAGCCTCCACAAGCTCACAGACTAGTAAGGGGAGAATTATATAAAATATTTACCACACAACTTAAGAGTTATAAATAGGTAAAGAGGGATTCTACACTAAAATTAAGTTCCACAAAGAATCGCCTCTTCAACAGAGTTTGTAGCTTCTAATTGTGCATTGAAATTATAGAAGTTTTCTAAGCAAGTAGGCAAGAAAGGCCATTTTCAACACATGAGAAAGCTTGGATGTATTACAGTGTGTAGCCTAATTGAGTAAGAATAGATCGATTGTGATTATGACATCATGTGAGTGGAACTAAGTTAAAATTGAAATAAGGGGAATGCTATCCCAAATGTGAAGGATCTTTTATGTTGCACTAACATGTTTAGTTTTAATTCCTTATGCAATGAAGGGTTCTTAAGTGATTGTAATTGATGAAGTAATATGATTATATATTTTTTTTGAAGAAACTGGAGTTCAAATTAGAAGGGAAAGACAAGACAGAGCTCACATTAAGTGCTTATTTAATAGCCCAAGTAAGGAATATGAATGCTTGAACTAAAAACATGTCAACAATTATGAAGAAGCATAGTTTCAAGGGATTATTAAGAGTTAGAATGGACTAGATGGAATAAAGGAGAGAGGAGTAAGCCTATGTACAGTGACCCAGTGTAAAAATGGAAGGCGACTGCACTGTGGTCTCGCCTGAGGGTGAGCATAACAGACTGTGCAGGGGACATTTTCCCCATGGATAGAATCTTGAACACTGTACTTGATCGCCTACTTTGTGTGAAGGGAGGAGTGGCCCAGGATAAAGATATATATATAAACTCTGGCTGTGATGAATGGCTTGGTTGACTGGTTGCTCCTGGAAGGAGCAAGATAGGAAGTTTAGAGACAAGAAAGTCTGGGGAAGAAAGATGAAAATTGACCTACAGGAGTGGACACAAACTATGTAGATCTTTGTATTGTATGTTAATGTTCACCAGGAAATGTCTCCTACGGAAGGTCTCCAAACAACCAAATGAACATGATGACATATACAGTAGATGTCAGCCAATCTCCCCCAAATTTCCTGTGTTTGCACAATAGGTTCACAAATGAAGTAGGTAAGGTACGAGAGGGAGAAGACTAGGGTGATCTAACTTCTGCTGTTATGGAGTGTACTGACCTTAAAGTATCAGAGACTGATGCTGGCCTCCTTGATACAGTGTCATACCTTAAGAAGACCATCTAGCTACTTGAAGTCAACTTGTACCTTAGAAAGGAAAACCTTTCATTTTGATTTGGACTGACACACATTTTGGGTATGAGTTTGCCTTCCTGCTGAAAGGCCTCAGCCCAGTGTTACTATCTTAGGCCTCATAAATGTCTAGTGGCATGGTATTTAACATTGCTTCAGCTCAAGGAACCATTTTACAGCAAAGAAATTATGGTAGTGAGCATGTGGCCAAGGAAGTTGCTGGTCCTTTCACTTAGCATAGTATCTAAAAGACTTTTTAAAGACACAGCAATGAGAAACTGATGTTCTCTTTCAGAATATAGTATACACCTTAAGTTTTAGATCATTCTATAGTAATGTGTCCCCAGTTCATGAATCCAATAATCAAGAAATTGAAACAAAAGTGGTTCCACTGACCATGATTTCCAGTGACTCATTAGGGAAATTTTGTGGTTTTTAATCGCTGTGACTTTGTGTTCCTAAAAGACCTGGGATCCACTGGGGATTCATGTTCCTTAGGTATATAGTGAAAGGCCTATACAACCTAAAGACACAGCTACAACCTGTTATTTTGGGATCACTGTGTCAGAAGACCACTAAAAAAGTAGTTGAGTCTGATTATTGTGTAGAGGGAAACTACTGCTGCCTAGTGGGGCAAAGAGGAATATGGTTAGAATTTAAGAGCTCTACTGGGATCTCTTTTATCCATTAATGGAAAAGTACAGTAATTATGATCTGAAAAGAACCAAATCTCTGGACCTGGACCATGAGGGAAGAGGGTCTTGGTCATTCCACTAACCAAGTCCCCTTAACTAGCAGAAATACTAACAAAGATGGAGAGGAATATAGTATGGGTAGTAAAGGAGGGAGATGAGGAGTGTCAGTTATAGTCTCATGACCATCTATACCAGTGAGAGCAGTAATTCATGCCACTAACTTTTCTCTTAGAAGTTTTTAAGAATTTGGAATGAATTAGAGTCCTAGAGAAGCTTTGCCTGGCTAGTGAGAACCAATATGAAGTAAGTGGATCCTGGCAGTACCAGTGTTGGGTTAGTAACTTTTCCCTGACCAGATCCCTTTCACCAGTGTACCAATACCACAGTTTCTGTTACTGCCAAAAGACAGCTCCTAAAGATTTGTGACTATTTCTTATACAGAGAGTTGTCTTCTGCTGAGTAGGAACCACTTTTTCCCAGGAGATCTACCTCCAGCCCCCTTCCAGGAGAAACCAGCAGCTAATAGTTGACTCATACGTAGGTACATGATCCCCTTAAGTCAAGGTGCTACCCCTAGTGTATAGCAGAACACATATCCTTCTTTAAGATTTTATGCTATCCTGTTTCCTCGTTTACTTTATCATAAGAGTAGGTTCTGGCTCTTAGGAAATTGAATCAGACGATCTGGCCTGGAGAGATATATATGAAATAAGTGCTCATGAGTAATAGTTGATGAGGTGAATGCATGGGTATACTCAAGGAGAGCAGGTAAAATAAGAAGAGAAATAAAGACAAAAGTTGAAAAGCACTAAATTTTGATGGGACTTCAGTAGAAGAATTTAAAGTAGAAGATAAAGAGAAGGAGAAGGGAACAGTGAAAGTCATAGGAAAGAGTGAGTGTATTTCAGATCTCATCAACTCCTCTGGATTATAGCAACAAGCATGCAACTCCTACCTTGAATTTAGAAAGCAAAGAAGACAATTATGAAAAAGATTAGCAATTATAATGAGGGATGAGAAAAGGCTGGCAGATGTGGTATGTATTGGAAATTCACTGGTATTTTCAGAAGAAATATTTCATATTTACTATAGAAATTATATTTGCTACTGAAGCATTTTACTATAGAAACTGTGTACTTATGGATCAGTTGATGTTTATAACAGTTGATGTTTATGAGATTCTGTACTCTGATCACATCTGCTTTCCAACACTATTCAATATAGGCCATTTTTGCTAAACTGAGGTCATAGGTGTAGGGGGCAAACAGAAGTAACTGGAAGATATTTATGTTCTAATGTACTGCTGCACATGAAGACTGGTTCATGAGAAAATGATGGATTATTCATAAAGTGCTGTTGCAACAAATGGCTGGCCATCTGTAAAAGAAAAAAGTGGACTTTAAGCTCACTTCTTACATTTAAATAAATTCCATATGGATCAAAACTTTAAACATAAAAGATTAACTATAAAAGTCTCAGGGTAAAAATAAAATAGGCAAACTTTTTATAGTTTTAGTGTGGGGAAGATCTAAGTAAAACGAAACTCAGAAACTACAGATGAAAACACTATATTAAAATTTAAAATTTCCACAAGACAAAAATAATGGTGTTTAACGATAGCTCAGCTTTGAATACTATATGCGTATTTTATGAGTACTATCCCATTTATTCCTCTTAACAAATATGCAAAGTAAATATTATTGTTATCCTCATTCTAGTCTACGATGACAGAGACTCAGAAAGATTAGGCTAATTTTATAACATGAAATAGTAAGAAGCAGAGTTAGAATTCAACCAAAGCGAATGCCTATGCTATATTTTTGACTTTTATTTTGACTAAGTTTTAGATTTATAGAAATTGTACAGTAAGCTCCTATATATCCCTCACCAAGTTTCCTCTAATGTTGACATCTTCCATAAACAGTAATGTTATAAAAACTAGGAAATTAATATTGGTTGAAATATAGACTTTATTAGAATGTCCTCATTTTTCATTCTTTTTCTATTTCCAGATACAATCTAGTATCTGACACTGCATTTTAAAATTGGGTTGATTGTTTTATTGTGTTTATTGAATATGTTCTCTATGTGTTCTGTATATTAAACTCTTATCAGATAAATGACTTACAAATATTTTCTCCCATTCTGTGGAGTCCTTTTTCACTTTCTGTTTACCATATATGCTTATGTAAATCACATTGTTTTGTCTCTTTTTTTATGACTGAGTAATATTCTAGTGTGGGCTTCCCCTGTGGCTCCGTAATTAAGAATCCACATTCACATTCACAGCAGAAGGTTCAGAGACATGGGTTTGATCTCTGGGTTGAGAAGATCTCATGGAGGAGGAAATGGCATCCCACTCCAATAATCTTGCCTGGAATCCCATGGACAAAGGAAAGTGGCCAGCTATATTCCATAGGGTCACAAAAGAGTCAGACTTGACTGAGTGACTAAACAACAACAGAGAACTCTCTCTCTCTCTCTCTCTTTATGTGTGTATATATATATATATATATATATATATACACATCACATCTTCTTAAACCCATATTCTGTTGCAGTTATTTCCCTGTCTTGGCTATAGTAATTAGTGCTTTTTTGAACATTTAGGTGCATGAATCTTTTCAAGTGAGAGTTTTAAATTTTTCTGAATGTATGTCCAGGACTTGGATTTTTGGATTATATGGTAGATTTTTAGTTTTTGAGGAAAAATAATGGTGTTTAACGATAGCTCAGCTTTGAATACTATATGCGTATTTTATGAGTACTATCCCATTTATTCCTCTTAACAAATATGCAAAGTAAATATTATTGTTATCCTCATTCTAGTCTACGATGACAGAGACTCAGAAAGATTAGGCTAATTTTATAACATGAAATAGTAAGAAGCAGAGTTAGAATTCAACCAAAGCGAATGCCTATGCTATATTTTTGACTTTTATTTTGACTAAGTTTTAGATTTATAGAAATTGTACAGTAAGCTCCTATATATCCCTCACCAAGTTTCCTCTAATGTTGACATCTTCCATAAACAGTAATGTTATAAAAACTAGGAAATTAATATTGGTTGAAATATAGACTTTATTAGAATGTCCTCATTTTTCATTCTTTTTCTATTTCCAGATACAATCTAGTATCTGACACTGCATTTTAAAATTGGGTTGATTGTTTTATTGTGTTTATTGAATATGTTCTCTATGTGTTCTGTATATTAAACTCTTATCAGATAAATGACTTACAAATATTTTCTCCCATTCTGTGGAGTCCTTTTTCACTTTCTGTTTACCATATATGCTTATGTAAATCACATTGTTTTGTCTCTTTTTTTATGACTGAGTAATATTCTAGTGTGGGCTTCCCCTGTGGCTCCGTAATTAAGAATCCACATTCACATTCACAGCAGAAGGTTCAGAGACATGGGTTTGATCTCTGGGTTGAGAAGATCTCATGGAGGAGGAAATGGCATCCCACTCCAATAATCTTGCCTGGAATCCCATGGACAAAGGAAAGTGGCCAGCTATATTCCATAGGGTCACAAAAGAGTCAGACTTGACTGAGTGACTAAACAACAACAGAGAACTCTCTCTCTCTCTCTCTCTTTATGTGTGTATATATATATATATATATATATATATATACACATCACATCTTCTTAAACCCATATTCTGTTGCAGTTATTTCCCTGTCTTGGCTATAGTAATTAGTGCTTTTTTGAACATTTAGGTGCATGAATCTTTTCAAGTGAGAGTTTTAAATTTTTCTGAATGTATGTCCAGGACTTGGATTTTTGGATTATATGGTAGATTTTTAGTTTTTTGAGGAACCTCCATATTTTTTTTTCCACAGTGGCTGGACCAACTTACAATAGATGTGAGGTGATTTTTTTTGTGTGTTGTGATTGTGTAATAGATGTGTAATAGATATAATAGATGTGATTGTAGTTTTGGTTTGCATTTCTTTACTACTAGTGATGCTGAGCATCTCATGTACCTATTGGCCAGCTGTATTTTCTTTGGAGACTGTCTGCTTAGGAACTCTGTGCATTTTTTTGGATTGGGGTTTATTTTTTTCATATTGAGTTGTATAAGCTGTATGCTCTTCTTTTTCTGGAAGGTCCATAATGTGTGCATTAGTTTGTTTAATGGTGTATCACAAGTCTTTCAGGTTCTGTTTGCTTTATTATTTTTTCTTTTCTTTCCACAGACTTAATAATTTCAAATGTACTACCTTCAATCTTGCTAGTTTTTTCCTGTACCTGCTTAAGTGTGCTGTTAAAATTCACTAGTGAATTTTCAATTCAGTTTTTGTATTTTCAGCTCTAATATTTCTTTTTGTTTCCCTCTTATGCTTTCTCTTTGTTGACATTCTCGTCTTATTAATATATAATTTTCCTGATTTTCTTTAGTTCTTTGTCTATTTTTTCCTTTAACGCTGTAAGTATATTTAAGATAGTTTTTAAAAGTTTTGTCTTTTAGTTCTTATGCTTCTTTACTTTTTTTTTTAAAAGATTTATTTATTTTGGTGGGGCTGGGGTGGGGAGGGAGGGGAGCAGGCGGGCCACTTCTATTGGTCTTTCATTTGTCCATTTTCATCCATCTTTGTTCTTTGGCCCATGTGGGCCTCCCATTGCGGTGGCCTCTGCTGTTGCAGAGCACCGGCTCTGGGAGCATGCGCTCTAGAGCTCCGGCTCGGTAACTGGACACATCAGTCCAGCCGCTCCGCGGCACGTGGGATCTTCTCAGGCCAGGGATCGAACCGGCGCCCCTTGCACTGCAAGGCATTGTCCCTACCCACTGGATAGTAATTAGTGCTTTTTTGAACATTTAGGTGCATGAATCTTTTCAAGTGAGAGTTTTAAATTTTTCTGAATGTATGTCCAGGACTTGGATTTTTGGATTATATGGTAGATTTTTAGTTTTTTGAGGAACCTCCATATTTTTTTTTCCACAGTGGCTGGACCAACTTACAATAGATGTGAGGTGATTTTTTTTGTGTGTTGTGATTGTGTAATAGATGTGTAATAGATATAATAGATGTGATTGTAGTTTTGGTTTGCATTTCTTTACTACTAGTGATGCTGAGCATCTCATGTACCTATTGGCCAGCTGTATTTTCTTTGGAGACTGTCTGCTTAGGAACTCTGTGCATTTTTTTGGATTGGGGTTTATTTTTTTCATATTGAGTTGTATAAGCTGTATGCTCTTCTTTTTCTGGAAGGTCCATAATGTGTGCATTAGTTTGTTTAATGGTGTATCACAAGTCTTTCAGGTTCTGTTTGCTTTATTATTTTTTCTTTTCTTTCCACAGACTTAATAATTTCAAATGTACTACCTTCAATCTTGCTAGTTTTTTCCTGTACCTGCTTAAGTGTGCTGTTAAAATTCACTAGTGAATTTTCAATTCAGTTTTTGTATTTTCAGCTCTAATATTTCTTTTTGTTTCCCTCTTATGCTTTCTCTTTGTTGACATTCTCGTCTTATTAATATATAATTTTCCTGATTTTCTTTAGTTCTTTGTCTATTTTTTCCTTTAACGCTGTAAGTATATTTAAGATAGTTTTTAAAAGTTTTGTCTTTTAGTTCTTATGCTTCTTTACTTTTTTTTTTAAAAGATTTATTTATTTTGGTGGGGCTGGGGTGGGGAGGGAGGGGAGCAGGCGGGCCACTTCTATTGGTCTTTCATTTGTCCATTTTCATCCATCTTTGTTCTTTGGCCCATGTGGGCCTCCCATTGCGGTGGCCTCTGCTGTTGCAGAGCACCGGCTCTGGGAGCATGCGCTCTAGAGCTCCGGCTCGGTAACTGGACACATCAGTCCAGCCGCTCCGCGGCACGTGGGATCTTCTCAGGCCAGGGATCGAACCGGCGCCCCTTGCACTGCAAGGCATTGTCCCTACCCACTGGACCACCAGGCAAGCCCCAAGTCTTATGCTTATTTATTATTATTATTTTTAAAGATTTATTTATTTTGGTGGGGCTGGGGTGGGGAGGGAGGGGAGCAGGCGGGCCACTTTTATTGGTCTTTCATTTCTCTATGTTCATCCGTCTTTGTTCTTTGGCTCCTGTGGGCCTCCTATCGTGGTGGCGTCTGTCGTTGTAGAGCGCTGGCTCTGGGCGCATGTGCTCCAGAGCTCCGGCTGGGTAATTCGACACATCAGTCCAGCCGCTCCGTGGCACGTGGGATCTTCCCAGGCCAGGGCTTGAACATGCGCCCCTTGCACTGCAAGGCGGTGTCCTTACCCACTGGACCACCAGGGGAAGCCCAAGTCTTATGCTTATTAAGGGGCAATTTCTCATAATTTGTTTTCTTCATTTGACTAGGCCATGTTTTCCTATTTCTTTGTTTGCCTTGTCATTTTAAAAAAATATGGAATAAAACTCAGCAATATCTGCCAGTCTCTTCAGACTGACTCTCTACTAGGCAGGCATTCACTAATTAGCTGGATATGCTCTAAATCTGGAGAGAGAAACTGAGGTGAAAGCTTAAGGTCTTTTCAGATTATGTGTTTTACGTTGGCATATGTGTGTCTTTTTCAATTGCTTGATTCATGTATTTTTTGAATGTTTTATTTTTTTAAAAAGTCTCATCCCAGCTTCTTCTGGAGATTTTGTGTGTTCTATTTTACATCTCTACCAATAATCTCTTGACCCAGGCCTATCTGGGTCTATTGTTCTCTGAAGTGTTCATGACCAGTGTTTGCCGTTTCTTCTGAGACCGAAATTAGGTGAAATAGAAACCAGTCCCCAGGAAGTGCTCAGTCAGGTTAAAATAATGCAGATAAAGTCTACTTTACCCCCTCTGAATTAAGAGGGAATTGGGAACTTGGACGCCACGTCATTGAGACCAAGACCACACTGTGCCAGAGTGTGGGTGGGACAAGGATGAATAAAAATGGCACAAAAATTTCCCTGGTTTGAAAATAGTTTTTCTTCCTCTGGATTTTGTGTTTGCTTCATTCATGCAGACTTCAAGTTATTTTAGCCAGTTTTTAATTTTTTTTAATGTTTATGTGGGAAAATGTTGGTTTAATATTTTCTAGTCCATTATTTTCTCTGTACCATTTTCCTTTAGGACTGTTATAAAACTTTGTTTTGACAGGTTGTTTGATCTTAGTTTTAAGGTGTCATCATTTTGGTGGGTTTTTATGGTATCTTTGAGTGTTAAAAAGTCTTTCCCCTATGATTGGTTAAAGCTAGAATATCTCTAACTTCAGTGTTATTTGTGAAATTTTTCAATTTAGGATTTTCTGGTAGATCTTTGCCCCTTCTTTTGAGTTTTACTATATACACTTTTACCTTAACATTTAGCAATGGATTTGAGAGAAATCCTGTGGAGATTTCTAGAATTATCTCTTTACACAGACTGATCTCTCTGCAATCTATTCTGCAAATTGCTGTCATACCAGTATCCCTGAAATCATTTGACTAGGCCAGGGGGTTTATGCTTATTAAGGGGCAATTTCTCATAATTTGTTTTCTTCATTTGACTAGGCCATGTTTTCCTATTTCTTTGTTTGCCTTGTCATTTTAAAAAAATATGGAATAAAACTCAGCAATATCTGCCAGTCTCTTCAGACTGACTCTCTACTAGGCAGGCATTCACTAATTAGCTGGATATGCTCTAAATCTGGAGAGAGAAACTGAGGTGAAAGCTTAAGGTCTTTTCAGATTATGTGTTTTACGTTGGCATATGTGTGTCTTTTTCAATTGCTTGATTCATGTATTTTTTGAATGTTTTATTTTTTTAAAAAGTCTCATCCCAGCTTCTTCTGGAGATTTTGTGTGTTCTATTTTACATCTCTACCAATAATCTCTTGACCCAGGCCTATCTGGGTCTATTGTTCTCTGAAGTGTTCATGACCAGTGTTTGCCGTTTCTTCTGAGACCGAAATTAGGTGAAATAGAAACCAGTCCCCAGGAAGTGCTCAGTCAGGTTAAAATAATGCAGATAAAGTCTACTTTACCCCCTCTGAATTAAGAGGGAATTGGGAACTTGGACGCCACGTCATTGAGACCAAGACCACACTGTGCCAGAGTGTGGGTGGGACAAGGATGAATAAAAATGGCACAAAAATTTCCCTGGTTTGAAAATAGTTTTTCTTCCTCTGGATTTTGTGTTTGCTTCATTCATGCAGACTTCAAGTTATTTTAGCCAGTTTTTAATTTTTTTTAATGTTTATGTGGGAAAATGTTGGTTTAATATTTTCTAGTCCATTATTTTCTCTGTACCATTTTCCTTTAGGACTGTTATAAAACTTTGTTTTGACAGGTTGTTTGATCTTAGTTTTAAGGTGTCATCATTTTGGTGGGTTTTTATGGTATCTTTGAGTGTTAAAAAGTCTTTCCCCTATGATTGGTTAAAGCTAGAATATCTCTAACTTCAGTGTTATTTGTGAAATTTTTCAATTTAGGATTTTCTGGTAGATCTTTGCCCCTTCTTTTGAGTTTTACTATATACACTTTTACCTTAACATTTAGCAATGGATTTGAGAGAAATCCTGTGGAGATTTCTAGAATTATCTCTTTACACAGACTGATCTCTCTGCAATCTATTCTGCAAATTGCTGTCATACCAGTATCCCTGAAATCTAATCTTTGTCTCCTCAACTCAGTGAAACCACCATAGGCTCTCCCTCCTTGCACATAGTTCAGATAATATTTCTAAGTAGAAATTCAACTCATCTTGATTTTTTGTCTTTCTTTAACTGTTTATATTTCTACCTGATTGCTTATTGTCCGAAATCAGAAAATAACTTTTTTATGTATATTTTCCCATTTTCTAATAATCTATAAGAAGATAAATTCAATCTGGTTATGGTTGCATGTGGAAGAAGTCTACAAATTGGTCTTATCCTTTTGAATGTATATTCAACTTCATAATTAAAATGCTATAAGTTAAACTGCACAGTTTTTACGTGTATAGTGCTAAAATTGGGACCTTTATATGGGGTAACAGTAGAGCCCAGTTTGACAGTCTTCTATGTCTATAATGCCCAGAACAGACTCACATGGACTAAGTGCTCAATATGCATTTGTCAGAAAATTCTCTAAGTAATCAGGGGGTATGTCCATGCAGAACATAAATCCAAGGGGAGCAGATTTTGAGCCCAGATCCAAATGTCAAACCACTTCAGGTTGGTAATCAATTTGCTGCTATTTCTCACTCCATTCTAGGAACTCCTGGATTGTGATTTGTTCACTGCTTGGCTGTCCTCTAATATCTTTACTCCTGAATTGCCTTGGGCAGTTAGGAAAATGACAGCTTTCATTCTTGTAACTGATGTGTCAGAGAAGGAGACATAATTATTTCCTGTAGAAATAGAATATAAGAAAGCTGAGTATGTCTGAGGTTTGCCATCACTATTATCTTCAGGTAATATAATAATTCCCAGTTGTGTGTCTGTGTGTGAGATGTGTGTGTGATCATTTTCATCACTTCTGGGGATGTCACAAAACTCGGAGATGATGTAAGCATTGATCTTGTAAGAAATGTTTGTCGTGTTTTAAACAAGTTGCATCTGGTAGATCCCTTCTTTAGTTTATTTTTTTTGCAATGGATTTGAGAGAAATCCTGTGGAGATTTCTAGAATTATCTCTTTACACAGACTGATCTCTCTGCAATCTATTCTGCAAATTGCTGTCATACCAGTATCCCTGAAATCTAATCTTTGTCTCCTCAACTCAGTGAAACCACCATAGGCTCTCCTCCTTGCACATAGTTCAGATAATATTTCTAAGTAGAAATTCAACTCATCTTGATTTTTTGTCTTTCTTTAACTGTTTATATTTCTACCTGATTGCTTATTGTCCGAAATCAGAAAATAACTTTTTTATGTATATTTTCCCATTTTCTAATAATCTATAAGAAGATAAATTCAATCTGGTTATGGTTGCATGTGGAAGAAGTCTACAAATTGGTCTTATCCTTTTGAATGTATATTCAACTTCATAATTAAAATGCTATAAGTTAAACTGCACAGTTTTTACGTGTATAGTGCTAAAATTGGGACCTTTATATGGGGTAACAGTAGAGCCCAGTTTGACAGTCTTCTATGTCTATAATGCCCAGAACAGACTCACATGGACTAAGTGCTCAATATGCATTTGTCAGAAAATTCTCTAAGTAATCAGGGGGTATGTCCATGCAGAACATAAATCCAAGGGGAGCAGATTTTGAGCCCAGATCCAAATGTCAAACCACTTCAGGTTGGTAATCAATTTGCTGCTATTTCTCACTCCATTCTAGGAACTCCTGGATTGTGATTTGTTCACTGCTTGGCTGTCCTCTAATATCTTTACTCCTGAATTGCCTTGGGCAGTTAGGAAAATGACAGCTTTCATTCTTGTAACTGATGTGTCAGAGAAGGAGACATAATTATTTCCTGTAGAAATAGAATATAAGAAAGCTGAGTATGTCTGAGGTTTGCCATCACTATTATCTTCAGGTAATATAATAATTCCCAGTTGTGTGTCTGTGTGTGAGTGTGTGTGTGTGATCATTTTCATCACTTCTGGGGATGTCACAAAACTCGGAGATGATGTAAGCATTGATCTTGTAAGAAATGTTTGTCGTGTTTTTAAACAAGTTGCATCTGGTACAGGATGTCTCCATAGGGTGGTCCTGGCATTGGATTTCTCTTGGTCTTCCTTTTCTGCTCTAATGTGCCTAGAAAAAATTTATCATTTCTAACATTAGCTTTGACCTCAGCACCTGAAGATAACCCTACTTTTTTGATTGTTTGTTTTTGGAGATGATGGGCACAGGAAGTAATTTCCATTAAGTACAAGCAATTTAAAACATATTACAAAACTTCAATCACGTTCTATTTCTGTGACTTTCGGAAATTTTTAAACTCTGTCTAGGTTTATTTCTTCACTGACAAAAGGAGAGCAATGATTCCTTCTTTTATAGCACTGCTTTGTAATTTAAATGGAATAATATGTAAAGTCCTTAGTATAAAGTTTAGAATGTTATTGTAAACCAAGCAAATTGATAGAATTATTATTATGAATAATAGTAACAAAGATACATTGTTTAATTCCTGATAACAGTACACTGAATTTTTAGTCATAATTGTTGCTTTGTTTAGGTCTGTCTTTCACATGAAAACTTGTGAAATATTTTCAGTTTTGTAGTCACTTCACTAGGCAATGGTCAACCAACATTTCTCTGTACAGAAGATCCCATATTGTTTGGTACTAAAACCCCCTACAGTGCCAGCAGTAGTCAGAGTTGTCTTGAAGTTAGAGCCACACCGTGGCCCTGCTGCCGTTCTCACTCTCTTCTCTGCAACTTTCTATGACAGGTACAATAACAAAACAGTCCTCAGGCTGAATTTAGTATTTCAGGGATGGGGCTACCAGAGAACAGTTTGACTAGTTTGTCACTGTTCATCCACTTTGGATGCCATTCCAGTAATAAATTCATCTGGATATCTGCTGTGTAGACAGATGGCAGTTGATGGTTTTCACTGAAAATTATAGTCAGAATTGTTCTCTAAAGATACTCGTGAGCTGATTTATCTTTCAGGTAATATAATAATTCCCAGTTGTGTGTCTGTGTGTGAGTGTGTGTGTGATCATTTTCATCACTTCTGGGGATGTCACAAAACTCGGAGATGATGTAAGCATTGATCTTGTAAGAAATGTTTGTCGTGTTTTTAAACAAGTTGCATCTGGTACAGGATGTCTCCATAGGGTGGTCCTGGCATTGGATTTCTCTTGGTCTTCCTTTTCTGCTCTAATGTGCCTAGAAAAAATTTATCATTTCTAACATTAGCTTTGACCTCAGCACCTGAAGATAACCCTACTTTTTTGATTGTTTGTTTTTGGAGATGATGGGCACAGGAAGTAATTTCCATTAAGTACAAGCAATTTAAAACATATTACAAAACTTCAATCACGTTCTATTTCTGTGACTTTCGGAAATTTTTAAACTCTGTCTAGGTTTATTTCTTCACTGACAAAAGGAGAGCAATGATTCCTTCTTTTATAGCACTGCTTTGTAATTTAAATGGAATAATATGTAAAGTCCTTAGTATAAAGTTTAGAATGTTATTGTAAACCAAGCAAATTGATAGAATTATTATTATGAATAATAGTAACAAAGATACATTGTTTAATTCCTGATAACAGTACACTGAATTTTTAGTCATAATTGTTGCTTTGTTTAGGTCTGTCTTTCACATGAAAACTTGTGAAATATTTTCAGTTTTGTAGTCACTTCACTAGGCAATGGTCAACCAACATTTCTCTGTACAGAAGATCCCATATTGTTTGGTACTAAAACCCCCTACAGTGCCAGCAGTAGTCAGAGTTGTCTTGAAGTTAGAGCCACACCGTGGCCCTGCTGCCGTTCTCACTCTCTTCTCTGCAACTTTCTATGACAGGTACAATAACAAAACAGTCCTCAGGCTGAATTTAGTATTTCAGGGATGGGGCTACCAGAGAACAGTTTGACTAGTTTGTCACTGTTCATCCACTTTGGATGCCATTCCAGTAATAAATTCATCTGGATATCTGCTGTGTAGACAGATGGCAGTTGATGGTTTTCACTGAAAATTATAGTCAGAATTGTTCTCTAAAGATACTGCTGCTGAGCATAGGGTCACAACCTAAACACTTAAGATTGTAGGTGATCCACAGGCTCCAAGGATATCTGTGAAGGGCTCTTAGAAGCAGCCTGGCTTTACCTCCCAAGTATGTGCTAATGCCAGTGACGGGCCTTGCAAAAGACGATTTCTCTCTCATTTGGAATAGTTCCTTATGCTATTCTGAGAAGTCTCGGGGCAATTCTGAGTTAGTTAGAGATTGATCTGCTTGCTTTTCAGTTTCTGTGGTAGGTTGTGGAACTTATAGGGTTTTCTCCATTCCAAGGAAGTGTTTTCTTTAATAATAATGATCATAATAGAAGCTTTATAAATATAACATTCAAAGGAAAATGAAAAAAAGTCCTCCTGCCTACCATTTCCCACACTCCTGTACTCGAAAAACATTTTGAATTTTGATTTTCCCCCCTAGGTTAAACATTTTTTCTACAACCTGGTGTTTGTGGCAGACACATTTGGTTTGCCCACTCAATAGTTATTTAAGCTTCCTGTCACTTGCTATGAGGACCCCCAAATTGTTGGAAGGATGATGTGTCTGTTCTTAGGTGGGGGATTATGAAGTGAAAATGAAAGTGAAAGTGAAATTGCTCAGTTATGGCTGACTCTTTGTGGCACATGGACCAGTCATGGAATTCTCCAGGCAAGAATATTGGAGTGGGTAGCCTTTCCCTTCTCCAGAGGGTGCTTCCAATCCAGGAATCAAACTCAGGTCTCCCTCATTGCAGGTGGATTCTTTACCAACTGAGCCACTAGGGAAGCCTAGGAATACTGGAGTGGGTAGTCTATGCCTTCTCCAGGGGAACTTTCTGAACCAGGAGTCAAACTGGGGTCTCCTGCATTTCAGGCAGATTCTTTACCAGCTGAGCTTACAGTGAAGCCCTGTATTGGGTACATACATATCAATGAATGTAATAATCTTCAATCTGTTCTCTCTGCCCAGCCTCAATGGCAAGCTAGCCTTTCCACACTCCTCTTGAGTAGATTTCAGGTTTCCCACAGCTCTCCTGTTAATCCCAGAAACCCTCGAATCAGCTAAGGAGCCATATCTTCCCTGCGTTGAATTCTAGGACTCTAGTACCAAATATATGCCTTGAATTGCTCACTCCTCAGGGCAAGGCTCTGCTTGTATGATCTCCCTTTTCCTCTGAGGCCTTTGAGAACATAGGTCCTGACCTGGTCATTTATCTTCCCTTCCTTCTTGATTTTGTGTGGATTTTTTCTGACAGCTTTGGTTGTACAGGAGCCTTTCTTCCAGTTCACAGTTGGCTTTCAGTGACTGTTCCACATGTAGATATATATATCTTGATGTATTCATGTTGAAAGGTGTGTTCTACATCTTCCTATTCCACCGTCATGATCCAAACTTGAGAGATCTTGACTTTTATGTAAAAAAATTTAGACATTATGGCACAGGCATAGGAAAATGTTCAAGACCTTTGAAGAAACGATTGACAGAACTGGAGTTGTGCTTTGAGAGGCTAACTTGTGCATCCGAGTGCAGGCTGGACTGGAGAAAAGCTGAGTACGGAGGCCTTATTACTCTTGACATATTCTGTATTGCTAGACTGAGTACACATGAATAACAGTCATATATTGTTCTAGACCTTTCCAGCTATGTATCCTTGTTATTGCTCTGGGATCAAAAAATATTAGTTGGAAGGATGATGTGTCTGTTCTTAGGTGGGGGATTATGAAGTGAAAATGAAAGTGAAAGTGAAATTGCTCAGTTATGGCTGACTCTTTGTGGCACATGGACCAGTCATGGAATTCTCCAGGCAAGAATATTGGAGTGGGTAGCCTTTCCCTTCTCCAGAGGGTGCTTCCAATCCAGGAATCAAACTCAGGTCTCCCTCATTGCAGGTGGATTCTTTACCAACTGAGCCACTAGGAAGACTAGGAATACTGGAGTGGGTAGTCTATGCCTTCTCCAGGGGAACTTTCTGAACCAGGAGTCAAACTGGGGTCTCCTGCATTTCAGGCAGATTCTTTACCAGCTGAGCTTACAGTGAAGCCCTGTATTGGGTACATACATATCAATGAATGTAATAATCTTCAATCTGTTCTCTCTGCCCAGCCTCAATGGCAAGCTAGCCTTTCCACACTCCTCTTGAGTAGATTTCAGGTTTCCCACAGCTCTCCTGTTAATCCCAGAAACCCTCGAATCAGCTAAGGAGCCATATCTTCCCTGCGTTGAATTCTAGGACTCTAGTACCAAATATATGCCTTGAATTGCTCACTCCTCAGGGCAAGGCTCTGCTTGTATGATCTCCCTTTTCCTCTGAGGCCTTTGAGAACATAGGTCCTGACCTGGTCATTTATCTTCCCTTCCTTCTTGATTTTGTGTGGATTTTTTCTGACAGCTTTGGTTGTACAGGAGCCTTTCTTCCAGTTCACAGTTGGCTTTCAGTGACTGTTCCACATGTAGATATATATATCTTGATGTATTCATGTTGAAAGGTGTGTTCTACATCTTCCTATTCCACCGTCATGATCCAAACTTGAGAGATCTTGACTTTTATGTAAAAAAATTTAGACATTATGGCACAGGCATAGGAAAAATGTTCAAGACCTTTGAAGAAACGATTGACAGAACTGGAGTTGTGCTTTGAGAGGCTAACTTGTGCATCCGAGTGCAGGCTGGACTGGAGAAAAGCTGAGTACGGAGGCCTTATTACTCTTGACATATTCTGTATTGCTAGACTGAGTACACATGAATAACAGTCATATATTGTTCTAGACCTTTCCAGCTATGTATCCTTGTTATTGCTCTGGGATCAAAAAATATTAGTTGACTATAAACTGAAAAAAACGTGGTGTTCACAGTTTCAATTTACTCATGGAAAATCAGGTAGCTAAAGTTGGTGAATTGAGAATAGGTGCTAATGAGCCAGAGAGCATTATAAAGGGATTATGTTGAACAGTGATTAAGCTTTTGGGCTATACATCTTACATCCCTATTTCTCTACCTACTCCTCCATATGGCTTATGTATACATTTAATAAGTAGGGGTTCGCATAACCAAAGATTCACAGATGGGAGAATTCAAAAGGGAGAAAACACTAAAGAATTAACCTTTAATGACATTTGAACAAGGGAAGAAAAGGCCCTCCCATCTTTTGAAGGGGAGGTTCTCATTTGCAGAGGTTTGTGAGATTATTTTCACCTGCAACAATAGACTGAATAAATAGAACTGAGTAATTGCATATGACAGTGTTGACTTTTACCTGCACCCTGTGCTTCAAAAAAACAGCTGTGAATTAAGAGATTATTCCATCATTTTGTGCCTATGGAAATAATTTTTGCAAAGAGTTTCTCTTTGCTATACAGCTTAGGTAAAACAGTGACTGAACACATATATAGATAAGACTCATGGATGCTCTGATTGATTACCTATCATAAGATCAGACCTGGACCTTCCAGATTACCATTCTTTGACTCATGCATAATTAGCTGAGATGTTTGTACCCAATGGCCAAACTGTTTAATGATAATAGCATCTTTTGTCCTAGATATCTCTGGATCCAAGTGTTAATAAGTGTTGACCTAGGGAAAATAAGTAATCTCCTTTAGTTCTCAAGTTTATTCAGCTATAAAATGATCATAAGAGTAACTACCTCACTGCCTTTGGAGGACTGGGGAGAATAAAATATGTCTAACACCATGCCTACAAGATAGTAGGTGCTAAATAAATGGCAGTTGATCTTGTAAAAGTTGCTCAGTCATGTCCGACTCTTTGCAATCCATGGAGGAGCCATGGAATTCTCCAGTCAAGAATACTGGAGTGGGTAGCCTTTCCCTTCTCCAGGGAATCTTCCCAACCCAAAGATCAAACATAAGTCTCCCACATTACAGGCAGATTCTTTATTGTCTGAGCCATCAGGAAGCCCAATTGATCTTACCCATTGTGAAGAGCTAGAAAGACCCTCATGCTGAGAAAGATTGACCTGGCAAGCTGCAGTCCATGGGATCATAAAGAGTTAGACAGTGACTAAACAACAGCAAAGCTTTTACCAATACTGAAGCACTAGTATCATTCAAAACACTGATAGATGCCTACAGGAAACTTCTGTTTTGCCAGGATTTGCTAAAAACAACCAAAACAAACAAACAAACAAACAAACAGAGACAAATAAGGTAAGAAGTTAGCATGAAGGTTGGGTGGGCACCATTTTCCATTTCCTCTACTGGTACAGTCTCTACTCGCTGAATTGCCCAATTTTTCATACAGGGTCTCTTCCTTCAGTCTTTTGTGTTTCTGACTGTTATGTAAAACTTGTTTTGATTTTAATGTTGGTGTCAGTATTTTAGCTGTTGTAAAATTATAAACTTTGATACTTTGATGAGTCCTGAGGAGCGCCTTCCCTTCGTTCACGGATGCAGGCACATTTCCTTCCGCCTGGAGCTGCACTGAGCCTCCAGCTGGCTACATCATGCAGGAAATCAGAGCAGCTCTCCCGGCCCACCCAGAGCCCCAGACCCACAGCCAGCCAGCGTTGCATTTCTGCATTAATTCCTTTGTGTTTATAAGACATTTGTCTGTGTTGCTGTTTAGAGTAAACTGTTATATAAAGGTTAAAAAAAAAACACAAAAAAGTTAGCACAGTGACAACCCAGTTGGACAACCTATTACTGTCATAGAATCCTGTAGCTAGAATAAATCTTGGGGATTAACGCTCAATTTGCAGATGAGAAAGCTATGATCATAAGAGTAACTACCTCACTGCCTTTGGAGGACTGGGGAGAATAAAATATGTCTAACACCATGCCTACAAGATAGTAGGTGCTAAATAAATGGCAGTTGATCTTGTAAAAGTTGCTCAGTCATGTCCGACTCTTTGCAATCCATGGAGGAGCCATGGAATTCTCCAGTCAAGAATACTGGAGTGGGTAGCCTTTCCCTTCTCCAGGGAATCTTCCCAACCCAAAGATCAAACATAAGTCTCCCACATTACAGGCAGATTCTTTATTGTCTGAGCCATCAGGGAAGCCCAATTGATCTTACCCATTGTGAAGAGCTAGAAAGACCCTCATGCTGAGAAAGATTGACCTGGCAAGCTGCAGTCCATGGGATCATAAAGAGTTAGACAGTGACTAAACAACAGCAAAGCTTTTACCAATACTGAAGCACTAGTATCATTCAAAACACTGATAGATGCCTACAGGAAACTTCTGTTTTGCCAGGATTTGCTAAAAACAACCAAAACAAACAAACAAACAAACAAACAGAGACAAATAAGGTAAGAAGTTAGCATGAAGGTTGGGTGGGCACCATTTTCCATTTCCTCTACTGGTACAGTCTCTACTCGCTGAATTGCCCAATTTTTCATACAGGGTCTCTTCCTTCAGTCTTTTGTGTTTCTGACTGTTATGTAAAACTTGTTTTGATTTTAATGTTGGTGTCAGTATTTTAGCTGTTGTAAAATTATAAACTTTGATACTTTGATGAGTCCTGAGGAGCGCCTTCCCTTCGTTCACGGATGCAGGCACATTTCCTTCCGCCTGGAGCTGCACTGAGCCTCCAGCTGGCTACATCATGCAGGAAATCAGAGCAGCTCTCCCGGCCCACCCAGAGCCCCAGACCCACAGCCAGCCAGCGTTGCATTTCTGCATTAATTCCTTTGTGTTTATAAGACATTTGTCTGTGTTGCTGTTTAGAGTAAACTGTTATATAAAGGTTAAAAAAAAAACACAAAAAAGTTAGCACAGTGACAACCCAGTTGGACAACCTATTACTGTCATAGAATCCTGTAGCTAGAATAAATCTTGGGGATTAACGCTCAATTTGCAGATGAGAAAGCTATGATCCATATTTCAATTTTCTATTGCCAGTAATGTATTCACAGTAATATCTGACTCTGCAACCTCATGAACTATAGCCAGCCAGGCTCCTCTGTCCATAGTTATCCAGGCAAAAATACTAGAGTGGGTTGACATTTCCTCTTCTAGAAGATCTTTTTGATCCAGGGTAGAACCTGTGTCCCCTGTATCTCTTGCATTGGAAGGTGGATCCTTTACCACTGAGCCACCTGGGAAACCCTTGCTATGTAATAAACCACTCAGAACTTAGTAGCATAAGCCAGCAAGCATTTGTTTAGTTCAAGATTCTGGTGGTTGGCAAGTTAGGCTGCCTCTAGGTTTTCAGCTCTGTGAGACTGGCCAGGCTCACTTGAGGGTCTGTGGTTAGTTTTCAGGTCAACTAGGAACTGGCTGGTTTAGGTGAGCCTTAGCTTCAGTGACTCATTTCTTCTCCACATGGTCTCTTATCCCCAAGAGGATATCCTGGGCTTGCTCACATGGTGACTGTGCAGGGTTCCAAGAGACTGAATGGAATTATGTAAAGTCTCTTGAATCCTAGATTCAGAACTGACATTATATTGCATCCAGTGACCAATCAACCAAATGACAATTGAGCGAAGCAAGTCTCAAAGCTTAACCCATATTCCGAAGGTGGAGGACTAGATTTTATGGTTTAATGGGAGGTTTCTGTATTATGTAAAATTTTTTGATTTTAAGGGGATTTTCCTTTTTTGAGGAGCGCCTTCCCTTCGTTCACGGATGCAGGCACATTTCCTTCCGCCTGGAGCTGCACTGAGCCTCCAGCTGGCTACATCATGCAGGAAATCAGAGCAGCTCTCCCGGCCCACCCAGAGCCCCAGACCCACAGCCAGCCAGCGTTGCATTTCTGCATTAATTCCTTTGTGTTTATAAGACATTTGTCTGTGTTGCTGTTTAGAGTAAACTGTTATATAAAGGTTAAAAAAAAAACACAAAAAAGTTAGCACAGTGACAACCCAGTTGGACAACCTATTACTGTCATAGAATCCTGTAGCTAGAATAAATCTTGGGGATTAACGCTCAATTTGCAGATGAGAAAGCTATGATCCATATTTCAATTTTCTATTGCCAGTAATGTATTCACAGTAATATCTGACTCTGCAACCTCATGAACTATAGCCAGCCAGGCTCCTCTGTCCATAGTTATCCAGGCAAAAATACTAGAGTGGGTTGACATTTCCTCTTCTAGAAGATCTTTTTGATCCAGGGTAGAACCTGTGTCCCCTGTATCTCTTGCATTGGAAGGTGGATCCTTTACCACTGAGCCACCTGGGAAACCCTTGCTATGTAATAAACCACTCAGAACTTAGTAGCATAAGCCAGCAAGCATTTGTTTAGTTCAAGATTCTGGTGGTTGGCAAGTTAGGCTGCCTCTAGGTTTTCAGCTCTGTGAGACTGGCCAGGCTCACTTGAGGGTCTGTGGTTAGTTTTCAGGTCAACTAGGAACTGGCTGGTTTAGGTGAGCCTTAGCTTCAGTGACTCATTTCTTCTCCACATGGTCTCTTATCCCCAAGAGGATATCCTGGGCTTGCTCACATGGTGACTGTGCAGGGTTCCAAGAGACTGAATGGAATTATGTAAAGTCTCTTGAATCCTAGATTCAGAACTGACATTATATTGCATCCAGTGACCAATCAACCAAATGACAATTGAGCGAAGCAAGTCTCAAAGCTTAACCCATATTCCGAAGGTGGAGGACTAGATTTTATGGTTTAATGGGAGGCACTGCATAAAATTATAGCCATTTTTGAAATCTATAAAATTCCATGAGGTGAAATAATTTCCCTAAATTTGGTTTCCCCAGTCCACACTGAAGTTGGAGTTTAAAGAAAGGAGAGGTGTCTTTGTTCAACAGACTTTGCTTGTCATAGCTTTGTAGTCTCAGGATGAGACTGTTCTCTTTAGAGACTCTTGAGCCAGAAGAAAGAGGAGGATCATCCCTTTTCAAAGGATTTACCAGGGAAAACCCATGAGAGGAATAGGACATAAAGAGCATGATGGCTTAGGTTATGTCCTGCACAAGGACTGTGAAGGGGAGTAGGAGCTGAAATTCAGTTTGTGCTCTGCTCACTAGGCTTTATTTGCTTGGAGAAAAGATTTCATTTCACTAATTTGTAAACAGTTATTGTATCTCAACAGTAACTTTCTGAGGGGATGAACCTAAAATGCACTTATCTAAGGAGATGCCTATTTCTAACCCTCACAAAACTACCTCTGAGTTGCCTTTATTTTGACCACACGGTTCCCAACAATGCTAAGAAGCTGAATATGAAGGCAACCATTTCAAACTCTTCACTTAAATCTGCTGTTCTGATGGACTCCACAGAGACGTTAGCATTTGGAAAATAGTTAATGGAAACTAACCTGGAAACTAAGCTTTGCTTCTATGGTAGCTCAGCTGGTAAAGAATCTGCCTGCAAAGCAAGAGATCGCGGCTTGATTCCAGGGTTGGGAAAATCCTCTGGAGAAGGGATAGGCTACTCACTCCAGTATTCTTGGGCTTCCCTGGTGGCTCAGATGGTAAAGAATATGCCTGCAATGTGGGAGACTTGGGTTTGATTCCTAGGTTGGGAAGATCCCTTGATAAAAGGAACAGCTACCCACTCGAGTATTCCAGCCTGAAAAATTCCATGGACAGAGGAGCCTGGAAGACTACAGTCCATGGGGTCTCAAACAATCAGATACAACTGAGACACTTGCACTTTCCCTTAATGGAAATTAGTGTATATACTAAGAAATAACTGATGATAATAGACAAATCCAAAATTGAAAACATTGAAAGGAATTTCAGGAACAGGAAAGGCCCTCCTTAGTGTTTTTGGTTCCTCCCACACTTGGCTTCCTGTTCCTCTTGCCACTTTCCTCCAGCTCTTATACTTCTCTAGAAATAGCAGTTCTGTAGGTGTTGCCGACCACATTGATGGTGTTCTTTGTCTCAGTCACCTCCCTAGCAAACTCATTCCTTATGTTCACTGATTTCTGTGGGCTGATCTACTGGAATTTGCTTTCTGTCCATGGTTTCTTACCCAATAAAATCTGATCTCTTTATTTTCAAGACTGTAAAGAAAAATTAATTTTTTTTGTAGGAAAATAATTCCCCTCAGATAGAAAAAAAAATGTTTTATATAAAAATCCGTAAGTATTATCAGACAATTAGTTCTATGCTACCAAACTGTGTTCCGTGCAACAACTCACCATGTGAGGTGGTCCCTGACAATAGCAGCCTGCAGTCAACTGCATTTGGGAGACATTCCATATCTGTATTCCCCTCCTAGAGAATCACACATACATTAGCATGTTAGAAGAAGGTCCTTTTGGCATAAACTTTGTTTCACATTTCAAACATTGTTCTCAGTTGGTTTAGTTTATGGAAACCTTTATTCTCTAAAAATTATAAATATCTGGTTGATTTGGTGGTAGAAATTAGATCAAATTAAGGACCATGTAGCTAGAGTTCTGATCCCATCTCACTGATAATCATTTCTGGCTTAGAGGGGCCCAGTTACTCAACTCCTTCAATTTGGTCTCATATTTTTATTGACACCTTCCCTGATAACCCTAGGCTTTTGTGTCCTGTTTTTCATATTCCTGACATTATCTTGCACTTGCTGTGCTACTAATCTTGATTTCAGCCTTCTCTTTGAGGTTTGTTGTGCCCTGGCTTTAATCCTGGCCCGTCTTTCTTCTAGGGACTTCTGAAGAATTCATATTCAGTACCCTATCTCGAGTATTCCAGCCTGAAAAATTCCATGGACAGAGGAGCCTGGAAGACTACAGTCCATGGGGTCTCAAACAATCAGATACAACTGAGACACTTGCACTTTCCCTTAATGGAAATTAGTGTATATACTAAGAAATAACTGATGATAATAGACAAATCCAAAATTGAAAACATTGAAAGGAATTTCAGGAACAGGAAAGGCCCTCCTTAGTGTTTTTGGTTCCTCCCACACTTGGCTTCCTGTTCCTCTTGCCACTTTCCTCCAGCTCTTATACTTCTCTAGAAATAGCAGTTCTGTAGGTGTTGCCGACCACATTGATGGTGTTCTTTGTCTCAGTCACCTCCCTAGCAAACTCATTCCTTATGTTCACTGATTTCTGTGGGCTGATCTACTGGAATTTGCTTTCTGTCCATGGTTTCTTACCCAATAAAATCTGATCTCTTTATTTTCAAGACTGTAAAGAAAAATTAATTTTTTTTGTAGGAAAATAATTCCCCTCAGATAGAAAAAAAAATGTTTTATATAAAAATCCGTAAGTATTATCAGACAATTAGTTCTATGCTACCAAACTGTGTTCCGTGCAACAACTCACCATGTGAGGTGGTCCCTGACAATAGCAGCCTGCAGTCAACTGCATTTGGGAGACATTCCATATCTGTATTCCCCTCCTAGAGAATCACACATACATTAGCATGTTAGAAGAAGGTCCTTTTGGCATAAACTTTGTTTCACATTTCAAACATTGTTCTCAGTTGGTTTAGTTTATGGAAACCTTTATTCTCTAAAAATTATAAATATCTGGTTGATTTGGTGGTAGAAATTAGATCAAATTAAGGACCATGTAGCTAGAGTTCTGATCCCATCTCACTGATAATCATTTCTGGCTTAGAGGGGCCCAGTTACTCAACTCCTTCAATTTGGTCTCATATTTTTATTGACACCTTCCCTGATAACCCTAGGCTTTTGTGTCCTGTTTTTCATATTCCTGACATTATCTTGCACTTGCTGTGCTACTAATCTTGATTTCAGCCTTCTCTTTGAGGTTTGTTGTGCCCTGGCTTTAATCCTGGCCCGTCTTTCTTCTAGGGACTTCTGAAGAATTCATATTCAGTACCCTATCTCTGATGTGAAATTTTGACCTCCCACTCCACTTTGTCCCATCTTTGTTCTGGCACTGAATTTGTTTAAAACACAAATTCATGTATTTAGTTTTATTTATTTATTTTACTCCTTGTTCCCTACAAATAAAATTCAAATGTCTTATTTCAGGCTATGCTACATACACCATATTGGCCCAGTTGAACTTATTTTCCTTATTCCTTACAACTTCTTCCCAAACACCTGATCATCTATCTACATTGGACTCTTTGTTGTTTCATAAACATGATACAAGTCCTTTGCTCATGTGCTCATATTCTTTCTACTTTTCTGCTTGGAATCTCCTTTAAAATCCTTCAAAGTCAGCCCTGAATATTATACCTCTGAATAGCATGCTCTCTGTTTTGTATTCATATAGCTCTTTGTGTATACCTTTATAATAGAACTTAATTGTATTGCACTACATTGGGTTGACCAAGACATTCATTCATTTTTCTGCATAAGATGCTCTAGTAGCACTTATACATGTGTGCTAAGTCACTTCAGTCATGTCTGGCTCTTTGCAACCCTATGGGGTGTAGCCTACTAGAATGGGTTGCCATGCCCTTCTTCAGGAGATCCTCCTGATCCAGGGATTAAACCCATATCTCTTGTGTCTCCTGCATTGGAAGGTGGGTTCTTCCCACTAACACCACCTGGGAAGCATGCCTAGTGGCACATAGTTGTCTTTAACTTCAATCAAAACAATTTTGTTAGATTGTATTTTGACAGTTGTCATAACAGTATGCATTGAAAATATTTATGAAAATTGGTGAATTTTTGTGTAGCCATTGTAATATTGAAGATGGAAGAAAGACTAACCTTTTAAAGCATATTATGCTTTATTATTTCAAGAAAGTTAAAAATGCAACTTTAATGCAAAAGAAAATGACTTGTGCAGTGTATGGAGAAGGTGCTGTGACTGGTTGAAAATGTCAAAGGTGATTTATGAAGTTTCATGGGGAAATTTATTGCTGGATTATGCTTCATGTTCTAGTAGAACAGTTGAAGTTGATAGGACTCAAATTGAGACATTGAGAAAAACCCATGTTATACTATGTGGGAGATAGCTGAAATATTGAAAATATCCAAATTAAGAATTGAAAATTATTTGCACTAGCTTGGGTATGTTAATGGCTTTGATGCTTGAGTTCCAAATAAGTTAAGTGAAAACAAATGAACAAACAAAAACTTTCTTGACCGTATTTCTGCAGGTGATTCTCCACTTAAACAAAACGAAAATGCTCTATTTTCTAAAAAACCTGTAATGGTCTTGGAAAGTGGATACTATATAATAATGGAGTAGGGCTTCCCTGGTGGTCCAGTGGGTAAAGAGTCCACCTTGCAGGGCAAGGGGCACCAGTTTGATCCCTGGCCAGGGAAGATCCCACATACTGCAGAGCGGCTAGATGGGTGTGTCCAATTGTGAGCCAGCGCTCTGGAGCTGCTCGCGTGCACCCAGAGCTGGTGCTCTGCAACAAGGAAGGCCACTACAATGCGAAGCCCACACAGACCAAAGAATAAAGATGGATGAAAATAAATAAATAAAAAATCAATAAAAAGAGGCCAAAAAATTTTTTTTTAATTCATAAAAATTAAAGAAGGAATTACATATTAAAAAAAATAATAATGTGGAGTAGAAGAGATCATGAACTAACATCAACTACACCAAAGACCGGTCTTCATTCAACTAAGGTGATGAGAGTATGATAGGATTGGAAGGGAGTCTTCTATTATGACTTCCTTCCAGAAAACCAAATGATTAATTCCAAGAAGTACTGCTCCTGATTAGGCCAACTGAAAGCAGCACTGATGTTCAAAATTAGTCTACAGAAAACACATAATCTTCCATCAGGATAAGGCAAAGCTGCTGCATGTTTATTTGATGATCAGGGACAAGCTGTTACAGTGTGGCTCGGAAGTTCTGAGTCATTTGTTGTACTTACCAAGCATGCACCTTCAGATATCCATTTATTTCAGTCTTTACAAAATTCTCTTGATAGAAAAAATTCAATTTCATGGAAGACTGTAAAAAGCACCTGGAACAGTTTTTTTTTTTTTTCTTTTTGCTCAAAAAATAGAAGTTTTAGAAAGATGGAAGTATAAAATTGCCACAAAATATCAGGAGGTAGTAGAATAAAATGATGATTACACTGTTCAGCAAAGTTTTTAGTGAAAATAAAAAAGTGTCTTTTATTTTATTTAAAGATCAAAGGAATATTTTTCCAACCCAATAGATGGTCATGGGTCTGTATTTATAGTATATTATGAGCTTTCTTATTGCAAAGTCTGCATCACAGGTTCATGATATCTCAATGCATAGCATAGCATCAACCATACAGAAAGCATTCTGTAAATGTGTGTGAGTAGATTGAAGATGACCCCACCTTTCCCAACTTTAGCTGGAAGGTGTCCCTGGGATTAACTAGTAAAGAGTATGGCATATTTATTTATGGTGCTCTCCCTCCAGTACTCTCCCTTGTTAAACTCATGGAAATCATTGCTAATCAAAAATGGGCCCTTTCACACTGAGCCCAGGTATATTTTAGAATCAATATCGTTACACTGGTCTAGGAAGTCATTATTGATTGGTTAGAGCTGGCACCTAACTTGAAGCTTGTTTTCCATCCCTGATACGTTTGAACTCTCTCATAGATGTGAGAGGCTTAATGAGTTCATATAGCAAATGAATATCAGACCCATGACTTGGTTTCTTGATTATTACTCTAATGCTCTCCTCATTATAGCCCACCTTTGATCATTTGTATTTTGTTCCTGTATTTTCTGCGCTCCTTGGTAAGCCTGAAATTCTCTGAGAAAGAAAACTGATGATTATGCATTTTTGTGTCTCCTGTTGCCTTACACATTGTAGGAACTCACATATATTTGCATGGGTTGAGAATGGACAGATGATCTTTCCTGTGGCTCTTGGTTCTGCCACTCCACTTTGCAGCACTGGTTTCATCATCATACGACTCTTCACTTATGAAATTACCCGTTATTTTGTGAACACTGCATTTGCAATCATGGCTTATTGTCACGGTGGGGGAAAAAATAAAACAGATTTATAAATCATGTAGCACATTAAGCATATCCATTCTTCTCTTCCCTGTTTGGGACTTGTGAGCACGCTTTTCAACAGATCTAAAAATCTTTACACTTTATAATTGTGTGTGTGTGTGTGTGTGTTTCAAATCAATGATAGATTTTCTTTTTCTTATAGCAGCTGCTTACACATACGTATGAATCAGGAAAATACTGGGATGTATGATTCTCTGAGGGGCATTGATGTAACTCTCTGCTTCAAAATACCCATTTTACCCTCTCTGCCCTGACTTTGACATACCAACATGCTGGAAATGCTTACCATTTGAAGTGATTCCCTTAGGCCAATGCATATTTCCAGAAGGTAACTGCTAGAATACCAAAATTCCTATGAATATTTCATTTGAACCAGTCAACGTTGTATAGGAGGGAAGAGTATAACTCCCTAGGTAGACAAAAAAATTTAGTTAAAAAAGATTTTTTCCCACCTTTCCCAACTTTAGCTGGAAGGTGTCCCTGGGATTAACTAGTAAAGAGTATGGCATATTTATTTATGGTGCTCTCCCTCCAGTACTCTCCCTTGTTAAACTCATGGAAATCATTGCTAATCAAAAATGGGCCCTTTCACACTGAGCCCAGGTATATTTTAGAATCAATATCGTTACACTGGTCTAGGAAGTCATTATTGATTGGTTAGAGCTGGCACCTAACTTGAAGCTTGTTTTCCATCCCTGATACGTTTGAACTCTCTCATAGATGTGAGAGGCTTAATGAGTTCATATAGCAAATGAATATCAGACCCATGACTTGGTTTCTTGATTATTACTCTAATGCTCTCCTCATTATAGCCCACCTTTGATCATTTGTATTTTGTTCCTGTATTTTCTGCGCTCCTTGGTAAGCCTGAAATTCTCTGAGAAAGAAAACTGATGATTATGCATTTTTGTGTCTCCTGTTGCCTTACACATTGTAGGAACTCACATATATTTGCATGGGTTGAGAATGGACAGATGATCTTTCCTGTGGCTCTTGGTTCTGCCACTCCACTTTGCAGCACTGGTTTCATCATCATACGACTCTTCACTTATGAAATTACCCGTTATTTTGTGAACACTGCATTTGCAATCATGGCTTATTGTCACGGTGGGGGAAAAAATAAAACAGATTTATAAATCATGTAGCACATTAAGCATATCCATTCTTCTCTTCCCTGTTTGGGACTTGTGAGCACGCTTTTCAACAGATCTAAAAATCTTTACACTTTATAATTGTGTGTGTGTGTGTGTGTGTGTTTCAAATCAATGATAGATTTTCTTTTTCTTATAGCAGCTGCTTACACATACGTATGAATCAGGAAAATACTGGGATGTATGATTCTCTGAGGGGCATTGATGTAACTCTCTGCTTCAAAATACCCATTTTACCCTCTCTGCCCTGACTTTGACATACCAACATGCTGGAAATGCTTACCATTTGAAGTGATTCCCTTAGGCCAATGCATATTTCCAGAAGGTAACTGCTAGAATACCAAAATTCCTATGAATATTTCATTTGAACCAGTCAACGTTGTATAGGAGGGAAGAGTATAACTCCCTAGGTAGACAAATTGTTAAAGATTTTTAAGAATTATTTTTCAAGAATTAAAGAACAGGAAAGTCTGAGTGCTTCCTGGGTGTAGAAGTTCCAAACACCCAAAAGACAGTCCATGGCCACTGGGTACCTGGAGTGGTGTGTTGAATGGGGGAACCCTACCACAAATGCAGAGACGGAGAAAACTACAAACCATTGATAACTAAATGGCTAATGATTTGGAGAGTCACACCATTGCTTGGGTAATATGATGAATTTTACCGTAGTTGTTTGGATTCATAGCGCATCGTCTACAATTGACCTAGTTTAGCTCCTTTATCTCTCACCTGAAGTATTGCATGTGCAATCAACTGGTCTCCTTCCTTTCAGTCATCCCAGCTCAGTTCACTTTCCACGCAAGGGTTGTTTTTCTCAAATACAGATCTGATTAACATCCACTTTGTTGCCTTGGTTGTTCTATTCCATCTGTCTTGTAGGTTTCCCTGTCTTCTCTGTGTTGCCTACAGCTTGTTATGTTAGTCACTCAGTCCTGTCCAACTCTTTGCAACCTCATGGACTGTTGCCTGTTAGGCTCCTCTGTCCATGGAATTCTCCAGGCAAGAATACTGGAGTGGATTGTCATGCACTTCTCCAGGGGGACTTCCTCACCCAGGGATTGAACCCAGGTCTCCCACATTGCAGGCAGATTCATGACTGTTTGCCCGGGAAGCTTAGTCATTCAGGATTCCAATCCGAATGCATACATCACTTTTTCAGTGAAAAGTCCTGACTTTTCACTGCCATCTTACTTGTGTCTATCATATTTCCTGTCAGTGATTTTGTGCGAGCCACACTTGACATTCTTTCCATTTTCCCTGTCCAACTCACAAACTGCTTTTCCTGTTTATTTACTTTTGGATACCTAGCACTTAGTACAGTGCCTGACACTTAGTGTGATCTCATTAGTGTTTTTAGGTTTGAGTTGAACCCAAGGCATTGATAATCAGTAAAATAGAGCAAACTTGACATAAAAAAGTGAAGAGCTCCACATTTGGGGCCATTCTCAAGAGCTAGAAACAGTATTTAGAGAAGTGTGACGATTCAACTATCTCATTTGGATATTAAAAAAAATAATTTCTGTTACCCAGAAGAAACAAATTTAAAAGGAGCCTCTATTTATACTGGATTCTGTCTTTCTATCTTGCCTTTTCTCTTTATGCAATTTGATTTCCTTTAATATTAATAGCAATTGCTACTTCCCCTTTTCGTAAAATGTTAGATTTGGTGGATTTGTTTCCCTTGCCCTCCCTTCTCCACCTTCTCTCCCTCTTCCCTTTCATCCATGTTGTTGCTGTCATAAGTCATTACTATCATTTCCCCTCACTGCCCTGATTCTATGTGCCAGATGGTTTATAAATATCATTTCATGTTTAATCTTCACAATGTTTTACAGCAAAGATCTTATTTTATGTTTTTAAAAGTAAAAAAAAATGAGGTTCAAGGAGGTAAGGGATTTATTCAGTGTCACAGAGTTGGAATTTAATGCTAAGAATGTCTGTTCTCTCTCTCTCCTCCCCTTCTCTCCCTCTTTTTTACATTCCCCCTCCTTTAATTGATTTTCCTTTCTTCCTCTCTCTCTTCCTCTATTATTATAAAATAACAAAGCCAGGATTTATAGTTCTGGTCTTTTTTCCTGCAAGTGAATTTCTCTGTTTTGTTAACATATGTGCATATGTTGGGCACTTTTTAACCTACTTAGATAAGGCCCCTTCAGGCTAGGCAGCAACCTGGAGGGGCGGTATATTGCGGAGTGGGAGGGGGGCTCAGGTGGGAGGGACGAAAGATTCATGACTGTTTGCCGGGAAGCTTAGTCATTCAGGATTCCAATCCGAATGCATACATCACTTTTTCAGTGAAAAGTCCTGACTTTTCACTGCCATCTTACTTGTGTCTATCATATTTCCTGTCAGTGATTTTGTGCGAGCCACACTTGACATTCTTTCCATTTTCCCTGTCCAACTCACAAACTGCTTTTCCTGTTTATTTACTTTTGGATACCTAGCACTTAGTACAGTGCCTGACACTTAGTGTGATCTCATTAGTGTTTTTAGGTTTGAGTTGAACCCAAGGCATTGATAATCAGTAAAATAGAGCAAACTTGACATAAAAAAGTGAAGAGCTCCACATTTGGGGCCATTCTCAAGAGCTAGAAACAGTATTTAGAGAAGTGTGACGCATTCAACTATCTCATTTGGATATTAAAAAAAATAATTTCTGTTACCCAGAAGAAACAAATTTAAAAGGAGCCTCTATTTATACTGGATTCTGTCTTTCTATCTTGCCTTTTCTCTTTATGCAATTTGATTTCCTTTAATATTAATAGCAATTGCTACTTCCCCTTTTCGTAAAATGTTAGATTTGGTGGATTTGTTTCCCTTGCCCTCCCTTCTCCACCTTCTCTCCCTCTTCCCTTTCATCCATGTTGTTGCTGTCATAAGTCATTACTATCATTTCCCCTCACTGCCCTGATTCTATGTGCCAGATGGTTTATAAATATCATTTCATGTTTAATCTTCACAATGTTTTACAGCAAAGATCTTATTTTATGTTTTTAAAAGTAAAAAAAAATGAGGTTCAAGGAGGTAAGGGATTTATTCAGTGTCACAGAGTTGGAATTTAATGCTAAGAATGTCTGTTCTCTCTCTCTCCTCCCCTTCTCTCCCTCTTTTTTACATTCCCCCTCCTTTAATTGATTTTCCTTTCTTCCTCTCTCTCTTCCTCTATTATTATAAAATAACAAAGCCAGGATTTATAGTTCTGGTCTTTTTTCCTGCAAGTGAATTTCTCTGTTTTGTTAACATATGTGCATATGTTGGGCACTTTTTAACCTACTTAGATAAGGCCCCTTCAGGCTAGGCAGCAACCTGGAGGGGCGGTATATTGCGGAGTGGGAGGGGGGCTCAGGTGGGAGGGACGAAAGATACATCTATGATGGACTTGGGATTATATAGAGCTGGAAACAGCAAAACTCTGTAAAAGCAAAATAAAATGAAATAAAATAAATAAGCCCCCTTCAAACTCAGATGCAAGTGGAGACACTGGATTAACTTGACTATTATAGAGAAATGCTTGTGCAGATACGTATGACTGCACACATCTGTTAGTTATCAACCTAGATCCACATTCAAAACCTATTCAGTGCTCACTGTGTGGGTGGCTCTTTCAGAGGCAGATTTTTCTCTTTCCTTCACCAATTTGTTCTTCCTGATCCCTTATTTTAGATCCAAATGTTGTCTTCTGGAAAATATGGTATTTCACTGCGGTCTAGTTTCCCAAATACAATAGCAGATCAAATTTTTGTGTATTTATGGACAATTCATTTTTTAAAAAAATACCTTTTTGTATCTTTAAGGAAGTTAATTCTTAAACTTGAATAGATCACTAAAGACCTAGGATTTGTATACATGCAGTTTGGGATGATTACAGATGATTCTTTGGCAGGAAAGGAGGGGGGGGACCATTCCAAATTAAGGTAGACAATTTTCCTTCTAACTTACTTAGTTCTTAAGTATCACTGACCCAGATAAACAGAAACAGATGCGCTGAGAGTCAGCTTGAGCTGGGATGTGGCCATCTTTGCAACCTGCTCTAAGTTTAAAGATATTCTTGAACACAGTGCTGGCACTGAGAAATGAGCAATCCTTTCCTCTCCAGGGGCATCTGGTGTAAATGGTGTGATGACTGAAGCACCTTCTCTGCTTGATGTTGTCCTTCATGGCCTCATTATTTCCAGACTTCAAATCTTCCTCCAAAGGAACTGCTAGTCATTTTTATTGCAGTCTATTTTCTAGAGTAGTTGTTGCCTTTTTCAAGAGACCTCCCTGGTGCCAATATTCTTTACTTCAGACCTGCTGTCTCCTCCTGTGAACAGTTCAACCAACCACCTTCTCTGTTCTTTGCTTCGTTACATCTCGGTGTCCCTTACACATGCTTTTTATGGAGTTGGGGTTTCTTAGGGAGGAAAGTGGAAACGAAGGAGGGGGTTCATAAAAATAATGAGATTGAGCTTTGCTTAAAACTGTTCCAAATCACCACTTATATACTGATTGTTTGGAGAAGTGGCTCTCAACATTGGCTGGGGAGATAGAGGGGAAAGAAGTAAAAATAATTCAAGCTCAGCAGAAATATATTTAGATAACGAATTCAAAGAGAAGTAGATGACGAAACCTGGATAAGCAACCAAAAACCAGCAAATAACAGATCACAACTGGGTCACACAGCTGACATATGAATAGTAAATTCTGATGAGGAAAAACTGCAGATCAGGGAGCCTAGGAAAGCGGAGATAATCTGGGAAGTTGTGGTCTATCTGCCCCAAAGTCTCGAGGCAGGGTAGAATGTCCTCTTTGCCTCAGCATCAAAAGAAGATAAACACACCTCTCTGTGTTCCAACTCACTGTTCTCAACCTGGCTCTAACCTGCTGAGAGGTCACGCCCCTCCCCCTGGCCTGTTCAAGGAAGAACTGTCATTTGTCCCTTCATTCAATTAACACACAATTGTTAAGAACTAGGCTAGTTGCTGTGTCAACTTGATTTATACTTGAACTATGGCTTACATATTAGCAGGAATGTTCCAGTACAAGTTTTCCACAACTTGGGAAGTAGATTGTAATGCTTTCATTTCATAGATAGGTGAGAGACAGGGAAGCTTAGGACACTAAATGACCTTGTTTCAAGTTTTACAACTCTGGTGTAGAAAAAACTGTTATAAACGCTTCCGTGCATTATACACGGCACAGTATTGGTAGTTGTGACCCCAAAGATGAGTAAGACATGATCTCTGTCCTGGAGAAGGTTAGAAACCTAAAAGGGAAAGCAAAGAAGAACAAAGATCTGTATGGACAATGCAAGAAGGAAACTAGATGGGATAAGAGAGGTGCTGATAACAGAGTGAGTCTGATAATGATTAGAGAAATCTTTCCCTCCAAGGACATTTGAATTTTAGTTAAGAACAGCGAAAGCCACAACTGATCTCTAAAGTCTGAGGGATGCATCATAGATGAGGTCATTTCAGGTAGTGGTAAGCGGCAGGTGGGAAAAATACATTTGGGCAGGAAATCCTGCTGGCTGACTCCTAAGTTGTACAATGTAGGCAGTTTTGTACTGTTAATTCTGAAGCCTAGCAATGATCATAAAAATAATGAGATTGAGCTTTGCTTAAAACTGTTCCAAATCACCACTTATATACTGATTGTTTGGAGAAGTGGCTCTCAACATTGGCTGGGGAGATAGAGGGGAAAGAAGTAAAAATAATTCAAGCTCAGCAGAAATATATTTAGATAACGAATTCAAAGAGAAGTAGATGACGAAACCTGGATAAGCAACCAAAAACCAGCAAATAACAGATCACAACTGGGTCACACAGCTGACATATGAATAGTAAATTCTGATGAGGAAAAACTGCAGATCAGGGAGCCTAGGAAAGCGGAGATAATCTGGGAAGTTGTGGTCTATCTGCCCCAAAGTCTCGAGGCAGGGTAGAATGTCCTCTTTGCCTCAGCATCAAAAGAAGATAAACACACCTCTCTGTGTTCCAACTCACTGTTCTCAACCTGGCTCTAACCTGCTGAGAGGTCACGCCCCTCCCCCTGGCCTGTTCAAGGAAGAACTGTCATTTGTCCCTTCATTCAATTAACACACAATTGTTAAGAACTAGGCTAGTTGCTGTGTCAACTTGATTTATACTTGAACTATGGCTTACATATTAGCAGGAATGTTCCAGTACAAGTTTTCCACAACTTGGGAAGTAGATTGTAATGCTTTCATTTCATAGATAGGTGAGAGACAGGGAAGCTTAGGACACTAAATGACCTTGTTTCAAGTTTTACAACTCTGGTGTAGAAAAAACTGTTATAAACGCTTCCGTGCATTATACACGGCACAGTATTGGTAGTTGTGACCCCAAAGATGAGTAAGACATGATCTCTGTCCTGGAGAAGGTTAGAAACCTAAAAGGGAAAGCAAAGAAGAACAAAGATCTGTATGGACAATGCAAGAAGGAAACTAGATGGGATAAGAGAGGTGCTGATAACAGAGTGAGTCTGATAATGATTAGAGAAATCTTTCCCTCCAAGGACATTTGAATTTTAGTTAAGAACAGCGAAAGCCACAACTGATCTCTAAAGTCTGAGGGATGCATCATAGATGAGGTCATTTCAGGTAGTGGTAAGCGGCAGGTGGGAAAAATACATTTGGGCAGGAAATCCTGCTGGCTGACTCCTAAGTTGTACAATGTAGGCAGTTTTGTACTGTTAATTCTGACCTGTTAGCCTATGTTGGCAAGTGGCTAAGGACAGACTCCTGAGTGAGTGGATTAGAACTCCATCAGACTGTGAAAGTGGTTTCTTCCTTATATCCTGCTCTGGAATTGTGTGGGTTTTAGCCTGTACCAGACTGTGTATGTTAGGAAACTGCATCAATTGATTACAAGTCCATACCTGTGCAATATCTCCTACAGTTCTCCTCTAAACCGCATTGTTTCTGCCCCATCAGGGCCTCATTTCTCACCATCTACAACTTCTTTTCAGCCTGTGACCTACAGTGCTACCCTGTGAGAAATCTAACTCACTGCCATGATCCATAACACTACTGGGTTCAAAAACACTGGATGACTCCTTTGGTTAACAGAAAAATATCCGTGATATGATACTAAAGGTTAGGATAGCCATGAATCTCAGTTTTCCCAGAAGTTAAGATGATTTACACCTGTGGTTTCAGCATCATTGCTTTTCCCTCAAAGGTGCCCTTGTTTAGGTATCACCCTGTTCTAGGTCCTTGACCATCTGGTCTATCCTTATTCTTTTAGATACATAATCCACTCACTGCTTTTTGTCTTTGTACCTAGTACTGCAGGTATAGCCCTGTGAGTCATCCCCAGCCAGGACCTACCTTACTGTAACTTGGCCCTTTGGTGCTGAAGTGACATATTTTTGCCATCACATCTCTCTCTCATCTTTTAAAACCAGTTCAGATGACACCTTTTCCTTCTAACCAATTCAATCAAACCAGAATTCATTGCTTTCTCCTTCTGAACACAGAATACATCATTGATCTCTATCATAACTATTGGGTCTTTCTCATGTGTTATAATTATTGTCTACAGAGCAGGCACCCTCACTTAAGGACAAGAACTATCAGTTGGAATTTTCCCTATTTCAACCTTATACTATTGAGGTCTTTTTCTCAGTTTGAGAAAGCTTTCCCTCCAAGGACATTTGAATTTTAGTTAAGAACAGCGAAAGCCACAACTGATCTCTAAAGTCTGAGGGATGCATCATAGATGAGGTCATTTCAGGTAGTGGTAAGCGGCAGGTGGGAAAAATACATTTGGGCAGGAAATCCTGCTGGCTGACTCCTAAGTTGTACAATGTAGGCAGTTTTGTACTGTTAATTCTGACCTGTTAGCCTATGTTGGCAAGTGGCTAAGGACAGACTCCTGAGTGAGTGGATTAGAACTCCATCAGACTGTGAAAGTGGTTTCTTCCTTATATCCTGCTCTGGAATTGTGTGGGTTTTAGCCTGTACCAGACTGTGTATGTTAGGAAACTGCATCAATTGATTACAAGTCCATACCTGTGCAATATCTCCTACAGTTCTCCTCTAAACCGCATTGTTTCTGCCCCATCAGGGCCTCATTTCTCACCATCTACAACTTCTTTTCAGCCTGTGACCTACAGTGCTACCCTGTGAGAAATCTAACTCACTGCCATGATCCATAACACTACTGGGTTCAAAAACACTGGATGACTCCTTTGGTTAACAGAAAAATATCCGTGATATGATACTAAAGGTTAGGATAGCCATGAATCTCAGTTTTCCCAGAAGTTAAGATGATTTACACCTGTGGTTTCAGCATCATTGCTTTTCCCTCAAAGGTGCCCTTGTTTAGGTATCACCCTGTTCTAGGTCCTTGACCATCTGGTCTATCCTTATTCTTTTAGATACATAATCCACTCACTGCTTTTTGTCTTTGTACCTAGTACTGCAGGTATAGCCCTGTGAGTCATCCCCAGCCAGGACCTACCTTACTGTAACTTGGCCCTTTGGTGCTGAAGTGACATATTTTTGCCATCACACTCTCTCTCTCATCTTTTAAAACCAGTTCAGATGACACCTTTTCCTTCTAACCAATTCAATCAAACCAGAATTCATTGCTTTCTCCTTCTGAACACAGAATACATCATTGATCTCTATCATAACTATTGGGTCTTTTTCTCATGTATTATAATTATTGTCTACAGAGCAGGCACCCTCACTTAAGGACAAGAACTATCAGTTGGCTAATTTCCCTTTAGTGGCTTCTTGGCCCAGTATTGTGTACATATGAGCCTCTTGGAAGTGTTGACTTAGTCGTTGAAAGGTTCAGTAAATTGAGAGTTGATTCATGGCTGCTCAGTTCTGATCCGATTACTCTCTTTTCTAACAATCACATTTCCTAGGGCCTTTGAAACCCACTACACTTTACCAGAGGAGCCTCATGTGGCTTCTTTTGTAACTGAGTCATAGGTTTCAACCACAGATACAGTATCCTTCATCAGATATTCCTTGCATCATTAATAACCAGTATTCCTTTTCCTTTACTCCACTTACTGAATGCTTGTGTCTTATTTCGAATAAAACAGTATAAGTCAACCAGGGTTTATGGAACACATTAAGGAGTAACTGTTTGCTTTATGTAAGGTTTTTCCATAGGATGTTGTTTATAACTTCATCTTAAAAATATTTTGAAGACAGTTTTAAAGACTGTGAGTTCATTTTTGGTGTCTTGATGTTGATTATCTCTTCTTAGTTTCTTAATTGTTTTGAGATAAGTCCACTTACCTTTGACCGTTCTGAGTTTCTGCTCCTATCAATTCTTTGCCTTTTTGAAGATGAATGAAGATTTCAGCCCTAATTATTCTTTTTTTTATTTTTTATTTTTTTATTCTTTATTTTAAAGATTTTACAGAGTTTTGTTGTTCACCAACATGTATGTTCCCAAATCATTCATATGCATATCCCTAGACCCTCCCCTCACCCAGTTCCCCCACTCCCATCCCTCCAGACCATCGCCCCAAGTGATTGTAGGTACTCCTATTCCCTTAGCACAATGACAATAGCTATCTTTTCCACACATGACAGTATAGGTTTCCATGTTACTGTCTCCATGCCTCCCCCTCCCTATTTCTTCCCCACAATGTCCATATGTCCATGCTCTGTCTGTTTTTCCATGAGTTCACTGCATGTGTTATCAAGATCGTCCTACTAGATTCCATATATGTGTGTTAGTATGCTGTATGACTTACTTCACATATTGTTCCCTACTGGTCATGTCTGATAATCATTGTCTACAGAGCAGGCACCCTCACTTAAGGACAAGAACTATCAGTTGGCTAATTTCCCTTTAGTGGCTTCTTGGCCCAGTATTGTGTACATATGAGCCTCTTGGAAGTGTTGACTTAGTCGTTGAAAGGTTCAGTAAATTGAGAGTTGATTCATGGCTGCTCAGTTCTGATCCGATTACTCTCTTTTCTAACAATCACATTTCCTAGGGCCTTTGAAACCCACTACACTTTACCAGAGGAGCCTCATGTGGCTTCTTTTGTAACTGAGTCATAGGTTTCAACCACAGATACAGTATCCTTCATCAGATATTCCTTGCATCATTAATAACCAGTATTCCTTTTCCTTTACTCCACTTACTGAATGCTTGTGTCTTATTTCGAATAAAACAGTATAAGTCAACCAGGGTTTATGGAACACATTAAGGAGTAACTGTTTGCTTTATGTAAGGTTTTTCCATAGGATGTTGTTTATAACTTCATCTTAAAAATATTTTGAAGACAGTTTTAAAGACTGTGAGTTCATTTTTGGTGTCTTGATGTTGATTATCTCTTCTTAGTTTCTTAATTGTTTTGAGATAAGTCCACTTACCTTTGACCGTTCTGAGTTTCTGCTCCTATCAATTCTTTGCCTTTTTGAAGATGAATGAAGATTTCAGCCCTAATTATTCTTTTTTTTATTTTTTATTTTTTTATTCTTTATTTTAAAGATTTTACAGAGTTTTGTTGTTCACCAACATGTATGTTCCCAAATCATTCATATGCATATCCCTAGACCCTCCCCTCACCCAGTTCCCCCACTCCCATCCCTCCAGACCATCGCCCCAAGTGATTGTAGGTACTCCTATTCCCTTAGCACAATGACAATAGCTATCTTTTCCACACATGACAGTATAGGTTTCCATGTTACTGTCTCCATGCCTCCCCCTCCCTATTTCTTCCCCACAATGTCCATATGTCCATGCTCTGTCTGTTTTTCCATGAGTTCACTGCATGTGTTATCAAGATCGTCCTACTAGATTCCATATATGTGTGTTAGTATGCTGTATTTGCCTTTCTCTTTTTGACTTACTTCACTTTTTATGATAGGTTCTAGAGTTAGCCACCTCATTAGGACTGAGTCTTCTGCATTTCTTTTAATAGCTAAGTAGTATTCCACTGTACATATGTACCAGAGCTTCTGTATCCATTCATTTGTCGATGGACATCTAGGTTGCTTCCATGTTCTCAGCCCTAATTATTCTTATATCACCTCACCAAGTAAACAACTCTCATTCTTTTTGACTATCCAGCATCTTTGAATACTCTTCTGTGTTTGAGGAATGCACTGCCATGTAAGCCATTGCCCGCCAGTGTAGAATACCAAAAAAAAAAAAAAAAGTTTTTTCCTTACTTTCTAGCCAAGATTCACATAAGTGGCTTTGCTGTTTGCCAGCAGGATATTCTCACCAAACTTCATATTGGAAGCTAGTGCTGCAAAACAAAAGGTACTTTGGTGAAAACCACTGTAGCAAGCATGGATCCATTTACATTTGATTTACATCTGAAGCATCAGGGCCTGTATCCAGCCTTGACTATATAGGAGGTCAATTGTGAGGTCTCACACTAGTAGTAGGAGCAGTGATGCTTCTAATAAAAGCAGGATTATGGTATCATTTTCATATGATTTGTGGCCAGAACCTTCTATTCTGCTTCCCTGACCCTCCATGGCATTCTATTTCTCTCTTTTTCTCTATGCGTATGTGTGTCTGTTCAGTTGTGTCTGATTTTTTGTGACCTCATGGATTGTAGCCTGCCAGGCTCCTCTCTCCATGGAATTCTCCAAGCAAGAATACTGGAGTGGGTTGCAATTTCCTACTCCAATTCCAATTAGGTCTCTGGGTGACCTAGTATCCTAAATTATTTTCTGCTTAAACTAGCTAGAGTTAGTTTCTAATATTGGCAAAGGTATATCTGATACATCTGATGAATGTGGAATCTGAAAGATGTTTGGTATTAGTTTGTATTGTTGATTCTGTTTCTGCAAATAGCCTGTCATGGTAGGAGGATGATGAGCCAGGAAATAGTGCTGTGACTTATGTATTTGTAGTATAGCTCGTATCTCTACCATTAAGCCCTGAAAAAGGATGTGGTCATTTTAGGATGTCATGCTGTCTGTTTTCCATTTCTCTTTTGACTTACTTAAAACTTTTTTTTTTTTTTGATAGGTTCTAGAGTTAGCCACCTCATTAGGACTGAGTCTTCTGCATTTCTTTTAATAGCTAAGTAGTATTCCACTGTACATATGTACCAGAGCTTCTGTATCCATTCATTTGTCGATGGACATCTAGGTTGCTTCCATGTTCTCAGCCCTAATTATTCTTATATCACCTCACCAAGTAAACAACTCTCATTCTTTTTGACTATCCAGCATCTTTGAATACTCTTCTGTGTTTGAGGAATGCACTGCCATGTAAGCCATTGCCCGCCAGTGTAGAATACCAAAAAAAAAAAAAAAAGTTTTTTCCTTACTTTCTAGCCAAGATTCACATAAGTGGCTTTGCTGTTTGCCAGCAGGATATTCTCACCAAACTTCATATTGGAAGCTAGTGCTGCAAAACAAAAGGTACTTTGGTGAAAACCACTGTAGCAAGCATGGATCCATTTACATTTGATTTACATCTGAAGCATCAGGGCCTGTATCCAGCCTTGACTATATAGGAGGTCAATTGTGAGGTCTCACACTAGTAGTAGGAGCAGTGATGCTTCTAATAAAAGCAGGATTATGGTATCATTTTCATATGATTTGTGGCCGCAGAACCTTCTATTCTGCTTCCCTGACCCTCCATGGCATTCTATTTCTCTCTTTTTCTCTATGCGTATGTGTGTCTGTTCAGTTGTGTCTGATTTTTTGTGACCTCATGGATTGTAGCCTGCCAGGCTCCTCTCTCCATGGAATTCTCCAAGCAAGAATACTGGAGTGGGTTGCAATTTCCTACTCCAATTCCAATTAGGTCTCTGGGTGACCTAGTATCCTAAATTATTTTCTGCTTAAACTAGCTAGAGTTAGTTTCTAATATTGGCAAAGGTATATCTGATACATCTGATGAATGTGGAATCTGAAAGATGTTTGGTATTAGTTTGTATTGTTGATTCTGTTTCTGCAAATAGCCTGTCATGGTAGGAGGATGATGAGCCAGGGAAATAGTGCTGTGACTTATGTATTTGTAGTATAGCTCGTATCTCTACCATTAAGCCCTGAAGACTCTAAATTTTTAATTAATTCCCCATCTGTTGGCTTTCTCCATCTCCATTGCTGTCATCTTAGGTCAGGCTATCATCATTTTGTCCCAGGGCTAGTGCAATTGTCCCTGCACTTACCTCTGGTCTTGGACCCCTGTGATCCAGCCTCCTTACTGTCATGAGAGAGAATGTCCCAAAGTGTGCATTCAGTCTTGATATTCCACTCTCTCTAATGACTTGCTAATACTCTTCAAGTAAATATGAAGTCCCTCATATATTTTCAAGACTTTAATATCATAGCTCTGTCTACATTTCAGATATTTCAATTCTTTTTTCCTCCTACTTCACATTCCAAATATATTGAGCTCGTCACCAGTTTCTGGCTTGTGGCCCTAACCCCTCAGTCACTCTATTCCTTCTGCTTAGAACACTGTTCCCATCAGTATTCAGCCTCTTTTGTCTGGTTCACTCTCTGCAATAGGCAAGGTATTGCTAGGTGCTGTAATAGAAAAATCCAGAATTATCAGAGACTCAACACAATGAAAGTATATTTCTCATTTGCTTCAGAGTCCAGGGATGGCATTTCTCATCTGGAGGGCTTCTTCATGTCTACCCTGGAACCCAGGCTCTTTCTGTCTCCATGGCTTCTCTGTCATATAGGATCATGGAGAATCCCAACTCTGGAGAGCAAGGGGAAAGAGATAATGAAGGATTTCTGAACAAGGCCTGAACCAGCACTGTCTCTCTCAAATACACACCTTAATCTCATAATTACCCTTACTTATAAGGAATACTGGAGATGGTAGTCTACTCATGTATTCTATAGGAAACAGAGTGGAAGTCCCTGTCAAAAAGAATTTTCAAGGTTTCAGCCATGACAACCTTTTAGAACTGTGCTAAAGGGTTATATTTTTTTTGGCTAATTATTTTTTGGCAAAGGTATATCTGATACATCTGATGAATGTGGAATCTGAAAGATGTTTGGTATTAGTTTGTATTGTTGATTCTGTTTCTGCAAATAGCCTGTCATGGTAGGAGGATGATGAGCCAGGAAATAGTGCTGTGACTTATGTATTTGTAGTATAGCTCGTATCTCTACCATTAAGCCCTGAAGACTCTAAATTTTTAATTAATTCCCCATCTGTTGGCTTTCTCCATCTCCATTGCTGTCATCTTAGGTCAGGCTATCATCATTTTGTCCCAGGGCTAGTGCAATTGTCCCTGCACTTACCTCTGGTCTTGGACCCCTGTGATCCAGCCTCCTTACTGTCATGAGAGAGAATGTCCCAAAGTGTGCATTCAGTCTTGATATTCCACTCTCTCTAATGACTTGCTAATACTCTTCAAGTAAATATGAAGTCCCTCATATATTTTCAAGACTTTAATATCATAGCTCTGTCTACATTTCAGATATTTCAATTCTTTTTTCCTCCTACTTCACATTCCAAATATATTGAGCTCGTCACCAGTTTCTGGCTTGTGGCCCTAACCCCTCAGTCACTCTATTCCTTCTGCTTAGAACACTGTTCCCATCAGTATTCAGCCTCTTTTGTCTGGTTCACTCTCTGCAATAGGCAAGGTATTGCTAGGTGCTGTAATAGAAAAATCCAGAATTATCAGAGACTCAACACAATGAAAGTATATTTCTCATTTGCTTCAGAGTCCAGGGATGGCATTTCTCATCTGGAGGGCTTCTTCATGTCTACCCTGGAACCCAGGCTCTTTCTGTCTCCATGGCTTCTCTGTCATATAGGATCATGGAGAATCCCAACTCTGGAGAGCAAGGGGAAAGAGATAATGAAGGATTTCTGAACAAGGCCTGAACCAGCACTGTCTCTCTCAAATACACACCTTAATCACATAATTACCCTTAATTATAAGGAATACTGGAGATGGTAGTCTACTCATGTATTCTATAGGAAACAGAGTGGAAGTCCCTGTCATAGAATTCATGAATTTTCAAGGTTTCAGCCATGACAACCTTTTAGAGAATTTCTTTGGTCTGATTCTCTGGTTATAAGTCTACTCAGTACCCCTTTTGGTGCTCTCCAAGTAGCATGTTTTCTGAGACAGACAGTGGAGCATAGAAGCTAAAAATGAAGGCTCTTTCCCCAGATTAACAGATTTACATCTCATATCACTAACTATTGGATTTGAGCAAGTTACTTAACTATGTTTTCGACTTCATATATTGTCTGTAAAACACAGGCACTAGCAATGCTTACCTTCTAGTGATGAAGATTAAATGAAATGATGCATGTAGAGCAACAAGCACCCTGCTATACATATAGTATTGTAGGTTGAAATAAAGCATTGTGCGAGGATTTATACGGTCAAAATAGCAAATGCTACAAAACATCAGCAGGTTTTCTTTTTGGCTTGCACACACTGTTTTGGCCTCTTCATGTGTTTTTTTTTTTTTTTTTTTCTTTTTTTTTTGCCTGATTCTATGGGGGAGGTTTTGTAAAGGAAAGAGCTAGCGTGACACCATATATGTAGTAAGTGCTCAGTAACTATATTTTGAAAGACTGGTTGAAAGTGTTCGAGGAAGATACACTGAAGAACCATAAAAGGAATGAGCAAAGTGGTGTATGCCTCAAAGGCCTGAGTGACAGAAGATTGAAATTTCCCAGTCTCCAAAAACTTACCTTCAGTATAACTTGACTGAGCTGGTTAGGAAACCACGAGTAGAGGCAGTGAGGTCAGAACAGATTAATGATTCATGTTTGTGTTGTTTGGTGTCACTGAGAAGTACAGGGTGGTAGAAAGGTGAAGTTTCTTAAGGAAAAAAAACATGAGCTGGTAATTCCTGGAGAAAGATGATACAAGTAGTGAAAAGGAGAACAAAGACCGTAAGTGACTCACGCAGAGTTTCATCCATCACACTTTGGAGCTGGATTGACAGTTTTATCTTTCAGGAATTATTTTCATTTTTTGCACTTGGTGCCAGAATCAGCTTGGGTCATGCCCATTATTTTGCATATTACTTATTAATTTTGAGGAGAAGATCATTCATTTCTTACTTCAATCCTTCTTGGAATGTATCACAGTGTTCCAAGGCAGAAGGAGGTGTTATTTATTTGGGTTCTCTGTCCCTTGTCAGATTTACCTTTGTTTTTCTCACAGCAACTGGCATGTTGCTGTTCAATAAATGTTCAATAAATACTTATTAAAAGCACAGTATTGGCTAGTTGTCTTTGAATCCTCTCACCCAAGAAGAAGACAATCTGTTTTCAAAGATAATCAGGAAGGTTTTCCTATATTCACCCACTTGTATGAGGAGCATTCATTCTTTTTGCACCCTCTTTTCCTTCCACCCTTTCTTTTATTTAAAAAATTTTGACCTAAATCCATGTCTACTACTTCACAGTCATGACTCAGTGAAGATAGTAAGTGGTGGTTAAATTTTACCCTTTATTTATCACCTCAGATGCAGTACTTTATCTGCACAATGTTAATAGTTTAACCTCAAAACTACCTTCTCTGACTTTTAAAAATTCAATTCCCCACTCATTTTTTTTTCACATTACAAATTCTGCAACACTTCAAACCCCCATTATGTAAAGGAGTCTCCCCACAGGTACTATTTCTTATGCTGAAATTTCTTCCCAACCACTCTCTCAGTCTATGCTGTCACTTACTTGAGAATAGAGTGTTTTATTCCTTTGTTTTCTTTTTTTTTTAATAGTACAGGACACAGTATCTGACACATAGGAGTAGTTGTAGAAATATCTCATGAATGCTCGTATATTTTTAAATGATTGAAAAGGTAACGCCTTATAGTACTTCTGTTTGCCTTAGAGTGCAGAGGATATAACATTCTTTTTTTTTTTTTTAAACATTTATTTTATTTATTTATCTTTTGGGGGGTGGGGTGGGGGGGGGGGGGGACGGGCAGGCCACTTCTATTGTTCTTTCATTTCTCTATTTTCATCCGTCTTTGTTCTTTGGCTCCTGCGGGCCTCCCATCGCGGTGGCCTCTGTCACTGCAGAGTGCCGGCTCTGGGAGCATGCGCCCCAGAGCTCCAGCTCGGTAATTGGACACATCAGTCCAGCCACTTCGCGGCACGTCGGATCTTCCCAGGCCAGGGATCAAACCTGCGCCTCTTGCACTGCAAGGCGGTGTCCTTACCCACTGGACCACCAGGAGAATGCCCGAGGATATAACATTCTTAAACACTGAATGGATTTTAGAAATCTTTTTATATTTCCCAAATTCTATTTCATGGACAAAACACCTGAAAAAAACTTTAGAATATTTTGCACAGTATTGGCTAGTTGTCTTTGAATCCTCTCACCCAAGAAGAAGACAATCTGTTTTCAAAGATAATCAGGAAGGTTTTCCTATATTCACCCACTTGTATGAGGAGCATTCATTCTTTTTGCACCCTCTTTTCCTTCCACCCTTTCTTTTATTTAAAAAATTTTGACCTAAATCCATGTCTACTACTTCACAGTCATGACTCAGTGAAGATAGTAAGTGGTGGTTAAATTTTACCCTTTATTTATCACCTCAGATGCAGTACTTTATCTGCACAATGTTAATAGTTTAACCTCAAAACTACCTTCTCTGACTTTTAAAAATTCAATTCCCCACTCATTTTTTTTTCACATTACAAATTCTGCAACACTTCAAACCCCCATTATGTAAAGGAGTCTCCCCACAGGTACTATTTCTTATGCTGAAATTTCTTCCCAACCACTCTCTCAGTCTATGCTGTCACTTACTTGAGAATAGAGTGTTTTATTCCTTTGTTTTCTTTTTTTTTTAATAGTACAGGACACAGTATCTGACACATAGGAGTAGTTGTAGAAATATCTCATGAATGCTCGTATATTTTTAAATGATTGAAAAGGTAACGCCTTATAGTACTTCTGTTTGCCTTAGAGTGCAGAGGATATAACATTCTTTTTTTTTTTTTTAAACATTTATTTTATTTATTTATCTTTTGGGGGGTGAGGTGGTGGGGGAGGGGGACGGGCAGGCCACTTCTATTGTTCTTTCATTTCTCTATTTTCATCCGTCTTTGTTCTTTGGCTCCTGCGGGCCTCCCATCGCGGTGGCCTCTGTCACTGCAGAGTGCCGGCTCTGGGAGCATGCGCCCCAGAGCTCCAGCTCGGTAATTGGACACATCAGTCCAGCCACTTCGCGGCACGTCGGATCTTCCCAGGCCAGGGATCAAACCTGCGCCTCTTGCACTGCAAGGCGGTGTCCTTACCCACTGGACCACCAGGAGAATGCCCGAGGATATAACATTCTTAAACACTGAATGGATTTTAGAAATCTTTTTATATTTCCCAAATTCTATTTCATGGACAAAACACCTGAAGCTCAGAAAACCAAAAGCAAAAATTGAAATCAAAGTGAATTTCCTGAGGTCACACAGCTAGTAAGTGCCAAAGTTGAAACTTGAACCCAAGTTTTCTAGCACCAAATGAAATCCTTTAGGTAACATTCTAGCTGAGCTTCTGCTGGTGGGATTGTCCTGAGCAGACCATAGTAATGAATAGGAACTGAGCAAGAACGTTTAGGGGAAAAGTACCTGTTTTAAAAGGTCCATTTAACAAAAGAATGGCCACAAATTGTTACTCAGAGGTTATAAAGTTGTATCCATTTCTGCAGGAAAGACAAACCACCACCAAATAAAGTCTAATTTGCACTTGTCACTGCTCCTTCTGATCCATTACTTTAATTAAGAGGACTAAGAAGTAGTTATTATTTAGAAAATGTAATCTAATCTGAAGCTGTGATAATGCCAGACTCATTCTTACTGAAAGGGAAAATAACCATTTACTAGGAGATTAAAATAGTGGCTATTTGCATTTTTTGAAATATTTTTATAATCTATGATGAAATAATACTTAACCATGTGAGATAAATGCCTGTCCAATCACAAATAGGTAACAAGGATAAGTCAAGAGCTAGCAAACGAGAATTATCTAACCCTTGACTGATGTGTTTCCAGTCCCCTTTATTGAAGTAAGCCATCTCTGTGCTCTTTTGAGTATCGGGCTTGCTGACTACAGGGTTACTGTTGTTGTTATTTTAGCATAGCAATTTCCCAGGAGACAGGGCTCTATCTGATACCTACTGCCTAATCAGCAACAAAGGATGATTCTGAAAACATAATTGTTTTAAGAGTATTCTATGATTGAAATGAAGGGAAGGGAAAATACACAACGTATTTTAGTTTTCGCGGTGGCCTCTGTCACTGCAGAGTGCCGGCTCTGGGAGCATGCGCCAGAGCTCCAGCTCGGTAATTGGACACATCAGTCCAGCCACTTCGCGGCACGTCGGATCTTCCCAGGCCAGGGATCAAACCTGCGCCTCTTGCACTGCAAGGCGGTGTCCTTACCCACTGGACCACCAGGAGAATGCCCGAGGATATAACATTCTTAAACACTGAATGGATTTTAGAAATCTTTTTATATTTCCCAAATTCTATTTCATGGACAAAACACCTGAAGCTCAGAAAACCAAAAGCAAAAATTGAAATCAAAGTGAATTTCCTGAGGTCACACAGCTAGTAAGTGCCAAAGTTGAAACTTGAACCCAAGTTTTCTAGCACCAAATGAAATCCTTTAGGTAACATTCTAGCTGAGCTTCTGCTGGTGGGATTGTCCTGAGCAGACCATAGTAATGAATAGGAACTGAGCAAGAACGTTTAGGGGAAAAGTACCTGTTTTAAAAGGTCCATTTAACAAAAGAATGGCCACAAATTGTTACTCAGAGGTTATAAAGTTGTATCCATTTCTGCAGGAAAGACAAACCACCACCAAATAAAGTCTAATTTGCACTTGTCACTGCTCCTTCTGATCCATTACTTTAATTAAGAGGACTAAGAAGTAGTTATTATTTAGAAAATGTAATCTAATCTGAAGCTGTGATAATGCCAGACTCATTCTTACTGAAAGGGAAAATAACCATTTACTAGGAGATTAAAATAGTGGCTATTTGCATTTTTGAAATATTTTTATAATCTATGATGAAATAATACTTAACCATGTGAGATAAATGCCTGTCCAATCACAAATAGGTAACAAGGATAAGTCAAGAGCTAGCAAACGAGAATTATCTAACCCTTGACTGATGTGTTTCCAGTCCCCTTTATTGAAGTAAGCCATCTCTGTGCTCTTTTGAGTATCGGGCTTGCTGACTACAGGGTTACTGTTGTTGTTATTTTAGCATAGCAATTTCCCAGGAGACAGGGCTCTATCTGATACCTACTGCCTAATCAGCAACAAAGGATGATTCTGAAAAACATAATTGTTTTTAAGAGTATTCTATGATTGAAATGAAGGGAAGGGAAAATACACAACGTATTTGCTGATGCAATTTATTTCCCTAAATCCAGTGTCTGTAGATAGCTCACTGTTGATATTTACATGGTAAGGTCAGCCCAGGAAAGAGAAGTTGTCAAGATAGCTCTCCTCTTTAGCTGTCCCTTCCTCATTTAACCATGCCCTGGTGGGCTACTGGCGGTGGGGTTGCAAAGAGTTGGACACAACTGGGCAAATGACACACATACATGCACACATGCACGTGTCCACTGTAGGTACCAAAATCATTTCAGACCCAGCAATATACTTGGATGATGGGGCACGGACTACATTTCTTTTGTTTTTTTTTTCACCAAGTTTAGCACACAGTGCAGTAATTAATAAATGCTCAGTAAATATTTATCAAATGAATCCTCTCTTATTTTCTCTTTAAAGTGCTCTGATTGACATTAGTCTCCTTGATCTCCACCCTTAAACTGTGAGATCTATTAATGACATGTTGCAACTGAAAAAACTGAGCTTTGATGAGATTAAATGATTTGTCTAAAAAGACATGAAGAAATGATTCACAAGAGAAGCGTAGAATAGTAAACATATTTAAATAATTTCAATTTCATTAGTTATAAAAATGCACCTAATAGAACATACAATTAGAAAGAGCATTATTGATTGTTGACAAAATGGTTGGAAAGTGGGAGCTCATACTTTTTTTTTTAATTTTTTTAACTTATGTTTTATTTGGAGGAAAATAACCATTTACTAGGAGATTAAAATAGTGGCTATTTGCATTTTTGAAATATTTTTATAATCTATGATGAAATAATACTTAACCATGTGAGATAAATGCCTGTCCAATCACAAATAGGTAACAAGGATAAGTCAAGAGCTAGCAAACGAGAATTATCTAACCCTTGACTGATGTGTTTCCAGTCCCCTTTATTGAAGTAAGCCATCTCTGTGCTCTTTTGAGTATCGGGCTTGCTGACTACAGGGTTACTGTTGTTGTTATTTTAGCATAGCAATTTCCCAGGAGACAGGGCTCTATCTGATACCTACTGCCTAATCAGCAACAAAGGATGATTCTGAAAAACATAATTGTTTTTAAGAGTATTCTATGATTGAAATGAAGGGAAGGGAAAATACACAACGTATTTGCTGATGCAATTTTTTTCCCCTACATCCAGTGTCTGTAGATAGCTCACTGTTGATATTTACATGGTAAGGTCAGCCCAGGAAAGAGAAGTTGTCAAGATAGCTCTCCTCTTTAGCTGTCCCTTCCTCATTTAACCATGCCCTGGTGGGCTACTGGCGGTGGGGTTGCAAAGAGTTGGACACAACTGGGCAAATGACACACATACATGCACACATGCACGTGTCCACTGTAGGTACCAAAATCATTTCAGACCCAGCAATATACTTGGATGATGGGGCACGGACTACATTTCTTTTGTTTTTTTTTTCACCAAGTTTAGCACACAGTGCAGTAATTAATAAATGCTCAGTAAATATTTATCAAATGAATCCTCTCTTATTTTCTCTTTAAAGTGCTCTGATTGACATTAGTCTCCTTGATCTCCACCCTTAAACTGTGAGATCTATTAATGACATGTTGCAACTGAAAAAACTGAGCTTTGATGAGATTAAATGATTTGTCTAAAAAGACATGAAGAAATGATTCACAAGAGAAGCGTAGAATAGTAAACATATTTAAATAATTTCAATTTCATTAGTTATAAAAATGCACCTAATAGAACATACAATTAGAAAGAGCATTATTGATTGTTGACAAAATGGTTGGAAAGTGGGAGCTCATACTTTTTGTTTTAATTTTTTTTTTAACTTATGTTTTATTTGGAGGAAAATTGCTTTACAATGTTGTGTTGGCCCCTGCTGCCCAACAACTGGAAACAGTCACAATCACACAGGCATCTTCTCCCTTTTGAGCCACCCTCCCCTCCCTAAACCCCACTCCTGGAGCTCATCACAGAATGCCAGGCTAGGCTGTTTATGTTATATAGTAACTTCTCACCAGCTATCTGTTTTGCACAATTGTGTATATGTGTCGATGCTGCTTTCTCGATCCATCTCACTCCCTCCTTCAGTCAGAAAGAGAAAAACAAATATTGTATATTAACACATATACATGGAATCTAGAAAAAATGGTATTGAGGAAATCATATACTTTTAGCTTGAGTTTTTAGCTTGAGTATAAATTAATACAATATTTTTGGAGGTCAATTGTTGATTTATAAAAATCCTTGAGAATTTATAAAACCTTTTATCTAGTAATTCTATTGAAAGATTTTAAAATTTTATTTATTTAAAATTTATTTAATTAATTCACTTTATTTTTGGCTGTGCTAGGTCTTTGTTGCTTTGCATGGATTTCTCTAGATGTAATGAACAGGGAGCTACTTTTTGTTAATGTGTGTGGGCTTCATATTGATGTGGCTTCTCTTATTGTGAAGTATGGACTATAGGTGCCCAGTCTTCAGTAGTTGTAGCACATAGTCTGTAGAGAACAGTCTCAGTAGTTGTGGATCACAGGCTGAGTTGTTCCGAGGCATGCGGAATCTTCCCAGACCAGGGACTGAACCCATGTTTAATCCCATCCAAGGCAAAGGGACTGCTTTCCATCTTTGCTATCATAAGATCATATCTGTTTTGTAAGCTAGTCCTTTGGAATCCTACTTCCAGCACAGTGAGTACATGACAGAATACACTGCTGTTTTGACAGAGGCTTTTTTCTTTCAGGCAAATGATTCACAAGAGAAGCGTAGAATAGTAAACATATTTAAATAATTTCAATTTCATTAGTTATAAAATGCACCTAATAGAACATACAATTAGAAAGAGCATTATTGATTGTTGACAAAATGGTTGGAAAGTGGGAGCTCATACTTTTGTTTTAATTTTTTTTTTAACTTATGTTTTATTTGGAGGAAAATTGCTTTACAATGTTGTGTTGGCCCCTGCTGCCCAACAACTGGAAACAGTCACAATCACACAGGCATCTTCTCCCTTTGAGCCACCCTCCCCTCCCTAAACCCCACTCCTGGAGCTCATCACAGAATGCCAGGCTAGGCTGTTTATGTTATATAGTAACTTCTCACCAGCTATCTGTTTTGCACAATTGTGTATATGTGTCGATGCTGCTTTCTCGATCCATCTCACTCCCTCCTTCAGTCAGAAAGAGAAAAACAAATATTGTATATTAACACATATACATGGAATCTAGAAAAAATGGTATTGAGGAAATCATATACTTTTAGCTTGAGTTTTTAGCTTGAGTATAAATTAATACAATATTTTTGGAGGTCAATTGTTGATTTATAAAAATCCTTGAGAATTTATAAAACCTTTTATCTAGTAATTCTATTGAAAGATTTTAAAATTTTATTTATTTAAAATTTATTTAATTAATTCACTTTATTTTTGGCTGTGCTAGGTCTTTGTTGCTTTGCATGGATTTCTCTAGATGTAATGAACAGGGAGCTACTTTTTGTTAATGTGTGTGGGCTTCATATTGATGTGGCTTCTCTTATTGTGAAGTATGGACTATAGGTGCCCAGTCTTCAGTAGTTGTAGCACATAGTCTGTAGAGAACAGTCTCAGTAGTTGTGGATCACAGGCTGAGTTGTTCCGAGGCATGCGGAATCTTCCCAGACCAGGGACTGAACCCATGTTTAATCCCATCCAAGGCAAAGGGACTGCTTTCCATCTTTGCTATCATAAGATCATATCTGTTTTGTAAGCTAGTCCTTTGGAATCCTACTTCCAGCACAGTGAGTACATGACAGAATACACTGCTGTTTTGACAGAGGCTGTTGATTTGTTAATCTTCAGGAAATGAACTTTCTAGAGTCAGTGCCCAAGTCTGAAAGAGTGATACTAAATAGTGGGGATTCAGAGGTTCCAACCTGGCAAAGAGATCCTTTTGGATCAGGCAGGCCTCTGGTGCATCCCTAATGACATGGTGACAGTTAGCTATATTGAGAGGTGGCCTAGAGTGACCCTGAATGGACAGCTCAAAATGAATTTCGTTTTAGGAGAGCTATCTAACCAACATTGATAGTTTTTTTTTTTTTTTTAGGAGGGGTGACTTTTTGTCCAGATAGAAGTTTTTTTTTCCACAAAATACTATCTGTGTTGTAACATGTACCCTTCAGAACGGTCTTGCTGAAATAGGATCACATACCAGTATCAAGTGTAGAATCAGTTTTGTTGTGATCTTTAAAAATGGCTTGAGATGCCTCAGTCTTTTAGCTCTGAGTTTATCAGAGTCATAGGCCTTAGTAATTTGTCCTCCTGAGGAATCTGCTCAAGGAAAATAAATCAGGGATTGGTGGAGAGCGTGGGGGTGGTTGAAACAGGGCGACTAATCCTAGAATAGGTTAAAAAAGCAAAACTCCATAAGTAGAAATATTAAAAATAGAGAAGCCTCCAGGACCAGATGGTCAGAATTGTGAACAAGACTGGGGACAAAATTAAATAAACCCTCAGAGAAATATTTTATCATATTTTGGAAGACTTGATGGGCATTTAGAACTGCTAAAATGCTTCCTATGCCCCCTCCTCCTATGGAGTGAAAGTTAGCTGAAATCTGACCTACTTCCCAGGAAACTTATTGTTAGAAAGAAAAGAGAAACAAAACAACAACAACAACAACAACAAACAAACTTGAAATGACATGGAGTTAGTGGGGAGCCCAGATCAAAGTGCTAGATTTACTATCAAGAAATCTGACAACAGTGCTAGCTAACTTTGTTGATAATAAGGTAACAAATAACATTTATTGAGTATTAAGGGCACTACAAACATTGCCTCATCTAATGTTTATGAAGTCCAGATATATGGGGTTATTGTCCTCATCTTACCAATGTAGAAACACTGACAAGAGACACTATCCCTTCTATTTTGTTAGCTTCTGTAGTGGTTCTAAGAACTGAACTGTTAACGTCAGTTTAGCAAGAGGAAAAAAAATTTTATCTAATGTTTGTATGTGTATGCAGGAGTCTTCAGAAGCAAAACGAAGATCTGAAAGTCTCTGTATCTCTTTTTTTTTTAAATTTGGCCTCTTTTTTTGGTTTTTTATTTATTTATTTTCATCCATCTTTATTTTTTGTTTTGTGTAGGCCTCCCATCGCAGCAGCCTCTTCTTGGTGCAGAGCAGCAGCTCTGGGCACATGCACTCCAGAGTGCTGGCTCACAGTTGGATACACTGGTCCAGCCATGATCCCATGAGGCCCATGGGATCATCCAGGGCCAAGGATCAAACTGGTGCCCCTTGCACTGCAAGGCAGACTTTACTCACTAGACCACCAGGGAAGCCCTGAAAGTCTATGTATCTTTTTACATAAAGGATGGTAAATTGTGGGGATGTGGTTAGACAAAGGGCTTGGGCTAGGGTCAGTAAATTATGAGACAGTGACAAGAAAATATATGGAGCAAACTAATGGAAGATATGTTATTTTAGTAGGTTTGTACAGATTCATTTTGGCCCTGACTTTTAGTTTCTGGTGATAAGAATGTCCTTCTTTTTCTTGTACGGGGAGGGTATCTTTCTCTTGGGGAATTTTATGACCTACTTTTAGGCAGAAACGGGGAAGTCAGAGAACCCCTCTTACATCTGCTATTTCTCAAGTGCCTCCACACTCAATCAATATGCCAAAGTGGCATATTTTGATGTGGGATGTTCTAGACTTCTTGAAGGGTTAAGTATCATGCTTGATATTCTGCAGCTATTTAGGAGCAAAGCAAAGACTTGAACGTGGGTCACATTTTACTCCAAAGAATATGCTTGTAAGCATATGCTGTCTGACACATCCACCTGGTTCACCTTGGGAAAGTCTCTCTTTCGGTCTCATCTTTCTTTTTTTTCACTTTTACATGGTTCAACTAGACTTGTCCTATCTGTTGATAAGCACATAATCATTGGTTTAATTTCATGTCTCTCTCAGATTGTCACAAGAACAGCTGCTTTGTTGGAACTGCCACATTTCTAGCACCAGGCACAGAGTCTGACATACGGTGGATGCCCAGGAAATATTCCCTGAATGGGGAGATGAACCATGGCCAATCTCTTTCACCTGTCAGTCCTAAGATTCTACTGCCAGAAAGTCAGATGAGCCTTTTAATCACTGACCCTACCTCCTGAGGAGATTGTTCAGAGGACAAGGACTTGCCTGTTTGATTTCTTTGTTATTTTCTTCTTGGAGCCAACATTTATTTCTGAAGCACGTTGTAGACATAGTAACCAACATTGCTGTATATTAAAATCTATGCAGTTTAAGGAGCAATGGCATAGTCAACTATGAGAATTTAAAAGAGAGCATTCTCTCTGTCCAGCCTTGTGCTCATCATTACCAGGTTAGAAATGACATCAACCAGGTGAGGGCCTCAGACTGATAAGGACAGCAAGTGTATTTGCAGACAAGGCAGTTAAAAAATACTATGTAGGAACAAGGGCTTCTCAGGTAGCACTAATGGTAAAGAACCCATCTTCCAATGCAGGAATCATGAGAGTATTGGGTTCAATCCCTGGGTCAGGAAGATCCTGTGGAGGCGGACATGGCAATTCACTTCAGTATTCTTGCCTGGAGAATTCCATGGACAGGGGAGCTTGCAGGCTACAGTCCATAGGGTCGTAAAGTATTGGACATGACTGAAGCAACTTAGCGTGCACACATGTGGGATCAAGGTCCAGATTATGTGATACTGTAGTAATCACACTGTGGTGGCCCTGAGAAGGAGAGGCCAGATGCAGCAGTCCTGAAAGCTTGGTGGAGAAGGAACAGTTTGGTGAGGAGAGCAGAGGGAAAGGGCTTAAATAAGTAAAGAAAAGGCACAAGGATAGGCCCTAAAAAGCTTCTATCCTCCTTCTAAAGACCATAAACTTGCACCACTAATTCCTGTGGGTCCCCAGGCACAAAAACAGATGTCATCCACATAACATTATTTGAACATTAACTGCATGGCATGCCCTGTATTTCTTTGACATGTATTATACCCTATGTAATACTCAATACAGCCTCAGGAGGTAGTACTGATTGTCATCATTGCATTAATTACAGATAAGAAAGCCAAGGCACAGAGAAGTTAGTAACACACCCAAGGAACACACTTAGTAAGTGGCAGAACCACCATTTAAAGCTGAGAATCTGCACCACAAGACATGTTCACAGGTGAAGAACCTCCACACAGTTGTATGAGGAGGAGTTTCTCAGCTACTAGAATGCCTATGCTCCAGCAGAGGCAATCACCTCTCACAGCCTCACAGGTCTCTGTGCCTTCTCATGCTCTTCTGATCTTAAGGCCCTTGCATGTGGAAAATACAGAGAAAATAAAAATCATACACCAGATGGGCTCTTAGTATGCAGATCAGAATTGTAGGAACCCTCAAACTTCACCTGGAATGGCTAGATTGAAATGCAGTCTAGACACGCCTAACCTCATCAGGATAAACTTGGAAACTGAAGGTGAGAAGAGGAATTGACAAACCACATGTTTGCAGCAGCGCAGAAGGAGCCAGCCCCTAATGTTAACAAGGAAAGAGATTCACGTTGCCACTGCTGTCTCATCTCCCTAGAAGGAGGTGTGTTTCTTGTAGCATCTAGAACCCTACAAAAGGCTGTGTAGAGCGACCTGCACTTCTGGGAAAGGTCTGCGTTATCTGTGATAGGTTATCATTTCTTCCCAGGGAAGGTGTTCCAGAGGGCAGAGAAAGTGACCTGACAGGTCACGAAGCTGACGAAAGGGATGAAACGGCTCAATCTACATCCCAGCGTTGAGTCTTCCTTGGAGGGCTGGAGCATGGCTAAGTGACCTTGGTAATGGATTTCCTGTAACTGTATTGTGAAGCCATCACAGTTAATGACTTCTATCTGTTTTTCAAATGGACTGTGAGTCAGTGTGCATTGAGAGAATAGAAACCTTTTCACATGCGTATGTCTTGTGTCTTTAATTTTGTAAGTTTCTAGATAGTAGATGCTGGAACTTCATTACCTTTTATATTCATTGTAGTGCTAATGACTTCCAGAATCTCTTAGAGTGCTAACATTCTGAGATTCATTTGTTTATATTCAAAATTTTAGAGGGTCACTGGGCTGGGATGGGAATAGGGAAAGCGGCCAAAACCATTCTGACTTGGCAGCAAGTCAGGTATATATTGATACAGCAGGATCTTTCATTGATTATTAATAACGTAGGTGAATGTTGGGAAACTGCCTTATTATTCTCCTGAGGATAGAAACTCGTATTTGTTTTTTTTTTTTTCAAATTCTATGTTAAGTTGGCTGGCTAGCAAGTATCAGGACATTGAAGTAGAATTTTCGGGAACATTTTGTAAAATTTTCTTTGTGAGTATTTCTTCATTGTGGACAGCTCAATTTGGAAACAGTTAATACAGAAAACATATTCCCTTGTTGACGTATGAATTGAAAACTCTATTGTCTTAATGTTTTCCAGATACAATAAATATTTACAGTCACTTTCTTCATTAGTTCTACAATGAATATAAAAGGTAATTGAGTTACAGGATCTACTATCCAGAAACTTACAAAATTAAGGACACAAGACACACACATGTGCAAAGAAAATATTTCCCCAATATCCTATTAAGAAAGAAGTTTGCTCACTGATTAAGCTTAGTTGTTTGGTGATTACTATGTTCAAAGTCTAAGTCTATATGCATTAACTCATGTAATTCTCACAGCAACTTTCTGAAGTAGATAGTATACTCAGTCGCTCAGTCAAGTCTGATTCTGTGCAACTCCAAAAAGTCCACCAGGCTTCTCTTTCCATGGGATTTTCCAGGCAAAAATACTGGAGTGGCTTGCTATTTCCTTTTCCAAGGAATCTTCCCAACCCTGGGGTCAAATCCACATCTCCTGCATCTCCTGAATTGGCAGGTGGGTACTTTACCACTGTGACCTTGGAGGGCTGGAGCATGGCTAAGTGACCTTGGTAATGGATTTCCTGTAACTGTATTGTGAAGCCATCACAGTTAATGACTTCTATCTGTTTTTCAAATGGACTGTGAGTCAGTGTGCATTGAGAGAATAGAAACCTTTTCACATGCGTATGTCTTGTGTCTTTAATTTTGTAAGTTTCTAGATAGTAGATGCTGGAACTTCATTACCTTTTATATTCATTGTAGTGCTAATGACTTCCAGAATCTCTTAGAGTGCTAACATTCTGAGATTCATTTGTTTATATTCAAAATTTTAGAGGGTCACTGGGCTGGGATGGGAATAGGGAAAGCGGCCAAAACCATTCTGACTTGGCAGCAAGTCAGGTATATATTGATACAGCAGGATCTTTCATTGATTATTAATAACGTAGGTGAATGTTGGGAAACTGCCTTATTATTCTCCTGAGGATAGAAACTCGTATTTGTTTTTTTTTTTTCAAATTCTATGTTAAGTTGGCTGGCTAGCAAGTATCAGGACATTGAAGTAGAATTTTCGGGAACATTTTGTAAAATTTTCTTTGTGAGTATTTCTTCATTGTGGACAGCTCAATTTGGAAACAGTTAATACAGAAAACATATTCCCTTGTTGACGTATGAATTGAAAACTCTATTGTCTTAATGTTTTCCAGATACAATAAATATTTACAGTCACTTTCTTCATTAGTTCTACAATGAATATAAAAGGTAATTGAGTTACAGGATCTACTATCCAGAAACTTACAAAATTAAGGACACAAGACACACACATGTGCAAAGAAAATATTTCCCCAATATCCTATTAAGAAAGAAGTTTGCTCACTGATTAAGCTTAGTTGTTTGGTGATTACTATGTTCAAAGTCTAAGTCTATATGCATTAACTCATGTAATTCTCACAGCAACTTTCTGAAGTAGATAGTATACTCAGTCGCTCAGTCAAGTCTGATTCTGTGCAACTCCAAAAAGTCCACCAGGCTTCTCTTTCCATGGGATTTTCCAGGCAAAAATACTGGAGTGGCTTGCTATTTCCTTTTCCAAGGAATCTTCCCAACCCTGGGGTCAAATCCACATCTCCTGCATCTCCTGAATTGGCAGGTGGGTACTTTACCACTGTGTTCCCTGGGAAACCTAGATAGTATTAGTAGTCCCATTTTATAGATGAGAAAAATAAAGCATCAGAGCATTAGAAACTTACCCCCAAATCCCATAGTTAGTAAGTTAAGGAGGTAGGGTTCTACTTACTTTGAGTCATCTGACTCAGTTTCAAAAGTAGTCCAGTTTCCTGTTTTTCAGTTACTTAATAATGTTACTTGATATGTCATTTTCACTTTATCCTATTTTATGTCCATTATCTAGATTAGTATTTATGGTACATACTAGAATGGCCATCCTGAGTCAGTGGCAAAATTTATTAATGTTTTCTTGCTTGCTCTCAAATATATTATGTTTTTGTCTATTTTTGGGTGTTTTTGATACATTTCATAGTCTTGTTGTTGTTTCATTGCTAAGACCTGTTTGACTCTTTTGTGACCCCATGAACTGTAGCTGGCCAAGCTTCTCTGTCCATGGGATTTCCTAGATAAGAATAGTAGACTGGGTTGCCATTTCCTTTCCCATGTGATCTTCTGAACTAGGGGATCAAACCTGGGTCTTCTGCTTGGCTAGCAGAAGAGAACCAGAGTATCACAATGCTATGATTGCTGAGCTTGATAAACTCAGGTTCTGAGCAATAGTAGCTGCAACAGGTGATGTGTTCTTATAAAAATTTGGCAATTAGAGATAGTTGAAGAACTCATCTCAGCAGGAACTCATCTCAGCAGGAAAGAAGAAAACTTTTAGAAAAATTATAATAGTTTTTAATGTGCAATATTCCTCTAGGAGCTCATTTTCTCTTGACTCAACACTTCACTTTCTCTTCAAGTCTCTCTTTGCCTGCTTTAACTCACTGAATGCCTGACTTTCTTTTTATGTGCATTTCATATTCATACCTCCCAAGAGAGGAGTTGATTGATGGGGGTAGTTGTTACACAACATAGAGGCTCTTGTGACAAAGGTCTAGGACTTGGAGTCCTCAAGAGCTATTGGCAGAACTGTTGGTATGAATGTGGTAGATTAGCTCAGAATCTACTTCTTTATTCTTCAATAAAAGGAACAAATGGAACACACATGCACACAGACACAAACTTCATTTTAAGTGAAACCAGGAGGCACACAAAATGTGGAAACTCCAAATATTGTGACCATAAGTGTCTGAGCAGCAGAGCTCTCTGGGAACAGATGTTGGGAGAGCTGGGTTGGGAAGACATCAGGTACTCAGGATGCTGAGTGACAGCAGACTACAAGAAGAATTCACAATACAGTTCCTTAGCAGAGAAACCAAACCTGAACACAAAAGAGCTGAAAGTTAAGCTGATGCTGTTATGAGAAGATCTACGTTCAAACAGGGCTAAGGTCAGGTTGCAGTCACCTTCACAGGGCAGGTGAAGAGCAAAGGGGCAGAAAGTATCACAGAGGAGGCTATTTGATTTTAAGTTATAGAGACACCAGGTAAATAGTTTTGGAAGAACTCAGGAGGTAGAGGTGAACCCTGAACAATATGGCTTCAACTACATAGATCCATTTATGCACTGATTTCTTTCAATAACTATCTAGTACGATACTTCATGATCTGTAGTTGGATGGGTCTGAGGATGTGGAACATTGGATTTGGAGGGATGGCTGTAAAATTACATGCAGATTTTCCACTGCATGGAGGTCAGTGCTTCTAACCCCCTTCAACATTCTCCACATAGTTCAAGGGTCAACTATAGTTGTTTTGTGAGTTCTTCTTAAGGAATCTACTAAGAGATCCCAAAACATCTAGAGATGACTGGAAAAAAAAAGTGGGCTTCCCTGGTGGTCCAGTGGGTAAGGACACCACCTTGCAGTGCAAGGGGTGCCGGTTCGATCCCTGACCTGGGAGGATCCCACGTGCCATGGAGTGACTGGACTGATGTGTCCAATTACCGAGCCGGAGCTCTGGAGCGCATGCTCCCAGAGCCGGTGCTCTGCGACAGCAGAGGCCACTGCAATGGGAGGCCCACACGGGCCAAAGAACAAAGATGGATGAAAATAGACAAATAAAAGACCAATAGAAGTGGCTTGCCTGCCCCCCTCCCTCCCCACCAGACCCCCACCAAAAATAAATAAATAAATTAAAAAAAAAAAAAAAGAATATTGGTGAAAGACTGATGAGATTTCCCCTGTTGATAAAGAATCTGCCTGCAGTGCAAGAGACTCGGGTTCAATTCCTGACTCAGGGTCAGGAAGATCCCCTAGAGAAGGAAATGGCAACCTAGTATTCTTGCCCGGGAAGTCTCATGGACAGAGCCTGGAGGGCTACAGTCCATGGGGCTGTAAAAGTCAGACACAACTTAGTGACTAAACCACCACTGGTAGTAAACACTGAATATATATAAGGTTAGAATTAAGGGGGAAAATCAACTTTGGAATAAACAGATAAGAGGCATAATAAACTTGTTGATTGCTTTAGCTGCACATGTGTTAATTACTATTATTATTCTGGAAAGACAAAAAAATTAATGCGCAAAACAAACAAGATAATCCGCGAGTATCTCTCATAGACAAATATTATGGTGATTTATGTTTTTTTTGCTGGCAAAGTGGCTTCCTGGTAATTTGTGCTTGTCCTTTAAGAGATGATGGAGGATAAATGAAGCCTGTGGTTCCAGGAAGATGTGCCTAGAGCTTGGGCCTGGATTCAACTTGAGGCCGAAATGTTGGGCATCTAAAACTGTGCAAACTCTCCTTGTCTGCATTTAGGTGAACCTTTGTTGACTGAGCATAATTATTTCTGAGGCTGAAAAATTTTCATCTGTTTTCTTTCTCTCTCATCTCTGTTGAAACAATTCTCCTCAATTGTCCTCCGGATCCCTTGTATTCCAGAATGCTTGCTGAGCACAGCTTGATTGAGATCTTTTTCCCTGGTGGTCCAGTGGGTAAGGACACCACCTTGCAGTGCAAGGGGTGCCGGTTCGATCCCTGACCTGGGAGGATCCCACGTGCCATGGAGTGACTGGACTGATGTGTCCAATTACCGAGCCGGAGCTCTGGAGCGCATGCTCCCAGAGCCGGTGCTCTGCGACAGCAGAGGCCACTGCAATGGGAGGCCCACACGGGCCAAAGAACAAAGATGGATGAAAATAGACAAATAAAAGACCAATAGAAGTGGCTTGCCTGCCCCCCTCCCTCCCCACCAGACCCCCACCAAAAATAAATAAATAAATTAAAAAAAAAAAAAAAGAATATTGGTGAAAGACTGATGAGATTTCCCCTGTTGATAAAGAATCTGCCTGCAGTGCAAGAGACTCGGGTTCAATTCCTGACTCAGGGTCAGGAAGATCCCCTAGAGAAGGAAATGGCAACCTAGTATTCTTGCCCGGGAAGTCTCATGGACAGAGCCTGGAGGGCTACAGTCCATGGGGCTGTAAAAGTCAGACACAACTTAGTGACTAAACCACCACTGGTAGTAAACACTGAATATATATAAGGTTAGAATTAAGGGGGAAAATCAACTTTGGAATAAACAGATAAGAGGCATAATAAACTTGTTGATTGCTTTAGCTGCACATGTGTTAATTACTATTATTATTCTGGAAAGACAAAAAAATTAATGCGCAAAACAAACAAGATAATCCGCGAGTATCTCTCATAGACAAATATTATGGTGATTTATGTTTTTTTTGCTGGCAAAGTGGCTTCCTGGTAATTTGTGCTTGTCCTTTAAGAGATGATGGAGGATAAATGAAGCCTGTGGTTCCAGGAAGATGTGCCTAGAGCTTGGGCCTGGATTCAACTTGAGGCCGAAATGTTGGGCATCTAAAACTGTGCAAACTCTCCTTGTCTGCATTTAGGTGAACCTTTGTTGACTGAGCATAATTATTTCTGAGGCTGAAAAATTTTCATCTGTTTTCTTTCTCTCTCATCTCTGTTGAAACAATTCTCCTCAATTGTCCTCCGGATCCCTTGTATTCCAGAATGCTTGCTGAGCACAGCTTAATAGAGATTTGAGGATGGGGTTGGCAATGCTACTTGAAAGGCCAGTTTCTCTATTCCCTTTGAGAAAGTTTGTCCAGTTTAATTATCTTCTGCTGACTTTTTATGAGCTTATTTTAATTAAGCCTTATAGTGAGTGCTGAATATATTTTACAGAAGTCAATGTGGAAAACAAAAGGAAGAAGAAAAATGGTGAGTCCATTTCTTCTCGAAAAGTCCCAGAATGAACTGGTGAGCATAATCAAATCTATCTGGTTTTATTTATATGAAGTGAATTTGTCCATTTGCTTGCTTGGTTCAGTAGACTCCCTAGTACTGATCACATGCACAAGGATGGAAGATCTAGCTGACCTATTTTGACTGCACGGATAACAGGGACAGTGGAGGTCTGGCTCATTGTTCAGACTGGCTGGAGCTCATGTTCAGTCATGAGTGACGGGAACTTTCTCATCAGTGTGATTTACACAATGGATAAGTTTACCTTGCCCACAGGTGTCTCTTCTGTGTGTCATGAAACCCCAACACTGTCTGTCTCTATGTTCTCGGGTCCTGAAGATTGATGTATAAATCTAAGTATATAAATATAAATACAAAATATAAATGCCTTGTGGCAGAGATAACATAATAATCAGTGTGATGCAGTCATGCCACAACTCAAAGTCACATGTGAAAAACATCCTTCCTATAACTTACCAGCGTTCTAGCACACAGGGTGGAAGGAAGAAGAGTTTCCTGAGGAAAAAGGAGGTAGGAGAGTGCAGAGGGTATGAGGGTTGCATGTATAGGTGCTAATATAGTACATGTGGGAGCCTTGAAACAGGGGCTAGAAAAGAGTCCTGAAAAGGGAGCTGTAAATTACATTGATTTATTTTCTAATTCTGCATAGGGAGGTGCTGCTAGAAGTAGAAATTTCATGCACACTGCATTGGCCTCCTTTCCTAATGTTTTGCTGAAAAGCCTCTTCTATTTGGGCTAAGAGGTGAAAATAAGGAGGACAGAAGTGCAAAGAAGGACCAGTTATTTAGGGCAGTCAGAGGGAGAACATAGGAGGCATTTTGGTTAAAATTAGCCAGCTTAATAGAGATTTGAGGATGGGGTTGGCAATGCTACTTGAAAGGCCAGTTTCTCTATTCCTTTGAGAAAGTTTGTCCAGTTTAATTATCTTCTGCTGACTTCTTACGAGCTTATTATAATTAAGCCTTATAGTGAGTGCTGAATATATTTTACAGAAGTCAATGTGGAAAACAAAAGGAAGAAGAAAAATGGTGAGTCCATTTCTTCTCGAAAAGTCCCAGAATGAACTGGTGAGCATAATCAAATCTATCTGGTTTTATTTATATGAAGTGAATTTGTCCATTTGCTTGCTTGGTTCAGTAGACTCCCTAGTACTGATCACATGCACAAGGATGGAAGATCTAGCTGACCTATTTTGACTGCACGGATAACAGGGACAGTGGAGGTCTGGCTCATTGTTCAGACTGGCTGGAGCTCATGTTCAGTCATGAGTGACGGGAACTTTCTCATCAGTGTGATTTACACAATGGATAAGTTTACCTTGCCCACAGGTGTCTCTTCTGTGTGTCATGAAACCCCAACACTGTCTGTCTCTATGTTCTCGGGTCCTGAAGATTGATGTATAAATCTAAGTATATAAATATAAATACAAAATATAAATGCCTTGTGGCAGAGATAACATAATAATCAGTGTGATGCAGTCATGCCACAACTCAAAGTCACATGTGAAAAACATCCTTCCTATAACTTACCAGCGTTCTAGCACACAGGGTGGAAGGAAGAAGAGTTTCCTGAGGAAAAAGGAGGTAGGAGAGTGCAGAGGGTATGAGGGTTGCATGTATAGGTGCTAATATAGTACATGTGGGAGCCTTGAAACAGGGGCTAGAAAAGAGTCCTGAAAAGGGAGCTGTAAATTACATTGATTTATTTTCTAATTCTGCATAGGGAGGTGCTGCTAGAAGTAGAAATTTCATGCACACTGCATTGGCCTCCTTTCCTAATGTTTTGCTGAAAAGCCTCTTCTATTTGGGCTAAGAGGTGAAAATAAGGAGGACAGAAGTGCAAAGAAGGACCAGTTATTTAGGGCAGTCAGAGGGAGAACATAGGAGGCATTTTGGTTAAAATTAGACAGAAAGAAGCAACAGTTAAAAGTCAATCTGTAGGAAATTAGGCCAGAGGGTGGACTTCAAAGCTCCAGTTTTGCCTCTGTGAGTGTCGTCTTTTTGATCTTTCTCAAGCAAAAAGGAACAGTGAGCTTTCTCCCAGTGATGGCCAGGAATCAGGAGTGGATTTGTAGTGTATGTTTCATGTTCAAGATAAAGCCCTGTGCCTTTGTCCAAGCCAAGTGTGCACAGGGGTAGGAAAGTACCACTTTCAGATCCATAGAATTGTGCTCCTAATTTTTTTTTTTTTTTTTTTTTGGCCATTGGAATTTTCTTGGAAGGATCACTGTGCACTGAGTACTTTACTTAGGGGACTTACCTGCTTAGTCAATGTTTTGGAATTCCAGATTGAGGGTGTTGGTTAGGGACAGGGCTAGGTGGAAGTGAAGTCCCAGAAGTGCAGCCCCAGAAGCAGGGATGAAAATACCATCAAACATGGAACAATGAGCGCCTAACAGGAACTGTGCCTTAGGAGTTGTAGTTGGGTCCTCTGGGAAGCAGGCTCTGAGTTGGAGACCAACATGCAGGGTGTTTCTCAGGGAGAGCCTTTGAGATCAGCATCTGTGGAGGGGAAGGGAAAGAAGCAGGACAGGACAGAGGGAGAAGTTGATTGAGCCCCACAGAGAGTTCTGGAGCTGGCATGGCCCTTTGGTTGACATGAGTTGGAGGAAATGAAGGAATGGTTGGATTCAGGCTTAGTAAAGAGGTGTGATCTGGGTAAGACCTATTTCTCCTACCAGCGAAGTCATGAAAGAGGAACAATTGCTCAGAGCTGTCTTCCAGGAATACTTTTAGTAGCTGGGAAAATGAGTCTTTAAAATCTGATATCCTCATCCTCTAACACAATACATAGTAGACAGTCAATGCTAACACATATTTTTTGACCAGATGTTCAACTGATTTTCTAAGAAGTAATAAAAACATCACCACTGCAAGAATCCCAGTGAAATTTCATGCACACTGCATTGGCCTCCTTTCCTAATGTTTTGCTGAAAAGCCTCTTCTACAGAGGTGAAAATAAGGAGGACAGAAGTGCAAAGAAGGACCAGTTATTTAGGGCAGTCAGAGGGAGAACATAGGAGGCATTTTGGTTAAAATTAGACAGAAAGAAGCAACAGTTAAAAGTCAATCTGTAGGAAATTAGGCCAGAGGGTGGACTTCAAAGCTCCAGTTTTGCCTCTGTGAGTGTCGTCTTTTTGATCTTTCTCAAGCAAAAAGGAACAGTGAGCTTTCTCCCAGTGATGGCCAGGAATCAGGAGTGGATTTGTAGTGTATGTTTCATGTTCAAGATAAAGCCCTGTGCCTTTGTCCAAGCCAAGTGTGCACAGGGGTAGGAAAGTACCACTTTCAGATCCATAGAATTGTGCTCCTAATTTTTTTTTTTTTTTTTTTTTGGCCATTGGAATTTTCTTGGAAGGATCACTGTGCACTGAGTACTTTACTTAGGGGACTTACCTGCTTAGTCAATGTTTTGGAATTCCAGATTGAGGGTGTTGGTTAGGGACAGGGCTAGGTGGAAGTGAAGTCCCAGAAGTGCAGCCCCAGAAGCAGGGATGAAAATACCATCAAACATGGAACAATGAGCGCCTAACAGGAACTGTGCCTTAGGAGTTGTAGTTGGGTCCTCTGGGAAGCAGGCTCTGAGTTGGAGACCAACATGCAGGGTGTTTCTCAGGGAGAGCCTTTGAGATCAGCATCTGTGGAGGGGAAGGGAAAGAAGCAGGACAGGACAGAGGGAGAAGTTGATTGAGCCCCACAGAGAGTTCTGGAGCTGGCATGGCCCTTTGGTTGACATGAGTTGGAGGAAATGAAGGAATGGTTGGATTCAGGCTTAGTAAAGAGGTGTGATCTGGGTAAGACCTATTTCTCCTACCAGCGAAGTCATGAAAGAGGAACAATTGCTCAGAGCTGTCTTCCAGGAATACTTTTAGTAGCTGGGAAAATGAGTCTTTAAAATCTGATATCCTCATCCTCTAACACAATACATAGTAGACAGTCAATGCTAACACATATTTTTTGACCAGATGTTCAACTGATTTTCTAAGAAGTAATAAAAACATCACCTCTGCAAGAATCCCATCTCTGCTAGTCCTGTGATATCCCTCTGCACTTATCCTTCCAAGGATATTATTATTTTTGAAAATCATGAATAAAAAAGGCAAAGCTGCTGACATATAGTGAGCTGACGTCAAAGATGCTGCTAAACATCCTACAGCACACAGGATAGTGCTCATAGCAAAGAATCATCCGGCCAAAGTGGCAGGAGTGCTGAGGTTGAGAAAATGTGGTTTGGTCCATAGAGGAACCACGAGTGCCTCTGGTGCTCTCTTTGTCCCCTTGATGTGCACCCTTTCAGTCCCACTGTATGTGTTTTATGGGTACCTCTCCTAGAGTACTTGTCTTCTGTCTTGATTCAAATGTTGAATATTTGTCTCATTCCCTTGTTATTGTTCAGTCACCCAGTTGTGTCTGACTCTTGGCAACCCCATGGACTGCAGTAAGCCAGGCCTTCCTGTCCCTCGCCATCTCTTGAAGTTTACCCAGGTTCATGTTCATTGCATTGGTAATGCCATCCAGCCATCTCATTCTCTGGCATGCTCTTCTCCTCCTGACCTCAATTTTTTCCAGCATCAGAGACTTTTCCAGTGAGTCGTCTCTTTGCATCAGATGAGCAAAATACTGGAGCTTCAGTTTCAGCATCAGTCCTTCCAATGAATATTCAGGGTTTATTTCTCTTAAGAATGACTGGCTTGATCTCCTTACTGTCCAAGGAACTCAGGAGTCTTCTACAGCACCACAGTCCAAAGGCATCAATCCTTTGGTGTTCTGCCTTCTTTACAGACCAACTCTCACAAGCATACATGACCATCAGGAAGACAATCGCCTTGCTGGTATAGACCTCTGTTGGCAGAATAATGTCTCTGCTTTTTAACACACAGTCTAGGCTTGTCATAGCTTTCCTGCCACAAAACATCTTCTGATTTCATGACTCAGTCACTATTTGCTGTAACTTGGACCCCAAGAAGAGGAAACTTGTTACTACTTCCACCTTTTCCTTTTCTGTTTGCCATGATCTTAGATTTTTTAATATTTAATTTTAAACTGGTTCTTTTACTCTCCTCCTTAACCCTCATCCAGAGTTCCTCTTCACTTTCTGTCATTTGAGTGGTATCATCTGAATATCTGAGGCTGTTGATGTCAATGTTTGCTCTTACCATCTCCTGCTTGACCACATCCAGTTTTCTTTGATTCATGAATCAAACAGTCCAAGTTCCTATGCAATACTGTTCTTTGCAGCATTGAATTTTACTTTCATCATCAGATGCATCCACATTTGAGTGTCGTATCCTCTTTGGCCCAGCCACTTCATTCATTCTGGGGCTATTAGTAGTTAGTTTTCTGCTCTTCCCCAGTAGCATATTGGACACCTTCATACCTGAGAGACTCATCTTTCAGTAACTTTTTGTCCTTTTATACAGTTCATGAGGTTCTCATGACAAGTATACTGGGGTAGTTTGCCATTCTCTCTTGTCACAACTCTCTGCTATGACCCATCTGTCTTGGGTGGTCCTGCGTGGCATGGCTCATAGCTTCATTGAGTTACACAAGCTCCTTTGCTACAACAAGGCAGTAAACCATGAATGGGGCTCGTTCCCTTAGGAGACTATGGATGCCTGGAAGGTTTGAATAATCTTATTTACTGTAAATCTCTCATAACATGGTAGGAGCTAAGTTGTACTGAAATGCAGTGGAAGAGTGTTGATTGTTCAGGCTGAAATCTCTGCCAGATCATACTGGTTCTCCTCTTATCATCTCAAGTACTCATAGGCGATGTCAAGAGCATGGGTCCTATGTGGAGTGATCAAGTGAGCCGGACAGAGAACAGTTTATATTTCCAGGTAATTCAGGGAATAAAAATTCCAGTCTGAGGATGGTGTGTAGTTGTTCCTTATTTCCTCAGGGTCTCAGAGGTGAAGACTGGCTAAAGAGGGCCTCTGAAGCTGAGTACAGGGAGAACCACCCAAGGAAGAGAGGGCTGTCTCCCTTTTGTGCCTTGTTCCCTTCATCCCCCAGTGCTCTGAGCTCACTCATCTTCCTTCCTTCCTTCTGCATTTAGTCTAGGAGGGGCAGATGGTCCTGTTTCTTATTTCTCTGGGTCTCTTGGAATCAAGACTATCTGTAAACATGTATATAAGGCCATACTTAAGACTATAATCTTGACAGAGGAAAGAGAAGGTGTAAGAGTCTTTTCCTCTTTTCGCTGCCTTTCCTTGTCTGGGAGAAAATGGCAGAATTACTAATCTATTTCAAAGTTTGATTTACAGACAGGCTGAATCTCAGGCCCCACTGACAATAAGTCTGTGTCTACCCTCTCAATACTTATTTTAATGTCATTTTAATCTGCAAGTTTATTAGACCATGCAGTAAAATCAGATCAAGGTATTAGAAGTCCCCAGGATTAAAACTGCTTTAGTGTACAGTGTGTATTTCTGTTCATGGAACACTTTATTTTTCCAGATTTTTCTGGAGGAAAACTCAAAATATTTCTGGCTAGTGGTGGAGCAATAGTGACTAAAATCTTTGTACTTGAATCTTGTGGGATTTATCTTAAGTTGAATTATAAAATTCCTTCCTCTCTATCCCTGACTACTGGTTTTTGGCATTTATCCTAAAGGAGTCATTAAAGGTGATGTTTTGCTATACCAATAAAATTCATATTCCCCCATCTTGAAGAAGAATGTCATTTACATAACACATTCAGCTCAAATTCAGCCCAATCGACACCGCTGTTACCTATCATTCAATCAGGACTTTAGGATATGTCCTATTCTAGTCATAATAAAATCATTATGAAAATTCATAGAGAAGTGCAGTCTTCTTGGACAGACATTGGTTTTGAAATTAGAACATTTCCATTGTTATTATTAATTGTTTTGTGTCAAGAGCATGGGTCCTATGTGGAGTGATCAAGTGAGCCGGACAGAGAACAGTTTATATTTCCAGGTAATTCAGGGAATAAAAATTCCAGTCTGAGGATGGTGTGTAGTTGTTCCTTATTTCCTCAGGGTCTCAGAGGTGAAGACTGGCTAAAGAGGGCCTCTGAAGCTGAGTACAGGGAGAACCACCCAAGGAAGAGAGGGCTGTCTCCCTTTTGTGCCTTGTTCCCTTCATCCCCCAGTGCTCTGAGCTCACTCATCTTCCTTCCTTCCTTCTGCATTTAGTCTAGGAGGGCAGATGGTCCTGTTTCTTATTTCTCTGGGTCTCTTGGAATCAAGACTATCTGTAAACATGTATATAAGGCCATACTTAAGACTATAATCTTGACAGAGGAAAGAGAAGGTGTAAGAGTCTTTTCCTCTTTTCGCTGCCTTTCCTTGTCTGGGAGAAAATGGCAGAATTACTAATCTATTTCAAAGTTTGATTTACAGACAGGCTGAATCTCAGGCCCCACTGACAATAAGTCTGTGTCTACCCTCTCAATACTTATTTTAATGTCATTTTAATCTGCAAGTTTATTAGACCATGCAGTAAAATCAGATCAAGGTATTAGAAGTCCCCAGGATTAAAACTGCTTTAGTGTACAGTGTGTATTTCTGTTCATGGAACACTTTATTTTTCCAGATTTTTCTGGAGGAAAACTCAAAATATTTCTGGCTAGTGGTGGAGCAATAGTGACTAAAATCTTTGTACTTGAATCTTGTGGGATTTATCTTAAGTTGAATTATAAAATTCCTTCCTCTCTATCCCTGACTACTGGTTTTTGGCATTTATCCTAAAGGAGTCATTAAAGGTGATGTTTTGCTATACCAATAAAATTCATATTCCCCCATCTTGAAGAAGAATGTCATTTACATAACACATTCAGCTCAAATTCAGCCCAATCGACACCGCTGTTACCTATCATTCAATCAGGACTTTAGGATATGTCCTATTCTAGTCATAATAAAATCATTATGAAAATTCATAGAGAAGTGCAGTCTTCTTGGACAGACATTGGTTTTGAAATTAGAACATTTCCATTGTTATTATTAATTGTTTTGTGTGAAAATATCATAAAGTTATTGGACCAAATTACAAATCAACCCTCTGCCAAATCACCATCATTATTGGGTTGTGCTAATGTGAAATAGAAGCAGCCAAACCTAGGAAACATTAGAATATGCCTAACAGGCAGAGAAACAGGCTGATGCTTTCTCAAATGCTTCACTTTCTAAACAAGCCACTTCTTTATCATCCCCTCAATGAGTGCTTCTGTAGGTGAATACATGCACACATATGTACACATACACAGGTACACCCCTAAAGAAGTCTCACAGCCAATAAAAGTAACTAAAGCCTTAAATCCATAAATCTAGTCACATTTGTAAAAGAGGCTTGATAGTCTCATCATTTGTGATCAGTGATTCCAACTGATTCACTGTGCCCTGAATGTTTATCCCCAAATCTGAGATTTGGTCTCATCCTTGGAGAGATACACAGCTTTAAAGTAATTTTCCTAGGCAAGATAAGCAAAGGAAATGTTTCATTAAAACAAGAAAGCTACAGGATAAATAAGTCAGAACATATAAGTCAGGATATATAAGTTCAATTATTTATTTATTATTTATTTATGACTCAGGAAATTCAACATGTTTAATATAAAATTTAAGCAAATTTGTATATGTGCTACCTTCTGAGAACTGTATTTTTCAACTTTATTGAGATATAATTGTCATATTGCATTGTGTCAGTTTTAAGACATGCAATGTAATGATTTGATATATGTATATATTGTGAAATGTTCACACATTCCTTACTCATATGGTTACAATTTATCTTAAGTTGAATTATAAAATTCCTTCCTCTCTATCCCTGACTACTGGTTTTGGCATTTATCCTAAAGGAGTCATTAAAGGTGATGTTTTGCTATACCAATAAAATTCATTTTCCCCCCATCTTGAAGAAGAATGTCATTTACATAACACATTCAGCTCAAATTCAGCCCAATCGACACCGCTGTTACCTATCATTCAATCAGGACTTTAGGATATGTCCTATTCTAGTCATAATAAAATCATTATGAAAATTCATAGAGAAGTGCAGTCTTCTTGGACAGACATTGGTTTTGAAATTAGAACATTTCCATTGTTATTATTAATTGTTTTGTGTGAAAATATCATAAAGTTATTGGACCAAATTACAAATCAACCCTCTGCCAAATCACCATCATTATTGGGTTGTGCTAATGTGAAATAGAAGCAGCCAAACCTAGGAAACATTAGAATATGCCTAACAGGCAGAGAAACAGGCTGATGCTTTCTCAAATGCTTCACTTTCTAAACAAGCCACTTCTTTATCATCCCCTCAATGAGTGCTTCTGTAGGTGAATACATGCACACATATGTACACATACACAGGTACACCCCTAAAGAAGTCTCACAGCCAATAAAAGTAACTAAAGCCTTAAATCCATAAATCTAGTCACATTTGTAAAAGAGGCTTGATAGTCTCATCATTTGTGATCAGTGATTCCAACTGATTCACTGTGCCCTGAATGTTTATCCCCAAATCTGAGATTTGGTCTCATCCTTGGAGAGATACACAGCTTTAAAGTAATTTTCCTAGGCAAGATAAGCAAAGGAAATGTTTCATTAAAAACAAGAAAGCTACAGGATAAATAAGTCAGAACATATAAGTCAGGATATATAAGTTCAATTATTTATTTATTATTTATTTATGACTCAGGAAATTCAACATGTTTAATATAAAATTTAAGCAAATTTGTATATGTGCTACCTTCTGAGAACTGTATTTTTCAACTTTATTGAGATATAATTGTCATATTGCATTGTGTCAGTTTTAAGACATGCAATGTAATGATTTGATATATGTATATATTGTGAAATGTTCACACATTCATTACTCATATAGTTACAATTATTTGTGTGTGTTGAGAACTTATAAAATCTACTCCCTTAGCAACTTTCAAAGAAACATTATTGTTGACTATCATCACTATGCTGTACATTTCATCTTGAGTACATTGTCTTACAGCTGGAAATGTGTCCTCTTTGACCCCCTTCACCACTTTCTTCCCCATTCCCTCGTCCACTTCCCCTGGCAACCACCAATATACTCATTTTGTTAGGTTAGGTTTTTTTGGTCATTTTACAATAAGATGAGATTATACAATGTGTATAATCAGTATGATAAAGATATTAATAATAAATTTGAGTTGTTAATTTATTAAATTCATTAAATTAGATTTGATAATTTATTAAATTTATTATTTAGAGGCAAAAGTCAGCTCTAAGTTCATAATTCATCAGGCAGTTATGTGTAAAATGAAAGAGGAAAAATGATTGTTATTAAAACACCAAAAAGTATACATTTAGGGGAGCAGAGGTTCCAAGAAAAAGTACAAAAATAAGATGAAGTTTATAGTCAAAAAGCCCAGGTTAGGTATTTAATGTTTTTGAGTCTCAGCATTAAAGTCTAATATACCTTCTAGCTTCAAGTGGAAATCAAGGAGATAATATATACAAAGGAATTTTATAAACTCCAGTGGCATATTAGATACTATTTATCATCAACATCATTGCATTTTTTAGTTCTTGTACAGTTGACCCTTAAACAATCCAGGGATTAGGGGTGCTAACCTCCTATGTCATTGAAAATGCAGTATAACTTTTGATTTCCCACAAACTTAACTAATAATAGCCTACTGTTGACTGGAAGGAAGCCTTACTGATAACATAAATAGTGAGTTATCACATATTTTGTAAGTCCATTTATTATATGCTATATTCTTACAATAAATTAAGCTAAATAAAAGAGAATATTATTAAGAAAATAATACAGTGAAAATATAAATTATTGTACTGAGTTTATTGCTACTATAAAATTGGTCATCTGTTTACAAGAAGAATTGTCTGTTAGTACCTCCATCAATATTTCACCTCCATCAATATTTCACCTACATCAATATTGTCTTTTTTGGGGTGGGGAGGAGGGCAGGCGGGCCACTTCTATTGGTCTTTCATTTATCCATTTTCATCCATCTTTGTTCTTTGGCCCATGTGGGCCTTCCATCGCAGCGGCCTCTGCTGTCGCAGAGCTCCGGCTCCAGGCGCATGCGCTCCAGAGCTCCCGCTCCGTAATTGGACACATCGGTCCAGCTGCTCTGCGGCACGTGGGATCTTCCCAGGCCAGGGATCGAACTGGAGCCCCTTGCACTGCAAGGCAGTGTCCTTACCCACTGGAGCACCAGGGAAGCCCCCAATATTGTCTTAAAAGATACAAAGCATTTTATATGTTCAGTCTTGTTCACCTCTTTACAACCCCATAGATTATAGTCTGCCAGGATTCTCTGTTCATGAGATTTTCCCAGTAAGAATACTGAGCGGATTGCCATGCCCTCCTCCAGAGGATGTTCCAAGCCCAGAGACAGAACCTACATCTCCTGCATCTCCTGCAATGTAGGCCGATTCTTTACGGCTGAGCCACTGGGGAAGCCCAATACTTATTAGACTAGATATCAAAACAGAAAACATAATATGAAAAATAAATTTATCTTTATTAACAGCTATGATTCATACATTGATAATGGAGAAAAAGCAATATGATTGCTTTATGCATAGTGTAATCAATGCAATTGCTTCATGTTCAGTTCAGTTCAGTCACTTAGTCGTGTCAGACTTTGCAATCCTATGGACTGCAGCATGCCAGGCTTCCCTGTCCTTCACCGTCTGCTGGAACTTGCTCAAGCTCATCTCCGTTGACTCAGTGATGCCATCCAACCATCTCATCCTCTGTCATCCTCTTCCCCTTTTGCCTTCTATTTTTGCCAACACCAGGGCCTTTTCCAATGAGTTATCTCTTTACATCACGGGGCTAACGTATTGGAGCTTCAGTTTCAGCATCATTCCTTCAAATGGATACTCACGGTTGATTTCCTTTAGGGTTGACTGGTTTGATCTCCTTGCAGTCTAAGGGACTCTCAAGAGTCTTCTCTAACAGTACAGTTCAAAAGCATCAATTCTTCATCACTCAGCCTTCTTTATGACTCAGCTCTCAGATCCATACATGACTACTGGGAAAACCATAGCTTTGACTACACAGACTTTTTTTTGGCAAAGTGATGTCTCTGCTTTTGAATATGCTGTCTAGGTTTGTCATAGTTTTTCTTACTAGGAGCAAGCATCTTTTAATTTCATGACTGCAGTCACCATCTGTAGTGATTTTGGAGCCCTAGAAAAGAAATGATAGCCTACCCTAAACACTAATGAATGGTTATAAAATTTTTATGGCATACAGTATTCCAACCAGATTCCTAATATAATATTGGAAACATGTTACATTTCTTGAAAAACCCTTTACCTGTGATGATAATCTAACATACATTTTCCTACTGTTGATGTTCAGTCACTAAATTGTGTCTGACACTTTGGGAACTACCATGACACAATATAATTTTTTGAAAGCAAAGTTATGAAACTAATACATTGTTAGTTTTACATTCAATATCACTTCCCTTGTACCTATGTAAGGACAGGCTATCTATTTCAAATATAAGCCTTGCACACAATGTTCTATGTCTTATAATCTGTAACTAGTTAAGAAGTATTCACCTCCATCAGATGGCCTTCTGCTAATTCTTCTGGGGTAGTGTCTATCAGCCTTTGAATTTCTCCGAGATTCATATCTTGCAACCCTTCACTCCCTACCTTTTTGCTATATCCACAATCCTTTTCATGAGTTCCTTGATTGAGTCTGCAGTAAATCCTGTGAAGTCATGGACAGTATCCAGACATGATTTTCTCTAGCTGCAGTTCCCTGTCCTTCACCGTCTGCTGGAACTTGCTCAAGCTCATCTCCGTTGACTCAGTGATGCCATCCAACCATCTCATCCTCTGTCATCCTCTTCCCCTTTTGCCTTCTATTTTTGCCAACACCAGGGCCTTTTCCAATGAGTTATCTCTTTACATCACGGGGCTAACGTATTGGAGCTTCAGTTTCAGCATCATTCCTTCAAATGGATACTCACGGTTGATTTCCTTTAGGGTTGACTGGTTTGATCTCCTTGCAGTCTAAGGGACTCTCAAGAGTCTTCTCTAACAGTACAGTTCAAAAGCATCAATTCTTCATCACTCAGCCTTCTTTATGACTCAGCTCTCAGATCCATACATGACTACTGGGAAAACCATAGCTTTGACTACACAGACTTTTTTTTGGCAAAGTGATGTCTCTGCTTTTGAATATGCTGTCTAGGTTTGTCATAGTTTTTCTTACTAGGAGCAAGCATCTTTTAATTTCATGACTGCAGTCACCATCTGTAGTGATTTTGGAGCCCTAGAAAAGAAATGATAGCCTACCCTAAACACTAATGAATGGTTATAAAATTTTTATGGCATACAGTATTCCAACCAGATTCCTAATATAATATTGGAAACATGTTACATTTCTTGAAAAACCCTTTACCTGTGATGATAATCTAACATACATTTTCCTACTGTTGATGTTCAGTCACTAAATTGTGTCTGACACTTTGGGAACTACCATGACACAATATAATTTTTTGAAAGCAAAGTTATGAAACTAATACATTGTTAGTTTTACATTCAATATCACTTCCCTTGTACCTATGTAAGGACAGGCTATCTATTTCAAATATAAGCCTTGCACACAATGTTCTATGTCTTATAATCTGTAACTAGTTAAGAAGTATTCACCTCCATCAGATGGCCTTCTGCTAATTCTTCTGGGGTAGTGTCTATCAGCCTTTGAATTTCTCCGAGATTCATATCTTGCAACCCTTCACTCCCTACCTTTTTGCTATATCCACAATCCTTTTCATGAGTTCCTTGATTGAGTCTGCAGTAAATCCTGTGAAGTCATGGACAGTATCCAGACATGATTTTCTCCAGCAGGAATTTATTGTTTCAGGCTTAATGGCTTTCATATTTTTTCTGTAACAACAATAGCATCTTCAGTGGTGTAATCCTTCCAGACTTTTATGATGTTCTCTCTAGTGGGGTTCTCTGCTAGAATATTGACAATTCTTTCCATAGTGTACCGTGTGTAATGAGGCATAAAAGTCCTTATTGGCACTTGAATCTAAAGTCTGAATTAGAGACATTGTGTTTTGGAGTAAAGTACAGCACTTTTAAGTCTTCATTGTTGAACTCATGGGATTCTGGGTGACCAGGGGCATTGTCTGGTATCAGAAGAACTTAAAAGGCCATCCCTTGCTGGAAAGTTACTTCCTGACTTCAGAGACAAAGTATCGATTAAACCAATCCAGAAAAACATCTCTCATTATCTCAGCCTTCCTGTTGTTAACCAAAGACTAGCAGCTGGTATTTATATTTTCCTTCAAGGTTCAGGGGTTAACAGCTCTACAGAAAAGGGCATTCCTGGTCATCAACCAGACTGCATTTGCACAAAAGAGTAGGGTTAGCCTATTTCTTCCTGCCTGAAAAATTGATACTTACTTCTCTTTCTTACTAATGTATGCCCTTTGAGGCACTTTTTTTTTCTAGAATAGGGTACTTCCATCTGTGTTATAAACCAGTTCAGGTTTTTATCCCTTCTCCTCAGTGATTTTCTTAATGATGCCTGGGAACTCATCCACTGTCTCTTCGTTGGAAGAAGCTTCTACTGTTATCTTGTCATTTTTTTTTAAAGTCAAACCTCTTCCTAAAATGATCAAACCATCCTTTACTGGAATTAAATTCCAACGATGAAGGTGAGCTTTAAATCCTCACCCTCCTCTTGATTTACGTTGTCATATAATGACATCATTTTTTTCTCAAGTCATATTAGAGTGTGTAGGTATGACTTTTCTTATAGCAATATTGCACACACAAACAAGTTGCACTTACAATATAAGATCATCTCCGAGATTCATATCTTGCAACCCTTCACTCCCTACCTTTTTGCTATATCCACAATCCTTTTCATGAGTTCCTTGATTGAGTCTGCAGTAAATCCTGTGAAGTCATGGACAGTATCCAGACATGATTTTCTCCAGCAGGAATTTATTGTTTCAGGCTTAATGGCTTTCATATTTTTTCTGTAACAACAATAGCATCTTCAGTGGTGTAATCCTTCCAGACTTTTATGATGTTCTCTCTAGTGGGGTTCTCTGCTAGAATATTGACAATTCTTTCCATAGTGTACCGTGTGTAATGAGGCATAAAAGTCCTTATTGGCACTTGAATCTAAAGTCTGAATTAGAGACATTGTGTTTTGGAGTAAAGTACAGCACTTTTAAGTCTTCATTGTTGAACTCATGGGATTCTGGGTGACCAGGGGCATTGTCTGGTATCAGAAGAACTTAAAAGGCCATCCCTTGCTGGAAAGTTACTTCCTGACTTCAGAGACAAAGTATCGATTAAACCAATCCAGAAAAACATCTCTCATTATCTCAGCCTTCCTGTTGTTAACCAAAGACTAGCAGCTGGTATTTATATTTTCCCTTCAAGGTTCAGGGGTTAACAGCTCTACAGAAAAGGGCATTCCTGGTCATCAACCAGACTGCATTTGCACAAAAGAGTAGGGTTAGCCTATTTCTTCCTGCCTGAAAAATTGATACTTACTTCTCTTTCTTACTAATGTATGCCCTTTGAGGCACTTTTTTTTTCTAGAATAGGGTACTTCCATCTGTGTTATAAACCAGTTCAGGTTTTTATCCCTTCTCCTCAGTGATTTTCTTAATGATGCCTGGGAACTCATCCACTGTCTCTTCGTTGGAAGAAGCTTCTACTGTTATCTTGTCATTTTTTTTTAAAGTCAAACCTCTTCCTAAAATGATCAAACCATCCTTTACTGGAATTAAATTCCAACGATGAAGGTGAGCTTTAAATCCTCACCCTCCTCTTGATTTACGTTGTCATATAATGACATCATTTTTTTCTCAAGTCATATTAGAGTGTGTAGGTATGACTTTTCTTATAGCAATATTGCACACACAAACAAGTTGCACTTACAATATAAGATAAAAAGATATTTCACAAAAAGTGCAAGGTTTTCATGCCTCTTGACATGGCAATGGCTTCACAGATTTCCTTTTCTTTTTTCACAGTGATTCTTTGGCTAGATTCATTTATCTTGAAATGGTGGATGACTGCAGCTGCAGATCTTAATATATAGTACATATAAAGCAATTCAACTGTTTCCTGTATTGTCATGACTTCCTTTGCTTCTTGGGAGAAAATCCAGCATCATGAGTAGCACTTTGATGGGTTCCATAGTGTTATTCAGGGATTATAGTATCACACTAAACATGATGAAAAATATGCAAGAACCGTGAGTGTTCACTTTTCACTGTCATACACAATTTACTGGAAAGACAAGCTGCTCACAGGGAGATGATTATATAACACAGAACTTTAAGTGGTTACTTAGAGCACTTGAACTCACTGAAATAGCAACAGGAGGTGACTATGAAATTATTACAGTGTTCAACAATTTTATACAGGTATGTTTAATACTGCATATTTACATTTTTCTTGACTACGAATGACACTGTATATGGTCTAAGTGTGTGAACTTTTTATAATGAACTTGTGTACATGAACACACATATACTTCTTATGGTATATGTATGTGTGTGCTGTCCCTTCAGTTGTGTCCTTCTCCTTGTAATCCCATGGACTGTAGCCCAACAAGTTCCTCTGTCCCTGGCATTTTCCAGGCCAGAATACACCTTTCCCAGGAATCTTCCAGATCCAGAGATTGAACCCACATCTCTTATATCTCCTGCACTGGCAGGTAGATTCTCTTCACTTTTTTTTCTAGAATAGGGTACTTCCATCTGTGTTATAAACCAGTTCAGGTTTTTATCCCTTCTCCTCAGTGATTTTCTTAATGATGCCTGGGAACTCATCCACTGTCTCTTCGTTGGAAGAAGCTTCTACTGTTATCTTGTCATTTTTTTTTAAAGTCAAACCTCTTCCTAAAATGATCAAACCATCCTTTACTGGAATTAAATTCCAACGATGAAGGTGAGCTTTAAATCCTCACCCTCCTCTTGATTTACGTTGTCATATAATGACATCATTTTTTTCTCAAGTCATATTAGAGTGTGTAGGTATGACTTTTCTTATAGCAATATTGCACACACAAACAAGTTGCACTTACAATATAAGATAAAAAGATATTTCACAAAAAGTGCAAGGTTTTCATGCCTCTTGACATGGCAATGGCTTCACAGATTTCCTTTTCTTTTTTCACAGTGATTCTTTGGCTAGATTCATTTATCTTGAAATGGTGGATGACTGCAGCTGCAGATCTTAATATATAGTACATATAAAGCAATTCAACTGTTTCCTGTATTGTCATGACTTCCTTTGCTTCTTGGGAGAAAATCCAGCATCATGAGTAGCACTTTGATGGGTTCCATAGTGTTATTCAGGGATTATAGTATCACACTAAACATGATGAAAAATATGCAAGAACCGTGAGTGTTCACTTTTCACTGTCATACACAATTTACTGGAAAGACAAGCTGCTCACAGGGAGATGATTATATAACACAGAACTTTAAGTGGTTACTTAGAGCACTTGAACTCACTGAAATAGCAACAGGAGGTGACTATGAAATTATTACAGTGTTCAACAATTTTATACAGGTATGTTTAATACTGCATATTTACATTTTTCTTGACTACGAATGACACTGTATATGGTCTAAGTGTGTGAACTTTTTATAATGAACTTGTGTACATGAACACACATATACTTCTTATGGTATATGTATGTGTGTGCTGTCCCTTCAGTTGTGTCCTTCTCCTTGTAATCCCATGGACTGTAGCCCAACAAGTTCCTCTGTCCCTGGCATTTTCCAGGCCAGAATACTGGAGAGGGTTGCTATTCTTTTCCCCAGGGGATCTTCCAGATCCAGAGATTGAACCCACATCTCTTATATCTCCTGCACTGGCAGGTAGATTCTCTTTGACTAGTGCCACCTGGGAATACCTAAATAAAATAAAGTATCTACATGTATTTTTTTCTTTTTTTTTCCTTTTTGGCTGTGCTGAGTCTTAGTTGCTGCATGTGGGATCTAGTTCCCTGACCAAGGATTGAACCCAGGCCCCCTGTATTGGGAACACAGAGTCTTAGCCACTGGACCACCAAGGAAGTCCCAATATATTTTATGAATTCATAAGTATTTTATAATATACCTAACTTTTCCTTAATATTTTAGATATTTCTGGGCTATGTGGTTCATATGCAAGTTTTTTTGTGTTTAATTTTTATTAGAGTAGGATACCACATTTAAGTTTCTAGAGAATAGAAAACATAGCCTTTTCAAAAACGCCATAATTCTCAAATCTAACTCATTAGGAATATCATTTTCACTAATTTCTGATTTTCTTTTCTGATGTATTTTCCACAAGTTAAATAAAAGGGCCACGCATGGAGTAATTTGTCTAGGGCTGGGTGGTTTACCTAATATTTCAGTCATCACACATTTCCCTGAAGAGTCCTGCCTCAAGAGTGGGACACGGGCAGTTTGATAAGGGAAATGAGGCAGTGGCAGCACAAACCTGCTCCATCTCAAGGCATGAGGTTTAAGACACCTGGAGTGACACAGAGTTAGGGAGAGCAGGGACCTTGCCAACTAAGGTGCAGGACAATGTAACAGGAGAAAGGAACTCCAAATCTGCTTCATAATGTCAAAGGCCAGATCTGCTCGTGAAAGATTCATAATTACAAGTCTTCAGAATTTCTGCCGAGGAACACCTAGGTGAATACTGGTTTTATGTGTTTGGCTCTCTCTAATGCCTTATATGTGTTGTTCCTTCTTGTTGCTTCCTTCTTTGGCAGGAAAAAAAAAAAAAAGTGAGTATAAAATACCCACACGGACTAGCTCTAGGCTTCCTAGGCTTTTGGTTCTGGATGAGATTAAGCTGAATCCTAGGCAGACAGCAGATACGCACTAAGTGTGGAGATGTTTTGCCCTGAATATTGGATTGACAGATGTTGGGCGGGGGTTGGGGAGTGGATGGAAGGGAATAACTCTTTGGTACAGAGTCAGCAAAAGTGCTCAGGCATGAGATTGGGGGAATCTGATGCAAATGAGTAGCTGTGACTGCATCACCTGTCCCAAAGCATGACCCAGGTCAAGTCAGGGCCAGTGGAGGAGGCAGGCTACTGATATATGGCTAGATTCAGAGAGGATTGACTGGATGCAGCAGGAAGATGGCAGCAGGGAATGTTAGGATGTTAAGATAGGTCCTCATTTGGTAACAGCCTAGGCAGTGGCTTGAAAAGCAGCCTCTGAATTGAATACGATGATCTCAGGGCTCAGGGCTCCTCTGGGTGTGGTGCCTTTATCTCTGTTTGGCTCTCCTTACCTCAGGCAGATATTCTCTCTAGATTCTTTCCTGCTTGACTACTTGACCTCTGACACAGTGCTTTTCCCTGCTCCTCAGTTTGTGAGTGTGCCTAGATTCCTGTCATGGGTGTATAAATTATTCAACTAGTCCTTTCCTGTCTTCATAGACACTCTCTATGCCTTCTGTTGCTGCTTGTAATCCCAGAATTCACAGGCCTCTTGTAGGAGAAGGTATATTCTAGAACATAAATATAATACAATGGATAAACCAATTTTATTTCTGCAAGATGCTACTGAATTCAGTTAAGCAACTATTCAATTTGGCTGGAGGTGAGGGAAAGCATGAGTAGGAAATAAATCAATTAAACCAGTTGGATGAAACTGACTGGTCATTTCAGCCCAAATATTTGATCATTTTGCACTAGATAGACACAGTCTTAGAGAGCTTCCAGAACACTGTTCCCATAGCAACTATACAAAGGGGAAGTGGCAATAAGAAACAGTGCATGTGAAATTTATTTTATCTTCTTTTGCCTGACTTCCTTCAGACCCATCTCATATTCCCTTAGGTGCTGGCCATCTGGGCATGTTCTTTTTTTCCAGGCAGTTTCCCACAGGAAAGAACTCTGCTTAAAATGCCCTTTCTTACCTTCCTCTGACTGACAGATTGAGACCCTTTTGCAATTGCAAGCTTCAGTCCTTTGTGTCTTTACTGAAATTCTGCTTCAAACTGTCCCTGAACTTTACTGCTTTCTTTTGCTATCAGATTAGGGAGTTTATTGCAAAGGGAATTAAGATTTTAAATACAGGGCCTATTGGAGATTATTTCTCTCAGTTAAGGAGCACATTGTTTTGCACACATCAATTATTACAGCTGTGAGAACCTCAAAGGAAAATCCGGCCTCAAGATATCTCACTCTACAACCACTTCCCGCCCCTCTTTTATATCACTAACAAGTGGATGATTTCCATTTGTTAATAACAAAACATTCCTTGTTTTGGCCTTTTTCAGACTTATGTTTAAGAGGCTCCTTTATTGATCTATGTCTTGACCCAAATTTTCATCTTTTGAACCTTGAAAATGTCTTCATTAGAACTACACAGTCCTTTTCTGTAAATAAACACATAATGAAGCAAATCAGGCTGTCTTATACAATCTTATTCCATTATATATTAAAGACTTTTTATTTCCTCTGCTTTTGGAAATCATTCTCAGTAAGAGTTTTCCCCAAATCCTGTTTCTAAGACATGTATGAAGATTGTCTGCTTGACGTTGCCTGCTCAACTTTATATCACAAAAACAGCATCAGTCTTTCTTAATAATCTCTCCTAGGATGTCAAATTTCCTAAGGTTGATATTCAAAGTCTTCCAGAATTTCACCCCAAAATACCAGTTTATGCCAAAATAAGGGAAAAAACCCATGAAAATCTGCTGCTGCAGCCAAAATAGTGTATTTATTGGACCCACAAAGCACCTCACCATTTTGAGCTACATGTTTTTACTCATGTGATTCCTTTGACCTGCAATGATCTCTGTTTTCCTACATGCTATTCAAAACCTTTCCACTCCTCTGCTTCAATTTCTATCTTCCCTGAAATCTAACTTTGCTCATGCAAGTGTATATATATATCTGTGTGTGTGTGTGTGTGTGTGTGTGTGTAGTGCTGCTTGTTTGATGTTTGTATTAGTGTCTAATTTCTGTGTAATAAAAAAATCAGTGGCTTAAAACTATAAACATTTATGCTTATGCTTAAGGGTCTGCAGTCAACAGTGGTTCAGCTGACCTAGGTTCAGCTGGGCAGTCCTACTTCATGTTGAGGGTTAATGAGGACTGGTTCCAGAAGACAAATTAGGCTCAAGTCTACTGCATCTACCCATATTGTGTTCCAGTGGTTACCTGGGACATTGTCTCATGGGATATCACAGTATGCAACAGAAGTAAGCCAGACACACAGACACTTTTAAGGTCTTTGTTCAAATCACATTCACTAATATTGCATAGCCAAATCAAGTTAGGTGACCAAACCCCTATTCAGCTGGGTAGGGAATCTACTCTACCCACAGTGAGAGGGAGAGGATAGTGAATATTTTCTGAGAAAGAATGCAAACTATCACAGTATATTTATATGTTGCAATACTTCTTTCCTATGTAAACATGCTGTATCTGCCCAAATGGGTGATGGGCATCTGCTGAAAGGGCAGAACTGTATTGTGTTCATCATATGATCCTCACAGCGCCTATCCCAATGACTGAAACATAAATGGACTCAAATTAATATTTGTTTATGTGTTGTTCTCATTGTATTTTAATAGACTTTATTTTTTAGAGAAGTTTTAGATTCCAGCAAAATTGAACACAGCTACAGAAAATTTCCCAAATCCTGTTTCTAAGACATGTATGAAGATTGTCTGCTTGACGTTGCCTGCTCAACTTTATATCACAAAAACAGCATCAGTCTTTCTTAATAATCTCTCCTAGGATGTCAAATTTCCTAAGGTTGATATTCAAAGTCTTCCAGAATTTCACCCCAAAATACCAGTTTATGCCAAAATAAGGGAAAAAACCCATGAAAATCTGCTGCTGCAGCCAAAATAGTGTATTTATTGGACCCACAAAGCACCTCACCATTTTGAGCTACATGTTTTTACTCATGTGATTCCTTTGACCTGCAATGATCTCTGTTTTCCTACATGCTATTCAAAACCTTTCCACTCCTCTGCTTCAATTTCTATCTTCCCTGAAATCTAACTTTGCTCATGCAAGTGTATATATATATCTGTGTGTGTGTGTGTGTGTGTGTGTGTGTGTAGTGCTGCTTGTTTGATGTTTGTATTAGTGTCTAATTTCTGTGTAATAAAAAAATCAGTGGCTTAAAACTATAAACATTTATGCTTATGCTTAAGGGTCTGCAGTCAACAGTGGTTCAGCTGACCTAGGTTCAGCTGGGCAGTCCTACTTCATGTTGAGGGTTAATGAGGACTGGTTCCAGAAGACAAATTAGGCTCAAGTCTACTGCATCTACCCATATTGTGTTCCAGTGGTTACCTGGGACATTGTCTCATGGGATATCACAGTATGCAACAGAAGTAAGCCAGACACACAGACACTTTTAAGGTCTTTGTTCAAATCACATTCACTAATATTGCATAGCCAAATCAAGTTAGGTGACCAAACCCCTATTCAGCTGGGTAGGGAATCTACTCTACCCACAGTGAGAGGGAGAGGATAGTGAATATTTTCTGAGAAAGAATGCAAACTATCACAGTATATTTATATGTTGCAATACTTCTTTCCTATGTAAACATGCTGTATCTGCCCAAATGGGTGATGGGCATCTGCTGAAAGGGCAGAACTGTATTGTGTTCATCATATGATCCTCACAGCGCCTATCCCAATGACTGAAACATAAATGGACTCAAATTAATATTTGTTTATGTGTTGTTCTCATTGTATTTTAATAGACTTTATTTTTTAGAGAAGTTTTAGATTCCAGCAAAATTGAACACAGCTACAGATATTTCCCATATAGCTCCCCCTCCCCACCACATGCACAACCTCCTCTATTATCAACACCCCCTACAAGAGTGGTACACTTGGTAGAACTGACAAACCTGCACTGACACCCTATAATCACCCGAGGCCATAGTTTGTGCAAGATGGTATGCATTCCATGGGTGTGGACAAATTTATAATTTGAAAATTATAATAAATTTATCATTTAAATTTATAAATGATCATTGTAGTATTATACAAAGTATTTTCACTACCCTAAAAATCTGTGATCTGATTATTCATCCCTCCATCTCCCTAAACACCTGAAAACCACTGATTTTTTAAATTGTGTTCATTGTTTTGCTTTTTCTGGAATGTTGTATAGTTGGGATTATACAGCCTCTTCAGATTGGCTTCTTTAATTTAGTAATATGCATTTAAGCTTCTTCCATGTTTTTTCATGGCTTGATAGTTCATTTCTTTTTCATAGCTGAAAAATACTCCATTTTTTGGATATACTGCAACTGATACATTCACCTACTAATGGATATCTTGGCTGTTTCCACATTTTGACAATTACGAATAAACATTTGTGTGCAAATTTCTATATGAAGGTGTTTTCAACTCCTTTGTGTAAATATCAAGGAGTGCAATTGCTATATCACATGGTAAGAGTACATTTACTTTTGTAAGAAACTGACGAAATGTCTTCCAGTCTAGCTGTACCATTTAGCATTCCTATCAGCAGTGAATGAAAGTTTATGTTGCTCCAAATCCTTGTCAACATTTGATTATGTTAGTGTCTGGAGTTTGTCATCCTTTAGATATGTAGTGGTCTCTCATTTTTATTTTAATTTGCATTTCCCTGGTAACATATGGTGTATGTTTTTGATATGTTTATCTCTCACTACATACTTTCTCCTTACCAAGAGATAGCCAGGGAATGAGTCTGAAAGCTGTGAAAGTAGTTCCCAGGGTAGTCTGGACTAGAGTAGTTCCAAGAGATGCTATAAGCAAGTTTGGAATAGATAGTGACACTCTCCAAATTAAGGACTGTGTATTCTAGTTATTCAAGATGATGATGGTACTTTATTGGGTACATTATGGTGTTCATTTGAAAAACAGAAGAACTGAAAGATCAAACCCTGATCAAAAATTTCCTTGGGAGTCAACTGAATCTATTCAAGGGAAAAACATTGGTTCTTTATTTTTATTTTTATAGAAATAATTGAGGTATATTTGGTCATAGCCTCCATTTACTCTTGATGACAGTAGTTCTCCTTTTCTTTTCTCTTCTTGTCTTCTCTAGGACATAAGCTTCAAGTATCTCATTGAGAGAAATGTCGAGCAGCTCAGTGCAATTTTTCAGTGTCTTTAATGGGCCCTGATCCACTTAGGGCCTCTTTGTGCAATTTCATTATTCGTTTACATGTAAAATGCTTCCAAGATGACTTTTATTCATGTTGAGAAAGTAGTGGGGACTACCAAGGACTTGACAGCTGGGACATATTGTAGGTAGTGTATGGGTTGAAGGTAAGGTAGCCCTGATTAACGAATCACAGCTCTGCCATTTTCTGTCCTCTAAACTTGGAAAAATTTCATGACATTGTGAACCTCAATTCCATATCTGAAAATTGGAATATTATCTTCAGTAGTTGGTCTTACTAAGATTATAAAATATATTGATTATTTATAAAATAAATGGAAGAGTGGCTATAAGGATCAAGTGAAACCATGTGTGCTTCTATGTAAAATGTAATCAATGGTGGATAAGTGCTTATTTGCATATCAGTTCTTATACCTGACTCTTTATGAGTTTTTATTAAAACTTTCTACACTGCACTTTCCTCTCATGACCAGCTCATCCATGTATTTATGTTCTTTAAAGTTATTAAATTTTAAACAATTAATCAACCAATTAATAAATCAATCCACAGGTATTTATGTGTTCTGAGTATAGATATGTAGTGGTCTCTCATTTTTATTTTAATTTGCATTTCCCTGGTAACATATGGTGTATGTTTTTGATATGTTTATCTCTCACTACATACTTTCTCCTTACCAAGAGATAGCCAGGGAATGAGTCTGAAAGCTGTGAAAGTAGTTCCCAGGGTAGTCTGGACTAGAGTAGTTCCAAGAGATGCTATAAGCAAGTTTGGAATAGATAGTGACACTCTCCAAATTAAGGACTGTGTATTCTAGTTATTCAAGATGATGATGGTACTTTATTGGGTACATTATGGTGTTCATTTGAAAAACAGAAGAACTGAAAGATCAAACCCTGATCAAAAATTTCCTTGGGAGTCAACTGAATCTATTCAAGGGAAAAACATTGGTTCTTTATTTTTATTTTTATAGAAATAATTGAGGTATATTTGGTCATAGCCTCCATTTACTCTTGATGACAGTAGTTCTCCTTTTCTTTTCTCTTCTTGTCTTCTCTAGGACATAAGCTTCAAGTATCTCATTGAGAGAAATGTCGAGCAGCTCAGTGCAATTTTTCAGTGTCTTTAATGGGCCCTGATCCACTTAGGGCCTCTTTGTGCAATTTCATTATTCGTTTACATGTAAAATGCTTCCCAAGATGACTTTTATTCATGTTGAGAAAGTAGTGGGGACTACCAAGGACTTGACAGCTGGGACATATTGTAGGTAGTGTATGGGTTGAAGGTAAGGTAGCCCTGATTAACGAATCACAGCTCTGCCATTTTCTGTCCTCTAAACTTGGAAAAATTTCATGACATTGTGAACCTCAATTCCATATCTGAAAATTGGAATATTATCTTCAGTAGTTGGTCTTACTAAGATTATAAAATATATTGATTATTTATAAAATAAATGGAAGAGTGGCTATAAGGATCAAGTGAAACCATGTGTGCTTCTATGTAAAATGTAATCAATGGTGGATAAGTGCTTATTTGCATATCAGTTCTTATACCTGACTCTTTATGAGTTTTTATTAAAACTTTCTACACTGCACTTTCCTCTCATGACCAGCTCATCCATGTATTTATGTTCTTTAAAGTTATTAAATTTTAAACAATTAATCAACCAATTAATAAATCAATCCACAGGTATTTATGTGTTCTGAGTATATATATTACCCTGGGGTCCATAATAAGTACTTATTTTTGTTACAGGCTAGGAAAATGCACACCTATGGAACTTCTTTGTTATACAAGGAATCAACCTGAGTCTTTCTCCTCTCAGTGGTTTTCATATGGGAACAATTTTCTCCTCCAGCAGACACTTGGGAAAATCTGGGTACATTTTAATGCTGTAGCTGAAGAGATGGGATACTACTGACAAGTCAAGGATGCTGTTACGTGTCCTCCACTGCACTGGATGTGCCCCTTGCCACAACAAAGCATTACCTGTCTTCAAGTGTGAGTAGTATTGCTATAGACAAATCCTACAGTCCACAGGGAGAATAGGACACTTTAAGTGAAGAATGGACTTTGAAAAAATCTCATTCTTAAGAATGATACTGAATTTGAACATAGGCAGAGCCGTGTCTAACAGTGCCAAACTGTTTGGGCAATTCATATTATGAATATCTCTGCAAAAATCCATGTGGCTCTAGTTGATTTAATAAGTGGAAAGGGCAGAGTTTCTATCTTCTTATTACTGACAGATTAAGGTAAATAACTCATAATTCCTTGGCAGGAATTACTGACAGCAATCTTGTTTTCAACTGCTCCAGCGCTTAGAATTTAAAAGCACATAAACACAGGTCGACAAGCAAAACCCTGAGCCATCCTGTCTCTCACCCTTCACTTAAGCTTTCTTTATGTTTGAGTCCTAGAATGTTCAGAGAATGACCCACCCATTTCTCTAGAGTTGCACTCTGAGGAGTGGAAGTGTTTGCATAGTTCTCTTAAGCAGATTGTCCTGTGAAGATCCCAAGATAAGTGTCTCCACCACATACTCTCCTCCCTCCTTTCCTCTTACCTTTTGCCATGTGCAATCTGCGAGGTCCCACCTCGTATGTGGCATGTGACAACTGTCAAAGATGAGTCCAGGAATTGAACTCAGGACTTAGGGTCAGGCTTAATAAAACAAAAGTTGTTTCAAATAACAGAACTTTGCTGAATTACACCAAGATAGGGTCAGAGATTAAAAATCAAGGGAGAAGCTAAGCTAAAATCTAGAGGGGTAAGGTGCCAGAGTATGACTAGCTATTCATTAAATCCATTTCCTTTTCAGGGTCCATAATAAGTACTTATTTTGTTACAGGCTAGGAAAATGCACACCTATGGAACTTCTTTGTTATACAAGGAATCAACCTGAGTCTTTCTCCTCTCAGTGGTTTTCATATGGGAACAATTTTCTCCTCCAGCAGACACTTGGGAAAATCTGGGTACATTTTAATGCTGTAGCTGAAGAGATGGGATACTACTGACAAGTCAAGGATGCTGTTACGTGTCCTCCACTGCACTGGATGTGCCCTTGCCACAACAAAGCATTACCTGTCTTCAAGTGTGAGTAGTATTGCTATAGACAAATCCTACAGTCCACAGGGAGAATAGGACACTTTAAGTGAAGAATGGACTTTGAAAAAATCTCATTCTTAAGAATGATACTGAATTTGAACATAGGCAGAGCCGTGTCTAACAGTGCCAAACTGTTTGGGCAATTCATATTATGAATATCTCTGCAAAAATCCATGTGGCTCTAGTTGATTTAATAAGTGGAAAGGGCAGAGTTTCTATCTTCTTATTACTGACAGATTAAGGTAAATAACTCATAATTCCTTGGCAGGAATTACTGACAGCAATCTTGTTTTCAACTGCTCCAGCGCTTAGAATTTAAAAGCACATAAACACAGGTCGACAAGCAAAACCCTGAGCCATCCTGTCTCTCACCCTTCACTTAAGCTTTCTTTATGTTTGAGTCCTAGAATGTTCAGAGAATGACCCACCCATTTCTCTAGAGTTGCACTCTGAGGAGTGGAAGTGTTTGCATAGTTCTCTTAAGCAGATTGTCCTGTGAAGATCCCAAGATAAGTGTCTCCACCACATACTCTCCTCCCTCCTTTCCTCTTACCTTTTGCCATGTGCAATCTGCGAGGTCCCACCTCGTATGTGGCATGTGACAACTGTCAAAGATGAGTCCAGGAATTGAACTCAGGACTTAGGGTCAGGCTTAATAAAACAAAAGTTGTTTCAAATAACAGAACTTTGCTGAATTACACCAAGATAGGGTCAGAGATTAAAAATCAAGGGAGAAGCTAAGCTAAAATCTAGAGGGGTAAGGTGCCAGAGTATGACTAGCTATTCATTAAATCCATTTCCTTTGTTCTCCTAAACTGATAGTTAGACTTTCCCAGATTCCTTTGTAGTGAGTTGTAGCCATGTGATTGACCATTGGAACATGTGAGTGTAATATTTGTCACTTCAGGCTAGGTCCATAAAAACTTTCTACTTAACTTTCTGTTCCTCCCATAAGAACTATAATAGTCAATGTATGAGAAGCAAGAACATATCCAGAGTCCTGAATGAAAGCCTTTAGGGAACCAGAGAAGTCAGCTGACAACCAGCAGGAAGAAGTAGATGCAATAAGGCAGTGATAACTATAAAAGAAGGGGTAGTCATCACTACCATATTGATATATATTTTTTTTCATCAACCAAGTCTTACTGGAGCGCTTTCACTCTGGCTGCATTTTGCTGGTACCATTCAGCTCTGGACAATGATTTTGGACCACCCAAAGAGGAATCTGATCAATTTACGAGATTTCAGTCATTATGAAGAAAAGCACAACCTTCACTCTGACAGTCTTCACTCTGGAGAGGCAGAAGTCAGATATGGACAATTTCACTCTAGAAAAGATTTTTAATGTCTTCCTTTTATCCAAAACTTGAGCTTATTTTGGTCAAATATATTTCCTTTATTCTACTCCTTAGGGTAAAAACAGATTATTTTTACTGAAGAAAAAGGCACACTAATAAAGAAAACAATTATTTACTGAATGTCCTATTAAAACAATAGATTTTTTTCCTCAGATTTTAATTAAGAAAGTTCCTTTTTTTCCCACCTCAAGCCTGGCCTTCCTAAGCAGCACAGGTGCCCATAGAAATCTCTTGGAAATGGCCTAGGAGCTTGTTTAATGTCACTGCCTAATCAGTTTGCTAAATGTCACTGCTTCAGAATATGCATTTTTATCTTAAGCTTCTCTCTGTTCATCTTCTCTCTCAGGCAGGAGACCCTCAATGTATCGACAAGGAAAAGCAAAACTTTCTCCAGCTTGATTTAACTCCCTTTATTTGAGGATTTTGCAAGAGATTCTAGGTATTCATTGGAAGGAATAATGCTGTATCTGAATCTCCAATACTTTGCCCACCTGAGAAAACCCTGATGCTCAGAAAGATTGAGGGCAGAAGGAGAAGGGGGTGGCAGAATATGAGATGGTTGGATAGCATACCCACTCAATGCACTTGAGTTTGAAAAGACTCCAGGAGATAGTGAAGAATAGGGAAGCCTGGCATGTTGCAGCCCATGAAGTTGCAAAGAGTTGGACACAATTTAGTGACTAAAAAACAACAACAAATAGGTAGGGGATACTCATACAAATGACCAGATAGTATTTCTGTTGTAATATAGAATTTTATAATTTATGATGACTAAAATTCCTTTTAATGCCTAGAATTAGGGTTTTATATATCTTTATGATTCTTCCAAACTCCTGAAATTTTAGCAAGGAAGGCCTTCTGCCACACTGGGGGCTTAATATGCATATTTTATCTTAGAATCTCAGAACTTTACTCCGTTAAATATTTCTGCTTTTCATTCAGCTCTGGACAATGTTGGACCACCCAAAGAGGAATCTGATCAATTTAGATTTCAGTCATTATGAAGAAAAGCACAACCTTCACTCTGACAGTCTTCACTCTGGAGAGGCAGAAGTCAGATATGGACAATTTCACTCTAGAAAAGATTTTTAATGTCTTCCTTTTATCCAAAACTTGAGCTTATTTTGGTCAAATATATTTCCTTTATTCTACTCCTTAGGGTAAAAACAGATTATTTTTACTGAAGAAAAAGGCACACTAATAAAGAAAACAATTATTTACTGAATGTCCTATTAAAACAATAGATTTTTTTCCTCAGATTTTAATTAAGAAAGTTCCTTTTTTTCCCACCTCAAGCCTGGCCTTCCTAAGCAGCACAGGTGCCCATAGAAATCTCTTGGAAATGGCCTAGGAGCTTGTTTAATGTCACTGCCTAATCAGTTTGCTAAATGTCACTGCTTCAGAATATGCATTTTTATCTTAAGCTTCTCTCTGTTCATCTTCTCTCTCAGGCAGGAGACCCTCAATGTATCGACAAGGAAAAGCAAAACTTTCTCCAGCTTGATTTAACTCCCTTTATTTGAGGATTTTGCAAGAGATTCTAGGTATTCATTGGAAGGAATAATGCTGTATCTGAATCTCCAATACTTTGCCCACCTGAGAAAACCCTGATGCTCAGAAAGATTGAGGGCAGAAGGAGAAGGGGGTGGCAGAATATGAGATGGTTGGATAGCATACCCACTCAATGCACTTGAGTTTGAAAAGACTCCAGGAGATAGTGAAGAATAGGGAAGCCTGGCATGTTGCAGCCCATGAAGTTGCAAAGAGTTGGACACAATTTAGTGACTAAAAAACAACAACAAATAGGTAGGGGATACTCATACAAATGACCAGATAGTATTTCTGTTGTAATATAGAATTTTATAATTTATGATGACTAAAATTCCTTTTAATGCCTAGAATTAGGGTTTTATATATCTTTATGATTCTTCCAAACTCCTGAAATTTTAGCAAGGAAGGCCTTCTGCCACACTGGGGGCTTAATATGCATATTTTATCTTAGAATCTCAGAACTTTACTACGTTAAATATTTCTGTTCTTTTTCTTCATTTTCTTCTCTTTTTGAAACTATGATTAAATACGCTCTGATTTCCCCTCTTTTTCTTGTTTCTTTTGGTAAAGTGAATTTTAAATTTAATAAGCTGAATATGAAGAACAAATCTCACAGAATAGTGAAATGAAGGCTGCCTTAAACAGTGGGAAACACCAATTGTTACTCAGCAAACAGCAATTGCTTCCACTTCAGAGATGGAAATAAGCAGTTCCTGCTTCCCAAGAGTTCCTGGTTCAGTGGCAAGGAAGGAGGTATTAGAACATTATTATAATAAGTATAAATACCTTTAGAAAGGTGAGCAGACACTGCAGGAAGCAAGGAAGGATGGAAGAACTAAGTAAAGTTGTTGAGATGAGGAAGTACTTATTTGACTTGATTTGTAAATGATGAACAGTGCTGTTAAGCCAGTGGGAGATAATGTGAAAAAGGCAGTTTTGATTTTAAACTGATTGTACATTATCAACATTGAGATACTGTTCTCACATCCAAGATGTATAATAGCAGATCTGGAAAAGGCAACATAACAGTAGATTTGGGCATCCCTAGCAGATAGTTGTTGCAGTAGGAGAACTGAATTTTCCCAGGAAGAGTATATAAAGTACTAGAAAATAAGTGTAAAGGCAAGATGGATGGTGGAAAAGGGGCTATGGTACACAAGAGTTCCCCAATAAGTAAGATTATGGCATCCAGTCCAATCACTTCATGGAAAATGGAAGCTGTGACAGACTTTATTTTCTTGAGCTCCAAAACCACTGTGGATGGATGACTTCAGCCATAAAAATAAAAGACACGCTTAGAAAACCAGTGAGGGGCTTCCCTGGTGGATCAGTGGCAAAGAATCCATCTGCCAATGCAGGAGACATGGATTTGATCCCTGATCCGGGAAGATCCCACATGCCACGGGGCAATCAAGCCTATACACCACAACTGTTGAAACTGTGCTCTAGAGTCTGGGAACTGCAACTATTGAGTCCTTGTGCCACAACTATGGAAGCCCAGGTGTCCTAGAGCCTGTGCTCCACAACAAGAGAACTCACCAGAAACATAAACTCGTGTACTGCAACTAGAGAGTAGTCCCCATTTGCTGCAACTAGAGAAAAGCCTGTGCAACAACAGAGACCTGGTAAAGCTGAAAATAAATTAAGAGTAGTAATAATAATTATGAAAAAAAAAAAACACACAACAAACACTGATACAGATAAAAAAAAAAGTCTGGGAAAACCTAGATTTCCCTTGTGAGGACTGAAAATGTGCTAACTTGCCCCCAAGTCAGAGTGGAGAAATGCCTGCCCTTGTGGTTGCTGAGCTGTCATATTCCTCAGTTCAAGCTAAAGGAACAGCCTGGCCCTGCTCATGCTAACACACAGTTTGACATGGCCAAACCCTGAGAAAAGACTTAACTGTAAAAAAAAAAAACAAAAAACTCCCAGCACACAAAAGTCCAGGACTGGACAGCTTCTCAGTGGAGTTCTATTAAATATATAAAGAACATTTATGCTTTTCAAAGCATTCAAAAAAATTAAGGCTGAGGGAACACTCTCAAACTCATTCTGTGAGGCTATTCATGCCCTGATACGAGACAAAGATATTATAAGAATACAAAATTACAGGCCAATATCTTCAATAAATATAGATGCAAAAATCCTCATCAAAGTGTTGGCACATGGAATACAACAATACATAGAAAGAATCATTAACCAAATTCACATTGGATTTATTGTGGGTCACAAAAACGGTTCAATATACACAAATCAAGCAATGTGATACAACACATTAAAAAAAGGAAAGGTGAAAATTGCACGATCATCCAATAGATGCAGTAAAAGCATTTAACAAAATTATATATCTTTTCATGATAAAAAGTATCATCAAAATGTGACTAAAAGGAACATATCTTAATATGATAAATTCCATTTATGACAAATCAACAGTCAACATAATACTCAATCATCAAAAGCTGAAAGACTTCCCATTAAATTCAGAAATAAGTCAAGGATGCCCACTCTTGTCATTTCTATTGAACATAGTATCAGAAGTCCAAGCCACAGAACTAAGACAAGAAAGAGAAATAAAATTATCCAAATAGCAAGGGAAGAGATAAAATTGTCACTATTTGAAAATGATATGATTTCTCTATGTAGAGAACCCTAGAATCTCCACTCAAAAACTATTAAAACTAATAAATGTATTCACTAAGATTACAGGACATAAGATTGATATCCAGAAGTTTGTTTTTAAGAAAGAGAAAAAAAACTATTTTATTTAAAATCACATCAAAAATACCCATGAATAAACTGAACTAAGGAGCTGAAAGACCTATACTCTGATAACTATAAGACACTGATGAAGGAAATAACAACAAAAATAAATATAGCGGACCTAATTAATTAAGCTTAAAACATTTTCACAGCAAAGGAAACCATTGTTAAAAACAAAGATAACCTAAAGAATAGGTAAAAAAATGTTTGAAATGATGCAACCAACAATTGATTAATATTCAAAACACATGAATTTCTCATATAACTTGATATTAAAAGCAGACACACAAACAAAAAATGCATAGAACACCTGAATAGACATTTCTTAAAAGCATACATGCTGTGCTATTCTCAGTCATGTCAGACACATGAAACGTGCGTGACATTGCTAATTATTAGAGGAACAAAAATCAAAACCACAATGAGGTATCACCTTACATTAGTCAGAATGGCTATCATCAAAATGTCTATAAATAGTAAATATTGGAGAAGATGTGGAGAAAAGGGAATCCTTCTACAGTGTTGGTGGAAGTGTAAAAACTGATGCAGTCATTGTGGAAAAAATGTGGTGGCTCCCTAAAAAGCTACCCATTATGCTCTAATAACCTATAACAGAATATGGTGTGCAAAAACACTGACTGAATATGCTCAACACCTGAAAAAAAAACCACATTGTTGTAAATCACTATACTGCAATAAAAAATACAAAAGTAGAACATGTATATTGCTTAAAATGGACAAAAATCTATTAAAATATTTAGTAATTAACAAATTATTCACACATTTTTGATAATTAAAAAAGAAAAATGAAGAATCTTTTTTAACAAAATATAAACAACTGATCCTCGAATTTATATAGAGAATAAATCCCTGAGTACTAAATAACATTTTTTAAAAATGAAAGCAAGAGAAAGCTGGGTAGATCCAGCTTATATATCAAGAAATATTTAATCCATGAAGTCATGGTGCAGCTTCAGATATGTAGACAAACAGAACAGAATAGAAATCAGAAACTGGAAAAATTTGTACAAAAAATGGCATAGGATATAAGCAATAATACAAATTAGTGAGAAAATGTAATTACAAAATGGGAAATTCAAAGTACTCTTAAGTACATGGAAACATACTTCACCTCAGTGTTAATCAGACAATCCTAAACTAAAAATCAATTTAACTAAAAAGAGAAATGAATTAGTTTACCACCAAAAAATCAATGAAACAAAGAAAGATAGCAGGGGAAGAAAAATGGAGCAATAACCAGAAAAAAAAAAATCCCACAAAAAAAAACCCCACAATATAGACAGAAAACATCTGACAAAATGGCAATAATAAGTTCTTCTCTATTTATAATTACTTTAAGTGCAAATGGATAAAATTCCCAAATCAAAGGCTACAGAGTGGCTTATGGATATTAAAAAAACTCAAATATATGCTTATCTACAAACACTCATTTTAGGTTTAAGTATATGTATATCCTGAAAGTGAAGACACGATGAAAGATGTTACATATGAATGGTGAACAGAAGAGAGAATGAGAAAATAGACTTCATGTCAAAAACTGTCACAAGAGACAAAGAAGGAAATCATATTAGAATATCAATTATTCTGGAAGATATACATTATATACACACACATATATATGTATATGTGCATACATATGCGTGTATATATACATACATATATATAGTCACTCAATGTCAGAGCACCTAAAATACACAGCAAAAATTGACAGAACTAAAGAAAGAAACATATAGTACCACAATAATAGTAAAAGAATTCAATATCCCACTTTCAACAATGGAACTATAATAAATAAATTAAAATCATCCTGATGAACTACCAATAAAGTAGTAGTGAATTTGAATAGCACTTTAAACAAATGAAGCCTATAGGCATATACAGAACATTCCAACCAATAGAAGCAGAATTCATATTGTTCTCAAGTGCACATGGAATCTTGAGGAATCTCGATGTAGAGCTTGTTAGGCTACTAAGCAAACCTTAAATATTTAAAAGTAACTGAAATAATATCTTCTGAGCAAAATAGAATGAAACTAAATGTCAGTAAAAGAAGAAAAATTTTAAAATTCACATGTGGAAATTCAATAACACAGTCCTGAACAACCATTGAGTCAAAGGAGAAATCAAAAGGGAAAACAGAAAATATCTTGAGACAATTACAATGGAAACACGACATATGATAACTTCTACAGCAAAAAAAAAATGCTAAATGGAAAGTTTAGAGTGATAGACAGGAGCATTTAAAAAGAGGAATGTTCTCAAATGTACAATCAAATTGTCACCTCAAAGAAAGTGTACTGAGCAGGACCCTGAGACCTTCCCCCCTTTAATCTGGTCTTAAGTGATCTCTCTTGCCTGCATTCTCTCCCTTCCCTGACTAGCAACTATCTAAATCTGTCCTTTGGAACTCAGGGAAGCTTATGGAGGGTGGAATCTATTCCCTACAAGCAAAAAACGAGGGACACAGAAAGGCTTCCACGCCTAGGAACCTCACAGGGTCCTGCTCAGTTATATGAGCAGTTGGTTCTTAAAAATAGGCTCCCAGGGCTTCCCCTGGTGGTCCAGTGGGTAAGGACACCGCCTTGCAGTGCAAGGGGCGCCAGTTCGATCCCTGGCCTGGGAAGATCCCACGTGCCGCGGAGCGGCTGGACCTATGTGTCCAATTACCGAGCCGGAGCTCAGGGGCGCATGCGCCCAGAGCCAGTGCTCTGCGACAACAGAGGTCACTGCGATGGCAGGCCCACAGGAGCCAAAGAACAAAGACGGATGAAAACAGAGAAATGGAAGACCAATAGAAGTGACCCGCCTATCCCCCCTCCCTCCCCACCTGACTCCCCAAAGAGATTAAAAAAAAAAAAAAAGGCTCCCAAAGAGACAGAAAGTTATGAGAATCCAGAAAAGTGAATCCCCAATGCTGTTGAGAATCCAGAAAAATTCCAAAAAGAGCTTGGTTGGTTTCACTGGATCTCCGGCAATATACAATGTATGCATAGTATATATTAGTCTCCCCACCTTTTAAAAGATATATGTGAAACACTTTATTTCAAAGAAATGGACTATCAAGGAGCTTGCTAAATTTCAGATTCTTGACTCTTACCCTTGGGGGTTTAGGTTTAGTTGGGTGGGTCTTGGCAATCTGTATTTTTAACAAGGTCTCTGAATGATTGCTGTGCTTCTCAAATTTAGCAACACTCATTTAGGGCACAAGTGAAGAGACTATTCTGGGGCACCGAACACTTATTATGAGACACAGAAAGCTTTAAGGATGGATGTAGATTCAGAGACATTTGATGACTAAGCAAGGTTAGTCTCTGGACATGTCATCTAGGAGGAGTGGGGAAAATGTGCACAGTGTTTAGAAACATGGGTCCAGAGCCTAGAAGGAATGTTCTAGTGTAGCAGTGATTGACGTTGTTCTAAAACTGATCTCTATCCCAGGACTGGGGAAGTTCTTAAACTCAAAGAGTAAGGTGGCTACAACTTAGGTACTAATTAACCCATAATGCTGTAGAAGCTGAATCTCCAAGGTTCATCCAGAGCAGCAGAGGGGAAGCAGTCAGGATTAAGCAGAAAATACAGCAAAGAGAGGAGAATGAGTCAGAACTTCTCACTGGGTGACCCTGTATGAGCAGGACTGTGAGGGTAGAGTGGAAAGAATCATTTGCTGGGGGAGACTGATAGAAAATCTGCCATCTTGAGATGAACTTCCATTCTGTGTTTCCTTTCTGTGACTTTCTGTGCTTTATCTCTGTTTAGTGCTATTCTTCTCTACACTGTCACCCATACAATTTCATCTACATTTGAGTTCATTCTTCAAGAACTATTCCAACCATCATTTTCAACCATGATCCTCTGTGAGGCTTCCCGTCATGTCCGAGTCTTTGTGACTCCGTGGACTGTAGACCATTGAGCAACTTGGTCCATGGAATTTTCCAGACAATAATACTGGAGTGGGTTACCATGCCCTTCTCCAGGGGATCTTCCCAATCCAGGGATCGAACCTAGGTCTCTCAGATTACAGGCAGACTTTTTTACCATCTGAGCCATCAGGGAAGCTTTCTTTCTCTACCTGTCCAGAGGATCTTGTTATGCCTATCACTATAGTATGTGCTACATTGCATGATTTCCCTCCAATGGCACAAAAAGCACATCATTGTTTTACAATAAATGACCACAAATTAGTTACAAAGTAATAAATTAAGTCATGGTGGGAACCAATATTTCTACACCAAGAATTGAAACAAGCCCAGAGAAAATCATTGCTAATTCAGTTCAGTAGATCAATCGTGTCTGACTCTCCGACCCCATGGACTGCAGCATGCTGGGCTTCCCTCTCCTTTACCATCTCTCAGAGTTTGCTCAAACTTATGTCCATTGATTCAGTGACGCCATCCAATCATCTCATCCTCTCCCGTTCCCTTCTCCTTCTGCCTTCTATTTTTACTAGCATCAGGGTCTTTTCCAATGAGTTATCTCTTCACTTCAGGTGGCCAAAGTATTGGAGCTTCAGCTTCAACACCAATCACTACCAATTAGTCAGGATAATTAGAACCATGAAAGTCAACAAATATAATTTTATCCCAGGTAATTTAAGAATACTTGAAATGTTCATAAAATCTCGTGGGACAGCCTTGCTCATCCTGGGTGAAATTATGTGAAGAAACTGAATTTAAAGGTTCATCCAGAGCAGCAGAGGGGAAGCAGTCAGGATTAAGCAGAAAATACAGCAAAGAGAGGAGAATGAGTCAGAACTTCTCACTGGGTGACCCTGTATGAGCAGGACTGTGAGGGTAGAGTGGAAAGAATCATTTGCTGGGGGAGACTGATAGAAAATCTGCCATCTTGAGATGAACTTCCATTCTGTGTTTCCTTTCTGTGACTTTCTGTGCTTTATCTCTGTTTAGTGCTATTCTTCTCTACACTGTCACCCATACAATTTCATCTACATTTGAGTTCATTCTTCAAGAACTATTCCAACCATCATTTTCAACCATGATCCTCTGTGAGGCTTCCCGTCATGTCCGAGTCTTTGTGACTCCGTGGACTGTAGACCATTGAGCAACTTGGTCCATGGAATTTTCCAGACAATAATACTGGAGTGGGTTACCATGCCCTTCTCCAGGGGATCTTCCCAATCCAGGGATCGAACCTAGGTCTCTCAGATTACAGGCAGACTTTTTTACCATCTGAGCCATCAGGGAAGCTTTCTTTCTCTACCTGTCCAGAGGATCTTGTTATGCCTATCACTATAGTATGTGCTACATTGCATGATTTCCCTCCAATGGCACAAAAAGCACATCATTGTTTTACAATAAATGACCACAAATTAGTTACAAAGTAATAAATTAAGTCATGGTGGGAACCAATATTTCTACACCAAGAATTGAAACAAGCCCAGAGAAAATCATTGCTAATTCAGTTCAGTAGATCAATCGTGTCTGACTCTCCGACCCCATGGACTGCAGCATGCTGGGCTTCCCTCTCCTTTACCATCTCTCAGAGTTTGCTCAAACTTATGTCCATTGATTCAGTGACGCCATCCAATCATCTCATCCTCTCCCGTTCCCTTCTCCTTCTGCCTTCTATTTTTACTAGCATCAGGGTCTTTTCCAATGAGTTATCTCTTCACTTCAGGTGGCCAAAGTATTGGAGCTTCAGCTTCAACACCAATCACTACCAATTAGTCAGGATAATTAGAACCATGAAAGTCAACAAATATAATTTTATCCCAGGTAATTTAAGAATACTTGAAATGTTCATAAAATCTCGTGGGACAGCCTTGCTCATCCTGGGTGAAATTATGTGAAGAAACTGAATTTAAAGATGATTGTATCGCCTGTTTTTTAGATACCAATAAAACACAAAATCCCTAGTGGAAAAATGGACTGTTTTTAAAGATAGAAAGCAGATGATTTGAATTTAGCTGAACATTATCTTCCTGGAATCTCCTGTCATGTCATCTAGCCTTATTCTAGCAGAATATTTAGCACATGTGCATATTTCTATATAATCAACTTACATATGATATATGCTTACCATTACAATATCATAATTATATATTGCATATACCATCTCCCCAAGGGTATCTATGTTGTGTTTGTACACAAGAGATATGATATTATAGAATATTAAAGAGTATATAACAAAAATTCTTATTTTGCAAAAGAGAAAGTGAAGCCTCAGGAATATACAATCTTGATTCATATTAGTCACTTTAAATAATGAGTCATTCAATCATTCATTCAAAAACAAGTATTAGAATGACTTAATGTCCAAGAACATCGGGATGTAGGATATAACGATAAATAACACAATCCCTGAGACCAAACATTTCACAATTTTCTTGGAAACAGACACATACATAGAAGTATACTGCCAGTGGAGTATATACTTTGGTTTAAATTTTTGGAGAACAGTTTTGCAACAGATAGCCTTTTTGAAAATGACTTTGATTCTTCAACTCTACTTCTAAAAATTAATCCTGTGAAAATAAGCTTGAATGTAAGCAAATAATTAGCCACAAAGTATTCTTTTCTCTTTTTAAATGGTAGCATTGCTATGAGAGTGTCTCTAGTTTTCAGAATAAACCACGGTTTATGATATGTGAAATTTTTTGCAATCATTAAAATATATGTTGAGGAAGAATATTAACATAGTTCATGACATTGTTGAGAAGGCAAAAGAGTGAATGAAAAAATTTTGAAAGATAAGCCTTCATTTAATGGTTTTCCAATGAGTTATCTCTTCACTTCAGGTGGCCAAAGTATTGGAGCTTCAGCTTCAACACCAATCACTACCAATTAGTCAGGATAATTAGAACCATGAAAGTCAACAAATATAATTTTATCCCAGGTAATTTAAGAATACTTGAAATGTTCATAAAATCTCGTGGGACAGCCTTGCTCATCCTGGGTGAAATTATGTGAAGAAACTGAATTTAAAGATGATTGTATCGCCTGTTTTTTAGATACCAATAAAACACAAAATCCCTAGTGGAAAAATGGACTGTTTTTAAAGATAGAAAGCAGATGATTTGAATTTAGCTGAACATTATCTTCCTGGAATCTCCTGTCATGTCATCTAGCCTTATTCTAGCAGAATATTTAGCACATGTGCATATTTCTATATAATCAACTTACATATGATATATGCTTACCATTACAATATCATAATTATATATTGCATATACCATCTCCCCAAGGGTATCTATGTTGTGTTTGTACACAAGAGATATGATATTATAGAATATTAAAGAGTATATAACAAAAATTCTTATTTTGCAAAAGAGAAAGTGAAGCCTCAGGAATATACAATCTTGATTCATATTAGTCACTTTAAATAATGAGTCATTCAATCATTCATTCAAAAACAAGTATTAGAATGACTTAATGTCCAAGAACATCGGGATGTAGGATATAACGATAAATAACACAATCCCTGAGACCAAACATTTCACAATTTTCTTGAAACAGACACATACATAGAAGTATACTGCCAGTGGAGTATATACTTTGGTTTAAATTTTTGGAGAACAGTTTTGCAACAGATAGCCTTTTTGAAAATGACTTTGATTCTTCAACTCTACTTCTAAAAATTAATCCTGTGAAAATAAGCTTGAATGTAAGCAAATAATTAGCCACAAAGTATTCTTTTCTCTTTTTAAATGGTAGCATTGCTATGAGAGTGTCTCTAGTTTTCAGAATAAACCACGGTTTATGATATGTGAAATTTTTTGCAATCATTAAAATATATGTTGAGGAAGAATATTAACATAGTTCATGACATTGTTGAGAAGGCAAAAGAGTAGATACCACTGAAATTTATATTTCATAAAACTATTTTTTAGAAGTTCTACATGAGTTCATTTATGCCTAGGAAAAAAACTCAAAATATTAATAGTTGGTATCTCCAAATGGTAAATTAAGGATACTGCTCTTTTTTTCTTTTGGTTTCTCTTGACTATATTTTCTAAATACTTTGCAGTGTTTTAAATTTTCTTTCAAAGAGTAAAGAAATAAAGTATCTGGCATCAAGGTAGTATACTTTAGATCCTGAATATCTTGATCTACATGGAGCCACAGATGGGAAGGTCTTTGAACATTAATCACAGTGTCACAACTTATGGGAGAAATCTGGCTTCTTAAAGCACATAGGATATTTTACAGGGGCATAGAAAGAGGGACAAGACAGAGAAGAACATTTCCTGAACTGCTGACCAACTGGATACAAGCAGTTGTTTTCCACTGAACCATCAAATTGAGCATTATATGTAAATACTCTTAAAATCTCACGGAGGAAAGCCTAGAACAAGTTTTTTTTTTCCTAAATTTTCATAAGGAAGAAACAAACAGCAATATATCAGAAGCAAACCTGCTGTTAAAGAATTTCCAGAGCATGTGAGTCCACAGGTCTGCTCATTCTCTCATGCCAGCCTGAGCTGTGGGTACTCTTCTGATGAGCTCCGTGTCCCCCAGCCTCCAAGGAGGTCCCAAATACCCAAGTGCGTTAAAACTGGCCATGTGTTGTTAGAGGTCCTACCTTAAAAATCACTAATTCAGAGGTAACTGCTAATTTTTTATTCCGCAGTACAAACAATTTCCTTAGAACATCCACTCCCCAGTCATCGAGGGTAGACATATATCCACTGTTTTTTAGATCTCACTAATCTCTCTTTTCAACACAGAGCTTTCGTTCTATTAGGAAAGCATCAGCATGACATCCAAGGGCCAAATGAGACAAATTCAATGGGAACACTGCACCAAGATCAGAGTGAAAACAATATTTACCTCGCAAAGACCTTCAAACGCTATTAGGTTTTGCAGAATAAACCACGGTTTATGATATGTGAAATTTTTTGCAATCATTAAAATATATGTTGAGGAAGAATATTAACATAGTTCATGACATTGTTGAGAAGGCAAAAGAGTAGATACCACTGAAATTTATATTTCATAAAACTATTTTTTAGAAGTTCTACATGAGTTCATTTATGCCTAGGAAAAAAACTCAAAATATTAATAGTTGGTATCTCCAAATGGTAAATTAAGGATACTGCTCTTTTTTTCTTTTGGTTTCTCTTGACTATATTTTCTAAATACTTTGCAGTGTTTTAAATTTTCTTTCAAAGAGTAAAGAAATAAAGTATCTGGCATCAAGGTAGTATACTTTAGATCCTGAATATCTTGATCTACATGGAGCCACAGATGGGAAGGTCTTTGAACATTAATCACAGTGTCACAACTTATGGGAGAAATCTGGCTTCTTAAAGCACATAGGATATTTTACAGGGGCATAGAAAGAGGGACAAGACAGAGAAGAACATTTCCTGAACTGCTGACCAACTGGATACAAGCAGTTGTTTTCCACTGAACCATCAAATTGAGCATTATATGTAAATACTCTTAAAATCTCACGGAGGAAAGCCTAGAACAAGTTTTTTTTTTCCTAAATTTTCATAAGGAAGAAACAAACAGCAATATATCAGAAGCAAACCTGCTGTTAAAGAATTTCCAGAGCATGTGAGTCCACAGGTCTGCTCATTCTCTCATGCCAGCCTGAGCTGTGGGTACTCTTCTGATGAGCTCCGTGTCCCCCAGCCTCCAAGGAGGTCCCAAATACCCAAGTGCGTTAAAACTGGCCATGTGTTGTTAGAGGTCCTACCTTAAAAATCACTAATTCAGAGGTAACTGCTAATTTTTTATTCCGCAGTACAAACAATTTCCTTAGAACATCCACTCCCCAGTCATCGAGGGTAGACATATATCCACTGTTTTTTAGATCTCACTAATCTCTCTTTTCAACACAGAGCTTTCGTTCTATTAGGAAAGCATCAGCATGACATCCAAGGGCCAAATGAGACAAATTCAATGGGAACACTGCACCAAGATCAGAGTGAAAACAATATTTACCTCGCAAAGACCTTCAAACGCTCCAGCAGATTAAATTAGAACAGGAATGAGTACATACTCTCCTCTATTTATTTAGTTGGCAGAACGTGCTTTATGGATCACATAGACATCATTGAAAATGTGATCTATTTTCAAGGTGTCACACCTCATGGGAGAAATCTACCTTCTTAAAGGACATAGTATATTCTACAGGGGCACAGAAAGAGAGGAGGCAAAGGATGAATGCTTTCAGAGCATCTCTATGGATCTCATGCAACCCTTTCCCTTGAATTTTCACTTACCTCACTTCTGAGCACTTTGGGGAAGTTTTTATGATTCCCATTTAGTAGATAAAAAAATTTAAGGTTGAGTTTCTGAGAGTTAAAAAAAATAAATCCGTGTTTGCATAGTTGATTAAGTGGCAGCAATGCATTTCAGACCCAGGTTTATCAGATCCCAAAGCCTGTGCCTTTTCTAAAGCTTTCTGCTATTTCTGAAGGTCAGACAGAATGAATGTCACGGTGTCATGTTATATCAAAAAGGAGGCAGAGAGATCAAGTGACAGGGAAAGTAGACTTGACATTTAGACATTGAAAACCTTCTACAAAGTTGTCACATACCTTCCTATCTTGATATCAGCAGATTTCCGTGGAAGATGCTAACTTCAAAGTGGAAGAGAATATGATCAGGTTATAGCACCTTTGCAGGAAGCTACTCAGTGGGACTGAAAAACCCAGGTTTAAGTGGTTATTGTCTCTGGTGTTGAGTGGGCCTGTTCGATGGGCAGACTTCTTAAAGTGGAAGAGGAAATGACCCAAGTGCGTTAAAACTGGCCATGTGTTGTTAGAGGTCCTACCTTAAAATCACTAATTCAGAGGTAACTGCTAATTTTTATTCCACAGTACAAACAATTTCCTTAGAACATCCACTCCCAGTCATCGAGGGTAGACATATATCCACTGTTTTTTAGATCTCACTAATCTCTCTTTTCAACACAGAGCTTTCGTTCTATTAGGAAAGCATCAGCATGACATCCAAGGGCCAAATGAGACAAATTCAATGGGAACACTGCACCAAGATCAGAGTGAAAACAATATTTACCTCGCAAAGACCTTCAAACGCTCCAGCAGATTAAATTAGAACAGGAATGAGTACATACTCTCCTCTATTTATTTAGTTGGCAGAACGTGCTTTATGGATCACATAGACATCATTGAAAATGTGATCTATTTTCAAGGTGTCACACCTCATGGGAGAAATCTACCTTCTTAAAGGACATAGTATATTCTACAGGGGCACAGAAAGAGAGGAGGCAAAGGATGAATGCTTTCAGAGCATCTCTATGGATCTCATGCAACCCTTTCCCTTGAATTTTCACTTACCTCACTTCTGAGCACTTTGGGGAAGTTTTTATGATTCCCATTTAGTAGATAAAAAAATTTAAGGTTGAGTTTCTGAGAGTTAAAAAAAATAAATCCGTGTTTGCATAGTTGATTAAGTGGCAGCAATGCATTTCAGACCCAGGTTTATCAGATCCCAAAGCCTGTGCCTTTTCTAAAGCTTTCTGCTATTTCTGAAGGTCAGACAGAATGAATGTCACGGTGTCATGTTATATCAAAAAGGAGGCAGAGAGATCAAGTGACAGGGAAAGTAGACTTGACATTTAGACATTGAAAACCTTCTACAAAGTTGTCACATACCTTCCTATCTTGATATCAGCAGATTTCCGTGGAAGATGCTAACTTCAAAGTGGAAGAGAATATGATCAGGTTATAGCACCTTTGCAGGAAGCTACTCAGTGGGACTGAAAAACCCAGGTTTAAGTGGTTATTGTCTCTGGTGTTGAGTGGGCCTGCTACTTCAAGATGGGCAGAGCACTGTTGGCTGTAATGGGAATCCAGTGCCAGGAGACTCAGCCTAGACCAGGTTTGCCCCATACCTTCACCATGCTACCTGCCCACACCCAACTTTCCCTGACTTTGTGCTACAAGCTTCTGATTTTAAGTCTGCCTCGGCTGTGACTTTAGTGATTTACAGTCCCTGAGTCTCCTGATAGAGATTTGTTTCCTTTGCAGGGAGTGGTGATGAAGATGGGCTTGATTCTTAGTTTCCAGTTTAAAGAGTCAGGACTGAGCTCATGACAACCAGTTCTTTATTGACTTCCAACATATAGCTTCTTCTCTCATAAGTTTTTCTCCTTGAATTCCGTTTGGGTTCTGACCCTCTGCCAATCTTTTTTTTTTTTTTTCTGGCATTCAGGATCATGTTGTACTTTACAGGATTTTGTACCAAGAGGACCATTAAGTCACAGCCCTATAGAGTTGAATGTCTCATTGAAGCTTCCCTTTTCCATGGTCCATTCCCCTAGGCCCTGCAAAGCTACTGGTTATACATAAATTTTTAAAATCATGGAATTTTAACTTTGACCTTAGAAATTGTTAGACTTTTATCTCGAATCTCTGCCAATCCAACTATTTCCCCATCTAAGAATAACTATTTGAGAGCTAGGTCTTCTGTTGAATCAAAATTAACCTCTTATTGATCCGAATTCTGCCTTCTGAGATTATGCAGCCCACAGGAAGGTAATGTTAAAGAATACTTAAAAGAACTGGTGTCCTTAATGAGATTGTTAAGAGGTGTTTCTTGCAGGAGGAAGTGTAGTATGAGAGCAAGATCCAGGCAGGCCTCCTTGGGATCCCATTTCCTCTCTTAGGTGATGTTTGGAGCTTCTGTTCTGCTCATGAAATGAGCCAAGAATATGCAGGTCTCCAGTTCCAGGCTGCAAATCTTCTGAGGGCAGCTTACATTGCCAAATCTTTAGACAGGAAGGACTGTGTAAGGAGAAAATTTCAGGCTTTAGATTGGTCTCACTTGACCACCCAAATGGAGCTAAAGCCCTGGCTGAAAGAAAGAGGTGGAAGTAAATTCTTTGTGAGTTTTGTTTTTGACAACTGGCTTTCAAATCAACAGATGTAAATTATGTAAGGCTTTGTAGAATGCTTAATACACTTTATCAATACAGAAGCAAATAATAGGGACACTGCATTAAATAAAACTGACTACAGCTCCTCGTCTGTTGGGTGCTGGATCATTGAACATACAGTACCCATAGGCTTAGCAAAGAACAAGTTAACTCTTTGGGTCCTAGTGACTAAATGTTCCAGGTACAGCAGCTCCATGTTTTCTGATACATAAATCTTATGAATGTTGGTGCTCAAGGAACCTAGCCAAATGTAGCTATTCTTGGGTTCAGGGGCCTGACCAGTGGAGGATGCATCTACGTGAGTTAATAGAAAGAGCAGGCATTGCAAACAGTCAGACTTGAGCTTGAATCCTGGCTTCATCACTTAGTAGTTGTATGCCCTTGGGCAAATTACTTAACCTCTTATTTTCTTCTGTCAGGAAGAGATAACTGGATAAATGGAGACAATTCTCTAACCCATAGGGATCTTTGCCAAGAAAATAAAATGGTATCATGTTCACAAATATTGTGTATTGTATTAGTTGTCCAGTGGCTTTTTGTCCCCTTTCCCTTTTCTGCTTATATTTTGCTTGCCTTCAGCTCTTTCTCGAGAGCTCTTTCTCAAGGGTGTGGAATAAGAACATATCAGAAAGTGCTTTAGAAAAGATGTACTTCCACCCCCTGCTTTTTGAGAGTTCTTTATCTGCCTCACATGACTGCTTCCTCTTTCAACAATTTTGATCCTCATCATCACCTCTACAGAAAAACGAACCAGAGGACAAGGAAGAAGCAAAACTTAAATCCATCTGCTCAGTTCTTTGTATGTATAACTTTTGGAAGGAAGCTAAGTGCTATTAATGGAAATGAGTATGCATGCAGCTTTTATTTATGACGCATCTATTCTAGACAGTACAGAAGAGGAGTCATACATGATGCTTTCCTTCTAGGGCCTTGCTGTCCAATGAGAGTTATACATGTTGGTAAGTAATTTTAGGAACATAGTAAATGATATAAATAAGGTGTGCCAGGTCATCAGGTCATTAGACTCCACAGGCTCTGTTTCTCTCTCTTTCTCTTTCTCTGTTTCTCTTTTTTGAAGATAAAGAGGGTTCCCATACTGTCACTGTTTAAATGTCAACTTAGTCTGGCAAGGACATCAGTCTTTAAGTTTTGCTACTGTTGAACTATAATATGGTTAAGAACTTAATGACAATTTGCTATTGTTAGCAAAGAATGACAGATGTGGAGATAATTTTGAATTATGTTAATGCTCTAAGGAACAAATGAGCTCCTGTTGACATAATATTTGATTTAAATAATGGATTACAGTGTATTAAGCTTCAGTGCCCCAGTGGAAAACTCAAATCTTAAAAGCAAAAGGTGTTCTTGTGAGATCTGATATCATTATAATCCCAAGAGTTTTCTTTTTTTTTTCTTTTCACACACAAAAAAATGCCTTCTGTGTGCTAGGTAGTTTCCAGATACGCTTTAATAATTTATCTTATACTATAAAATCAGATTTTTTTTCTCCACATGTTGCAGGGAATAGAAACTGAGGCTTACACAGATTACTGATTCATAAAAGTTTTCAGAATTAGTGGTGGCTGGCATGGGGTCTAGAACCTAAGTGTGTCCGGTATCAAATCTACTACGGAAGTTGGACATGAGTTTGAACAAACTCTGGGAGATAGTGAAGGACAGAGAAGCCTAGCATGCTGCAGTTCAGGGGGTTGCAAATGGTTGGACATGACTTAACAACTGAAAAACAACAACTGAAGTCCGTCTGAATCTGCAAACTAGAGACTCATAGGTATGGTCCAGCTCATGGTCAGGGTATTTCATTTTGTGTAGTCAGCACAGAGATATGTTCATCCTGGTTAGCTCTTTTTACTCTCTTATACACACACACACATACGCACACACAGAGACACATCTATGTATAACTCAAATGTTTGTTTTCTATTCCTGGTTGTTGGAAACATTTAGAGTTTGTGATCTATCTTTCTGATGTACTGGAATTATTGTGGGCTTTCGAACAAGACAAGTCAAGCATTTTAGTCTAACCAGTTACTAACTAAATATGTGCTTTGTACCTGACTTACGCTCAATCCTACTACACAGGTAGAAATAGACAAACCTAGGCTGCAGAGCTGTTGTAAAGGTGAAAAGGAAACACATGTAAAGTGCTTGGTATTTAGTAAATATTAGTGCCTTCCATGATCCCTCCCACCTTCATCAACATGTTTTATGAAATAACTGAAAATTTTCACATGTTCTCTTAGCTCCATAGACCCCCTTCATCAACATGTTACTGAGAGTATGAGAATAATTTGCTATTGTTAGCAAAGAATGACAGATGTGGAGATAATTTTGAATTATGTTAATGCTCTAAGGAACAAATGAGCTCCTGTTGACATAATATTTGATTTAAATAATGGATTACAGTGTATTAAGCTTCAGTGCCCCAGTGGAAAACTCAAATCTTAAAAGCAAAAGGTGTTCTTGTGAGATCTGATATCATTATAATCCCAAGAGTTTTCTTTTTTTTTTCTTTTCACACACAAAAAAATGCCTTCTGTGTGCTAGGTAGTTTCCAGATACGCTTTAATAATTTATCTTATACTATAAAATCAGATTTTTTTTCTCCACATGTTGCAGGGAATAGAAACTGAGGCTTACACAGATTACTGATTCATAAAAGTTTTCAGAATTAGTGGTGGCTGGCATGGGGTCTAGAACCTAAGTGTGTCCGGTATCAAATCTACTACGGAAGTTGGACATGAGTTTGAACAAACTCTGGGAGATAGTGAAGGACAGAGAAGCCTAGCATGCTGCAGTTCAGGGGGTTGCAAATGGTTGGACATGACTTAACAACTGAAAAACAACAACTGAAGTCCGTCTGAATCTGCAAACTAGAGACTCATAGGTATGGTCCAGCTCATGGTCAGGGTATTTCATTTTGTGTAGTCAGCACAGAGATATGTTCATCCTGGTTAGCTCTTTTTACTCTCTTATACACACACACACATACGCACACACAGAGACACATCTATGTATAACTCAAATGTTTGTTTTCTATTCCTGGTTGTTGGAAACATTTAGAGTTTGTGATCTATCTTTCTGATGTACTGGAATTATTGTGGGCTTTCGAACAAGACAAGTCAAGCATTTTAGTCTAACCAGTTACTAACTAAATATGTGCTTTGTACCTGACTTACGCTCAATCCTACTACACAGGTAGAAATAGACAAACCTAGGCTGCAGAGCTGTTGTAAAGGTGAAAAGGAAACACATGTAAAGTGCTTGGTATTTAGTAAATATTAGTGCCTTCCATGATCCCCTCCCACCTTCATCAACATGTTTTATGAAATAACTGAAAATTTTTCACATGTTCTCTTAGCTCCATAGACTCTTCTGAGAAAAGCATTGGTTGAAGCTACAATCACAACTGTTACTGTAAGAGAATGTTAGATTAGAATCCCTCTTGTCTCCAGGTCTACTGAGAGATAGAGTTAGAAGATATCAAATATCAGAGAGAATGTGAGAACAACCATTATATTTATGCCCCATAATTTATAATAGAAATACTCAGTAATGACATTCATGGTCCTTGGCCCCTTAACACACCAAAGATGTAAAAAGGAATCATAATAAGGAGAGATGGGAAAAAAGGTGAAAAGATTTAATAGGAGTTGGCTGTTGCTCTGTTTAATGTCTTTACTCACCCTTTCCTTTGCCTCAACCCAATGAGGATGGCCTTCTGTGTGGCCCTTTGGAAAGCTAGATGTATACTGCAGATGTTGGTGGAAAGGGCACCTCTGTTGATTTGGGTCTGATTTTCAGACAGGACATCTAGAAGACAGAAGTCTGATAGACTGCTTTGGCAGTAGAAACAGGGAAGAGTTGCTCAGAACTCCTTAATCTGTGTTCCTAGATCACACCTAGCAAAGGTGCATGAACCTTTCTGAGGGAGTGAACCAGGCCACACAGAGCAACTTATAGCAAAGGCTGCCAGCACTTCACAAGTGTCCCTTAGGTACTTCCATTTCAATGTGCTCTTAGTAATTCCAGTCCTAAAGACTTTCCTAGAACTGGAGGGGGCTATTCTGCCCGGAAGTGAAGTAGACCTGAAGTGTCAGGGAATTAATTCCTCCTGGAGCAGTCTTTTGAAGTATGAGAATGAGGTGTATTCATATATCTACAAATACCACAGTTCCCTTGTTTCTAAGCTGGGTTATTTCTGAGGCATGTGTCTGACATGATTCTGCATGTTCCTTGTGGGCGTGAATGTTGTCCACAACTCTAATGGCAGCTAGTTTTGCACTGCGCTATTTTCTGGTTGTCTCCTCTCCCCTTATTACCCTACTTGTGTTTTCTGTAAGTCCCAAGTAAACTATTTGCATTCAAATCCCCTCTTTGGGCTAAGACAATGGCACTAATGTTTTATGAAATAACTGAAAATTTTTCACATGTTCTCTTAGCTCCATAGACTCTTCTGAGAAAAGCATTGGTTGAAGCTACAATCACAACTGTTACTGTAAGAGAATGTTAGATTAGAATCCCTCTTGTCTCCAGGTCTACTGAGAGATAGAGTTAGAAGATATCAAATATCAGAGAGAATGTGAGAACAACCATTATATTTATGCCCCATAATTTATAATAGAAATACTCAGTAATGACATTCATGGTCCTTGGCCCCTTAACACACCAAAGATGTAAAAAGGAATCATAATAAGGAGAGATGGGAAAAAAGGTGAAAAGATTTAATAGGAGTTGGCTGTTGCTCTGTTTAATGTCTTTACTCACCCTTTCCTTTGCCTCAACCCAATGAGGATGGCCTTCTGTGTGGCCCTTTGGAAAGCTAGATGTATACTGCAGATGTTGGTGGAAAGGGCACCTCTGTTGATTTGGGTCTGATTTTCAGACAGGACATCTAGAAGACAGAAGTCTGATAGACTGCTTTGGCAGTAGAAACAGGGAAGAGTTGCTCAGAACTCCTTAATCTGTGTTCCTAGATCACACCTAGCAAAGGTGCATGAACCTTTCTGAGGGAGTGAACCAGGCCACACAGAGCAACTTATAGCAAAGGCTGCCAGCACTTCACAAGTGTCCCTTAGGTACTTCCATTTCAATGTGCTCTTAGTAATTCCAGTCCTAAAGACTTTCCTAGAACTGGAGGGGGCTATTCTGCCCGGAAGTGAAGTAGACCTGAAGTGTCAGGGAATTAATTCCTCCTGGAGCAGTCTTTTGAAGTATGAGAATGAGGTGTATTCATATATCTACAAATACCACAGTTCCCTTGTTTCTAAGCTGGGTTATTTCTGAGGCATGTGTCTGACATGATTCTGCATGTTCCTTGTGGGCGTGAATGTTGTCCACAACTCTAATGGCAGCTAGTTTTGCACTGCGCTATTTTCTGGTTGTCTCCTCTCCCCTTATTACCCTACTTGTGTTTTCTGTAAGTCCCAAGTAAACTATTTGCATTCAAATCCGCACCTAAGGGTCTATTTTGGAGGAACTCAAATTAAGACAATGAGCACTAAAGGAAGTCCAAGGAAGAACACCCTTATGAAAGGATTCTGGAACTCGCCAAACAAATCACAAAAAGGGACCCATTACTGGTGGTGATAAGAAAAGTGATGATAATCCTTGGCATGCTGAGCACCACAATTATAAATATTCCCATCTGTGGTGAATTGGAATGGATTTTAAGCTTATACAGTATCTCAGCATTTTTTAGATATAGTGGCAATGGTAATTATGAGGACTGTGGAGTTGCTTATTGTTAATTGTCATAGCAGCACTGAAGGGGAAGAAAGTGAGAGCCTCCATTCAACAACCACCAAATTATTCTTAGTGTAACTTTCAGATGACCTCAAATACAGCATTTGAGGAGACCGTATTTCCTATAACCAGGGGGCAGATCCAGCTAAAATTGGGTACAGACCTGAGTGGAAGAAAGAGAATTACAAAGACAATTCTCAGTCGTGACAAGTCTTTTTGGCTAAAACTGGGGCCTTGATAGTAAACGACTGTGGCTCTAACATCAGAGATGGGGATACTTGGGGAAGATATACTTGAAAACATTGAATTTGCAGATTTGTCTGAACATCTGTGCTGAGAGAAATAGTTCATTCCTCATTGTCATAGGATAATAGATTTTCTCATTGCAGGAAAATCATAAGAGACAGACTTTTCATGAGATGATACTTGTTTTCTTTAAGGTTTACCTCTATCACAGTCATTGATTCTAGGGTAATAATTAGGATAAAAAGTCAGTCTGAGGGCTTCCGCTGGTGGTGCAGTGGGTAAGGACACCGCCTTGCAATGCAAGGGGCGCCGGTTCGATCCCTGGCCTGGGAAGATCCCACGTGCTGCGGAGCGGCTGGACCCATGTGTCCAATTACTGAGCCAGAGCTCTGGAGCTCATGCGCCCAGAGCCAGCGCTCTGCAATGACAGACGCCACCACGATGGGAGGCCCACAGGAGCCAAAGAACAAAGACGGATGAAAATAGAGAAATGGCAGCTAGTTTTGCACTGCGCTATTTTCTGGTTGTCTCCTCTCCCCTTATTACCCTACTTGTGTTTTCTGTAAGTCCCAAGTAAACTATTTGCATTCAAATCCGCACCTAAGGGTCTATTTTGGAGGAACTCAAATTAAGACAATGAGCACTAAAGGAAGTCCAAGGAAGAACACCCTTATGAAAGGATTCTGGAACTCGCCAAACAAATCACAAAAAGGGACCCATTACTGGTGGTGATAAGAAAAGTGATGATAATCCTTGGCATGCTGAGCACCACAATTATAAATATTCCCATCTGTGGTGAATTGGAATGGATTTTAAGCTTATACAGTATCTCAGCATTTTTTAGATATAGTGGCAATGGTAATTATGAGGACTGTGGAGTTGCTTATTGTTAATTGTCATAGCAGCACTGAAGGGGAAGAAAGTGAGAGCCTCCATTCAACAACCACCAAATTATTCTTAGTGTAACTTTCAGATGACCTCAAATACAGCATTTGAGGAGACCGTATTTCCTATAACCAGGGGGCAGATCCAGCTAAAATTGGGTACAGACCTGAGTGGAAGAAAGAGAATTACAAAGACAATTCTCAGTCGTGACAAGTCTTTTTGGCTAAAACTGGGGCCTTGATAGTAAACGACTGTGGCTCTAACATCAGAGATGGGGATACTTGGGGAAGATATACTTGAAAACATTGAATTTGCAGATTTGTCTGAACATCTGTGCTGAGAGAAATAGTTCATTCCTCATTGTCATAGGATAATAGATTTTCTCATTGCAGGAAAATCATAAGAGACAGACTTTTCATGAGATGATACTTGTTTTCTTTAAGGTTTACCTCTATCACAGTCATTGATTCTAGGGTAATAATTAGGATAAAAAGTCAGTCTGAGGGCTTCCGCTGGTGGTGCAGTGGGTAAGGACACCGCCTTGCAATGCAAGGGGCGCCGGTTCGATCCCTGGCCTGGGAAGATCCCACGTGCTGCGGAGCGGCTGGACCCATGTGTCCAATTACTGAGCCAGAGCTCTGGAGCTCATGCGCCCAGAGCCAGCGCTCTGCAATGACAGACGCCACCACGATGGGAGGCCCACAGGAGCCAAAGAACAAAGACGGATGAAAATAGAGAAATGGAAGACCAATAGAAGTGACCTGCCCGCTCCCCTCCTGCCCCAACCTGACCCCCGCCCAAAATAAATAAATAAATAAATAAATCTTTAAAAGTCAGTCTGAGCTCCTGGAAAAATAATTTCTCTGTTCTAGGAAAAAAGGAATTATCTCAAAAGAGCTGCTATATGGCTTGGCAAATATGTCCTGGCAGAATCAGGAAAACATACTTGAAAATGGACTTTGAGGATTCCAGCCCAACAAGGAGGACTATAAAACTGGAAAGAAAGGATTTTGAAATGAGGATATCCCCCTGCCACCTCATGACATCAGTTTTAATGTATTGGTAAGGATTCCTATAGTCCATGCTAACAAGCTGCTGGGATAGCTATTTGAAGCTTGGAAAATAATGGCCTGTAGCAAATGAGATCCAATTGCTGTATAAATACTCAGCTCCTTTGCTGTTCAGGTGGAAGAATTCTTGAGTTAGTGCTGAACACTCTTTCCCAGGTTTTCTCTTAGTATTAAGCAGCAAAACCCTAAATAGATTCCTGGGGATGGGAGGGTAAAGAAATAATCGCTGGTAGCAACTGAGCAAAGGGCTGAATGTCAACAGATCTAGAAGGGGGTTCTCCATCTTAAGTCGACCTGGAGACCTATTGGGACCCAAGTGTGTAAAGGTATCTTGAGACAGAACAAATCTAAGAAAAAATTTCCTACCCTGTTGTCATTTTCCCTCCCTTTTGTTCTGAATCCAGAAACAAAAGAAACAATTTAGCAATCTAGGTATGGGATGTGAGGAAAAGAGAGGAGAATTACAAGCCAGAAGAATAGAGAAGTCAAGTCAAATACACTTTTCATGACTCTAGGCTTTCATTTTTAAAATAAGTGCCTGAGCTGAGAACTTCAAGATGAACAAACTGGATATAGAACAGGCAGAGGAATCATGGTCAAACTGCCAACATTCATTGGATCATAGAGAAAGCAATGGAATTTCAGGAAAACATCTACTTCTGCTTCATTGACTACTCTAAAGCCTTTGACTGTGTGGAACACAACAAACTGAGGGAAATTCTTAAAGAGATGGAAATACTAGACCACCTAATCTTTCTCCTGAGAAACACGTATGCTGGCCAAGAAGCAACAGTTAGAGCCAGACAGGGGACCATTGACTGGTTACAATTTGAGAAAGGAGTATGCCAAAGTTGTATATTGTCATCCTGCTTATTTAACTTACATGCAAAATACATCATGCGAAATGCGAGGCTGGATGAATCAAAAGCTGGAATCAAGATTGCTGGGAGAAATATCAATGACTTCAGATATGCACATGGTACTATTCTGATGGCAGGAAGTAAACAGGAATGAAAGAGCCTCTTGATTAAGATGAAAGAGGAGTGTGAATGAGCTGGCTTAAAACTCAACATTCCGAATAAACAAATAAATCATGGCTTGTGGTCCCATCACATCATGGCAAATAGATGGGGAAAAAGTGCAAACAGTGACAGTGTCCAGGTTTTATTTTATTTTCTTGGACTCCAAAATCACGGCAGATGGTGACTGCAGCCATGAAACTAAAATATGCTTGCTCCTTGGAAGAAAAGCTATGACAAACCTAGACAGCATATTAAAAAGCAGAGACATCACTTTGTAGCAAAGGTCCATATAGTCAAAGCTATGGTTTTTCCTGTAATCATGTATAGATGTAAAAGTTGAATCATTAAGAAGGCTGGGTGCTGAAGAAATGATGCTTTTGAATTGTGGTCTGCCAACTTTGGCAGCCTCCATCTCATTGGAAAAAACCATGATGATGAGAAAGAATGAAGGTAAAAGGAGAAGGGAGTGACAGAGGCTGAGGTGGTTAGATAGCATTACCAACTCAGTGGACATGAATTTGAGCAAACTCTGGGAGACAGTGAAGGACAGGGAAGCCTGGTGTGCTGCAATCAATGGTCTTCTGAAGAGTCAGACACAACAGTGACAGAACAATAGAAACAAGGCTTTTATTTTAAAATAAGTTCAAGGTGTGAGGAAAGAGAAAATACATGATTGATCAGTTTTTAAATTTTTGCATCTTCAGTTCAGTAGCTCAGTCATGTCCCATTCTTTGGGATCCCATGGACTGCAGCACGCCAGACTTCCCTGTCCTTCATCTCCTGGAACTTTCTCAAACTCATGTCCATTCACTCAGTGATGCCATCCAAGCCTTTGACTGTGTGGAACACAACAAACTGAGGGAAATTCTTAAAGAGATGGAAATACTAGACCACCTAATCTTTCTCCTGAGAAACACGTATGCTGGCCAAGAAGCAACAGTTAGAGCCAGACAGGGGACCATTGACTGGTTACAATTTGAGAAAGGAGTATGCCAAAGTTGTATATTGTCATCCTGCTTATTTAACTTACATGCAAAATACATCATGCGAAATGCGAGGCTGGATGAATCAAAAGCTGGAATCAAGATTGCTGGGAGAAATATCAATGACTTCAGATATGCACATGGTACTATTCTGATGGCAGGAAGTAAACAGGAATGAAAGAGCCTCTTGATTAAGATGAAAGAGGAGTGTGAATGAGCTGGCTTAAAACTCAACATTCCGAATAAACAAATAAATCATGGCTTGTGGTCCCATCACATCATGGCAAATAGATGGGGAAAAAGTGCAAACAGTGACAGTGTCCAGGTTTTATTTTATTTTCTTGGACTCCAAAATCACGGCAGATGGTGACTGCAGCCATGAAACTAAAATATGCTTGCTCCTTGGAAGAAAAGCTATGACAAACCTAGACAGCATATTAAAAAGCAGAGACATCACTTTGTAGCAAAGGTCCATATAGTCAAAGCTATGGTTTTTCCTGTAATCATGTATAGATGTAAAAGTTGAATCATTAAGAAGGCTGGGTGCTGAAGAAATGATGCTTTTGAATTGTGGTCTGCCAACTTTGGCAGCCTCCATCTCATTGGAAAAAACCATGATGATGAGAAAGAATGAAGGTAAAAGGAGAAGGGAGTGACAGAGGCTGAGGTGGTTAGATAGCATTACCAACTCAGTGGACATGAATTTGAGCAAACTCTGGGAGACAGTGAAGGACAGGGAAGCCTGGTGTGCTGCAATCAATGGTCTTCTGAAGAGTCAGACACAACAGTGACAGAACAATAGAAACAAGGCTTTTATTTTAAAATAAGTTCAAGGTGTGAGGAAAGAGAAAATACATGATTGATCAGTTTTTAAATTTTTGCATCTTCAGTTCAGTAGCTCAGTCATGTCCCATTCTTTGGGATCCCATGGACTGCAGCACGCCAGACTTCCCTGTCCTTCATCTCCTGGAACTTTCTCAAACTCATGTCCATTCACTCAGTGATGCCATCCAACCAGCTTGTCCTCTGTCATCTGCTTCTCCTTCTGCCTTCTATTTTCCCCAGCATCAGGGTCTTTTCCAATGAGTCATCTCTTAGACTTTTTGTATCTTAGACTAGATATTCTAATTACTGAATTGACATTGTGTTCTGATATAAAAGGATATAGGACTGTCTAACTAAAAATGATTCAAAATATCGTGATACTTACTAATTTTTCATTCAGTAGCATAGCAGATACTTCTGGCCAATATCTAAATTTCCAATGAAACAAACAAAACAGACACTATTTATTCTCTTCCAAACCTTTGATTGATCTTTGGGACCTAATGTTTTTTAAATTTGTATATATTGATTTACTAGAGAATTTCTAACTCTACATCAGATTCTACCTTAGCCAAATTCAATAACTCAGAAAACAGTGACTGGAATTGTCGTAAAATATGGGTAGGACTGAAGAGGCCCATCTCTTTCTTTGAACCATTGTCTCTGTAATAGTACAGGGAGAAATTTCATGTCTAGACCAGTGATTATCAACAATGTTGATTTCACACTCTCACCTCCAATACACTGGGTAATGTCTAGAGATATATTTGATTGTCACAACTAGGAAGGGGTACTGAGGATATCTAGTGGGACAAGACCTGGAATGCTGCTAAACATATGTGTTAAGTCTCCTATTGCTATGTAACACAGCAATTCTAAACAGCATCCATGCATTGTCTCATAGCTCAATAGGTCAGAAGTCTGGTTGAATTGGGAGGGGTGATCAAGCGGTTCTCTACTTAGAAAACTTGGAGTCCCACAGGGCTGAGATCAATGTGTTGGCCAAGCTAGGCTCTTATTTGGAATCTCTGTGGAAGAATCTATTTCTAAGATCATCAGGTTGTTGGCAGAATTTAATTCCTTGGAATTGTAAGACTGATGTCCTCATTTTCCTGCTGGTTGTCAGACATTGTTCGATCCTAACAAGCATCCATATTAGTTAGTTCATGTCCCCTGCCACCCTTTAAGTCAACCAAAAGCATGCTGTTGTGAATTTGTGCTTTGGATCTCTGATTTCCTCTTCTGCTACCAGCCAAAGAAAACTCTTTTCCTTTAAAGGTTTTACTTAACCAGATCAGGCCTCTCTGAATAATCTCTGTATTTTAAGGTCAACTCTGTGGGAATTAATTACAACTCCCAAAATCTCTTCACAGTATTTAGATTAGCTTTTGATTGAAAAATGAGGGGAGGTTTAATCAAGGGAGACCATCTTTAGAATTCTGCTTGCTCCAACAATCAATAATGCCTAAGACAACCTCTCACAACAAAGAATTATCTGGGCCCAAATGCTAATATTGCCAATAACAAGAAACTCTGGTTTAGATATCTTTTGTGCATGGTAGAAAAATTTGTTTATCTTTCTCATGAAAGACAGATTCACAGCCTACAGCTCTTGAAAGAAGCATATGTCAGTGGGTTTCTGATCGTGATCCAAAACTCTCATTCTCTAGGAGCTGTTGGTCATGAAGATCTTAAGGGTTGCTTGACATCTGCTGGTCTTAATCCATCAACCTCTTTGCTTCACATCCATCAGTTTTCTCTGTTTAAATGCTACTATTCTTGGACACACATGATATTTCACTTAAAAGTGTTAGTCAGAAAAGAGGGATATTAAACATTTTTTACTTTTGGCTAGATAACAAAAATGTGATCATTTTGTTTTTAAATCAAAACTCAAGTTTCTTTGCTATTACTAGATGCAATGATGGTTCTGGGCACAAGCTATGGGGCTCTTATGTAACACAGCAATTCTAAACAGCATCCATGCATTGTCTCATAGCTCAATAGGTCAGAAGTCTGGTTGAATTGGGAGGGGTGATCAAGCGGTTCTCTACTTAGAAAACTTGGAGTCCCACAGGGCTGAGATCAATGTGTTGGCCAAGCTAGGCTCTTATTTGGAATCTCTGTGGAAGAATCTATTTCTAAGATCATCAGGTTGTTGGCAGAATTTAATTCCTTGGAATTGTAAGACTGATGTCCTCATTTTCCTGCTGGTTGTCAGACATTGTTCGATCCTAACAAGCATCCATATTAGTTAGTTCATGTCCCCTGCCACCCTTTAAGTCAACCAAAAGCATGCTGTTGTGAATTTGTGCTTTGGATCTCTGATTTCCTCTTCTGCTACCAGCCAAAGAAAACTCTTTTCCTTTAAAGGTTTTACTTAACCAGATCAGGCCTCTCTGAATAATCTCTGTATTTTAAGGTCAACTCTGTGGGAATTAATTACAACTCCCAAAATCTCTTCACAGTATTTAGATTAGCTTTTGATTGAAAAATGAGGGGAGGTTTAATCAAGGGAGACCATCTTTAGAATTCTGCTTGCTCCAACAATCAATAATGCCTAAGACAACCTCTCACAACAAAGAATTATCTGGGCCCAAATGCTAATATTGCCAATAACAAGAAACTCTGGTTTAGATATCTTTTTTGTGCATGGTAGAAAAATTTGTTTATCTTTCTCATGAAAGACAGATTCACAGCCTACAGCTCTTGAAAGAAGCATATGTCAGTGGGTTTCTGATCGTGATCCAAAACTCTCATTCTCTAGGAGCTGTTGGTCATGAAGATCTTAAGGGTTGCTTGACATCTGCTGGTCTTAATCCATCAACCTCTTTGCTTCACATCCATCAGTTTTCTCTGTTTAAATGCTACTATTCTTGGACACACATGATATTTCACTTAAAAGTGTTAGTCAGAAAAGAGGGATATTAAACATTTTTTACTTTTGGCTAGATAACAAAAATGTGATCATGTGTGTAATCAAAACTCAAGTTTCTGATTACAGAGGATTTTTCTTTTTTATTTTGGTCACTGATATACTGAGCACTTAGTACAATTTGAGGCACATGTGAGTTAGGTACTCAGTGAATATTCATTGAATGAATGAATTTCCCAGTCATGGACAATGTAGCAACAGGAATCTTGTCTTAGCAACAGGAATCTTGTCTTTCTGTATAAACACTCAGGTTTAAATGGCTCTGAAACTTGAATGGGGAATATTTTATAATGACATATAAAAGGATGAAGCATAAATGTGTGCAGCTTGAGATCAGAAATGCCCTGGTAGGTATATAAAGATATATAGACTTCCAATCTTTCTTAAAGTTGGAGAAGCCACCTGGTTTAAATTCCTACTCTAGGAAGAAATCCGTATGACACCCCTGATATTTCTGGTTTGAGTTTGAGCCCTTCTAGACCATGTCATGGGTCTTCCCCAGTGGTTCACTGGGTAAAGAATCCACTTGCAATGCAGGATACACAGGAGATGCAGGTTCCATCACTGGGCGGGAAAGATCCCCTGGAGGAGGAAATGGCAACCCACTTCAGTATTCTTACCTGAAAAGTTCCTTGGACAGAGTAGCCCAGTGGGCTACAGTTCGTGGGGTTGCAAAGAGTCAGACACAACTGAGCATGCATGCATAGACAGTGTCATAGGAATTGGACACTCTGGGGTAGAAATCTTCAAAGATTTTTTCCCCTTGAATATTCCCTAAGAAAACTTTGGAGAATAATAGGCCCTTTGCACATTTTCACTTGAAATCTAAAACTCTTAATCGTAAGTTAACAGATACAAAGAATGCAATTTCTGGCATATTCCATATCATGTAAGTACTTGAAATATATTTTGTCAAAACACCCAGATTGATTTAGTTCATTCAGATTTGTACAATATGTCTTCCATAATATCTATCATACAAATGCAGTTCAAATTGACTATCTAAATAGACAAATCAGGCTTACTTTCTGTGAGAAAAAAGAATCTGAATTCATTTTTAAATTTAAATAAGTTTGACTACCTGAATTCCTGTGACATCCATTTCACTCCTAAATTCAAATTCCTAAGATAAATCGATACATAGACATAGAGCCTTAAAATGAGACTGACACCTGGATGAAATAAGTCACGGTCCCATCAATATTTCTTACAGATGATCTTTTTGCTTTGCTGTCACCTCAAGAGTTATACACCCTTCAGGTATTCTTTGTTGATCCCCGAAAGGTTTATACACCTGGAGTCAAGCATGACAGTAAGAGTGAGGAACATAGGTTAGAACATAAGGTTCTTCTTTCTCTAATAAAGTAGGAGCAATACAAAGAGAGGTGACAAAGGATAAGTTTTAACCTCAGATAGATACATTTTGGGAAAAATTGCACATAGAGGTTGAAGAGTTGGGAAATGATTCCTCTAAAACTCCATAGGCCCCTGGAAAAATCTTAATGTTCTTCCAGGAATATAAGTCCCCCAGTTTGAAGACTGCTGATTTTCATGATAACCTGTTACACAGTTAGAAAAAAAATTTTTTAATTGTAAAATAGTGAATTGAAATAGACTTCCTACCATATATCTATTCCAATATGTTTCAGTTCTCTTTGTGTACCTAGAGCAGGATAAATTCATCTTTTATTGATGATGCTCTAAACATTTGAGGATTCTATGATGTATTCTCTATGTCTCCCCATCTCTAGGATTCATAGCCCTAATTCCTTAAATTGCTCTTTATCTATCATTATTTTCAGTCTCTTCACCTTTATAGTTATTCTCCCATAAAAATACTCAGACTTATAAAAATTTTCCTAAATTTTTATGTCCAAAACAGTTATAATGCTTCTATTGACAGGGTTAAAATATTAATGTTAGTAATAACTTTATAATGTGAAGAGTTACCATTTAGTAAATGCACGGTATAGGCTCAGTGCTCAAAATAAACACTGCAGTGAAGAGACTATTCTCATTTTACAGATGAGAAGAAAGAATGAGGAGAAAATCTAGATAGATAACTTGAATAAAGTCAAGAGCTTCACTCAGCACCTTGTTCGTTAATTATTTGCTGGTTGACTCAGCAGGTGATTTAATAGCAACAGGACATGTGAAACATATCTCTGTAGGTATGCAGGGTCCCAGAGTAGTTGAGATATATGATTAAGCAAAATGTTAGGATCACCAAACAGCCTCTGGAAAAGTCCTTGCAAATCTAAGAGGACCTAGCATGCACCGTGGTCTAGAAATAACCTGCTTAGGTGACCCAGTGAAGTACAAGGTTTTCCAAACTGGACTCTGCTTAGTACAAGGGATTGTGTGGAGCATCTTGTGGATTGCTGCTGGGGATTCTTTGTTGATCCCCGAAAGGTTTATACACCTGGAGTCAAGCATGACAGTAAGAGTGAGGAACATAGGTTAGAACATAAGGTTCTTCTTTCTCTAATAAAGTAGGAGCAATACAAAGAGAGGTGACAAAGGATAAGTTTTAACCTCAGATAGATACATTTTGGGAAAAATTGCACATAGAGGTTGAAGAGTTGGGAAATGATTCCTCTAAAACTCCATAGGCCCCTGGAAAAATCTTAATGTTCTTCCAGGAATATAAGTCCCCCAGTTTGAAGACTGCTGATTTTCATGATAACCTGTTACACAGTTAGAAAAAAAATTTTTTAATTGTAAAATAGTGAATTGAAATAGACTTCCTACCATATATCTATTCCAATATGTTTCAGTTCTCTTTGTGTACCTAGAGCAGGATAAATTCATCTTTTATTGATGATGCTCTAAACATTTGAGGATTCTATGATGTATTCTCTATGTCTCCCCATCTCTAGGATTCATAGCCCTAATTCCTTAAATTGCTCTTTATCTATCATTATTTTCAGTCTCTTCACCTTTATAGTTATTCTCCCATAAAAATACTCAGACTTATAAAAATTTTCCTAAATTTTTATGTCCAAAACAGTTATAATGCTTCTATTGACAGGGTTAAAATATTAATGTTAGTAATAACTTTATAATGTGAAGAGTTACCATTTAGTAAATGCACGGTATAGGCTCAGTGCTCAAAATAAACACTGCAGTGAAGAGACTATTCTCATTTTACAGATGAGAAGAAAGAATGAGGAGAAAATCTAGATAGATAACTTGAATAAAGTCAAGAGCTTCACTCAGCACCTTGTTCGTTAATTATTTGCTGGTTGACTCAGCAGGTGATTTAATAGCAACAGGACATGTGAAACATATCTCTGTAGGTATGCAGGGTCCCAGAGTAGTTGAGATATATGATTAAGCAAAATGTTAGGATCACCAAACAGCCTCTGGAAAAGTCCTTGCAAATCTAAGAGGACCTAGCATGCACCGTGGTCTAGAAATAACCTGCTTAGGTGACCCAGTGAAGTACAAGGTTTTCCAAACTGGACTCTGCTTAGTACAAGGGATTGTGTGGAGCATCTTGTGGATTGCTGCTGGGGAGAGGGGAAGACCCCAGTCTCCCTCTCTGGTGATGGTCTTCTCTGCCTCTTCAACCAAACAGCTCTGCTTCTCTCTAATTTTACTTGCTTACATTCCTCCAATCATAAGTAGACAGATTCATACTGATGTTTGGCAGAAACTAATACAATTCTGTAAAGCAATTATCCTTCAGTTGAAAAAAATACATAAATTAAAAAATAGAAGTAGAGATAAAATTGTGATAGGGTTAGAAATAGTGATACGTGAGTATATGTGAGAGAGAGAGAGAGAGGGAGGGAGACAGGGAGGGAGAGAGAGGGAGATAAAGGGAGAGAGAGAGAGAGGGACCACTAGTCATTAAAACAACACTAATTTTGGAACCAGTTTGTTTGAGTTTGACCTTAGCATTATATTTACTATTAGGTGACTTGGGCTCTGAGCTTTAGTTTCTTCACCTGACATACGGCAAGTATTCAAAGACTTTTGTTGAGCAATTAAGTGAACAAATAAATAAATATATGATTTTGTATTTTTGCAAAGATAACCTTACAGGTTTATTTTGAGGTTTTATTATAGTGTTTAGTAAGCTTGGTATATAGTGGGCATTTTGTAAGTAGTAATAATAATAATAATAATAGCTACTTATCATTTTATTGGTGGTATAATTATTATTGATTCAGTATTTTGGGGTGATTGAATGTCAAGTGCTCATGTGGCCCTACTCGCTAAGTGAGACAGAGATTGCTCTTCAGACTTGAGAACAAATGTTATATGTTGCTGAATATTTGGAATGTGCCTGAGTCAAGAGGGGCTTTCCTATCACAAGAGGAGATCCTGGGAGTCGCAGGAGCTTCTTGGTCCTTCAATCAGACAAGTGTGACCTAAGTTTGGTGGCAAAATATTGTCTGGAAGAAGTCTTGCCAATGTGCCAGGTTTGTGTGCCAGAATCCCACCGCAGCTCAGTGGGATCAGTTCTTGAAGACCATGAGGCATGCCTGTTTGCTGTCACTGGTATTCTTGGGGCTTGAATCATACTACCCAGTGATAACAACTTCTATCTGCTTAGCAAATTCATTTTCTGGGTAAGAGCAAATTATAAACCAGCAGACTATTCTTCTTGAGGGAGAAAGGAGAAAAGAGTGTGCTGGGCATTTGACCTGAAAATTGATGCTTTTAATCTACCTCAGTCATTTTCAGTTAAACACCACTGTCTTGCGGATCACATTCATCTGCTGGAGATTGTAAATTCTCGAAGGCAAGACCCTGTATTTTCATAGATTGTATGAAATGGTGCAGACACTTTTAGCACTGGTGGTGTAACAGATGGTTATCATTTATAACAAAGGAATAAAAGCCGTGGCAGCCTAATCACATGCCCTAGAAGCTTGGTGTTCAAAAGGAATTCCATTATATACATATTGTAATTCCATTATAGTATATTGTAGAGGTATGTATGTTTTGCACCAGGAAAAACCTCACAATTCTTTTTTTTTTTTAATTTTAGAAGACTAGTGAGAGTTAATTCTAATTATGTAAAAATCCTTTGCTTTACAAGACACTTTTTAAAAGAGTCTCTTTAAATAACCAGATCTCTTTTTGCAATATTCAAAACTGAATTTGCTTTACAAAATGTTGACTAGAGTCAACTTTTCAGGAGCAAAAGAAGTGTGTGTAGCATGGTCAAGAGTCAATGATGAAGTCTCATTTAGTGGTCTCAGTGAAAACAGGGGCCTGTCTTCTAGCCCTTGAACCTATCAAAGTCAGAATAGTTAACTGTAGCAAGTGTCTCTTTCAGGGCATTATGTGTTCTCATTCTAGGAAAGAAAGGCAAACCAGCACTGGGGTCACTGGCCATCATTGACCATGTGACTCTGGCAGCGAGCGAAAGGCATCAATGCATGCTCTCAAGAACTCATGAATTATTCACCATATACTGCCCTATTAGCTTAAGTAGAGATAGGTTTTTTTTTTTTAATTAAAATGATTATGGAAAAAAAGTTGATGACTTTCACTCAAATGAATAAAAGAATCTGGGGGAAAATATGTATTTTTCTTTATATGTGTCACGGGCAAGAAGAGGGAAAGGAAAAGTTGGAGTAGTATTTAGATGGGAATATAGGCTCAGAGAAAGGGACCCCCAGATTACAGACAGTGTTTTACCATCCATGTGAAACCATCTTTCTTACAAGGCCCTCTGCTTGCAAATACAAGGTGGGCACAAGTTACTGCTTTTCTTCCTCAATTCTGAGGCACTGTGTTGGACTGGAGCATGGGAAGAAAACAAAACAGTAAGAGAAGAAGGAAATGTGCATTAAATAAGGCACCTGCATGCAATATTTTGAAACTGCTGTTTTCTACAGTAGAGATATGAAATGGTGCAGACACTTTTAGCACTGGTGGTGTAACAGATGGTTATCATTTATAACAAAGGAATAAAAGCCGTGGCAGCCTAATCACATGCCCTAGAAGCTTGGTGTTCAAAAGGAATTCCATTATATACATATTGTAATTCCATTATAGTATATTGTAGAGGTATGTATGTTTTGCACCAGGAAAAACCTCACAATTCTTTTTTTTTAATTTTAGAAGACTAGTGAGAGTTAATTCTAATTATGTAAAAATCCTTTGCTTTACAAGACACTTTTTAAAAGAGTCTCTTTAAATAACCAGATCTCTTTTTGCAATATTCAAAACTGAATTTGCTTTACAAAATGTTGACTAGAGTCAACTTTTCAGGAGCAAAAGAAGTGTTTTAGCATGGTCAAGAGTCAATGATGAAGTCTCATTTAGTGGTCTCAGTGAAAACAGGGGCCTGTCTTCTAGCCCTTGAACCTATCAAAGTCAGAATAGTTAACTGTAGCAAGTGTCTCTTTCAGGGCATTATGTGTTCTCATTCTAGGAAAGAAAGGCAAACCAGCACTGGGGTCACTGGCCATCATTGACCATGTGACTCTGGCAGCGAGCGAAAGGCATCAATGCATGCTCTCAAGAACTCATGAATTATTCACCATATACTGCCCTATTAGCTTAAGTAGAGATAGGTTTTTTTTTTTTAATTAAAATGATTATGGAAAAAGTTGATGACTTTCACTCAAATGAATAAAAGAATCTGGGGGAAAATATGTATTTTTCTTTATATGTGTCACGGGCAAGAAGAGGGAAAGGAAAAGTTGGAGTAGTATTTAGATGGGAATATAGGCTCAGAGAAAGGGACCCCCAGATTACAGACAGTGTTTTACCATCCATGTGAAACCATCTTTCTTACAAGGCCCTCTGCTTGCAAATACAAGGTGGGCACAAGTTACTGCTTTTCTTCCTCAATTCTGAGGCACTGTGTTGGACTGGAGCATGGGAAGAAAACAAAACAGTAAGAGAAGAAGGAAATGTGCATTAAATAAGGCACCTGCATGCAATATTTTTGAAACTGCTGTTTTCTACAGTAGAGATATGAGAATACTTTCTTTTGAAGTTAGCTACTGTAGTCAAATGTGATTTCATATTTTCCCAAGGGTTCTAACCCAATAGCTCAATAGTCTCTGCTCAGATTTAGGCAGGATGATGAGAATCTTTCAGGAAGTCCTATCCATTGTGCTAAAAGACTGCTGTTAACACCAGGGAAAGGCAACAGACATTTCTACAATCATTAGGGTCAATACAGGAGTACTTTGTAAGGGCATAATGCTTGGAATTTTCATAGGACTTCGTTTCTGCGCTTCTCTGAGTGATTTTCAACTCCCAGCCTTATACGCTTTTTGTGTGCTTTGTGTGTCGATTGTCAAAATTGTCAGAATACAAGGAATATTTAGTACCCTGAGTGTATTCTGGGCCTAGAGTGGAGTGTGCAAGGGAAAAGAGGAGGATCCGGAGTTGGGTAGAGGAAAAGATAAGGAAAGGAAAATGGTTCATTTGGACTGTTTGATGTTAAATATATGTTCAGGTTCTGCCACATTTCAGAAATAACTCTCAGGCATGCAGTTTCCTTTCAGAGCCGGGCCGGCGTAGACGGGATTGGAGAAAGGGAAGATCCTCCTCAGCAGAGCGAGGGAATCTATTGTGTGCCCTGAGGGGAGAAAAATGTGTAAAAAAATGTGTGCCTGGGACCACGTGGGTAAGGGCTGAGGGTGAGGACTCGGGCAGCTGGAGAACTCAAGCTTCAACCCTTCCTGAGCCGAGCTGTGCTGAAGGTGGGCTGCTCGTAAGGTGGAGCTGGGCTTCCTCCCTAGCCCCTGGGCAGGGAAACAGCAGGGAACTGGGAACGTGTGTGGCTGAGCCCGACTCTGCCAGGACGAGGTGCTGGGCTATGAGGGTGGGGTGGGGGCCTGAGGGTGGCTTGGAGCCCTGGCGGTGGCTGCCTGACGTCACCGGCCTCTCTGGCAATAGGCTGCGAGCTGAGCTCCCCAAAGCGGCAGCGGCGGCGGCGGCGGCAGCGCGGCTCGGTCTCCGGCCCCTTCACTCCGCGCCTTCTGCAGCCGCCACTGCAGCCGCGCGGCGGGGCTCCCTCCTCGCAGCCAGCTGGCGGCCCCAGGTAAGGGACTCGGTGCGGCTAAAGCTTCGGGCGGCCGGGTGGCCAGGCGCGAGCGGGTAGGACAGCCCCGGCGGTCTGCGCAGACACCTCTGGCCGTAGCTTCGGCCCCCGCCCCTGCCCCGGCCCGGGCTTGCGCGCCGCCTCGCTGCTCCGCAGTGCAACAGTTTGCAGCCGTCTCTTGAGAGCGGCAAGGGGGCTCTGCTGCGCGCAACGGGTCTTTCTGGCTCTGGTCCCCGAGAAGAGCCTCAGGGGCCTCAGGCTGTGTCTGGAAAGGCCCGAGAGAAGGTCCGTTCCCCAAACTTTGCACGCGGGAACCCTGCCCCTTTCATTTCCAGCACCATTAGAGGCAGGATACTGTCAAGTGGGGGTGGAGGCACGGAAAGATGGGGAAAAGGGGGCGTTTGCAGGGATGTGCTTTAGCTGAGAAAGGTGCTTCAGCCTTTTTTTTTGGTTGGGGGGTGGGGAGGGACCAGGAAAGAAGCATTTGGACTGTTTGATGTTAAATATATGTTCAGGTTCTGCCACATTTCAGAAATAACTCTCAGGCATGCAGTTTCCTTTCAGAGCCGGGCCGGCGTAGACGGGATTGGAGAAAGGGAAGATCCTCCTCAGCAGAGCGAGGGAATCTATTGTGTGCCCTGAGGGGAGAAAAATGTGTAAAAAAATGTGTGCCTGGGACCACGTGGGTAAGGGCTGAGGGTGAGGACTCGGGCAGCTGGAGAACTCAAGCTTCAACCCTTCCTGAGCCGAGCTGTGCTGAAGGTGGGCTGCTCGTAAGGTGGAGCTGGGCTTCCTCCCTAGCCCCTGGGCAGGGAAACAGCAGGGAACTGGGAACGTGTGTGGCTGAGCCCGACTCTGCCAGGACGAGGTGCTGGGCTATGAGGGTGGGGTGGGGGCCTGAGGGTGGCTTGGAGCCCTGGCGGTGGCTGCCTGACGTCACCGGCCTCTCTGGCAATAGGCTGCGAGCTGAGCTCCCCAAAGCGGCAGCGGCGGCGGCGGCGGCAGCGCGGCTCGGTCTCCGGCCCCTTCACTCCGCGCCTTCTGCAGCCGCCACTGCAGCCGCGCGGCGGGGCTCCCTCCTCGCAGCCAGCTGGCGGCCCCAGGTAAGGGACTCGGTGCGGCTAAAGCTTCGGGCGGCCGGGTGGCCAGGCGCGAGCGGGTAGGACAGCCCCGGCGGTCTGCGCAGACACCTCTGGCCGTAGCTTCGGCCCCCGCCCCTGCCCCGGCCCGGGCTTGCGCGCCGCCTCGCTGCTCCGCAGTGCAACAGTTTGCAGCCGTCTCTTGAGAGCGGCAAGGGGGCTCTGCTGCGCGCAACGGGTCTTTCTGGCTCTGGTCCCCGAGAAGAGCCTCAGGGGCCTCAGGCTGTGTCTGGAAAGGCCCGAGAGAAGGTCCGTTCCCCAAACTTTGCACGCGGGAACCCTGCCCCTTTCATTTCCAGCACCATTAGAGGCAGGATACTGTCAAGTGGGGGTGGAGGCACGGAAAGATGGGGAAAAGGGGGCGTTTGCAGGGATGTGCTTTAGCTGAGAAAGGTGCTTCAGCCTTTTTTTTTGGTTGGGGGGTGGGGAGGTACCAGGAAAGAAGGCTGGAGAAAGGGTGGAGCGCAATCCTGCGTGGCCGCGGTGGCCGCGGACAGAGGTGGAATGAGATGAGGCTCTATAGGGTTACCTCCGTGAGAATGGAACCTAAGGGATCTGGCACCGTTCAAGGAGGGAGAGTCTGGAGGGGGAGGGAAGGGAAGGAAGGATTGCGTTCCGGGAGCCGGCTCGGCGGCCCGGGGTGGGTGCTGGGAAGGTTAGGATCCAGGCGAAGACATCCATTGAGAGGGCGCAGAAAAGCGGAGAGTCGACGCTCTGGGAAGCAAGGACCGCGTTCCGAGGTGGCCTGCGTGTCTGTTGCAATTAGAAAGTTGTGGAGGGCGCAGGGAGGCTGCTTTATCTGCTGAGTAATCGGCATCTCCGCGGTGCCGGCGCAGACCCTAGTCTCCGCAAAGTGGCGCGAACGCGGAAGTGGAGGCTTTGGTGCGCGGCCAGGGGCGGGCCAGCGGGCTGGGGTCGGTGGGCCGTGAAGACCCGCAGCGCCCAGCTGAGGCAGTGCGCTCAGGGGGCCGCTTTGCAGCGGTGCGGATCATTCGGGCTCTCCGCGCTCCCCCGCGCAACGGCCGGGATCCTAACCAAGCCTGTTCTCTTTGCAGCCTGGTGCCTTGGCAAAGGAAAAGGGCGCGCGGACACGCGTTCGAGGCGGGGCCGGAGAGAATCTCTTGGGCTCCACTCGATCCCTGGCCGGCTTGCGTGCCCGCAGTTGCTCCCTCCGTCCTTCGCTCGCTTGAGCATCCCTTCCCACACCAGGGAGTAGTTTTGGGTGCCGCGGGCTCAGTCATTTTCTTGGCTGGTGGAAACCGTGTGTCCAGAAGAGGAAGTCTTGTGGGCCCAGCCCCTCCCAGCCCAGCGCCGATGAGTGCCAGGGCGCCCAAGGAGCTGCGGCTGGCGCTGCCGCCGTGTCTCCTCAACCGGACCTTTGCTTCCCCCAACGCCAGCGGCAGCGGCCCCGCCAGCGCCCGCGGCCCTGGCGCGGGCGGCGGCACCTGCATCACGCAGGTGGGACAGCAGCTCTTCCAGTCCTTCTCCTCCACACTGGTGCTGATTGTCCTGGTCACCCTCATCTTCTGCCTCCTCGTGCTGTCTCTCTCCACTTTCCATATCCACAAGCGTAGGATGAAGAAGCGGAAGATGCAGAGAGCTCAGGAGGAATATGAGCGGGATCACTGCAGCGGGCACCGCGGCGGGAGGGGATTGCCCCAACCCGAGGGCGGCCAGGCCTCAGCCCAAGCAAAAGAAACCCGGCTGGAGAGGCAGGCCCAGGACTCTCCCTTCTGCGCCGCGTCCAACGCCTCTTCTTCATCGTCTCCCGCTGGCTTTCCATGCCAGGGTCCCTGTGCTCCGCCTCCACCGCCGGCCACCAGTCCGCAAGGAACACACACAGCCGCCTCCTGTTTGGACCCAGTTGGCGAGGGCCTTTTGCAAACGGTGGTACTATCCTGATTATCTAGCCCCTCTCCTCTTCCCTTCCTCGTTTCCAGCATCTTTGCCGTCCTTGCTTTTCTCCCTCCTCCCGTCTTACTCTTCCACTATCCTGTTTTCTCCCTTTCCTCTTCCTTTTTACCTTATCTGTGCCCCTCTTCCTCCTCTGTTTCTCCTCCGCCGAGGCACTGTGCGGTATTTGTAAATATTGGGCGAGGAAAGTCTCGGAAGAAGAAATAACGCTGATAATGCTTTATTATGAATATTTATAGTAATTATTATAATATTAATACCACGATCCAAGCGCATGACAAATCACATAATTTCTCATTGTCACTGAAAGATGCGTCTTCCCTCTCCATCCTGCGCCCCCCCACAATAAGGAGGAGAAACCGCACAAGCTACCAAATATGTAAAAGGTATTGACCCCCGGAGCAAAGGGAGTGGAGGGGCCCGGTGTGTTGTACATAGCTGTCAAGTTAAGATTCAGTTAGTTACCTTTCTTCCCCTTCACCCCGAAAGCTTTCACTTTTCCTTCAGCTTTCCTCCCTTCCCCCTTCCCACCTTCAACTGGGCTCAGGCAATAGGATACTATAAAACAAACGTAAACATCAAGCACCAGGACTGCAAGAGGCCACAGAGACTGTCCCAGAAAAACGGTTATGACAGGTACCACTCTCCAGCCAGCCCTCTTCTCACTTTTAGTTTCTCTTTTCCAGGACCGGGCGTTTTAATTTACTTTAAGAAATGTCCCTCGCAGGCCGAGCTTAATTTAAAAATCTTAAAATGAGTTTAAAAGAATCTACAGCTTTATCCTTGCCCTACCCCACCTGTGCACTTTTGGCGTGCAGCATTTTCAGGATTCACAGAGGACCCTGGAGCTGTCCAGCCAGGTCTGGTGCTGAAAGAGGCGTTCAGGAGGAATATGAGCGGATCACTGCAGCGGGCACCGCGGCGGGAGGATTGCCCCAACCCGAGGGCGGCCAGGCCTCAGCCCAAGCAAAGAAACCCGGCGGGGCTCCCGCCCTCCAACGCCTCTTCTTCATCGTCTCCCGCTGGCTTTCCATGCCAGGGTCCCTGTGCTCCGCCTCCACCGCCGGCCACCAGTCCGCAAGGAACACACACAGCCGCCTCCTGTTTGGACCCAGTTGGCGAGGGCCTTTTGCAAACGGTGGTACTATCCTGATTATCTAGCCCCTCTCCTCTTCCCTTCCTCGTTTCCAGCATCTTTGCCGTCCTTGCTTTTCTCCCTCCTCCCGTCTTACTCTTCCACTATCCTGTTTTCTCCCTTTCCTCTTCCTTTTTACCTTATCTGTGCCCCTCTTCCTCCTCTGTTTCTCCTCCGCCGAGGCACTGTGCGGTATTTGTAAATATTGGGCGAGGAAAGTCTCGGAAGAAGAAATAACGCTGATAATGCTTTATTATGAATATTTATAGTAATTATTATAATATTAATACCACGATCCAAGCGCATGACAAATCACATAATTTCTCATTGTCACTGAAAGATGCGTCTTCCCTCTCCATCCTGCGCCCCCCCACAATAAGGAGGAGAAACCGCACAAGCTACCAAATATGTAAAAGGTATTGACCCCCGGAGCAAAGGGAGTGGAGGGGCCCGGTGTGTTGTACATAGCTGTCAAGTTAAGATTCAGTTAGTTACCTTTCTTCCCCTTCACCCCGAAAGCTTTCACTTTTCCTTCAGCTTTCCTCCCTTCCCCCTTCCCACCTTCAACTGGGCTCAGGCAATAGGATACTATAAAACAAACGTAAACATCAAGCACCAGGACTGCAAGAGGCCACAGAGACTGTCCCAGAAAAACGGTTATGACAGGTACCACTCTCCAGCCAGCCCTCTTCTCACTTTTAGTTTCTCTTTTCCAGGACCGGGCGTTTTAATTTACTTTAAGAAATGTCCCTCGCAGGCCGAGCTTAATTTAAAAATCTTAAAATGAGTTTAAAAGAATCTACAGCTTTATCCTTGCCCTACCCCCACCTGTGCACTTTTGGCGTGCAGCATTTTCAGAATTCACAGAGGACCCTGGAGCTGTCCAGCCAGGTCTGGTGCTGAAATTGTCTCGGAACTGGTTACATTCGTTGGTTGTGCAGGTGGTGGGGGAGATGTTTTGGAAAGTGACTATTCTAGATTTTCGTTGGTTTCTTTCCTCTTTCTACTATCGGGTTTATGTGTACTATTGCTTTTCTTCTTGTTAAACATTGCATACATTATTTTTTTTGTAAAAACAAAAAGCAAAGTTAGGCAGTGTGCAGTACTGAAAATGCATTATTTAACCAATCAGAATGTTTCTGTTTAATTTTTAGAACAAGTGCACCTTTGTTACGTATTTATTATATTGGTACCAAATACAAAAGCAAACTATCATTCTGTACCACGTCCTCCAAACTGTATATTCCTGTTCTTAATTTCCAGCTGTTGATATAGTGGTTACCACTGGATGAGGAATTCAGTAGTGCAGGCCTGGTTTCTGTTGTATCCAGAAATGTTATTTTGTACTTTACTCTGTAGGAGACTGTTATAAAAACGTTATACATATGTTTTCTTATTTCTTTTGCAAATAACAGAAACAACCACAACAGAAAACAAATAATGGATGTGCAAGAATGCCATCTATTAAAACATGGTTAATATTTAAACAGTGCCTGTAGTCCTCCCTGCATGCAGTTACCACCTGGAGGCAGTGGTGTGTGTGTGCTTGCTTGTACTGTATGTGTTGGGGGTAAGACTGGTTGGGATGTTGGGCAATTTGAATGACAGGACATGGAAATTTTAAGAGAAGTTAAATCCAGTAACTGCTTGTAGGATAAAAATGTTTGCAACTTGCCTAGTTAGAAATCTGTTCCTGTATCTTGAAAATGCAGATAGGATACTATAAAACAAACGTAAACATCAAGCACCAGGACTGCAAGAGGCCACAGAGACTGTTATGACAGGTACCACTCTCCAGCCAGCCCTCTTCTCACTTTTAGTTTCTCTTTTCCAGGACCGGGCGTTTTAATTTACTTTAAGAAATGTCCCTCGCAGGCCGAGCTTAATTTAAAAATCTTAAAATGAGTTTAAAAGAATCTACAGCTTTATCCTTGCCCTACCCCCACCTGTGCACTTTTGGCGTGCAGCATTTTCAGAATTCACAGAGGACCCTGGAGCTGTCCAGCCAGGTCTGGTGCTGAAATTGTCTCGGAACTGGTTACATTCGTTGGTTGTGCAGGTGGTGGGGGAGATGTTTTGGAAAGTGAC